>CM057478.1:30349636-30964316 GCA_030035585.1 Dugong dugon | reverse complement strand
TGAGAGATCATACAATTCCAGGATGACCCTCCTACTCAGAAGGGTCTGCAGAAAATCAGGACAAGAACTGGGAAACCGGGAACAGGAGCTCAAAAGGGGCTCCTAGGCTCCTCCATGAGGACCCAGAAGATAGGCCACCCCGTCCTCCCTCCATGCCCTGCCCTCCTAGCACCCCCCTTTCTGTCCTTTCAGGGAGGGTTAGAAGGGTCAAGAGAACAAATGAAAGCAGAGGCACCTGCTGGCGGCCAGGAGGCGGCACAGACGGATGGACAGTGTAAAATATTCATCAGACACAATGAAGTTCCTGGAATCGCCCATCAGGATGTGATGTGCAATTGGCAGCCTTGTCCTAACACCCAGGGCAGACACTTGTCAACTGGACGGATGGAAGGTTGTGGGGGAAAGGAGATGCATGGCCCGGGAGATGCAGTGCATCTCAGAGCCTCCAGCATCGTCAGTGATCAATAGGGATGCATGGCTCCTAGTGCTCGATACCGCGTAATAAACAGTAGGGAATAGACAAGTGAATTAATTAGCCCTGAGTTGGGGGAGGGTGTCTTGGAAAAAGGCCTGGAGTGTGAACCTTGGGTGAGGATGGAGGGAGGGTGTCCTGTGAGCACACAGCTAGGGCTGGGTGGCCAGGGAGAGGACAATAGGAGCTCCAGGTCCAATGCAGGACTGACTCTAGGACATATTTTGGGGGTCCAATGGGCAAGGTCACCCAAACTGCCACAATATGATGTAGTGATCCTGGTTCCCAGAGGAGGAAATCCACATCACGCTTATCTGGCCTGGGTGGGGCTGGGGGTGGGCAGATGGCAGGGCCCTGGACACCCTGGCAGGGACCTTCGGGAGGGGAGAGGGCCTGTAAAGCCAGACCCGCCTCTGCCCTTAGGTGTTGGGGTTCAGGGTGCTCAGCCCACGGTGGCTGTGTCTGCTGACGGTGATGCATGGCCCTGCTAATTCACTGTGCACCACCGTTAATTCCGGCGCAGCTGCTGCGCCCGCCCTCCAGGCACTTCGCTGACGCTGGCTGCTAGCGCGCTGCAAATTAACACCATTTGTTCTGCGGAGCATGTTTTTATTTCTACACTCCATGCATAGCTTATGACTTTGCCAGCAACACAGGAGAGGGGGTGGGCTGGGGAGACAAAGAGGGAACGTGGCCTGGACACAGCACCCTGCTCTGCCCAAGCTCCACCAGCAGTGCAGGGAAGGTCCTAGATGGATGCTGGCTGGCCCCTGGTTGGGGGGTCTGGCTTTCATCCAGCTTTGGGGCCTTGGGAAGTGACCTGCCCTCACCGAGCCCCTGTTCCCTCCAACATGGGCTCCTGCCCCTCAGGTCACTGGGTCAGTTAGACTGACGGACCTGCGACACTCCCAGCACACGGTGCTCCATAAAACACCTTGGTTCTTATTTTATCCTGTTGTAGTGACAGCTACCATGGATCAGAGCAGCAAGTTATAGCAAAGGACTTGACCCCAGAGGCCTGGAACCAGGCAGTAGGGTGACCCCGGGGCAGGGTGGTGGGCAGTTATGAGGGCAGGGGCTGCTGAGCCTGCCAAAGGCCTGTGTCTGTCCATCGGTCCCTCTTAGGCAGCTCTGCCCTGACTCTGGCAGCTCCTCCCAGGCAGGGAACTGAGCCTGGTGGCAACAGCCGCCACTTCCTGGGGTGAATTCCTGACTGGCCCAGTTGCTCCCTTCCGTGAACTTGTGTGCAGTCAGGATTATCATCCCACTTTACAGATGAGAAACTGGAGGCTAGAAAGGTCGCAGGACTGGCAAAGACCAGATAGCAAGTGGCTGGGCTTAAACCCAGGCCAGGCTGCCCCCAAGCCACTCCCTAGAACCCACACTGCCCCATATGCCTCCTTCCTCCTCGCCACCTCAGTGTCCACCACGTTTTGTCCTATGTCCACTGACCATAGGCAAAACTGCAAGAGTCCTGGGCCCGAGGTGCACGGAGACAATGCAGAGAGCAGCAACTGACCAGAACCCCTCCCCACCTGACTCTATGGACACAGGGCTCTCCATAAACCCTGAGAACGCTGGCCCCTCTGTTCAGTCCCCACCCTTTCATCCCTCTTATGAGGGACTGATGGGGCCTCAACTTCATTCAGGTCCGAGTGCGCCTGGCCAGGATGATGCAAAACTGCTGCCTCTAGGTAAGAGGGTGGGGCCGTCCTACTAGCAGAGCCACAGCCAGGTACTTGCGAAAAGGACAGACACCTAGGGGCCCAGAGACAGGCAGCTGTGGGAGACTCAAGAGGAGGAGGGGGACCCAGGCACGGTCACCATGAGCCCAGGTGGCAGGTGGGCCTGCAGGTGCGTGTGGAGGTGTGTGCAGGGTGGTGGGCCAGGCAGAGTGAGGCCGGCAGATGTGGGTTCTAGGCCACTGGATAGGGTGTTGGCCACAGCAGCATCCAGAGGGGCCCAGCACTCAGACAGGCATTGAGGTATCCAGCTGCCACCTCTGTGTCCATGGCAGAAGGAGCTGGCCAGGTCCCCGCGGTTCAGGCCTGGAACTCACGTGGTTACCGCTCCTACTTGTGGGGACAGGGCAGGAGACCAGGCTGATGTGGCTGGCCAGCTGCCCATGGGTTCAGGATGTCAGCCTCTGGGAATAAGGCAGGGGTGGGTTGGAGGGTGGAGCTGGCAGGATGAGGAGGAGAGTGGAGTGGTGGGGGGAGGTGGGCAAGATCTGGAGCTAGGGATGTTGGCAGGGTGGCTGCTCTCTCCTGGGAAGTACAGAAGGCTAGGTGCCCGCTCACTCCCGTGGCATGGAAAGCTGCAGAGGCTTCTGTGTCAAAAGGCAGAGAGATGGCATGAATATTTCATGAGGAAGGCAGTGTGGCAGCCGCAGGAACATCTGGCTGGAGTCTCTAGGGAGCCCAGATCCAGTGCAGGAAGCAGTAACTGTGAGATGTGGGAGGAGGAGAGGCTGGCCTCTGCCACTGTCCCCTCCTGGGAACTTGTGGGAGCCAAGGCGGGGGGCGGTTCCAGCAGGCCCATGCCCCACCCACCGCAGCTCCCCATTCACTCTGCCCTGTCTCCTGGATGAGTCCAGTGGGATGGTTGTCCGTGTCAGCACAGCTGGCCCCATCCAAGCCCATCACCATCAGAGTAGTCGAACAGGAGGAGACCCAAGAGAGGGCTTGGGCCTGGCTTTGAGTCTCTGGGTGAGGCTGTGGTGGAGGCAGAGCCAGGCAGCCCTTGCATGCAGCCATAGGACTCAGAGGTGGCAGACAGGCCCAGGCTGCCTCAGGATAGCCCATTAGGCACAGAGGACCCCTCTGGATCTTGAAGGGGAAGGCAAGATCAGGGGGTCCGGTTGGGGGTCTGCCTGGGCCAGCTCAGGGGTCCTGCACCCACTGCTGGGGCACTGTGGACAGTGAGCACTGTCCCCAGCCTTTAGGTAGCTGGGCTCCTGCTAGGGTCTCAGACCACCACCCCATCCACAGAGGAGGCTCACCTGAGCCCCGGATCAATTTCCACCCCCCTGGTGGGGTGTCGGAGCTAGTAATTTCATGTCCCTGGGCTGAGGGAAGAAGGACAGCCCAGCTTTAGCCTCAAAGACCCCAGTCAGCCCAATGCCAACAGCTCCACCCACTGGGGCATGGGAGATCCCCCCAAGGCCCATGCTCAATCAATGAAGACAGCAGCAGTCACCAGCAGACCCTCATGAGACAACTCACTGGCCCACCCATTTCACAGGTGGAGAAACTGAGGCATGGAGAATTTAGGCCCTCATCCCACACTCCCCACTGCTGAGCAGCAGACCCAGATTTTGACCCACATGCAGATGGCCGGCCACTACCTGGTACGACTCCAGGCTGCTGCCCACACAGTGCCAAGAGGCGAGGGCTGCTGAGCACCCCTATCCCCAGTGCCGGCAAAGTTTGGCTGGGCCTGGGCACCCTCTCAGAGCAGCCCCTCACTGCCCTGACTTTTCCATCCAGCTGAGCCCCCAGTGGGGACCCAGCCCTGCTGGCTCCCTGCCATCTCCACTTCTTCCTCTCAATGTCTGTTGGCCAGGGAGTGGGTTGCCTTTGGGGCTGCATCCAAATCTGTCCAGGGCCTCCCCGTACCTGAAGACACAGCCTCATCCTGGGTATGTAAAGTGACTGCTCCTTCTCATAGGGCTCTAGAAGAGTCTGGGCACTCAGCCTGGCAGCAGCGGCACTGTGAGAAGGGGAGAGCCCCTGGTGAGAGGGCGGCTCACTCAGGGGTCCCTGGCCCACAGGGACTTGTGCTGTGCCTCTGTGTGAGGGTCTGAGCCCTTGGGAAGTTCCTCAGTGTAGCTGGAACCCTCTTGGGGACTTGAGGATCCTATGCCCTGTGCCTCCCTCCTTATCCGGGGTATCCTGCCACATCGCTGCCCCTCACCCTCAGCTGCCCAGACTCCAACCTTGACCTCCAGGCCCCCCGCACCTCCAGACTCCCGTGGTCTGAGCTCCCCCTGCTTGGGGACAGCCAATCCAGGGCATCCCTGCCCCGCCCCTTTCAATGCGTCTTCATCCTGGGGCTGCATCTGCTGCCTAGAGCATCTCGCTGGGGCCAAAGCCAGCCGGAGAGCCCCAGGTGGCTGTGGTACCCAGCTAGATCCCTCATCCCCAGCACTCAACCTGCTCCGTTGGCACATCCTCTGGCTGGTGCACCAGCACGCTGGGGTTGGGGGTAGGGGAGGTAAGACAGGGTGCACATTGCTCCCTCCCACCTTCCATGTTGGAATCTCTCCCAGGAGGGGCAGCCAGGCTGGGTTGGCACCCACCTGCTGCTTTACACCTCCCCAGCACCCATCCCTCTCTGTCCCATAGCAGGGTGGGTCTGGCCTGAGACAAAGGGAAGAGGGCTTTGTCCCTGGGGCTGGGATACTCTGAAACCCACAGCCCCTCCCCATGCCGGGCAGCTGGGCTCCTTGGCACCATCACTAAGACCTTTGCTGACAGATTCATTGGCTGCAGGCCCATCGGTCTGCACACAGGCTCCAGTGCCAAGTTGGGCTGGCACAAGATGATAGCTTGGACAGCGGGAGGACCCCTCCCACACCCCTGCCCCTCCCAACCCACACCTGCAGCCTGGACTTGGCTGTGAGATTGTCAAAGACAGATTTTTGGGACCTTTCCCAAAGTAGGGCAGAGGGGCAGGCCCCTGAGGGCCAGGCGGGGCATTGGGTGAAGGTGGAGCCACCACAGGGGTTCCCCCAGGATGAGCCAAGGGCACTGCCAGGCGGCTTGCAGAAGCCAGGCTGGCTGTGTCCGCTCACCTTCACACTACCACCTAAGCCACCTAGCCCAGCTTGGTTCCCCTGTGCAGGGATGGCCCCTTTTGCCTCTTCGAGGAGATGTGCCAAGCGCACCCCACCATCAGGCCTTGGGGCCGCAGGCATCTTGTGCCTTGCAGGGCAGTGCAGGAGGGACTGGAGGTTACGAGGGGCACAGACCACCAACTTGCCCTCCCCCCAGCTGCCATACTACATGCACCCCGGCCTCCCTGTCTGCATCCCCTGGCCCAGCCCCTGCACCCCAACATGAACACCAGGTGTTACCTGTGTGCACCAGCCGCTGCCTGCTTTGAGCCTGGCCCGCACGGCGCTCCACCAGCTCAGCCACCGCCTCCCAACTGGGCTGCTGGGATCGGGCTGCATGTGGGGTGTTGGCCCCATGCAGCCCTGTCGCCGGTGTGCCCAGCCTGCCGCTTGTCCGTGGCACGCGTCCATCTTTCCTCCCGCTGCAGCCCGCCCTCCTTCACCTCTTCCCTTCTTCTTCTTGTCTCTGGAGCCCCCGCAGAGTCACTCGGAGGGGTGCTGGCAGGATGGACAGAGCCCAGAGAGCTGCTCACAGCTGAGTGTAGCCACGCTTGTGGGTTTTTGTATTTTAAATGCACACACACCCTCTTACACTCACACACATGCACACACCCCTCTCACATGCACACACACGCACACATGCGCACGCACACAGGAACACATGCCAAGTCCCCCCACCGCCCCCTCCAAACACACATCCCTTCTGTCGAGAGCAGACCCAGCCAAGAAAGCTGAGCTGTGGCGGGCAGGCTGCAGGGACAGGCTTGAGGAGGGATGGGAACCCCAGCACTGGCTCTGTCCCTTCCTCTCCCATCTTGCTCTTACGTAAACCACCGGAACAGCCAAAAAAAAAGGAAACTCAAATTCACCCGCTTTTTGGAACATCCTGATTGGGCGCCCATTTTGCCGGCTGGGTCCCCCAAGCTCGTCTACCCCCAGCTGCTTCTGCACCCCGGCCCCAGCCTCCCCACCACCATCCCTGGATGGCTGCCCCGCCACAGTGGCCACACCCAGCTCCAGAGTCCCTTCTGTTGCAAGTGTTTGTTGAGGGCGACGCTAGTCCTGCTCGGAGGACACGTGGGAGCAGGCCAGGGTCGGCCTGCTCTCCAGAGCTGAGGCTCTGGGGAGGAGACACAATATGTATGTGATCACACACGGGGACTTGATCACACTCAGGGAATGTGCTGGTGCAGGTGGGGCCTGCATCCTGTGTCCTGAGCTGAGTTTGGACTAGCCAAAAGTCCCAAGAGGACATCAGGGTTAAGGCCAACCTCAGGGCTGAGGACCAAGGGCATGGGGAGAGTGCTCCTGGGGCCCACCCTGAGGTTGCAGAGAAGCCAGTCACCTGGAGAGGACAGTGGGGGCGCTGCTAACTGCCTACTCAATGCCTATCTTCAGCTTCCCTTCCATCAGAGCCCTAATATGGTTAGCAATGTTGTGAGTCAGTTTTAACTCAGATCAACTCCATAGGACAGAGCAGAACTACCTCATACGGTTTCCTAGGCTGTAATCTTTATGAGAGCAGATCCCAAGCCTTTCTCTCGTGGAGTCACTGGGTGGGTTCCAATCATCAACCTTTCAGTTAGCAGCTGATTGCTTAACCGTTGAGCCAGCAGGGCTCCTTCTGGTTTGCAATGCACCGCACTAAAACTATGGATGCCCAGGCTTGCACTGAGGCAGTTTGTGACCCATTCTGACCCCTGGGATGGCCCAGCCTGCCCACCTGCCTGCCTACCCACCCTCTACCCCTCAGTTCTGCCTATCACCATGACAGATGGACCGAGTCAAGGGCCCTGCTGGGGTTAGTGGGCAGCTGCCCGGCTGCCAGGACACATACCTGTGGGTCCACAGGCCTGGCTGAGTGCTATCTGGCTGCTACCTGTCCTTGGCAGGTAAGCACTCCCCAGGGAGCCCTGGTTTGCCTCTCTGTCCCCTACATGGGCACTCAGCTCTGCAGGCCACCTTGCTCCTGGCTGTGCCTCCTCCAAGCAGGGGAGCAGAGGAGGAGCTGGGGGGAGGAGGAGGAAGGAGCAGGGGAGACACAGCAATGAGTGTTCAGGTGCAGCATCTGCCTCCAGCTCCCCCCTTCACTGAACCTCACAGCCCTGTGTGTTCCTGATGCCCATGCCTCAGTTTCCTTCACTGTAGAATGATGGTGTCCCCTCAGAGGGGTGTGAGGGCCCATGAGTACTGGGTCTCAGGATTGGGGCTGAGCATCCTGCAGTGGGCAGTGCACATCAGTGTGATTGTTTTCACACAGGGGGTCGTGGGCAGTGTGGAGGCACTTGTGAGTATTCAGTCACGTGGTTGGTACACGCTGACTTCCAGATGTGTGTGGATTCACTGCAGGCATGCCTGGAGGAGCATGTGCATCTACTCCTGTGCATGTGGGAGAGTGTGCGGTGTGTGCAGGACATGTGTATGTGCATGTGTGCATGGACTCTGAACGTGCACTGGATACGTGTGTTGGGGGACTGTATGGGCATGCACTGGATACGTGTGTGCACATGGAGCTGCACGGGCATGTGCTGGATACACATGTCCGTGCGTAGGACTGTATGGGCATGCCCTGGATGCATGAGTGTGTGCTCATGGGGCCACATGGGCATGCTGAGGATATACCACATGCACGTGAGACTGTATGGGCATGCACTGGATACGTGTGTGTGTGCGTGTGGTACTGTATGAACATGCCCTAGATACGTGTGTGTGTGTGACTGTATGGACATGCACTGGATACATGCGAGCATGTGGAGGATTGTATGAGTGTGCTCAGGATACACGTGTGTGCATGTGGGACTTATGGGCATGCCCTGGATTCATGTGTGTGTGCACATGAGGTTGTATGGGTGTGCCCTAGATACATATGTGTGGATGTGTGGCTGTATGGGCATGCCCTGAATACATGTGTGTGCATGTGGGACTGTATGGGTGTGCATACGGGGCTGTGTGGGTATGCCCTGGATATATGTGTGTTGGGGGGGGCTACATGGGCATTCACTGGACACACATGTGGGGGGGCAATATAGTCATGCACTGGACACACGTGTGCCCATGGGGCTATATGGATATGCACTGGACACATGTGTGTGCTTGTGGGGCTGTATGGACATTCTCAGGATACACATGTGTGTATGTGGGACTTTATGGGCATGAACTGGATAAAGTGTGTGCACATGGAGCTGTACGGGCATGCACTGGATAACGTGTGCTTTGTGTGTGGGGTTGCATGGGTGGGCACTGGACATACATGTGTGTGCATGGGGCTTTGTAGTGATGAATATATGCTATATAATGCCTGGTGTTAAGGCTGCTCCAGGCCCAGCTCCAGGCCGTCTGAAGGCTTCTCGTGCATGGGCCCTGCTGGGGACTTTGTCGGAGCTGCTCACAGCCGAGTGTTCAGAGGTGGGTGTGCTCTGGGCCTCGGTTTTCCCTTGTGCACCGTGAGGAGGCAGATGCAGGGATGGCTGACAGAGTCCTCACCTGACACCCCACCCCACAGGAGAAGACTATCCACTGGGCGCTTGGCCCCTGGGGTGTCTGGAGCATCCACAGGGGCCTGGGCGCAAGGCCAGAGCAGAAGAAGCTGAGAGGGAAGATGAAAGGTTGCACCAAGTTGTGGTTTGTGCCTAGATGTGGTCTGCGCCTAGGCATGGTCTACATCCAGGTATGGGCCACACCGAAGTGTGGTCCATACCCAGGTGTAAGCCACACAGGCCAGAGGAAAGAGGAAGGGAGACTGGGGGTGGGGACGGTCTAGCCATGGGGAGTTTCCCAGCCTCACAAACACCCTCATTGGCCACCAGTGACCCTGGAAGCAAGCATGGGCCGGCTTTAATCTAGCCAAGCTCGTGACTGTTCCCCGCCCCTGCCCAACCCTGTCCTAGACGATGGGACAGCGGACAGCTGGCTGCAGGCTGGGCCATGTGTCACCCTGCTGGGAAGAGAGGTTCCTGAGAGCCCCAGCTCAGCCTCAGATCTGGCACAGGGTGAGAGGCTTGGTGGGGAGGGGCAGGTGTCTGGACACAGGACTATCCTACCTGACCTCACTCCCCCAGTGCAGGGTCTCTGAGGCCTGCTGCCAGGTGCCAGGAAGCTCTGGCCTATCCCAAAGGCCCCAAGCCCGCCCTATACTTTCTGCTTCCTGCAGAGGTGCTGGCTGGGCTGGGCAGGTGGGGAGTGGCCGATGGCTGGTGTCAGGGTGATAGTCCCCAAGGAATCCAGCTGACAGGCTAGCCCTTAGCAGGGCTGGAGTCCAGGACTAGCCAGCTCCTCGATGGCTGCGTGTGTTCTCTCTGAACCTCAGTCTCCTTATCTGCCCGGTGGGCACAATAGGTCCTAACATGCTGGTCTGTCTGAGCTGCCCCCATGCAAGGTCCTGTTTCTTCCCCAACCCCTTGAGGCACCATTTCAGGAGCACCGGAAGGATCTCTCTTCTCTTGGTCACAGTGGGGAGCAATGCCTAGGCCAATGGCTCTGAAATGGGGTGGGGCCACTGTAACCATCACAAGTGCTAACTGCATGTCTTTCATTGACTGTCTGACCCCCATGCTGCACAAACCTTCCATTTTGAGCAGGTGCAGGTTAACAGCCCTGTTACCTTGAGACAACCCCAAACATTTCAGGATAACAGCCTCGTTACCCTGAGACACTCCCCAAATGCTTCAAAGTAATAGCCTCGTTATCCCAAGACACCCCCAAACGCTTCAAAGTAATGGTCCATTATCTCAAGACACCCCCAAATGCTTCAGGGGTCCCCTTTGTGTACAGACCAGACCCTACATCCCCACCAGTGCCAGGCCCTGGCATAACCCACCAAGTGGCACATCCAGGGCCCCGAGACCTGGGCAGTTGACCTTTGGAGTCGCCGATCCTGTGAGACCACTGAGACCACGGGCCCCAGAGCACTTGCCTTCCTCCCTGCCTCAACTGGCCTCTGGCGACTCCAGCATCAGATGTGGCCATGTCCCTACTGTTCCCTCAGCCGCCCAGAGCTGGAAGGGCCCTCAAGGCCCAGAGAGAATAAGCTGTCGCCCACAGCCACCAGCATGGTTGTAGCAAGCAAGACTGGAACCCCGCTGGAGGTGCTCCCTCTGTACACCCACCTTCAGCATCCTAGGAAGACTCTGGAGGCTGCAGGGACTTGAGTGAAGACCCCTGAGGACCACCAGGCCACGTGCTAAGAGGGCTCAGCCTATGCCGGGCACTCCACCCTGCTTCTAGAAATGTCCCTCCCCCCCATGACCTTGAAAGTATGTTCAGGTGAGCCACTTGCTCTCCTGGTGGCCCCAGGAGGGAGTCACAGCCCTGGGACCTGGTCTGAGCCTGCGGGCTGCACCCCATCCCCACATCAGCGCCTGCTGCCCTGCAGTCAGTCCCTGCTCTCTGTCCCTGCTCTCTGTCCCTACAGTCTGTCCTTGTAGCCCAGACCTGCCCCATGTGCTGCCCCTGGGTCGGCCCTGCCCCATGGCCTTGGGCCACAGCAGCGGGTAGCCCAATTGCACAGGCTTATGTGTGTAGTGCGTGGGTGTAGGAACATTCCATCTCGGCCACGTGGCCCGGCCTCCGCCCAGGGAACCGGGAAGTGAAATCTCTCGGTTCTGGGCAGGGTGCTGGGGCAGGGCGCCACCAACAGTGCTCTGAAGGTGGCCGAGAGGATAGTGATGTCCTTAACAGAGGAGGCGTATCCTATCTGGAGTGGCTGCACATGTGGGGGCACTGGGCAACAGCTTAGCAGGCTGCCACCAGATCAGCAAGGAGCAGCCTGCAAGCCAGACATGCCCCCTCTGCACTGCGCACTTCCTGGGGCCTCCTGTCCTCAGGGCCTGTGCTCAGCACTCATCATGCACTGACACCCAGCAGCCCCACAAGTATCTGCCATTCATGTTGACCGTTGTCGTGGAGTCCCAGGCTGGCTGCAACAAATACCACAAAGCTGGGGCTCGTAAGAACAGAACCTATGGTCTGAGTTCTGGAGCTGGGAGTCTGACATCAGGGTATCGGCCGCGTTAGTTCCTTCTGAGGCTCTGAGGGAGAATCTGTTCCTGTCTTTCTCACGGGTGTTCCCACCTGGTGACCCCAGGCATTCCTTGGCTTGCAGTTGCAGTGTCACATGGTGTTTTTTCTCTGTCTCCCTGTTTCTGTGTGTCTGCTTCTCTTTTATAAGGACACCAGTCGTACAGGATTAAGACCCACCATACTCCAGTATGACCACATCTTAACCTAACTGATAACATCTGCAAAGACCCTATTTCCAAACAAGGTCAAGCTCACAGGTACCAGGGTTAGGACTTCAACATATCTTTTTGGGAGACTTGATTTAATCCATAGCACTTTCCTTTTGGGAGGAAACAAAGGCACAGAGACAGGACCCAGTGCAAAGTGACAATGTAGGGACCCTAGTTTAAAAATTATTCAGCATCTCAAGAGGCAAAGGCAGAACGTTGGCCAAGCATGCGCATGAGTTCCTGGGCATTGCAAGCTGAACACAGAATCCAGGTCGCCTGTCTGGTCACTTGCTGTGCTGCCTGACCTGGCATGAGGGCTCTGGGCAAGTCTCCAGAGCAGGGTGAATGGGGAGTGTGTGGGACAGGGTCTCCCTGTCTATCTGAAGTCCTGCAGCGAGACCCACCTTGGGGAGGCTCTTTGGCCCTACTGACTGTACATTGGAGTGCCTGGGAGCTTGCAAATGCCAGCAGGCCTTTCTTCCTAGTCCATCTTAGCCTGGAAGCTCCACTGAAACCTGTTCAACATCATAGCAACATGCAAGCCTCCACTGACAGGTGGTGGCTGTACATGAGGGGCATTGTCCAGAAATCAAACCTGGGTCTCCCACATGGAAGGCAAGAGTTCTACCACTGAACCACCACTGCCTTTAAGTAATAGAGAAGGGAGCTGGAATTTCAACCTGGATGATAACCATGATAATCTAAAAGAGGAAATGTTTAGAGACCCATGACCCCACCACTCAGATAGGCATTTTAACTTTCTAGTGTCCATGAGTGGATATACATATTTTTAACAGAAAAAAAAAACTATTTTTAACTGTAAATATATCAGGAACATCTTTCCATGGTATTAAATATTTTTAACAGGGTTTTTAATGACTGTGTAGCACGTCATACCACGTTGGGTGTGTGTGCACTGCAGTCTAGGGACCTCTGTTCTCATCAGTAACCATTTCACCAGGTCTGTGTTCTGGAAGCGGAACTGCGCACGCCTAAAGTGAGGAACACAGTGAAGGATTTGAGCAGTGGCCAAATCGTCCCCCAGAAGACTGTGGCGAGGATGGAGAAACTGATTGACAGGTACAGACAGGGTCTTTGCTCCCACAGAAGACGTGGCTTAATTAGAAATGGAGCGATGTCAGAGGCTTCTGAGCCTGTGTGCTAATGAGCTTGCCTGGCTCACTGAGCTGGAATGGGCTGTGCTCCTGGCCAGACTCTGGCCATACAGCAGCAGAACTTGTAACCCTGGTCCGCAACTCCTCCTAACAGGGTATTGGCGGGTGCATTTTGTAGCTAATGCATGCTCCTGGCCCAGCACTGACAAGTTCTTTCTGCTTAGATGCTCCACACAGAAATCCAGGTGGTTCCTTTGTGCTGACAGGATCAGTTCGTAACAAGTCAGGGCCAGATGGTCTCTTCCCTGGGCTGTGGTGCAACAGGACATGACCCCACACTCAAGCAAATGCAAAGCCTTTCTCAGTTCTAGGTGGTTCCTCCAACCCCCTCCTGAGAGCTGAGGTCAGGGCAGACCTGGGTGCGTGTGCCTGGACAAGAGCACAGTCCAGCCGAGGAACAATCCCAGTGGGGCAGCCCTTGTCCTCCTGCCCTTCTGGAGGCGGAAATGTCAAAGTGTCATCCTCCGAAGCTGCAGGCTTCAACTAAGAATCAATGGCCTGACAGTGCATGTCCTGTCTTTCTAGAATGAATGACAGAAGACATGGCAACAGCATGAGGCTGGATGACTGTCCAAAACAAGTGAATTGGACAATATTCTGTTGTGATTAGAGTTTTTATTGGGTAATTTTCATAAGTAGGTCACTGGGCCTTTCTTCCTAATCTGTCTTAGTCTGGAAGCTCTGCTGAAACCTGTCCACCATGGGTGACCCTGCTGGTATTTGAAATACATAGTGGCATAGCTTCCAGTATCACAGCAACAGGAAAGCCACCTCAGTGTGACCGATCGACAGTGACAGTGCTTGCTCTGCAGAGGCCCTATTCTGAGATTGTCACAGTTATTACTTAATTTCAGCCTTGCCACACCTTTCAGGTACTGTCCTTATCTGTCGTTTGCAGAGGGGAAACCAAGGCTCAGAGAGCTTCAATAACTTTCCTAAGCCCCCAGCTGGGAAGCAGCAGAGCTGTGATTTGAGCCCTGGATGTCTGGCCACAAAGCCCGACCTTTAGCCATTACACGTCCCTCCCACGGTTGGTGCCGGGGAGTAGGGGGTGGGGGGTGGAAGAGCCTCGCCTGCGCAGGGTGACACAGTGACCGAGGGCGTTCAGGGCCCAGTGGGCAGGAGGGAGAGCCTCCCTAGTGTGCATGGTGTATCCTGAACCCACGCAGGGTTTGCTCTTCTTGTTTTCAGTGGATGTGCTTTGTTTTGTTTTGTTTTGTTTTCAAATGAGGCCATCTTGTAAAACGTTTGGAAGCCTGTTTGATATTTAACGTGAGGACAGCCAAGTGGGGGAGAGCACAGGAGACTCTCTGGACTAAGCAGAAAACAAATGCAACAATACAGAGAGTCGGAATCACAGGAGCATCTGGCAGCGCCTTCCTGAGAGACCAGGAGCCACCTTGCCAGCTGGGTGGGTGAATGGGACACGGGAGGGGACAGCAGGCAGGAGGAGGGGCCATGACCTCCCCTCGGGGGCAATGGGCCATCTCCAGAGTAGGGGTTGGCCTGTGCCGTGTCCTGGACTTCTTGGGGTAGATCAGGCCTCCCAGCCCAGCAGTTGTTCTCTGGCCATGTGTAGGTGGAGGTGATTAGCCTCAGGACCCTCGAGGGTTGGTAGAGGGGATAATGTACAATGAAATGCTACTCAGTCTTAAAGAAAAATGAAGTCCGGACACACACGACAAGGGTGAACCTTGAAGACGTTATGCTAAATGAAAGAAGTCAGTCACAAAAAGACAAATATTACATCGTCTCACTTACATGAAATGAAAAGAATAGGTAATAGAGATCAATGGTTACAGTCACTTGAGAAAGCAGGGGTGGGCTGGGCAGCTGGGAGGTAACACCCCTGAACACCACAGCTTGGAGTTGAGGTATAACTGTATGCACTCTGGGGACTCTGTGCTGAGAATGGCTAGTCCAGTGGATGCACGTGCAGATGAAAGGTCTGAGGCTGTTCTAAGCTCCAGGCAGCAAGGTGCAAGCATCCCTTCTACCCTGCTGCCAGGAATACTCGAGGAACCTACCTTTGGTGGGACAGTTTGGCGATACGTAAAAAAGCATTAAACATTTTCACACACTTTGATCTGGCAATTCTACTTTTATGAATTTATGTATCCTACAGAAATAATTACCTTTGGGTGCTAAGATTTATTGATAAGATGTTCAGTTAACATAATTTATTATAGTGAAAAAATGAAGTATCCAAATGTCCCCTCATAAGGGTTGGTGTGTACACGATGGTACCAGCCATTAGGAATGGGGCTGTAGAAGGTATAGTTAGACCTCCAGAGAGTCCATGATATATTAAATAAAGGGGTGAATTACAATACACTCTATGATCTAAATTATGTTTATAAAAGCTGTATATAGTCATAGAAAATCACAGAATAGATAGCTCCTTAAAATGTTATCAGCATTCTAAAATCAACTGTGGCGATGGTAGCACAATCATAATGGATGAATTGTGAATTATATCCCAGTATAGCTGTTTGTAAGAATGTTAAAAATGTTAGCAGCAATTTCTTTTGTTTTGTGGGATTATAGATGACTTTTCTTTCTTTCTTTTTTTTTTTTTTTTGTGCTTTTCTACAATGTACATGAATTAATTTGGTAATAAGGAAGAAATGCATTGACAAAGGACTAATGATCACAGCTTCAGAAGCTCAGCCTCACGGAGGTGTGACCAAGACAGGGATCGGCCCAGTGGCTGTCCTGTTTCCTTGCACAGACTCTGTGACATCTGAAGCTGGAGGAAACAGGTCGCTGGTGACTCTAACACTTTTACTTCATGCCCCCCATCCTCTTGCCCCCCAAGGACCTGAGATAGCCTTCCCCTAAGGGACAGGTATGTTCACAACACTCTGCTCTGTTTCTCATGTACCAGAAGTGTTGGGGACGTCAACTGTGGGGAATAGGTGTCGTGGCCTTTACACTAAGCACAAGCCAACACAACAGTTCCAATGGAGCTGAAAGCTGCCGTGGACCAGGAGCACAGCCTGGAGGCCACGTCCAGAGCTGGACCTGGGGTGCAGAGAGAGAGGCAGTGCCGTGCTTCCAGAGACTGTGTCTCCCCTCCGTAGTGTGTCCAACCCAGGGCATTCAAAGCACAAATGCAGCCGGAGTCGGGAGGGGCGAGCAGGACTCCTGAACAAAGGCAATCAATCCATGTGCTGTCTGTGCTCCCCAAAACAGCCTGCCTGGCCCATGTCAGCCTTGGTGCTGGGCTCATTGATATGCTGTGCCTGGCGGTGCGGAAGACAGCTTCCAGCCCGGGTATCTCCCGCAGATGCCGTGCCTTTTGATTGAAATGTTATGTCTCCCGGCTAACAGCGCATTACTGCCGGCCTGCAGCTTGCTCCCTCTGGTGCCTCTGGCTAATTTTAACTTTTGTGCTGCCAGCAGCACAGGGGTCCGTGAGTGGGAGCTGGGGTGTAGCCTCTGTGTGTGCATGTGTTACTGTGTGCCCATGTATTTGCATATGTAGGTGTGTGCATGTGTACATACATGTGTGGGTACACGTGTGTGCATTGTGTGAGTATTGGTGTGTTTATGTGTGCACATTGTGCATTGTGTGAGTGTGCATGTATATTGTGCATGTGTGTATGTGCACATATATGTGTAAGTGTGTTTGTGCACGTGTGAGCACTGTGCATGTGTGGGTGTGTGCGTGTATGTATATTTGTGTACATGTATGTGCATTGAGTGGTGTGCACTGTGAGCACGTGTGTGCATGCATGTATGAGTGTGCATGTCTGGGTGTGTGCATATAATATGCATGTGCACTGTGCATGTGTGAGTGCATACATATGAGTGTGTGCATGGGTTTGGGTGGACCCTCCACGTCTCTTATGGAATCAGAGATGAGGTCCTCACCTGAGAAGGGTGAGGGCAGGCAGTGAAGCCATGGCAAGAAGCACTTCATAAGCTGTTCTGGGCAGTCTCTGGTGGCACATCCCGGGTGCACTGGAGCCCCCTCTTGGGTTTCGCTGATGTCTGGCATCCTCAGAGGCCCCAGGGTTCTGGGTGAAAGGAAGAAACTGGCTGAGGGAGGGGGCAGAGCAAAAGGCCCAGGCCTCCCCCTGATGCTCCAGTCCCAGCCGCCCCTGGGCCTCCCAACTCCACTTGGCCCCTGCAGAGAGCCAGGGAACTGAGAGCTGTTTCTTGGGCCTGTGTGGGTGAGACATGGACAGCAGATGCCCAATATTATATAGCTACTAATTGACAGACGAATTGTGTTAGTTCTCTATTGCTGTGTTCAAATTACTTTGAAACTTAGTGGCTTAAAACAACATTTAGTATCTCACAGTTTCTGATGGTCAGGAATTCAAGAGAGGCTCAGATGGGTGGTCTGGCTCAGGGTCCCTCTTGAGGTTGCAGTTGAATGTCAGCAGGGGCTGCAGGCTCATCTGAAGGCTTGACGGGGCTGGAGGACCCGGTTTCAAGATGGTTCCTCATGCGGCGGTTGGCTGATGGCCTCAGTTCCTGGCCATGTGGATCACTCCATGGGGCTGCTTGAGCATCCTCACAGTATAGCAGCTGGTTTTCCCCAGAGCAAGCAATCCAAGAAGAGAGCTGGGAGGAAGCTGATCTTTCCTTGGAAGTCACACACAGTCACTTCCAAAATATTCTATTGATCACGCAGGTCAGCCCTCCTCACCGTGGGAGAAGACTTCACTATGAGGGGATCCTTGGGACCACCTTGAAGGCTGGCAGTCACAGGTGGGATCAGAACCCAGGTCTTGTCTGACTCTAAAACTGGGGTCCTTAATCACCACCTGGTGCCCTGTCTGTCTAATAAATTGTCTGTAAGCCCTTCCAGATCTGGTTCAGCATCAGCAAACCCCTTCCTAGCATGACAGGTCTGCTCCCTAGCAGACTGTGAAGAGCGAAGAGCGCCTGCGGTGGAAAGGTAATGTGTTCACAGTTTGCAGAAGATCCCTTTGTGAGCACTGCTGCCAGCTAGCTCTGTGTTTGCTTTAGTCAAGTGTGAAAGTGTGACCCAGACGCCCCCAGTAGTTGGGGCTCATTAACCTGGAGGTGTGAACAGAATCAGAGGGAAAGGGGGTGGAGGTTCCCCACAGGCTGCTCTGCCATTTTTCCAGGTTGTCTCCAGCTGGGAGGGTTCCCCTGGGAAAGGCTGCTTGATGGGGCGGTGGGCTTGGGGGGCTGGGGCAAGGCTGAGCCCAAGTTGGGGACCAGAGGCTGTAACCCAGCCTAGCCCAAATTGCTGGAGAAGCAGGCTGGCCCATCTCCTGGCAGGCAGGGGGGACCATCTGCCCCACGCCAAAGTGCAGACTGGGCTGGGGGGGGGACCATCACCATTGATCCCACATCCCCTTTCTGCGGTCTCTGAGGGCTGGTGACAAAGAGACTAACAACAGTGATAAAGAGGAGTAGCGACTGGTATTTATTAACTGATCTGCATGCACTCACTCCTTTACTGCTCACAACAACCCTGGGAGGTCAGAACAGCTACCTATCCCCATCTTATAGACCAGGGAAGACAGGAGGAAATCGATGGAGCTCTCAGCAGGAGGTATGAATGAGGCTGAGGCTGTGTCGACAGCCCCTCCATCCTGGCTTACTGAGACTCCCGCCCCCAACCCATCTCCTCCAAGGCAATTTGCGCAAGTTCCGCTCAGGGTCTGAGCAGGTGGGTCCTCCTGCTGGGAGAGCTCCCCAGGAGCGGTGAGGGCTCAGCTGCGTGGAGTCATCACCTCACGTGTGACATGGATGCCTGGCTCTAAGCCATTGAGATGTAAGACATCTGTCTTAGTCTCCTAGTGCTGCTAAACAGAAATACCACAAGTGGGTGGATTTAAAGAACAGAAGTTTATTTTCTCACAGTTCTGGAGGCTAAAAGTTCAAATCCAGGTCTCGGCTGTGGGGATTCCTTCCTTCTTCGTAGCCCCAGGCATTCCTTGGCTCCTTGGCTTATAGTCAGTCCTCACAAGACATCTGTCTTAGTCATCTAGTGCTGCTATAACAGAAATACCTCAAGTGGATGGTTTTAACAAAGAGAAATTTATTCTCTCACAGTCTAGTAGGCTACAAGTCCAAATTCAGGGTGTCAGCTCCAGGCAAACACTTTCCCTA
The DNA here is from genome assembly GCA_030035585.1 of Dugong dugon. Lineage (NCBI taxonomy): Eukaryota > Metazoa > Chordata > Mammalia > Sirenia > Dugongidae > Dugong > Dugong dugon. The sequence goes on along the minus strand of CM057478.1, from coordinate 30,945,506 downwards.
TCAGCTCTGGAGGAAGGTCCATGTCATCAATCTTCCCTTGGTCTGGGAGCTTCTCTGCACAGGAACCTCGGGTCCAAAGGACGCACTCTGCTCCTGGCACTGCTTTCTTGGTGGCATGAGGTCCCCATGCGTCTCCGCTCACTTCTCTCTTTCATACCTCAAAAGAGATTGGCTTAAGACACGATCTAATCTTGTAGACCTCATCAGTGTAACTGCCACTAATCCATCTTATTACGTCATAGTGATAGAGTTTACAACACATAAGGAAATCACATCAGATTACAAAATGGTACACAATCATACAATACTGGGATTCATGACCCAGTCAAGTTTGACAGATACTTTTGGGGGGCACTATTCAATCCATGACAGCATCTCTCTTCCCCCTGTATGTCTCTGGGTCTATTCTGGTCTCTTTATAACTCAGAAGTGATTAGGTTTAAGAAATACCCTACACTGGTATTGTAACCTCATTAACATAACAAAAGAAAACCCCTATTTCCAGACAGGATCATATCCATAGGTACAGGGCCAGGAAATCAGCATGTTTTGGGAGGACACAATTCAATCCATAACAGCAATCTAATTTCTTCTATGGCCCAATACAACATCTTTGAACACTTTTATATCCAGGGCCACTTCTCCGCCAAATCAAAGGCCCCACAGAGGCCACGCTAACTGCACACGTGCCGCGGGGCGGGGAGAATGTGAAGCTCACGAGGCTGACCTGGGAGCGATCACAGAATGAGTTCTTCTCTTCGGAAGACAACCACTTTCGTTTTTCATGCTGTCTTTTCGAACTTGTCCATGTACATAGTCAAGAATTCTAGTGCACAAATAATTTTCTGTTCTGATTTTTAAAGGTTAATTCTCAAGAAATTATTTTTATGTTACTTTTATTCAACATTAGATGGTTATAAGCAATTCCCATGTTTCTATATAGCTTCAGGATTATCCTTTTAGCACATATATAATCTCTCACTATGCTAATTACTAAATCTGTGATAGGATATTTAGGTTGATCCTTTTGTGACTATAATATATAACACTGTAGTGAATATGTTTGAGGATGTAGCTTTTGGAGACAATTCATTCTTTATGAAAGGAGTTGATCTGGCTTTTTGTGGGAAAGAGTTTCATCATGGATTGAATTGTGTCCTCCTTCCCCAAAATATGGTGAAGCCCTAATCTCTATTTAAAAAAAAAAACAAAAACGAAAAAACATTGCCATGGAGTCAATTCCGACTCATGGCGACCCTAGGTGTATAGAATAGAACTGTGCTCCGTAGGTTTTTCAGCCTCGGTGGTGCAGTTGTTAAGTGGTTTGGCTGCTAACCGAAAGGTCAGTGGTTAAAACCCACCAGCGGCTTCGAAGAAGAAAAGACCTGGCAATCTGCCCCCATAATGATTTACTACTCTGTCATATAAGGTTAAAGAGCCCTAGTGGCACAGTAGTTAATCGCTCGGCTGTTAACTGAAAGGTTGGTGATTTGAACCCACCAGTCGCTCCATGGGAGAAAGATGTGGCAGTCTGCTTCCATAAAGTTTAAATCCTTGGAAACCCCATGGGGCAATTCTACTCAGTCCTATAGGGTCACTATGAGTCGGAATTGACTCCATGGTAAAGGGTTCATATTGTATAGGTGCTATGAGTCAGAACTGATTCAACAGCACACAACAGCAATAATCTTACAGATCCATGGCGCCACTAGGCATAACAACCTATTGTTAGGTGCCATAGATTCAGTTCTGACTCACAGTGATCCTACATACAACAGAACTCGAACACTGCCCAGTCCTTTGTCATCTTCAAATTGTTGCTATGTTTGAGCTCATTGTTGCAGATATTGTGGCAATCCATCTCGCTGAGGGTCGTCCTCTTTTTTGCTGACCCTCTACTTTATTAAGCATGATGTCTTCTCCAGGGACTGGTCCCTCCTGATAACATTTCCAAAGTACATGAAATGTGCTAAAGGAGCATTCTGACTGTACCTCTTCCAAGACAGATTTGCTCATTCTTCTGGCAGTCCAAGGAATAGTCAATATTCTTTGCCAACACTATAATTCAAAGCCATCAATTCTTCTTCAGTCTTCCTTATTCATTGTGCAGCTTTTGTGTGCATATGAGGTTATTGAAAATACCATGGCTTTGGTCAGGGCACCTTAGTCCTCAAAGTGACATCTTTGCTTTTTAACACTTTAAAGAGGTCTTTTGCAGCAGATTTCACCAGCGCAATACATCGTTTGATTTCTTGACTGCTGCTTCCACGAGATCAAGTTGGAATTGACTCGATGGCAACAGGTGGGTGGGCTTCCATGGGTGTTGATGAGTGCCACATAGAGAGCTTTTTATGCTTGTTTGTTTGCTTGCTTGTTTTAATCCCCAGCACCTGTTTGGAAAAGGAACCTTGGTGGCACAATGGTTAAGAGTTCAGCTGCTAACCTAAAGGTTGGCAGTTCAAACCCACCCAGCAGCTTCAAGGCAGAAAGACCAGGCAATCTGCTCCTGTAAACACTACAACCTCGGAAACCCTACGGGACAGTTCTACTCTGTGAGTCGGAATTGACTCGACGGCACCTAACAACAACCTGTTTGGAAACAGGGTCTTTGAAGACGTTATTAAAATTAACATGAGGTTCTGCTGGAGTAGGGTGGGTCCTAATCCAATCCACCTATGAGCCAATGGAATGCCTAGGCCACCAGAAGCTGAGAGATCTTCCATGACAGACTTTGGAGAAAGCACAGCCCTGACTATGCCCTACAACTGCCCTGCTCAATGAGGTAGCCTTTAGCCATTGTGGTTATTAAAAATAATAAATAAATAAAAATAAAATAACTTTAAAAATAAATACAATAAAATCAATTAAACAAAATCAAATTAAATAAATAAAATAAAATAAATTTAATTTCATTTAAAAACAAATTAACTTAAAGAAAAAATAAATTAAAATTAAAAGGTAAATAATCAACTAAAATACATAAATTAGGTCAGCTAAAATTAAGTAAATTTAATTTTAAAATAAAATAAACTAAAATACATTGAATTTTGAATACATTAAATTGAAAATTAAAGTAAATTAAAAATATAGTAAACTTAAATATACTGTTAATCATAATTAATAATAAAGTAAAATTACATAGAATAAATTCAAAATAGAATAATTAAGTAATTAATTAAAATGAAATAAATACACTAAAGTAAATAAAATAAATTTAATTTAACTTGGAAATAAATTAAAAAAAGATAAAATAAAGTAAATTTAAAATAAATTAATAGTAAATTTTAAATGTACTATTAATTATAATAATTAATAAATAATTGTTAATAATTGGAAGTACATGAAAATAAAAATAAATTTTAATTTAATTTAAAAGTAAATTAAATAATTAATTAAAATGAATAAACTAAAATAAAAAATCAAATTTATATAAAATAAATTTATTGTTAAAACAAAAATAAATTTAATTTAGAAAAAGTAAATTAATAATTAACAGTAAACTTAAAATTATTATTACTAATTATGAGAATTAATAAACAGTGAACAATAATGAATTAAAAGTACATTAAAACAATTTAAAAGAAAGTAAGGAAAATAAAATAAAAATTAAGAGATAAATTAAAATTAAATAATTAAAATAAATACTCTGAACTAAAATAAACAAAATTAAATAAATTTAACTTAAAATAAATTAAATTTAATAAATAAAATAAAACAAACTAAACTAAATAGTAATTTAAATTTAGAAATTAAATTAAAAAATAAAAATAAATTAATTATAAGCTTAAATTTACTATTAATTATAATAATTAATAAACAATAATAAATAAGTTAAAATTTGAAAATAAATTAAAATAAATGTAATTTTTAAAATAAACTAAACATAATTTAATTTAAAATTACATTAAAAATAAATTACATAAACTAAAAGTAAAAAATTAAATAAATAAATTAAAATAAAATTAAATTAAATAATACAATAAGATAAAATTAATAAAATAATAAACTAAAATACTCCTTCCTCAGGCACACTAGTCTTCTTCCAAGTGTCCAGCAGCCACGAGTGGCCAAATGGCGCCACCCAGAGCCTTTCCGCATTGTAGAAAGACAGACGGACAAAGCTGCCCAGGTGCATCCTGGTTCTTAGTAACAGCCAACTGGACACAGAACAGTGTAACAACATTGAATTTTACCTGAGTCCCTTGACGTTGGAAAAAAAAGTCAAGGTTAAGAAATTCCCCCATCCTTTGTGTTCTGGAAAATGGCTGACTGCAAAGAATCACCGTTCCCAATATGACCTTGATAAAACTCAAGATACTCCCCTGTTTACCTGCGCCAGACACAAACCAAAAACCAAACCCCTTGCCACTGAGTCAGTTCAGAGTAGAACTGCCCCGTAGGGTTTCCAGGCTTGAAATCTTTACGGAAGCAGACTGCTGTATCTTTATTGCTAAGAGCCGGTGTTCAAACCACCAGTCCTTCTGTTAGCAATCGACTGTTTTATCCACTGCACCACCTGTTAAAAAACCCGTTGCTGTCCGGTCGATTGCAACTCACAGCGACCCTATAGGACAGAGCAGAGCTGCCCCCATGGGGTTTCCAAGGCTGTAAATCTTTACAGAAGCAGACTGCCACATCTAGAGGGACAGCTGGTGGGTTCACACCTCCGACCTTTCGGTCAGCAGCTGAGCGCTTAACCACTGCGCCACCAGGCTTTGAACCCTCCAGATTCCCATTCTTTGCCTCATAAAATAATTTGGTGAACTGCTTGTGTCTACTGACCAATTAGAACAAAATGCCTGCTAACCAAACTGTAATTGAGCTTCTCCCCTTCCCAGTGGGCGTGGGCCCACTCTCAGCCTGAGCCAGCACAGGGCCCCTCCTTCAGGGCCCCTCCTAGGAACAGACTGGCCTCATGGTAGAATCTTCTCTGATCTACTATCTGATCACACCACCCTCTCATCGCACTTTCCTACACTCCTTCTTTCATCCCTGGGTGGTGTAAATGGTTTGCGCTTGACTAGTAGGTGAAAGGTTGGCCCTTCAAACTCAACCAGCTGCACCATAGAAGAAAGGCCTGGCGATCTACTTTGGTAAAGATCACAGCCATGAAAACCCTACGGAGCAGTTCTACTACGTAACACTTGTGTTGCAGTGAGTCTGAATCGGAACGGACTTGAAGGCAATAAATTTTTCACTCCTCTATAAAAGAAGCCTTTTCTTCTAACCCTCTAGACGCTTGCAGATTTTATGCTCAGAGCGTTCTTCCGATGGTAATACTCCCCCTTCCCCCACCCCCCCCCGCCAATAATCCTTTTGAATAAAGTCTCTCCTTACTAAGTCCGAATTTGTTTTTTCACAGTGTTTACTCTCTACAAATACTTTTCAGCCTCTCCGTGTCGGTCCGCGCTGGGCCCGGGACAGCGCCGCAGCCCTGAGCACTCGGGGGCCGGGGACAGGAAGCCCGTAGAGTACCCTTCAGGCCTTCGCCACCCCGCAGGCGCGACGGTCCCGGCGTTCAGGAACCCGCCCGGAACCCGCCGCCCCGGCGCCTCGCCCGAGAGGGGACACAGTTCTGCGCCGGACGCGCCGCCCTGGGGCCGCACTTCGGCGCATGACTGCGGCTGCGCGCGCCGGTTCCGGTCCAATCCCGGCCTGAGCGACCCACAGAGTCCCGCGGAGGAGCGCGCAGTGGACGCCGGAGCGAAGGTGGTGCAGAAGGAGGAGGACGGACTCGCGCAGCCCGGCCGAGGTAGAGCCTTACTTCGTGGCCTGGCGTCTCAGCCCTTGGCGGTCCCCTGAGTCGTGTTGGCCTTGAGTGGACAAGAGTTCACTAACTAGTAGACTTAAGTACACTACGTAGACCCCGCGCCCCTCCCCAGCCGGCGCGGCCCTTGTTCGCGCGCCCCGCGTGCTTCCCACCCTAGCTGTCAAGACCATCCCAGCACACCTGCCCGCCGTTTGGTCGGTGCGGGGAATGTTCGCCCCCGCCCAAGGACACGAAGTGTTCACCCGCCAAGGTTGGGGCCGGATGAGGGCGAGCGTTGAGGAGGCACTCGCTGGGGCCTCCCCTTCAGCTCGCTCTGACCGCACGGGCAGTCACTGCCGGCTTCTCATCACCACCGACTGCCGTCACCGACTCTTGCATCCTGTTTTCCTTCCCTGCTCTCAAAGGCCTCCAGGTTCTGTGCGAGAAGCAGAGCACACAGTCTGGTCAGGCAAACTGCACTTGAATCTGCCCTGCCACTTACTGGCATGTGGCCTTGGGCGGGTTGTTCACCTTCATGGGCCTCAGTTGCCGCGTTTGTCCAGTGGAGAGGACAGCACCCACCTCGCAGGGACGTTGGGGGGAAAATGCACGTAAAGCGGGTAGCATAGACTGACTCATGGAAGCTGTTCAGGAAGTGACACTGAGGCCATTGAAGGTCCTCAGTCAGTCGTTAGAGGTAATTTTTTTCTCTTGTGTCTTTGTTTCCATTTCCTGTTTCTGTTGCCATGGAGTAGGCTCCAACTGGAGGCAGGGTTATGTATAACAGAATGAAAAATGACCTTGTCCTGCACCATCTTCACAGTCATTGATATATTTGAGGCCATTGTTGCAGCCACTGTGTCAGTCCATCTCGCTGAGGTTTTCCCTGACCCTCTACCAACCACGATGTCCTTTCCTAGCAATTGATCTTTCTTGATGATGTGTCCAAAGTAAGCAAGGCAAGAGGCCCACAGAAATCAGCCTTAAAGTACCTGGCCCCTCCCCCATTTTATTTGTTTAATGTCTACTTTGTACACCCTGTAGTGATTCGAAGCCAGTCTAGCTCCTTCAGGGAGGTCGATCTTTAAACAAACAATCTCAATATTCAAGTGTAGCAGAGAGACCTGGAAAGAGGGAAGACTTCAAAGAGGAGGTGATAATCTGAGCTGGGCTTTGACTGATGGTTAGGAATTTGCTACAAAGGGATGGGAAGTTCAGAGGTGGGAGCAGGAATTTCGAGTTTGGGGAGTCTAGGGAGAGGAAGTAGATGTGTGTGGTGGGAGCCGAGGCTGTGACCAGGGCATTACCGGGGGCTGGAAGGGTTTTAAGCAAAGGTGTGACCTGATCACAGTGTGAAGCATCATTCCACGCGTCCTTACCGTGACTATTGTAAGCTGAGGATTTCCCTTCCCTCTTTTTCCCGCCGAACCTTCTCCTCAAGGTGGACTGAATTGGTGGACTAAACGGTGGCCTGAAACAGCAGTAAGCTTCACTCTTCCAGATGGCAGTATTAAAAAAAAAAAAAGGCATTTTGCATCCTTGCATGGATATGGGTTTCAGGTCTGTGCTTTCCCTTTTGTTTTGTCTTTTTATTTGAATGAAGTCCTCCTGAGTGTACTGTGAATGTCTGTCACTTAAAAATATCATTTTGGAAACAACCCCGAAAACCCTAGGCATCACATTGAAATGACTGCCTTCCACTGCAGGAATAGGGCTGTCCACATCCTACCCCTCACCCTCATCAAGCATGCTGTCCTGGGGTTCGCTTAAAGAGGAGGTTGGAGGGGGGTGTTGGGTATGGTGTGAATAGATCAGGTGCCTTTTTAGTAATTTAGAAATCAGTCACCTTCATTTGATGCAAGTCGTTCTCATGGAGTAAATTTGCTGTGTGGTTGTGGTGAGCTCCCACTGGACAAGTCACCATGGAAGGATAGTATGGACATGTGGTGCCCATCCATGTTCATTCTCACCTTCCTCTGTGAGGTAGGAGTAGAGGCTTGGACAGAAGCGAAGAGAACTAGTAAGACAGGAGTTGGCATTCAAGTCGAAGTCTGATTGGACTCTGGAAGCGATGCTCATGACTAGAGTCCTGGTTAAGATATAAAACTGTGATCTGCCAGTGTTTGCCCTTCAGGTTGTTTTTTTTTACAACTACGGTAATACTTTGCTCCCACGGCAATACTGCAAGGAGCTTTTCCTGTCGGTCTGTGCTCCCCCGCAGTCAGGCCAAGTGGCTACCTGATGCCCGCTCTCTGTGTGCCTCACCTTTCTGAGAATAGAGGTTTCTGTAACGCTGGTATGAGCATCTTGTATGTACACTTTTGTGTGCATCTTGATAGGTGTACAGAGGGTATACCTTAGGATAGACCTTAAACATACTACCATAGGAATAAAGGGGTTGCATTTCCTGTTTTCAGGGTTTTCACTGCATATTCCAGTTTTGACGTAACTGTGGAGTGTCCTTTCCAGATTGTGGACTCGATGCCCCTGCTCTGTGTGCAGTGGAGTTTAATTCACATATGATGTCATCTCAGGATGGTTCCTCACCATGCAGCAGATCTTCACGAACGCCCTTCACTTGTCATATGGCAGAGAGGGTCCGAGTGTGGGGCTGGCTGGACCAGGCAAGGGCCTCCGCTCCTCTTTTTTTTTTCTTAGTTGTGCTTTAGATGAAGGTTTACAGAGTAAATTAGTTTCTCGTTAAACAATTAATATGTATATTGTTTCATGACATTGGTTGCCAACCCCATGACATGTCAACACTCTCCTCTTCTTGACCTTGGGTTCCCCATTACCAGCTTTCCTGTCCCTTCCTGCCTTCTCATCCTTGCCGCTGGGCTGGTGTGCCCATTTAGTCTCCTTTTGTTTTATGGGACTGTCTAATCTTTGGCTGAAGGATGAACCTCAGGAGTGACTTCAGTACTAGGTGTCTGGGGGCCATACTCTCGGGGTTTATCCAGTCTGTCAGACCATTAAGTCTGGTCTTTTTTTTGTGAGTTAGAATTTTGTTCTACATTTTTCTCCAGCTCTGTCCAGGACCCTCTATTGTGATCCCCGTCAGAGCAGTCAGTGGTAGTAGCCGGGCACCATTTAGATATGTTGGACTCAGTCTGGTGGAGGCTGTGGTAGTTGTGGTCCATTAGTCCTTTGGACTAGTCTTTCTCTTGTGTCTTTGGTTTTCTTCATTCTCCCTTGCTCCAGGTGGGTGAGACCAATGGAGTATCTTAGACGGCTGCTCACAGGCTTTTAAGACCCCAGATGCTACACACCAAAGTAGGATGTACATTTTCTTTTGTAAACTGTATTATGCCATTTGAGTTATATGTCCCCCAGGACCATGGTCCCTAGCCCTTAGCCCAGTAATTCAGTCCCTCAGGGAGTTTGGATGTGTCTGTGAAGCTTTCATGACCTTGCTTTGTCAAGTCGTGCTGACTTTCCCGGTATTGTGCACTGTCTTACCCTTCAGCAAAGTTACCAGTTATCTGTTGTCTAGTGTTTTTCCCTCCCCACCCCAACGTCCCCTAGTAACCTTCCAAGATTGTTTCTTTCTGTGTGTAAACTATTTCATGAGTTTTTGTAATAATGGTCTCATACAGTACTTGTCCTTTTGTGATTGACTTATTTCACTCAGCATAATGCCCTCCAGATTTATCCATGTTGTGAGATGCTTCACAGATTCATCATTGTTCTTTATTGTTGCATAGTATTCCATTGTGTGTATGTTATGTACTGTAGTTTGTTTATCCATTCATCTGTTGATGGGCACTTAAGTTGTTTCCATCTTTTTGCTATTGTGAACAATGCTGCAATGAACATGGGTGTGCACATGTCTATTTGTGTGATGCTCTTATTTCTCTAGGATATATTCCTAGGAGTGGGATTGCTGGATCGAGTGGTATTTCTATTTCTAGCTTTCTAAGGAAGTGCCATATCATTTTCCAAAATGTACCATTTTACATTCCCACCAGCAGCGCGTTAGAGTTCCAAACTCCCTGCAGCCTCTCCAACCTTTGTTGTTTTCTCTTTTTTTTGATTTGTGTCAGTAATGTTGGGGTGAGGTGGTATCTCATTGTAGTTTTGATTTGCATTTCTCTAATGGCTAGTGATCGAGAGCATTTTCTCACGTGCCTGTTGGCTGCCTGAATGTCTTCTTTGGTGAATTGTCTGTTCATATTCTTTACCCACTTTTTAATTGGATTATTTGTCTTTTTGTTGTAGAGGTGTTGGATTTTCCTATAGATTTTAGAGATTAGACGTTTGTCAGATTTGTCAAAGCCAAATATTTTTTCCTAGTCTGTAGGCTCTCTTTTTATTCTTTTGGTGAAGTCTTTTGATGAGCGTAAGTGTTTAATTTTTAGAAGATCCCAGTTACCTAGCTTATCTTCTGTTGTTTGTGTATTGTTAGTTATGGTTTGCATCCTACTTATGCCATGTATTAGGGCCTCTAGCATTGACCCTATTTTTTCTTCTATGATCTTTATAGTTTTTGATTTTATATTTAGGTCTTTGATCCATTTTGAATTAGTTTTTGTGTATGGGTCCTTTTCATTTTTTTACAGATGAACATGCAGTTTTGCCAGTACCATTCTTTAAAAAGACTCTTTTCCCCATTTAGCGGACTTTAGGCCTTTGTTGAAGATCCCTCGAGGGAGCCCACTGGTGTGGTGGCATGGACCGGAGAAGTGGTTCCCCAGCCACAGTGGTACGGCCCATCTTGAAGGAGCAGAGATGGCACATGTTGCCAGATGTTTAGGAGAAAAGAAGGGAAGGATGGTAGAGAGAGACAAGAAACTGAGCAAAGAAAAAAATCCTCAAGGGAGCCCACTGGCTTGGCGGCGCGGACCGGGGAAGTGGCTCCCAAGCTGCTAGGCACTGCGCAGCCTATCTAGAAGGGGCGGAGATGGCATACAGCGCCAGGTATTCAGGAGACAGAAGAAGGTAAGTAGGGAGAGACAAGAAACTGAGAAATGAAGAAAAACAAAAGGGAAAAAAGAAAATGAAAAAGAAAAAACTGGCCCCAGGGATCCCACCGGCATGGCAGTGTGGACTGGGGAAGTGGTTCCATAGCCAAGCAGTGATTCACAGCCTGTCAATAAGAAGCAGAGATGGCACGTGGAGCCAGGTGTTCCAGATAAAGAAAGGGAAGGAGTTGAGAGAGAGGAAAGAAATCAAAAGAAGCTGAAAAAAGCAACAACAGCAATAAAGAACGGCACTGAAGGAGCTGGCCGGTGTGGGCGAAGCGAATCCAAGCTGCGTGGAGCCGGCACCTCTCCAGGCGAAGGACCGCAGCCCACTGGGAAGCGGAGGAGGCTGAGCAGGGGGAATAAGGGTGGGGGGTGGGAAAGCATGTTTTTCTGGTTACTGGGTGTTCTGTCTCTTGCTGGGAGCTCTGTGAAGCTGCTTTCCTGTACTTCCTGTCTGCCGATCTCCGACAGGAGTCCAAGATGGCAAGTCTGTGCCGCGTTAGCTGATAGGGGGCCTCCACTCTCTATCTCTCCTCGATCTCTGTACTCTGTCAGTTTCTTATTCCATTTGGTGCTTGGTTGAGTTATCTCTTTATTTGAGGCTTAGGGTTCCAGAATTGATGATTATCTCTGTTTTACTTAGTTTTTCAGGTCTTTGCTGTGGAGGGATGGTGTGATCCTTCTGTCTATAGTGCATGTTAGCTCCCGCCAGGTTCTGAGGTCAGGTGGTGTGAGTTCATTTTCTTCAATAGTGCTTTACTTATCTGGGGCCTCTTTCCTTTTCATATAAAGTTAACGATTAATTTTTCTGTCTTGTTAAAGAATGCTGTTGGTATTTGAATCGGAATTGCTTTGTATTTGAAGTTTGCTTTGGGTAGAATTGACATTTTCACAATGTTGAGTCTACCTGTCCATGAGTATAATATGTTTTTCTATTTATGTAGGTCTCGTTTGGTTTCTTGCAGTTGTGTTTTGTGGTTTTCTTTGTGTGGGCCTTTTATATCCCTGGTTAGATTTACTCGTAAGTATTTTATGTTTTTAGGGGCTATTATAAATGGTATTGCTTTCCTGATTTCTTTTTCATAGTTCTCTTTATTGGTGTATAGGAATCCAACTGATTTTTAATGTTGATCTTGTATCTTGCTACTCTGCTGAATCTTTCTATTAGTTCCAGTAGTTCTCTTATGGAGTCCTTTGGGTTCTCTAGGTATAGTATCCTATCATTCGCAAATAGGAGTAGTTTTACTTCTTCCTTACCAATTTGGATGCCCTTTATTTCTTTTTCTTGCCTTATTGCTCTAGCTAGGACTTCAGCACAATGTTAAATGGTCATAAGAGGCATCCTTGTCTTGTTCCTGTTCTCAGAGGGAATGTTTTCAGCCTCTCTCCATTAAGAATGATGTTGGCTGTTGGTTTTGTGTAGATGCTCTTTATTACATTGAGGAATTTCCCTTCCATTCCTATTTTATTGAGAGTTTTTATCACAGATTGGTGTTGGACTTTATCACACGCCTTTTCTGCATCAGTTGAGATGATCACGATTCTTTTTTTTTTTTTTTTTAATGTGGTAGATTACATTGATTGATTTTCTCATGTTGAACCATCCTTGCAAACCTGGTATGAATCCCACTTGGTCGTGGTGTATTATTTTTTTGATATGATGCTGAATTCTATTGACTAGAATTTTGTTGAGAATTTTTTCATCTATATTCATGACAGATATTGGTCTGTAATTTTCTTTTTTTTTTTGTGGTGTCTTTGCCTGGTTTTGGTATCGGGGTTATGCTGGCTTCATAGAATGAATTCTGAAGTATCCCACCTTTTCTGTGTTCTGAAATAGTTTAAGTAGTACTGGTACAAGCTCTTCTAAGAATGATTGGTGGAATTCTCCAGGGAAGCCATCTGGGCCAGGGCTTTTTTTGTTGGGAGGTTTTTTTTTATTATTACTTTTTCAATCTCTTCTCTTGTTACGGGTCTGTTCAGATTTTCTACCTCAGTTTGTGTTAGTTTAGGTAAGTAGTGTGTTTCTAAATATTTGTCCATTTTCTCTAGGTTTTCAAATTTCTTGGAGTATAGTTTTTCATAGTACTCTGTTAGGATCCTTTTTTTATTTCAGTTGGGTTGTTGTAATGTCCCCCATTTCATTTCTTATTTGGATTATTTGTGTCCTCTCCTGATTTTCTTTTTTCAATTTGGCCAATGGTTTGTTGATTTTATTGATCCTTTCAAAGAACCAACTTTTGGTATTGTTGATTCTTTCTATTGTTTTTCTGTTCTCTGTTATTTATTTATGCTCTGATCTTTATTATTTCCTTTCTTCTGGTGGCTGTGGGCTTCTTTTGCTGTTCTCTTTCTGTTCAAGTTGTATAGCTAATGTTTTGATTTTTTTCCCTTTCTTCTTTTTTGGTGTGTGTATCTGTTGCTATAAATTGACCTCTGAGCACTGCCTTTGCTCTCTCCCAAAGGTTTTGATATGATGTGTTTTCATTCTCATTTGATCCTAGGATTTTTTTTTTAATTCCATCTTTGATTTCTTCTGTTACCCAGTGGTTTTTAACCAAGGTGTTTCCATGTATTTGATTTTTTTCCCCTTGTTCTTCCTGTTATTAATTTCTACTTTTATGGTGGTGTGATCAGAGAAGATGCTTTGTATTATCTCGGTGTTTTGGATTTTATTGAGGGTTGCTTTGTGACCTAAGATGTAGTCTATTCTGGAGAATGTTCCACGTGCATTAGAAAAGAATGTGTATTTTGCCACTGTGGGATGGAGTGTTCTATATATATCTATGAGGTCAGTTAGGTTGCTTGTGGCCTTTAGATCTTCTGTATCTTTGTTGAGTTTCTAGATGTTCCGTCTTTCACTGAGAGTGGTATGTTGAAGTCTCCTGCTATTATTGTGGAGCTGTCAGTTTCTCTTTTCATTGCCGTTAGAGTTTGTTTTATGTATTTTGGAGCCCTGTCATTGGGTGCATAGGTATTTATTATGGTTATGTCCTCATGGTGGATTGTCACTTTAATCATTATATAATGTCCTTCCTTGTCTTTTATGGTGGATTTTGTTTTGAAGTCTATTGTACCTGAGATTAGTATTGCCACTTCTGCTCTTTTTTGGTTGTTGTTTACTTGATATATTTTTTTCCATCCTTTGATTTTTAATATATTTATGTCTTTCTTTCTAAGGTGTGTCTCTTATAGACAGCATATTGATGGGTTTTGTTTTTTTAATCCATTCTGTCACTCTCTGTCTCTTTATGAGTGCATTTAAGCCATTTATGTTCAGTGTGATTATTGGTAGGTGTGTTTATTGCTGTCATTTTTTAGTACTTTTTTGTGGTGCTGACATTTTCTTTGTTCCTCTTACTCTTCTGTGCTGAATTTCTTTTGTTTATGGTTTTTTTTTTTTTTTGGTTTACTTTGTTTTTATACGTTTTGTGTTTACTGAGACTTTTTTCCTTTATTTTGATGAGTAAGTTGTTAACTTTCTTTGTGGTTACCTTGAAATTTACCCCTATCTTCCTGAGTTTAAACCAGTCTTTTGTTACTTGATATCACCTTGACTTCCTCTCCATTTGAAAGTTCTATACCTACACCATTATTCCTTCTTTTATTGTTCTGACATTGTTGTCATATACAGATTGACCTTTCTGGTTCCCTGTTGTAAATCTTTTAGTTTTGTTTTATCCTTGAGAGTTCATTACCTAGGTTGGTATCTGGCTGATGCTCTCCTGTGTGATAGATTCAGGTTGTTGTCTAATGTTGTGGTTCTCTAACCAAAGGACTCCCTTTAATAATTCTTGTAAGTTTGGTTTGGTTTTCACATGTTCCCATAATTTCTGTTAATCTGGAAATGTCCTAATTTTGCCATCATATTTGAGTGAGAGTTTTGTGGGATATATCATTCTTCATTGACATTTTTTTTTTGTTTCAAGGTTTTATATATGTCATCCTATTGTTTTCTTGCTTTCATGGTTTCTGCCAAGTAATCAGAGCTTAGTCTTATTGTTTCCCTTTTGTCACTTTTTGTTTTCTCGATCTGCTCTCAGGATTCTTTCTTTGTCTTTGGTTTTAGTGAGTGTGATTATGATATGTCTTGGGGATTTTCTTTTGTGTGTGGGGGTCTGTCCTATAGGGGGTTCATTGAGCTTCTTGGATGGTCAGCTTTTCATCTTTCATGATATTAAGGAAGTTTTCTGACAACAAATCTTCAATGATCCTCTCTGTGTTTTCCATTTTCTCCCCCCATTCTGGAACTCTGATCACATGCAGATTTTTGCTTTTGATTGTATCCCACATCATTCTCAGGGTTTCTTCATTCTTTTCTCTGATTTTTCCTCAGACAAAGTGGTATCCAAGGATTTGTCTTCAATTTCACTGATCCTGTCTTCCATTGTCTCAAATTTATTCCTAAACCTTCTATTGCACTGTCCATTTCTGAAATCTTTTTTATCTTTGCAATTTCTAATTGCTGTTTTTATGTGATTTCTAGTTGTTTATTTTGACGTTTTGTTCCTGTATTGTTTTTTGAACTCTTCCATTGCTTTGTTTGTGTTTTCCCTGATTTTGTCTGTATTTTCCATGATTTTGTCTATTTTTTCCTTATTTATGTCAGCATTTTTCTTCATCTCTTGGAGAACCCTGAATATTAGAGTTTTGAATTCCATCTCAGGTAATTCCAGTGCTTTTCTCCTACCAGGAGGGAATCTGGTGTTTTATTTTGGTTGCTTTCCGGAACCATCCTGTCCTGTTTTTTTTAATATGTTTTGATATTGTCTGCTGTCTCTTGGACATTCAGGAATTATTTTCTTCGTTTATTGATTGTAGATTTGTTTGTTTCACCCTGATTTTTTGTTTTACTTGGTTGTTTCTTGGCAGGCAGGCTGGGCTTTGTTGCTTGCTTGCCTGTGGGCATGATACTTCTCACCACCTTGTCCAGGTGGGCAGGGCTGGTCACTCAGCTGTGGTGCAGCAGGGCAGGTCCAGTGGGTGTGGAGGGGTGGGGATGGGTAGTTTGTGGCATCAACTGGGACTGTTGGGGCGGGGCCAGGGGGCAGTGCAGGGTGGGGTCCAGGGGACTGCGTCGGTATCACTCAGGGGCACGGCACTCGGCACACAGTGCAGATAGGCAGGAGGGAGGGGAGGGGAGAGAATGTGATCTGTGGAGCTAAGTGGGTGAGTGAAAGAAGAGAGAGAAACAAAAGCAAAAAAAGGAAAAAAGAAAAAATATAAATAAAATGGCAGCACAGTAGAATTTAGCAGGTCATGACAGGATACACCTGGCAAGGCTGTGTGCCGGTGGCTCTCTAGCCAAGTGGTGCAGCTCGGCCTGTCGAGAAAGGATGTGGGTGGTGCATGGGGCTAGGTGGGTGGGAGAAAGGAAAGCAAAGGGGGGGAGAGAGAGAAGAACCCAACAAACAAACAAAAAATTAAATAAAAACAACAACAACAATAAAAATAAATATGGTGGGAGGGAGCCAGTCATTGGTGGCAGGGCAGAATTGGGGTGGCAGCGAGCTGATGTCTCTCTTGCTGGACAGCACGGCACGGCCCATCAGGAAGGGTCAGAGGCAGCGCAGGCCTAGGTGGGAGGGAGAAGGAGAAAAATTATATATATATATATATGTGTGTGTGTGTGTGTATGGCACTGAGGGAGCTGGCCTGTGGGGGTGGCACAGACTCGGGGATGCCATGTGCCAGAGGCTTCCAGCTGAGCAGTACAGCACAGCCCGCCCAGAATGGGGGAGGGCGGTGCACAGGGCTAGGTGACTGGGAGAAAGGAAAGAAAGGAAGGGAGAAAGAGAGAAGAAACAACAACAAAAAAAAAAAAAAAAGAAAAGAAAAATAAACAAACAAAAAAATAGATAAAATGGTGTTGAGGGAGCCTGTTGGTGACAGCAGCGCAGACCTGGGGAAGCCAAGCACCAGAGTGACTCTCCAGCTGAGCGGTGTAGCATAGCCCGCAAAGAAGGGGCAGGGGCGGTGCACGGGGCTAGGTGGGTGGGAGAAAAGAAAACAGAGGAGAGAAGAAACAGAAAAAAAAAAAAAAAGCAAGCAAACCAAAAAATATGGCACTGAGCCAGCTGATTGGTGGGGGTAGCACAGACCCGGGGAGGCCATGTGCCAGGGGCCCCCCAGCCAAGCAGTGCAGCAGGGTCTGTCGAGAAGCGGTGGGGATGGCACATGGTGTCAGGTGACGGGAGAAAGGAAAGGAAGGAAGAGATGGAGAGAGCAGAAAAACAACAACAAAGAAAAAAATATGGCACCGATAAAGCCAGGTGTTGGGTGTGGCCCAGACCCAGGGAGGCCATGTGCCAGTGCCTTTTTAGCTGAGCTGTGCAACACTGCCTGTTGAGAAGGGGTAGGGGCAGCTAACGGGGCTAGGTAGGCTGAAGAAAGGAAAGGAGAGGGAAGCAACAAAAAAAAGTGAAAAATGAAAAAACCAAAAACAAACAAAACTGGCGCCGAAGGGCTGGCCAGTGGGGGCGGGGTGGACGCAGGTGACAGTGAGCTGGTATCTCTTCGGCCAAGTGACCTTGGCCTGTTCGAAAGTAGTGGAGGCAGAGTAGGGGGAAGAAGGGTGGGGGGTGGGAAAGCACGTATCCCTGGTTACTAGGTGCTATGTGTGGGAGCTCCGTGAAGTTGCCTTCTCATACTCCCTGTCTGTGTTCCTTGATGGCTGTAGTCCAAGATGGCAAATCCATACTGCCTTAGCTGGTAGGGGACCTCCACTCCGTAGCTCTCCTTGTTCTTTGTTCTCTGTCAGTTTCTTATTCCATTCAGTGCTTGATCGAGTTCTTTATTCCTTCTTGATGCTTAGGGTTCCAGGATTGACGTTCGTATCTGCTTTGCTTAGTTTTTTGGGTCTTTGCTGTAGAGGGACGGCATGATGCTTCTGTCTGTGGTGCCATGTTCGCTCTACATCTTCTGCTCCTGTTCTTGTGACTCTGTGGCCTTGGGCAGTCACTCTGCCTCTCAGGTTCCTTTGGGAGTTGTTGCTGTGATTGCCTGCTCACTTGCCCACCCCCGGCCCATAGTGGATTTATGGTGTTTGATGATATGCTCACTGTTTGGTTAAGAGATGCCAGGGAGGATCTGTCAGAATGTGCCATGTATCCGCAAGGGAGATGGGACTTGAGAAGCCAGGGGGCCGTGGGAGGCACCTCAGCTGTACACCACCCTCCGCCACTTGCAGCTCTGAAACAGAAGCTCCGGCAGGGAGGGCAGGTGCGAACAGCCCCTGCTTCTGTTTTCCACGGCAAGTCCCAACGCCAGCTTTCCCTGTTTCAAAGGCGGCCAGCCTCCTCTCTGAGATCCCTGAAGGTGCTGGGCTCCAGTTAGGGTTATTGGAAACGGGTACTAAGGGAAGGGGATTTAGCCACTTTGGGGGTTGCAGTTGAGGCTTTGCAGGGATGTGCAGGCAGCAGCCCCTTCCTGTCACACGTGCTGTGTTCCTTAGTACCCTGTAAACCGTCACCTCCAGTCAACACCCTGGAACATCTCTGGCTCTCTCAGCAGCAAAGATCTGGCCTTGGGGTGAGAGCCCAGAAATACTGTGCAGGAGGGTTTCTACTTGCAGATTCTCTTGTTTTCATTTCCCCCCTGCCTGCAAAGCAAATTGCGAAGAATTTGCTAGGAGTGAGAAAAGGAATCATGGTAAAACTGCCCTGGTTTGCTTCTCACTGGTTTACTTTCTTCCTGAAACTGGCATACTAGTATCTTATCACATTTCTTGTTTTCACTGGTCTGACCCAGCTGCTTTCTTATAATTCTTTATGGCAGCAGAGACCAAGGGCATTGCAGACAGGATGAGGACCCCTCTCTGAGCTCCTTGCAGAGGGCAGGGCGCAGAGAAGCTCTGCAGCACACTTTTTGCTGCTTATCTATTTCTCAGACCCAGAAGTAGTGTGGCCTTCCAGTGGGGTCATGTGTACTTGAGAGCTGACTATCTGGCGGAGCCTGGTGAACTGTTAAGGAATATCCACATATAACGGAGATGGAGGCTTTGAGGGGGCCTTGGTGCTCGCCCAGGTGGGCAAGAGGAGGGGGATATCTGAGGGTCCATGTTCTTCCCACCTCGGCAGGGAGGCAGGAGTGCTCCATCTGCTGGCCGGGGCAAGAAGCATTCCTCTAGGAGCCTGGTCCTGCCAGCACAAACAAACACACCAATACCATCGAGGACCTCAAATACAAACATAATTCAGTTCTGGTAGTTTTTATTGTGTGGAGTTTGTTCTGTTAGGTAATTGTGAAGTGTTGTGTGTAATTTGTATTTTAAATGAAGATTAGAGAACAAAACTGTTTAGTACATGTGACAAACAATAACACGTCAGTTTTCTCTTGTAGCAAGTTAATGAAAGAGGGAAAAGTGAGAATTTGTCAAAGAGCCCACATGTGCACTGTGTCGCGCGACATGGAGGGGTGTGAGACGGGTGAGAAAGTGAGAGAGGTAGGTGCCCAGCGCAGGCGAGAGGCAGGGCCTGTGGGGCTGCGGCTCCCCTGCCCCCTCCCCCCACTTGGCATGGCAGAGACCCTTACCAGGTGACTCCTTCAGGGTCCCTGGGCCTGTCAGAGCAAAGGATGGGATTTACAGCTTTTAGGTTGTGAATCTGCCATGCAGGGAGTGTGTCTAGGGATGGAGGGAGTGGGTGTTTTAGGCGCGGGGCTTTGGCCCAGATGCCCTTGGCAGGCTCTCAGAAGTTCCTTTTGTCCAGGAGCACAGAGGCCAGAGGGCTCTTCCCAGAGGAGAGGCAAACTGAAATGTTCTTGCTTCCAAAGGCCACATAGCAGGAATGGGCGGTTCCTGCAGGGACAGATGGGTCAGGGGCTTTAGACCAGGGTCAATGGTTGTCGTTCACCCCAACAACTGTGTTAGCTCTGGGGGCACCTGCTTATTACCCTGCACGGAGGTGGGTTCACAGAGGCCAACTGACCCTTGAGTTGAGTTGTAAACTTCACTTGTAAACAGCCCTTGGTCTGAAGCAATTTGGAAAGTGTTCTTGCCCTTTCTTGTGAAGTACCTGTGCCTGTAGGGGCCTTCGGGCTGGCGCCTGGGGCGTCTCTCTGTGTCTGTTCTCCTCTTTTATAGGACGTATAGGATTAGGATCCACCCTAGCCTGGTATGACCTCATGTTAACCTAACCGATAGCACCTTCCAAGACCCTATTCCCCAACAAGGTTGCACTCACGGGTACTAGGGTTAGGACTCGAGCATATCTTTTTAGG
This sequence comes from Dugong dugon, assembly GCA_030035585.1. NCBI lineage: Eukaryota > Metazoa > Chordata > Mammalia > Sirenia > Dugongidae > Dugong > Dugong dugon. The sequence continues at coordinate 30,925,574 of CM057478.1, read as the reverse complement.
GCACACATTTCATTTGGTAATACGCTCCTTTCTTTGTTTCAGCATCAGCCCCAGAAGTTGAGGAGAAGCACTGTCAGTAGAATGTGCCCCCTCATGACCCTGCCACTCCAGCGCCTGGCATGGGCCTGGGCCTCCGGCTGGCCGGCTCCTCTGAAACACAGAGGGCGGGGCCTTCTGCATACGGCCTCGACCACCTGCCCTGACAGCAGCGCCCCAGTGTTCACCCGAGCCCTGGCCTTCGGGGACAGGACAGCCCTTGTGGACCAGCATGGCCACCACACGTACAAGGACCTGTACCAACGGAGCCTGTGCCTATCCCAGGAGATCTGCAGGCTTCGGGCATGTACCAGCGGTGACCTGGGTGAGGAGCGGATCTCCTTCATGTGCTCCAACGACGCCTCCTACATCGTGGCACAATGGGCCTCGTGGATGAGCGGTGGCGTTGCAGTCCCGCTGCACAGCAAGCATCCTCCAGCCCAGCTAGAGTACTTCATCCAGGACTCCCGGAGCTCCGTGGTCATGGCTGGCCCAGAGCACCTAGAGCTCCTGGGCACCGTGGCCAGCAAACTGGGGGTCCCACTTTTGCCGCTTCTCCCTGACATCTACTCTGGGGCAGCAGAGGGCCCGGTGGGAGGAGAGGCATCAGCACCCAGCTGGAAGGAGTGGGGCTGGAAGGAGCGGGGCGCCATGATCATCTACACAAGTGGCACCACGGGCCGGCCCAAGGGCGTCCTGAGCACCCACCGCAATGTCAGCTCCATGGTGAGTCCGTACAGCACAGTGGGGGTGTGCTGCGTCTCTGAGGCCAATCATGGCATCCACTATAAGGTGGGCTTGGGGGATTGTTCGGCGGTGTCCCCACCCCACCGAGCCTAATTGAACACTTGGCGTAGCTGGTCATGATCAGCATGGCTAACAGTTTCATGGCCAGTACAGGCCGGCTACTGGAGCCAACTCTGCTTGTGGGACTGGGGGTCATGCAGGGGGGCCCAGGTGCCCGTGGAGTGACCCGCCCAGAGCTGACCACCACAGATGATTGTTAGATATTTTCCAAAGAGATCAGCCATGAAGTGAGTATTCAGGGTATGTGACCAGGACCTAAAATTTATATTTATGTGGGAAAACCCAGAAGAAAGAACCACTTTTACATACTCCTGTGTCATGTACATTATTTTTATGTTAATCACCGTCTTTGTAAAACCCCCAGCCAGTTTATTTGTCTATAATCTATGCTCTGCTTACTTCCAAGTAGTGTTTATATGTACAGTAAGAGACCCAGATACTGTAGAACCAATGAAATAAAAATAAAAGCTCAAGACCACAAAGGAAAGGAGGAAATAGACTGCTTATAGTCTTAGCTGATGTGGCCACCACAAGTCAGTATTGAGCTTAGCTCTGGCTGCTGGCCTGACTGATGACATCACATTACCTTTTATAAGAGGTCATCCTTTTTATCTGTAGAGCTCATTTCTTACATCTCATCTCTAAGAGGAGTGTCCTGCACGTGTCCCCACACAGGCCCTGGAGTCATGCCTCCCCCCGCCCCTTCGAGCTCCCCGTCTCTGACCATGGCAGGGCTGTGCCCTGGCCCCTGGCTCCTCTCACTGGCACCTGTGTCGCCCTGCAGGTGACAGGGCTGGTGGATAAGTGGACGTGGACACCAGACGACGTCATCCTGCACGTGCTTCCACTACACCACGTCCACGGTGTGGTCAACAAGCTGCTCTGCCCACTCTGGGTGGGTGCAGTTTGTGTGATGCTGCCCAAGTTCAGTGCCGAGCAGGTGAGTGGGGTGGCTCCAGGCAGGGGAGGCCCAGGTGGGCATGCTCTGGGTGTGGACTTTGAAGGCTGTGTACGTTGCTGTGGCTGCTATCACAGACAGTACAGCTCAGCGTTTACACAATACACATTCACTCTTGAAAAATCCTAGAGGCCAAGGCCCTGAAGTTGAGGTGTGGTCGGGCTGGTCCTTGGGAGGCTGGGCGGAGGGCTGTTCCTCACCTTTTCCAGCTTCTCCAGCTGCCATATCCTTGGCTCCGGCTGTCCTCCACTTGCTGCTCTGTGGTCATGTGGCCACCTCTTCTGTGTCACATCCCCTCTGCCTGCCTTGTGAGAGCCCTGTGATCATATGGTGATCCAGGACACCCCCTCAGACCTTCTTCTTCCTCCCCCTGCACAGACCCTTTGTCCCGTGAGGTCATATTCACAGGTCCTGGGATGAGGATACGGGCCTCTCTGGGTGTTGTTCTGCCAACCGCACCAGCTCTCAGTGATTCAGAGCGGGTAATGCAGCTGGAGGCTCCTTTCTTTATCTTTCTTTGCTCTTTCCCTGTTTTAGACATTTTATCCACCCCCCCCCCCAGCCCTTGTCTATGAGGGTACAAAAGTCAGAAAGCCAGTTGCCATCGACTCTGACTCATAGCAACCCCATGTGTGTCAGAGTAGAACTGTGTTCCATAGGGTTTTCAAGGCTGTGACCTTTCAGAAGCAGATTGTCTGGCCTTCTAAAACACATCTGGGTAGGTTTAAACTGCCAACCTTTTGGTTAGTAGCTGAGCACATTGACCATTTGTGCCACCCAGGGAGTGCTAATCAGACAATAAACATGACTTAATTTGCATAGTGCCTGGCATATATAACAAGTTCTTAATAAATGATAATTTTTTCTTCCTCCTGTTTCACCACTGGGGAAACTGAGGTTTAGAGAGGAGAGACTTCCCTGCGGACACAGACTTGTCCGCAAAGGAGGGAACACTTCCCTCTGTACCCCATGTCCCACCTCATGCTGTGACCTCTGAGTGAAGGCCTGCTTGGCCAGCATCTCTCTAAGCAGCTCTGAACCTCTGACCCTCTGAAGCTGAGGGTCCTGGTTTGCTGTGTTCCTCACTTACCAGAATGCTGCCTCTCTGTTCTTACCAGCAGGCAAGAGTCAGAACTCCCAAGTCTCGTCCTCTTTCTTTGCCACCTGGTGTCTCAACCCACACACCGTGTCACGAGGCGCAGCAAGCACTGGCTTTATGGACAGGCAGGCTTGAGTGTAAGCCCTTGCCTCTCTGACCCTTGGTCTCATCCTCTGAGAAAGAGCAACTTTATTCGTAACACCGGGCTCAGGACCCCATGGCACGTTCTCTGGGGGAGGGGCCCAGAATAAACATGACACACCTGTTTTTCTCAAGGATTTAGGGGGTAAAACGTGAGAAATTTAACTGGTGAGAAATACAAAATGTTTTTATGTTAAAACAAGGAACAGTTATTATGGGGTAAGGTACAAAGTTCCCATCAAGTTTTTGGATGAAACAAAAGCTCTCATCCACTCACACCTGTTGGTGCCTGTCGGTGCCAGGTCCAGTGCTGGCTGACAGGGACATACTGGCCTCTGGGATGGCCCCTCAGGCTACATGCCAGCATCCTGGAGACGTGTCTACTGTGCACAGCTAGACATGTCTATGGAGTGGAAACCTGAGACCAGAACCTTCCTGCCCCGCGCTCTTTCCCTTGTTGCTCTTTCTCCACACAGTCACCTCTGTGGCCCAGACACAGTTCAGCCCCCTTATAGGATGACTCCGTGAGAACAGGCCAAGGGTTGTGCCTACCGAATCTCTAATGCTTAAAATAAGGACAGGCCTATGTCCTGAAGGGCACCACAACTGGGATGGGGAAGTGCTCAGGGCTTGTCTGTGTGTGTCTGTTTTGAAATTTATATCTGTTTGCTTCCTTCGTTCCTTTGAGGTTTGGGAAAAGTTCTTGAGTTCTGAAACTCCACGGGTCAATGTATTCATGGCAGTGCCCACAATCTACTCCAAACTGATAGACTATTACGACAAGCATTTCACCCAGCCTCACGTCCAGGAGTATGTGCGTGCAGTTTGTGAGGAGAAAATCAGGTGAGACCTGTTTCTGGAAAATCAGCTCTGCTGTGTCAGGAACCAGTTTTCCATCCCCCTTGGAACATCTGTACTTACGCATACATGTTTGTGGTAGAGTTTGAAACACAATTGTGAGTGGTGGCCACGCCCTTCTTCCCCTGTCCTCAGACATATGTTGGCTGTAACTCTGGCCCCCACTGTGCTGTCTCTCTCCGACCTCAGACTGCCAGTCACTGAGACATCCCTGGCTAGGCGTGTTCTGACCTTTTCCTGCCAAACCACCTGCTTCCTCCTCCTCCCCCCAACTTCTTTCCCCTTCTCCCTCTCTTTTCCATTTCCTCCCTCCTCTCCTCTCCTCGTTTCCTCCTCCTCCTTTCTTCTCCTCATCCCTTCTTCCCCTCCTCCCTTCTCCCCCTCCCTGCCTTCCCCTTTCCCTCCGCCCCCTCACTGCCTTCTACAAAGGCCCTTCCTCAGTGAGGAGCCGATCCTTTGGGTGGTCAGCTGTGTGGTGTCTGCTCAGCACTCACCATGAGCCTGTAGACTGGAGACCACACCTCTGGTTCCTAGTCCTTGGGGTGAGCACAGGAAGGGGAACTGTTTCCCAGGGTGAGTTTTGGATTGTCCAGGACAAGTATTTGGTATGGCTGTGTGTTGCTCCCATTTCCCATTCCTTTGCTCCTTTTTCGTAAAGACATTTTGTTCCTGCTGTGGCCACACCTGACCCCCCATGTGTAGTGGGCACTTGTTGATGGGATGGGTGTCAGATGCTCTGGGCATGGATCTGATTGGGGTGAGGGGCAAGTTGTACCCACGCTAAAGAATAAATGTGAGAAGGAGGTTGGCAAAGAGGTAGTCAGGGTGTTCTCCATGGCAGGGCTGTGGTGCCATCCGTGTGTGTCCGCGCTCCAACTCGAGCTGGGAAGAAGCAGTCCTCTTTGCCATAATGCGTAAGAGAAAACAAAGTACAAGAATGCAGCGCAGGGGCTCCTGAATGTGGTGCAAGTGCTGCTGCATTTGTTTCTCCGCGTTATGAAGCCATTGAGCATGAGGGAGGTTCCCACAGGTTCCAGCTCAGGGCACACATCTCAGCTGCACCCTTCTCCACTCAGAGTGGTGCTTTCTCCAAAAATTATATCTTATCATCATCCTCAGTATTATTATTTCTGTTATTTAGGACTATTCGTGAACAGCATCTTAATTATGTGCAAACGAGTGCCACCAAAGACCCTAAGAAAATGTTTTTCTTTTACCTTTGAGGACCTATTTATATCCTAAAACATACATATGGAAATCAAAGCGTAAAGTTAAATTTTAGCCCAAACTACAGCTTTTATCACGACTCTATAAAGAGTGATATGTGTTTTCTGGGCCCCGAGGAGAAGCTGTCCTCTATGTTGCAGCCGAGCTCCTTCAGAGCTGGCCACCTCTGCTCATGTCGCGCAGGCTGATGGTCTCGGGCTCGGCTGCGCTGCCCCTCCCGGTGCTGGAGAAGTGGAGGGACATCACAGGCCACACCCTGCTGGAGAGGTATGGCATGACAGAGATCGGCATGGCCCTGTCCAACCCCCTGACTGCGGCCCGCCTGCCAGGTAGGAGAGTTCCCTCGCCTGCCCCACCCCTACACACTCTGAGCCTCCGTGTGGGCCCATCTGCAGGGCAGCAGCATTCGGGCTAGAAGGGACAGTAGAGGGGATGACGGGATGCTGGAGGGGATGCTGAGGCAGCTGCCCTGTGGGACCAGGCCGTCAGACCAGGGGAGACTTCCCAGGCACTCACCAGCCAGCCTAGCCCCTCTGGACTGCTTCCCCCCAGACAAATAATTTCTTTTATAGGGATCAGTACAAAGCTAGTTCCTATGAGGCAGAGGTTACAGATGTCCCAAATGTCTACCTTTTCCAAGCTGCTGTACCACTCCATCATGTCTGACATCAACTACTCCCTCTCGCCTCAGTACTCTCCCTCCTGTCTTTAGGTTCCCTAATTCTCTGCAATGTCTCACAGAATTCACAAACCACACAAAGGAAATGGCTCACGTGGTTGTGGAGGCTGGCAAGTCCCAACTTCATGGGTCAGGCATAGACTTCTCCCTGGCCCTCAGACTCTGCCCAAAGGCACTCAGCTTTCTGACTCTGTGGGCTGGGAAGCCACTGCGCTGTCTCCTGCAGGTCTCTGCTGCCAGTCCCTGCTGCAGGTTTCTCCTTCTTTGGGCTCTCTTCTTTGCTCTGGAGTTGGCTCTCTTTTTAAGGCAAAACTGTCCAGTCTCCTTGGTAGGCCACAATTACCCTATTACAAAATCACCTGGGTAGGAGTTACAAGACCATGGCTAGAAACGCCACACACAAAAGAAATTAATCCATCTCACCCTACTCTGGTACCCTACACCCCTGCCTGGATCACCTGGGGAGACAGTGAAGGAAGTAGAGCCCAGCCCTCAGGTACTTGCCCTAGTCTGTGTAGAGCGCCCTCTCGGGCCAGGGCTGCCTGCATTCTGACCAAGACCATCAGTTTCTGCTTCCTGCCACTGGCAGCAGCTTCACGTCTCACTCATTTCATTGGGGTCACAGTGCCCTGAGTATGCAGTGCCGTGGGCAGCACAGGAAGTCCTGTGTCTCCCGAGTGACCTGCTCCTTCCCACCCCCAGACTTCCTACCCTTTGGTCCCCTCTGCTGGACTAGCCTTCTCTAAAACATTTCCATTTGATCCCAGACCTTAATAGAGTTTACACACATCAGGGACTGCCGAGCTCCAGGCCTGGGGTGTTGGATGTTGGCCTCTCCTGTACTCACTCAGCATGCATGGGAGTCCCTTCCAGGCATCTGTGTGGTCACTGGCTCCTTTTTATTGCTGAGTAGGATTCCTTGGTGTAGGTGGACCTTTGTTGTTCACCCGTTCACTGGGGGAGGGACATTTGGGGGGTTCCCAGTTTAGAGTGCTTACGAATAATGCCATTATAAACATTTGTATAAAGGATTTTGTGTGAATATTGGTTTTTATTTCACCTGAGTAAATACGTAGGAGTAGGATTGCTGGCTTGTATGTTTAACTTATAAGAAACTGCCACTAGCACTTGGTATTGTGTGTATTTTTCTTTTTAAGCCATTCTGATAGTTGTGTAGTGGAGTCTTGATGTGGTATAATGTGCACTTCCATAGTGACTGTTGATGTTGAGCATCTTTTCATGTGCTTACTTGACATCTGTATGTCCTCTTTGGTGAAATGTCTAGTCAGACTTTTTGACCACTTTTTAATTGAGAGATTTGTTTTCTTATTACTGAGTTGTGAGGGGTTTTTTTTGTTTGTTTGTTTGTTTTTTTAACTCTGGATAGAAGTCCTTCATCAGATATGTGTTTTTCAAATATATTCTCCCAGTTTGTGTCTTTTCTTTCCATTCTTGTACAGTACTTTTTAAAGAGCGGTTCTTAATTCATTAATTTATTCTTTTATGCGTTATACTTTTGGTGTCATATCTAAGAAATCTTTGCTTAGCCCAAGGTCACAAAGATTTGCTGGAGTAAAACCTGTGAAAGCTGGAACCTGTGTAAGATGGAAACCTGTCAGAGAAGGAAAAGTCAAATATTTTCCACTAATAGAGAGTGACAGAAAAGTGGTAAGACTATACCCTGTCAAAAGCAGAAAACTTGCAAGACCTGGAGAAACAAGGCAGTCCCGTCAAGTTCTAGCTCTCACAGGTTTCACTCTACTAGGTTTTCTCTAGAAGTTTTATACTTTTAGGTTTAAATTTATATCTGTGTGCAGAAAAAAGCTAACATAGCAAGTGTCATGGATTGAATTGTGTCCTCCAAAAATATGTCTCAACTTGGCTAGGCCATGATTCCTAGTGTTACGTAATTGTCCACCATTTTGTAATCTGATGATTAGCCTATGTGTTGTAAATCCTACCTCTGATGTTAATGAGGCAGGATTAGAGGCAGTTATGTTAATGAGGCAGGACTCAATCTACAAGATTAGGTTGTGTCTTAAGCCAGTCTCTTTTGAGATATAAAAGAGAAGCGAGCAGAGAGACCAGGGGGACCTCATACCACCAAGAAAGTAGTGCCAGAAGCAGAACGTGTCCTTTGGACCCAGGGTCCCTGCATCGGGAAGCTCCTAGATCAGGGGAAGGCTGATGACAAGGACCTTCCTCCAGCGCCAGCAGAGAGAGAAATACTTCCCCTGGAGTTGGCACCCTGAATTCAGACTTCTCGCCTCCTAAACTGTGAGAGAATAAGTTTCTCTTTGTTAAAGCCGTCCACTTGTGGTATTTCTGTTATAACAGCATTAGATAACTAAGACAGCAGACCTAACTGTTATCCTTGGAAAGGCTACTTACAAGGCTGGCCTCACTTGCCATCTAGGAACTTGGATTTTAGGAGGGTCCCCACCATTCCCTAACTGATAAGGGTGGCTCCCTGTGCCTAGACTATTGGTACAAACACCTGCCTTCCTTCTGGGAGTTTGGAATTTGGACCGTGCCAGCAGAGGGTGCCTACGTGACCAGCCCCCAGTAAAAATCCTGGGCACTGAGTCTCTAATGAACTTCCTGGTTGACAACACTTCACACGAGTTGTCACATTCGTTCCTGGGGGAGTTGGGTGCTTCCTGTGTGACTCCGGAGCCCTGGTAGCACAGTGGTTAAGAGCTCGGCTGTTAACCAAAAGTTTGGCAGTTTGAATCCACCAGGCACTCCTTGGAAACCCTATGGGGCAGTTCTGCTCTGTCCTGTAGGGTCGCTATGAGTTGGAACCAACTCGATGGCAGTGGGTTTGTTTTTTGTTTTTTGTGTGACTGCATGAGGAGAGGACTCTGGATGCTTGTGCCTCCCCCCGTTGCCAGGGTCTTCTGCCCAACCTGGGCAGCGCCTTTGAGGTTCTTGCCTTCTACTGACCAAGAATGACCAGAAGAGGCTCAAGTTTTCTGCACGAACAAAGCTTTATTGAGCAAAAGTAGCTTGCGAGTGGAGACAAAGAGGGACAATGCAACGCTAGCCTTTGTCTCCCCAAATAAAGGATTGTCTAGGGCTTATAAAGGTTTTTAGGCGGGAAGAGGCATCATCTTTATTCATGAAAGGCGGGAGGTGATGAAGGTTAGGTGCACGTGCAGGAGGCAGCCCAAGATGGAACCCATAACAAAGGCTCCTGGGACTGGATGGCAGGACTTATTATGGGGTACTGTGCCTGTGCAGTTCCCCCGTGGTGCCAGCTTGATTCCTCTCGCGGGTCTGTGGGCCACCTTGCAGATGTCTGCGCATGCTCCAGGGGTCGGATTGGGTTGGTTATTCTGAAAAAACGTCTTACCAAGGAAGTACATTGAGAACTGGGTGGGTTCTTTTTTTATTGCATGTTCCAAGATAATGGGTTTTGTGTCATTAGTTAAGCACATGTTTTTAGTTCAGGGTTCTTTGCCTAGGGGCTCAGTCCCTTTTACCCTTCCCTGTCTCATTCCCCCGAGAGATTTCATACTCATGATTCTTTAGGAGGGTATAGGGGAGGAGGTCTCTTCTTCTGTAACTTCTTCAAGCTGACACTGGGTTGTTGTCTGGTCTAAAGTTGTGTTGGGGCTATTGGACTTAGACCTGGGAATGGGCTGGAACCCTTGCATCATCATTAATTTGACATGAAACTGCTGGAGTTGGGAAGACATAAACTTAACCAGCGCTTTGAGCAAGCAGGGGCCAAATAAAAGTGGTAGATAGTTATTGCAGGTCCTAAAACGGGAAGAAACCAGGTTATGGAAGGTAAATATCCTTTGATTTGATTCCAAATATTGTTACCCATTTGCATATAGGCTGTCCTTAGCCACTCAGCTTGTTTAAGGATCCTCTAAGCCTGAAGTTCTACTTCCCCAGAAACATTAATGTACATGCTGCAGGACGTGTCTGCGACTGCACAGGCACCTCCCTGTTCAGCTAGGAGGTAGTCCAGTGTGATTCGGTGGTCCATGACTACCTTGGCCAACGAGTCCAGGGATCTCTGTAAGGCTAACAGACTTTGTCCTGAATCGGTACTGACTACTTGGACAACACTGGATAGATTTTGGACTTGAGCATTGGTGTGAACCTCACCCACCGTTAATCCAGCAAGGGCTCCCATCAAGGCCATGATCCCTAAAGCTGTGACAGTAATGGGTTCTCTTTTCCTTGAGCTGAGCGCTCCCTGGGAAGTTGGGTTAGTGCTCCCCTGAAAGATTGAAACTGTGTTGTTATTGGGGATTACAAGCCAACAAAACAACTTGTGTTGACCAAGCTTAAATCAAGGCACCCTAATCCCCAAATCCTGTTGGCTTGGTCTAAGTATGCAAACCAATATCCTTTGGGGGCACACAGGACTGGGCTTCCCAGGTGTCCTTTAGTAATAGGCACCGAGGTGTTTGTGCTTAACAACCATCCCATGAAATTGGATTGGTTTTGGGTTGCCCTAAAAATGGTCAGACCTTTACTAAGGGGTCCCCACACCCCAGAGTGTGTGAAGCTTCCTTCTAACCAAACATTTGTAGCATTAGTATGATTTTTGGAGGGAATTTCAAGGGGGGGTTGACCTGGAAAGATCCGTACAGTTAAAACAATAATAGGTACCTGTAGAGTCTAGTAGTTGAAACCTTTTGACAAAACCTGAGCATCAAGCAAAATTTCCTCCACTGGTGTTGAAGGGATATGGAGTGGGAACATGTGGGTCCAGAAGATAGGACCTCTCTTTGCTAGCTTCTGCTCCGCAGTCCAGGTCTCCTCAAAGTCGACTGGATTTGTAGCTTCAGAAATCCTTGATAGCTATGCCATTAACTTTTCACAGATTGGCTAGAAACTGTGATCCTACGTTTTGAATTGTCTTTCTTAACAATCGTTGGTACAGGTTTCAGTAATGACAGTCAGGAGGGTCTTCATTGGTCCAATAAATTTCTATTTACTAAATGCTAATAGAAAAAGTTAAAAGAGTGAAAAGTCTTGTGTGTTCTGTTTGATTGTATTTATGTGAAAGGTTCCCTAAAAGATATTTTTCAAGATTATCTTAGCTATTGTCTTTATACCTCAGGGCCCAGTTGATGTGTCCTTGTGAGTCCTCATGGGCCCAGCTCTAGCTGGGTCACATTCTGTATGCTCAAGGAGAGGGAATAATAACTCTAATATTGTTTTCTAAATAATTCTCTCCTTTTGATTGGAGATTGGAGGTAACACATCGACGATCAATACCTGGACTTAGTCTTGCTCCTAGGTGGCAGCTATTGCAGGCTGTTTAAACTCACGGTGTTGGTTTTCCACCAGATACCATCTGGTTTTTCACCAGGTTATTAAGTAAAAGCGATGTTCTCAGCAATCGCATTGCTGGAGTGAGCGGACTCAATGTACATCAACATTTTACCCTGAGGCTTTTGCCTTTTAGGTGTATAAAACAATAGACGATAAATTTTATTACGCTTAATACCATCAGGATGTAGACTAAGAATATTACTATTCCTTGTGATAGTGATCTGTCCCATGTACGTATTCCTGATGGTAACCAACCAAACAAATCTAGTTTTTGTAAGAGTGTTACAACGTGTAATCAAGTAGCTTGCTGTCCAATTCCATGTATATCTTGTCTACAGCACAGACTACACCTTCGTGGACTGATAAAAAAAATCTAAGGTTATTTTGTTATCTTATGTCACCTTGGTTTATGAGATTATAGCTCACTGTTGTGCTTCCATCCCCTTAGCAACTTTGTCTGCTGTTTGTCCCATAGCGATTGACAAATTTCTTAAAGATTTCTCCACTTCAGATATACCATATACCATAAGTAGGAATTAGAGCTACCAATCATATCCTGAATGTTGGACCAATGAGTTTTCTTCTAACTTTCATTTTACATTATCTGACAATTTAACATTACCTTTCCAATATTTGCTAGCATCATTACTATGAATATCTAAAGGTAATCGTAAACTTCTCAAAGTGCATCGCCCACACATTCATCAGGAATCTAAACAACTGACTGCCCACGTAAATTCACTATCAGTTGGAAAGGGATCATCTAAATTAGTACAGTTGGATCTCCCACACAGAAACATATCCATAAGGAGCACACATAGTTTGTCTAGAGGAAACAGAAAATATAGAAAAATTTACATGTGACAACGAAGTTTCCATTAGAGAATTCATGATTAGCAAGATAATACAGGATGGACCTCTCCTGTTGGAGGTCTTTAGTTAGTCTGTTTAGAACATACTAAGTGTTCTTGCCAAGGGCAGGCTGCCCCTCCTTGGTTTACCTATTAACAGTCATGGGTCACTTTTTCAGAAGCAGAAGTAGAGTGTAAGACAAGACGGGAGTCTGAGCCATGAGGTCAGTCTCCTCTAAGAACCTGGTTTCTTTAAGATACATAATTTTCCGTCAAGAGGGTGACGGTTTGATTATAAACATTAGACAGGTATTTCGTATGATACTGTCTTGAAGACTGATTAAACTGATTATTGATTTATCCTAAACATAACTCTCAGTCTGATCTTTGAAGTTAGTTTCTTAAAACAAGACTGAATTCTTCAAAAGAAAAAAAAAAAAAAAGCACAATGCCCAGAGCAAAACGGTCTTACTAGTTTATCTGGACTATTGTTTGACTCAAAGTAGCTTTAGGAACCAGTTTTTTCCTCACAGCTCGATGTTCAAAAGGACACCCAAAGACGATCGCCTGTGTGGGTTGCCTCAACCTCCATGAAATCCAGAAATCTGGATTGTGGGAGAGTTACATACAACTCTTTCATGGTTCTCTCCTTTGGATCATGATCTTGCTATAGAATCTTTTATAAAAAATGCTCAACAAATGGTAATTGGGCATCATCTGATTTTTAAGATCCCAGCCACCATACAGCAAACTAGGAGGTAGAATAGAAACACTAACAATAACATTAGGCCAATTGTCTGAAATAATCAATGAAACCATGACCATAAGGTCTTTGAACCAAGGAAATAAATCTCATGAGGTATTTCTCTAAACATAAGCAACATTAGTAACTCTTTTTCATGTACCTCAACAGTGACTATATTCTGAAAAACCTCAGATTGTGTATTACAGGCACATTTATCTATTAAGGCACAAACTGTTTCTTGAGAGAACTAATAGAAAATCTAATGCTGTTCTGTTTTGTAAAGTAATAGCTCAAATTTCAGACACCTCTCTGGTTATAATATTTACAACTGTGCTGAGTTTACCAACAGGAACTTCTAATTCAAGATTTACAATATCTAAACCCATCAGTTAGATAATTTAGGAGAAAGGAAAATGATTTAAAGTAGGACCTTAAGACATCAGCAGTATTCCCAGATGAAACCCATAGTTTACTCAGTCTTATGTAGTTAATTTCTGTTCCATGTGATTCTGGATCAGCCACAGTCTGTGAACTCATCAGCTTCTGCATAAGAGTCCTGGAAATCTTGACTGAGTCTAGTCACAGTCTTTTTTGCAAGTCCAATATAGTTCATCCTTTTTGTTGAGATATTTTGATCAAACGTTTTTAGCAAATCAGCAAAATGAAAACTTATCTGCAGATGAGAAAACTTAATATGGCCATGATTAATTTATAAAAATAATATTCTTAATAGTGAAAGACCTGATAGAAATTAATTACAAGCCCAATGTAAAAAAAACTTTAGATAAAAATATTTCTAAATATAACCATTAACTGTATTCAAAGAGTTTCAGATATAATATGTAATAATTTTGATACAGAATACCATATAGTCAGGACATATTAAGAATATACCAAGTTTATCAAAGCTCTAAATACCTGAATAGTAATAAAACAATTTCATAGGTAAATGATGTGAATTCCCCAAACCACTGGCTTTGATGATGCTAGATTAAAAAAAAAATAAATTTGTGACCAAGTTAACAATAAATAAATAATCATAAAATTATGACATAATATTATGTATTTGTTGTCTAATACCAGGCAAAAATATAAGAGGAAATACATATAAATTTTAACTCAGAGAAAATCAGGTACTTCTCTTGATTTTGGCAACACATCTACGTAATTTATAACATAAAACTTTTTAGCACTTTTCCTTGATAGAATTTTTGTGGCTTTCCATGGAATTTCAGAGTTGTCAGGAGTTTATTGTAGGTCACTGTGAAACAATACTTAAGTTATTTAACCAAAGATCTTAGAGTAAAAATCTTAGCTTTCTTTTTTAAAAGCCATTTGACTTGGTTTTCAGCTCAGGAATCTTATTCTAATAGGAGGCCGAACCTCTGTCTTCCAGGCAGATTACACAAAGAATAAATTAAACCTTTCACTCAGAAATCAAAGAAAATTTTGTTATTTTAACAGCAAGAAACCTAATTCTTTGTTTTATATGCTATTTAACATTAAAGCTCCTAAAAATCTCATAAATTAAACCATTAAACTTTAGTCAGACAGATAAAAATTTTGACCGACCAAATAAATTTCGTTTTCAGTAAACCTCTTAGACATTGACTTTGTTGCATACCTCTTATAGTGCATCCCTTTAAATGGCAAAAACGAACACACTCATTAGCAGACTTAAAAACATATATATATATTTATATATACTTCCTCTTGTGGCATAGAAAGCAAAAGTATATAAGCTTATATTATGATAAATACATATGAACTCAATTTAACATCAATAAGTTACCTAAAATGTCTTTTGAATTATTTGAAGCCTGTATATCATAAAACGTAAATGTAATTGAAAGTCTGTTTAAACATTCCAAATTTTCATTCAGCCTTTACTATTTCTCATATTTCTCCCAATCTAATTTTTGCCCTTAAAGATTTTATCACCTGCCTTTGGAAATCACAAAGTCTCTGGTCAACTGACCAATTCATTGATATGGATATAACCTTAAGTGTCTGGCTAGGAGTGCAAACATTTTTCCAGGCCACTTCAGGTGTGTCTCATTGTGATTTCTATTGTTTGACTTCTTAGAGTTCCCCTGTAATAGAACTTGTTTACAGTTCTTTCATGACTGGGATCCACCCAACTTCTGATAACTATAGCAAAGTACCAATTTTTCTTATCTTTTGTCTTAAAAGGGTCTCCATCTAGTTGGAAAGGGTCATTCAAAAGCTTCCCTGGAGCTATACGACCTTGGAGACTGGGGTCTGGGGCTGAGGAGGCCTGATTTTGCCCTGCCCTCACTCTCTTGGCTCATGGAAGACATTTACATATGTTTCAAAATGCCAGGACTATCACCCACCAATCAGCACTAAAGGAAAAGGGGAGTAAAGTAAGGAGGAAAGTGAAATGAGGAAGAAGAGAGAGAAAAGAGAGGGAAAGAGTAAAAGTGACAGAGGGAGTCGAAGTACCGCTGGTCAGAAAAGTCAGGGGCAGCCAGGGTGAGACTAAGGAAACAGCTCTGAGTGCGGCTATAAAGGAAAATGGCGCTCAAGATGGTGTCCAAATAGAGGCAGGAAAAAGAAAGGAATGATGGGAAAAAGAAGGAAAAATGGCACCCAAGATGGCATCCAAATAGAGAAAGTCAGTTACCAGGTCTTACAGGTCTTGGGGCCAAAGTCCCCTCAGTGCAGACGCCAGGTCTCATGGGTCTTGGGGCTGAGCCCCTCACCACAGACTACACCAGGTCTTAATTGAGGGGAGTCACTCAACTCGTGAGACTCCAGGCAGGCGGCTTTTCAACCCAGTCTGGGAAGGGTATCTATTGAACACGCCAGATTTAACTAGAAGCCAGAGGGACTTGTGTCCCTGTTTCAAAATAAAAGAGAGATCCTCTGTTCGTGTGGAAGCCCAGACGAGAGAAGCATGTGTGGAGATCTACTCACAGGAGGGAGGGACACAGGACGGAACAAAGGCTAGTGTTAACTTTAGTCGCGACCAGACGATGCCTAAGCTGAGGCCGGAAGAGAAAAGGAAAGATGGTGTCAAAGATGGCACCTAATGTGGGGCGGGAAGAGAAAAGAAGGTGGCGCCAGACAACTGTTGGCTGAACCAAGAATAAAGAAAAAACCATTGCCTCTTTGTCAAAAATCAATTGACCGTATATATGTGGGTTTATGTCTGGACTGTATTCTGTTCCATTGATCTATTTGTCTGTTCTTTTGCTAACTTCATACTGTTTTGATTGCTATAGCTCTGTAGTAAGTTTTGAAATCAGACAATCCTCCAGCTTTGTTCTTTTTCAAAATTGGTTTGGATGTTCTCTTCCTTTGCCTTTCCATATAAGTGTTAGACTCCACTTGTCAATTTCTATTTTTAAAAAATCTTGATTGGAATTTTGTTATCTATAGATCACTTTGGGAAGAACTGACATAATATAATATTTTTATTTATTTAGATCTTTCTGAATTTATTCTATCTGTTTTATCATTTTCAGAATACAAATTTTGTGCATATTTTATTAGATTTATACCTAACTACTGGTGTTGGATGTTACTGTAAATGCTTCTTTAAAATTTTCCGTATCTGATCGTTGCTAGTAATACAATTGATTTTTGTATATTGACCTGGTAACCTATAACCTTGCTAAACTTGCTTATTAGTTCTAGTAGCTTTATATAGATTATTTGGAATTTTCTATGTAGATAATCATGTCAACTTCAAATAGAGAAAATTTTATTTCTTCTTTGCAATCTGTATGCCTTTTATTTCTTTTTCTTGCCTTAATGCCCTGGCAAGGACCTCCAGTGTGATGCCAAATAGGAGTGATGAAAGGGAACATCCTGGCCTTGTTCCCAGTCTTGAAGGGAAGCATTTGGTCTCATACAGTTAAGCATGATGCTAGCTGTAGATTTTTTGGTAGGTGCCTTCATCAGGTTGAGGGATTTCTCATCTATTCCTGGCTTGCTGAGACTTTTTTTTTTTTTTTTTTTTTGTCATGAATGGATGTTGAATTTGTCAAATCTAATTCTGTAGCAGTACATTGACAGGGAACTGCCAGAAATTCACGCCAGATTCAGAAGAGGATGTGGAATGAAGGATATCATTTCTGGTATCAGATGGATCTTGGCTGAAAGCAGAGAATACCAGAAAAATGTTTACCTGTGTTTTATTGACTATGCAAAGACATTCGACTGTGTGGATCATAACAAATTATAGATAACATTGCGAAGAGTGGAAATTCCAGAACACTTAATTATGCTCATGAGGAATTTGTACATAGACCAAGAGGCAGTCATTTAAACAGAACAAGGGGATACTGCATGGTTTAAAATCAGGAAAGGTGTGCGTCAGGGTTGTATCCTTTCGCCATACTTATTCAGTCTGTATGCTTGTCAATCTCTTTTAGCCATTTTCGTGGATGTGAAGTGGTATTTCACTGTGGTTTTTAATCTGCATTTCCCTGGTGACTAATGATGTTGAGTGTTTTTTCGTGTGGAACCTTACTGGCCTTTTGTATATCTTCTTTTGTGAAGCGTTTGTTCAGCTCTTTTGCTGATTCTTTTATTTGGTTATTTTTTTATTTTTATTCTGTAGGAGTTATTTATATATTCTGGTTACAAGTCCTTTGTTAGAAATATGTGTTATGAACTTTTTTCCCAGTCTGTGGCTTCTTGTTGTTTGTTTTGTTTTGTTTGATGAAATCAAACTTTAATTTTTTTTAATAGTTTGTATTTTGTGTCTTAAGAAATTTTTGCTAATGCTGAGGTTTTGAAAGTATTCTATATTCTAGAACTTTGTTTCTCGATGTTACTTTATGTCTTTGATTCATCTTGAATCATTTGTGTGTGTGTGTGTGTGTGTCTTCCAAGTGTGGAAGGGGTCACGGTTCATTTTTTTTCCATAAGAGTATTCAGTTGTGCCAGAAACATTTATTTAAAAGACTTCTCTTTCCTATTCAACTTATTTAATACCTTTGTTGAAATTTAATCTAATGTGTATGAGTCTGTTTCTAGAGTCTCTATTTTGTTCTCTTGATTTGTCTCTCCTTATGCCATTACCAGGAATCCCTGGTGGCACAACAGTTAAGTACTTGGCTGCTAACCAAAAGGTTGGTGCTTCAAACCCACTCAGCAGCTCCATGGGAGAAAGACCTGGTGATCTACTTCTGTAAAGATTACAGCCAAGAAAACCCTATGGGTCTGTTCTACTCTGTCACTTGGGGTCGCTAAGGATTGGAACCGTCTTGACAGTACCCAGCAATATGCTGAGCAAATAATCCGAGAAGCTGGACTATGTGAAGAGGAACACGGCATCAGGATTGGAGGAAGACTCATTAACAACCTGCTGTGTGCAGATGACACAACCTTGCTTGCTGAAAGTGAAGAGGACTTGAAACACTTACTAATGAAGATCAAAGACCACAGCCTTCAGTATGGATTACGCCTCAACATAAAGAAAACAAAAATCCTCACAACCGGACCAATAAGCAACATCATGATAAACTGAGAAAATAATGAAGTTGTCAACTATTTCATTTTACTTGGATCCCCAATCAATGCCCATGGAAGCAGCAGTCAAGAAATCAAATGATGTATTGCATTGGGCATATCTGCTGCAAAAGACTTCTTTCAAGTGTTAAAAAGCAGAGATGTCATTTTTGGGGACTAAGGTGCACCTGACCCAAGCCATGGTATTTTTGATCACCTCATATGCATGCGAAAGCTGGACAATGAACAAAGAAGAATTGATGCCTTTGAATTATGGTGTTGGTGAAGAATATTGAATATACCATGGACTGCCAGAAGAATGAACACATCTTTCTTGGAAGAAGTACAGCCAGCATGCTTCTTAGAAGCAAGGATGGCAAGACTTTGTCTCATGTACTTTGGACATGTTATCAGGAGAGACTAGCCCCTGGAGAAGAACATCATGCTTGGTAAAATACAGGGTCAGTGAAAAAGAGGAGGGCCCTCAGTTAGATGAATTGACACAGTGGCTGCAACAGTGGGCTCGGCTCAAACATACCGGTGATCGTGAGGATAGCACAGGACCGGGGCAGTGTTTCATTCTGTTGTACAAAGGGTCACTATGAGTTGGAACAACTTGACAGCGCCTAAGAACAACAAAGCTTCCATAACAAAAGACTGGAAAAAAGCAAGCAAATTAAACTCCACAGTAACCAAAAGAAAGGAGGTTAAAAAAAAGAAAGAAATGAAACAGAAAAAAAAAATTGAGAAAATAAATGAAACCAAAAGCTGATTCTTTGAGAATATCAATAACACTGCTAAACCTCTAGCCAGGCTGCCAACACCATTGATTTGAAGCTTTTTTTCTAATATGGGCAGTTAGCGCTATAAATTTCCCTCCAAGTACTGCTTTAACTATATCTCAAATGTTTGTGTTGTGATTTTATTTTTATTTAATTCAAAACACTTTCTAATATTTTACCCTTTCCGTTTCGTTTTTGATCCATAGGTTATTTAGAAATATGCTACTTAGTTTCTAGATATTTGGGGATTTTCCAGATCTCTCACTGATTTTTAATTTAATTCCACACAGGACATACTTTGTATGATTTGAATAATTTTAAATTCACTGAGACTTGTTCTATAACCCAGAATATAGTCTGTTTTGGTAAATGTTCTGTGTGTGTTTTAAAGAATGTGTATTCTGATGTTATTGGACAAATGTTCTATAAATGTCCACTGGGTCAAGTTGTTTGATAGTGTGGCTTAAGTCTTCTATGCCCTTACTGACTTTCTGTCAACTTGTTTCATCGATTTTTGAGAGTTGTTGTTAGTTGCCATCGAGTTGATTCCAACTCAAAGCGACCCTATAGGACAGGGTAGAACTGCCCCATAGGGTTTCCTAGGCTGAAATCTTTACAGGAGCAAATCACCAGGTATTTTCTTCTGCAGTAAGGGGTATTGCAACATCTGAATACAGTTGTGATTTGTTTGTTTTCTCCTTTTAGTTCTGTCAGTTTTGCTTCATAAATCTTGTTATTAGGTGTGTGGATAAACTGACCCCCTTATCATTATGAAGTGACCCTCTTTACTCTTAACTCTGAAATCTACTTTGTCTGATAGTAATATAGCCACTCCAGATTTCTTTTGAGAGTGTTTGCTTTGTGTAATTTTTTATCCTTTCACTTTTTAACCTATTTGTGTTTTTATATTTTAAATGGTTTTTTGAAGGCAGCATATACTTGAGTCTTTCTTTTTCTTTTTAAAAAAACTGATATGACAATCTCTGCATTTTAATTGGAGTATTCAGACCATTTAAATTTAGTGTGATTGTTATGGTTGGATTAAATCTAACATCTTGCTATTTGTTCTCTATTTGTTCGTTGTTCCCATTTTCTTCTTTTTCTGCCTTCTTTGGGGGGGTTGTTTATGGTTCCATCTTATCTCCTTTGTTGACTTATTAGTTATACTTTTTTTTTTTTTTGATAGTTGCTTTAGGGATTTAATATATGTCTTGAACTTAACACAACGTACCTTTAGGTAACATTACACTGCTTAACATACAGTGTCAGAACTCTCCCCCTCCCAGCTTTTCTGCTGTTTCTGTTACTCATTGGTGTGCATCACCCCGGCTCACCTACTTTCCAGGCTCCTTAACAGGTATAGATGCGAAAGTGTGTACGAATTCCTAAGCAGAGGCCACGCCTTGTGGACATGAGCGCTCCTCCGGGGCTGGTTCAGAGCAAGACCGTGCTGTGATTTACGCACATGCACATGGCTCAGCAGGTGAGAACGGGGCTCTCCGGAGCCTCGGGGTGCTGGACCTCCCAGTGGTGGGATGGCCTTGGCTTTGTCCTCAAGACCAACCCCACAGAAAGGCATCCGCACTGAGGCTGAGCCTGGGGGGCTGCTCTGTCGTGGGTGCAGGGGCACAGAGGTGACATAAGAGGCCAGGCGTGATTATGGAAAGGAGTCGGTGTGAGGGACAAGTAGGTCAGCATCAGATCTCTGGAACCACCAACCCAGGGCCTTCAGGGTATCCTGCTCCACCTGGGTCCTTGTTTCTGCCGTGACCAGCATGGCAGCCACATCAAAAGAGCAAGGACGCCATTGTGTATTGGGGTGGGCCTCAGCTTCCAGCACTCACCCTTGTCCTAACTGGTTAGGGTGTGGTGGTCTTCCTGGACTCTGTCCTACCACCAAGCACCCACACAGCATGGACAAGCCACAGCCAGGACTGGATGCCCTCCTGGGCCCCGCCACCCAGCCCAGGGTCTCTTCTGGCCGATTGCCTGCCTCCTCCCCGGCACAGACAAGCCCGAGCCTCTTCTGTAGAAGACTGTGGCATGCACAGTTGTCTGGGAGGAGAGCGGAGGACACAAGATGAACACCCACACTGCTGAGTGCCGTGAAGGCCATAAGTAGTCCATGCCTAGCCCCTGCTGGCTGACGGCACGCTAATTGGTGCTGAGATCAGAGACACCTCACAGCTTGGGCACAGGGCTCCGCAGAGCACTGACAGGGCCTGCAGGGCTCACCCCCACACCACTCCTGGGAGCCCGGCCTGCAGAGCACGCCACATCCCCAGATACCCACGCGGGGCCAATTAGCATCATCTGGGAAGAATGGACATCAGTTTAAAGAGGGGGGACTGTGGGAAGAATAGCAGTGCCACCTATCCCCAGCGTACCTGGCACCACTGTCCACACCAACGCTGAGCAGCCACCTGCCATCTACACCAATGCTGGGGGGCCACCCACCATCCATGCTGACACTGGGAGGGCCAGTGACTGTCTGGTTAACACAGACCTACCAGGGACAGGTTAGGGACCCACCATGACTGCCCCACTCTCAGCTGCACCTCGTCACAATGTGGACCTCTCTGTGGCACACCATAGGTCTGGAAATGGAAGTCCTCCTCTCTGCCTGGAGGTTTTCATTCCCACATCACCTTGGTGGTGCTGTGGTTAATATACCATCAGCGTCTTCATCATGGACCTCTTTAGTGGTTTTTAACTTGGATTTGAGAGGGAAAAGGCCTTATTGAACAAAGCCTTGATGTGCACAGAAGCTTGGAAAGTTTCTTTTAAAAAATCCACATAAGAAATAAATGGGCAAAGAGGTAAGGGAGGAGAGGTGGGTGGGCTGGCCTCCAGCCAGCAGGGCCCCCAGCAGACATAGATACCTGCTGCCTCACTGTCAGGCCTGTGGGCACCATGCCCCCTGCTTCTCACGATGGGCAAGCACAACAGTGCCTCTGGGCCCAGCCCCACTCTGCAGGCCAAGTCTGATTTTTGGCATCCCTAAGCAGGCTTCTGAGTGGGCAGTGCACACTACAAAG
Source organism: Dugong dugon (assembly GCA_030035585.1). NCBI lineage: Eukaryota > Metazoa > Chordata > Mammalia > Sirenia > Dugongidae > Dugong > Dugong dugon. Next base: position 30,903,568 of record CM057478.1, on the reverse strand, counting down.
CCCTAAGTGCCTGGTAGCAGCCAGAGCGCCAGCACGATGGATTGACAGAGCCGGCCACTAAGAATGCTCAGGCTGCATCTTCTCCAGACAGAAGCAGCCTCTCGAGAAGCCACGCTGTGCTCAGGGTGTGAGTCAAGGTACTAGTGTGCGTGAGCTGGGACCACTCCCCTTTGGTATAGGCTGTTCCCTTCCATAGACGCCCTTCTGTTATGACACACTCCAGGCCTGATGCTCACAGAGCATGGATCGTGAGACGAGGCTAAGGGGTGGGGCCTATAGTAGACGTGGAGATGCCGCAGGACCTGCTCTCGGTGTCCCCCAGTGGACTGATGTCCCACAGTAAACTGGTGTTCTGAAGTAAACTGGTATTCCATAGCGGACATGATGTACCATAGTAGAGGGGTGTCCCGCACCAGACGGGTGTCCTGCAGTGGTTGTGGTATTCCAAGGACATGTAGTCAGTGCAGAGACTACAGGGTGTCTGGTGGAGGGTCAGGGCTTGTTCGCGTCAGCCTCAGGTGCCGTGGTCGCCATGACTGTCCATGCCGGTCTTGATGGGCCTGTGTCTGTCTCACTGGCTGCTCGGCATGTGGCTCACACCCCCCACCCCACCCCATGAACTGGAGCCCACACATCACGGTGCCCATGGGGGCCCCTCATCTCTCCTTCACCCCTCTAACCCTATCTTCTCGTCTCTCATTGTTTCCCTTTCCTGCAGGTTCTGTGGGGACCCCACTGCCAGGAGTGGAGGTTCGTATTGTCTCAGAGAACCCACAGAAGGAGGCTTCCTCCTACACTGTGCACGCGGAGGGAAACGAGAGGGAGACCAAGGTACGCTGGCTCGGGGACTGTGCTCAGACTGCTGGAGAGCTGACTCAGGAACTGTGTGCAGACATGTGCCAGGGCAACCAACTCGGGGACCACGTGCAGACGTGTGCTGGGCCTGCTGGCTTGAGGACCATGTGCAGACGTGTGCTGGGGCCACTGGCTTGGGGACCATGCACAGATGTGCTGGGGCCCCTGGCTCGGGGACTTGCACAGATGTGCCAGGGAGCTGACTTGGGAGGATGCTTGGAGGTGCTACCCTTTCTGTCGCAGCCCTGCCCCATGCCCAGCTCCTTGGCTGTGCATGGTTCCTAAGTCCTGCAATGCCTGAAGTTGGCGACCCCTCCCTTCGCTCCTAGACGGGTTCTGAGTTTAATGGGGAGATGCTCCCCCTCCACAGCTCCCACCCAGCCTGCCCTGCTCTCAGGCTGAGCATTGTGGGGGGATTCTTGCTGCTCTGCCTGCTAGCTGGGGAGTGGTTCCCCTTACCCCCCACCCACTTCATCACCCCCACCTCTCTCATCCCCTCATCCTGTATCCCTTATCTCCCCCATCTCCTTATCTCCCCCCATCTCCTCATCTCCCCCTGACCTGTATCCTTCATCCCTCTTCATTCCCCCTGCCCCTTACCTCCCCCATTCCGCTTGTCTCCCCATACCTCTCATCTCCCCCCATACGCCTCATCTCCTCCCTACCCCCTCATCTCCCCCTGTATCCCTCTTTCCCCACCTGCTCCCCAGTGCCACTGTGTGCCTTGTCCACCACAATGCATATTTCATGTCAGCTCCCCAGCTGTCTACTGCCTATAAGCATGCAAGCACAATGGGCATTGTCTGGTTATTTTTCATTTTTCGAGTTGCTTACTTACACGAGCACCAACACCAGCCAGTGACAATGGGTCTCTGTCAGCAGATAAATGCTGCACAGCTGTACGTGATGCCACCCTGCCACTGGGCTGTCCCACAGAGCAGCTTCCTCTTGTAAGGAGGTGAAGGACTGCATGGGGGGGGGGGGGCGGACTGGCAGCAGGAGGTGGCGGCAGCCTGCTTCTCTTTATTTTCCCCTAAAAAAATTAATTATCTTGTTGTTCATCCATATGCGAGCTGTCATTCTGGGTGGCAGGCTGCTCTGCTGCTGCTTGTCCCCACCCCTGGCCACCAGCATCTCCACTCCCCTCCCTCTGTTCCCCTTACTGACTCCTCACTGCCATCTGTCACGAGGCCACATGGGACCCACGGGCAGGGGACACAACACTGTACCCATAGACACTGACTGGCAGCAGACTGCTTCTCCTTGTCTTTTTAGGCGTGGTGGGTGCCCTAGTCTCTATTACAAGCCCATCATGGGTGGCACTGACCCCAAATGGAAAACAGACTTCAGATGCTCCTCTAGCCCCTCTGTCCAGCCACACATGCAGCCGCCACACAGGGTGTTCTCTGAAGGACATCGAGAGAACCCAACATCTGAGCAGCTGTGCAGCTTTTCTCCCATGAGTGTCATCCGAGCATGGTGACAGGCATGTGCTGGTGTCCTGCAATCTGGCCGGGGGTCAGTGCTGGGGTCTCAAAGGCTGCCCCAGCCCCCAGCATGGGCAGTTCCCTAGGGATCAGACTTCTGTGAGCCCTTGCCTCTCCCCCACACCCAGAACCATTCAGAAAGACATAGAGCAGCAGTGGGAGCCTGGGGTACTGATTAGGGACCCGAGCAGAGACAGGGCTTTGGCGGGGGGGCTGCATTCCTTGCCCAACCCCACCCTTCCACATGTGCTTCTCAGCCTTCATGCAGCCCGACCTCCACCTGGTGCATGGCCTGCCTATCTGGACCCTGATGTCTTCTCCCAGAAATGTCCTCCTGCAGAGCGACCAAGTTGGACTTTGGGTTAAAGTTGTTGGGATGGCCGTGTGTTGGAGTTTGGGAGTTATCATGTTCCCCTGGGGCTTCTCAGCAGATCTTTGCTGACAGCAAGCAGAAAGGAGTGGTAGGCTTGGCAGTGGCAGCTCTCAGACCACAAGCACGTTCCGGGGACAGTGATGCTAAGACACCCAGCCACAGTTGCTTTCAGGGGGTGGGGGGTATTGCAGTGAAGACATTCTGGGGACAGTAACACCCTTGACACTTGGCCACGGCTGCTCTTAGGGGGTGGGGGGTGTTGCCACAAGCACATTCTGGAGACGGCCGCTCTCAGTGGGGAGCGTCACTGTGAGCACGTTCTGGGGACAGTGATGCTCTGACACTCAGCCATGGCTGCTCTTGTTGGGGGGGCGGTGTCACTGTGAACTCATTCTGGGGATGGTGACACTCTGACATGTGGCCATGGCCACTCTTGGTGGGGAGTGTTGCTGCAAGCACATTCCAGGGGCAGTAACACTGTGACACCTGGCCATGGCCACTCTCGGGGGAGGAAGTGTCTTCATGAGCACATTCTGGGGATGGTGACCCTCTGACACCAGCCACAGCTACTCTCGGGGGAGAACCAGCCATAGTGTTGGTGGCCCGGGTATGGCCGGGGATCGTGAGGACTGGAGAAGAGGGTGCTGGCTGGGACTGCACATAAGGCACTGCCTCTGAGGCCATCCTCAAGCTGCATGACCAGTTGACCACTGCCATGTCCCCAACACACAGCACGTTACCCTAGCCTCGACCCCTAATTCCTGCATAAGACAGGAGGCTTGGTGTCCGCACCTGCTCATAGTTGGAAAGTGGACTCAGTCATGTCCCAGAAATGCATGTCCACCCAGAATTTCCTACTGGACCTTATTTAGGAATCAACTCTTGGCAGATGTGGTCCTTCCTGCCTCATCCTACTCAACTGGCCCAGGAGCTCCTTGGCCTGTGACCACATCACCCTAGTCTTTGCCTTCGTGGGCACATAGCCTCTTGCCTCTGCATGTCTGTCTGCTCTTCTGTTTCTTATAAGGACAGTTCCATTGCTTCCGTGTGTGAGCTCTCCAGGCACTGGCTGGGTTGGAGAAGCTGCTAGAACCCTTGTAGGATGGACATGTTCAGAACCCAAGTAAGGACAGTATTTCTACTGTAAGATTCTTTCAGGAGCTCATGAAACTTAGCCTGAGAATGAGAAAAGGCATTCTTGGTGATTTTTTAGGTACCAAAAGTCTTCCTGGCTGCCCTTTATCACCTCTCTTATACAACATTGTGCTGGAGGTCCTAGCCAGAGTAATTAGGCTAGAAAAAGAAATAAAGGGCATCCAAATTGGTAAGAAAGAAGTAAAAATATCTCTGTTTGCAGATGATATGATCTTATACACAGAAAACCCCAAAAATCCACTAGAAAACTACTGGAACTAATAGAAGATTTCAGAAAAGTATCGGGGTACAAGATAAACATACAAAAATCAGTTGGCTTCCTCTACACCAACAAAGAGAACTTCAAAGAGGAAATTACCAAATCAACACCGTTTACGGTAGCCCCCAAGAAGATAAAATACTTCGGAATAAATCTAACCAGAGATGTAAAAGACCTGTACAATGAAAACTACGAGACACTACTGCAAGAAACCAAAAGAGACCTGCGTGAGTGGAAAAACATACCTCGCTCATGGATAGGAAGACAACATTGTGAAAATGTCAGTTCTATCCAAAGCAATCTACAGATACAATGCAATCCTGATCCAAATTCCAATGGCATTTTTTAATGAGATGGAGAAACAAATCACCAACTTCATATGGAAAGGGAAGAGGCCCCGAATAAGTAAAGCATTACTGAAGAAGAAGAAGAACAAAGTAGGAGGCCTCACACTACCTGATTTTAAAGCCTATTATACTGCCACAGTAGTCAGAACAGCCTGGTACTGGTACAACAACAGATACATAGACAAATGGAACAGAATTGAGCATCCAGACGTAAATTTATCCACCTATGAGCAGCTGATATTTGACAAAGTCCCAAAGTCTGTTCATTGGGGAAGACAGTTTCTTTAACAAATGGTGCTGGCATAACTGGATATCCATCTGCAAAAAACTGAAGCAAGACCCATACCTCACACCATGCCCAAAAACTAACTCAAAATGGATCAAAGACCTAAATATAAAATCTAAAATGATAAAGATCATGGAAGAAAAAATAAGGACAATGCTAGGAGCCCTAATACATGGTATAAATAGAATACAAACCATAACTAACAATGCACAAACACCAGAAGAGAAACTAGATAACCGGGAGCTCCTAAAAATCAAACACTTAGCTCATCAAAAGATTTCACCAAAAGAGTAAAAGACAACCTGTGGACTGGGAAAAAATTTTTGACTACAACAAATCCGATCAGCATCTAATCTCCAAAATCTACAAGATATTGCAAAACCTCAACAACAAAAATACAAACAAACCAGTTTAAAAATGGGCAAAGGATATGAACAGACACTTTACCAAAGACATTCAGGCGGCTAAGAGACACATGAGGAAATGCTCATGATCATTAGCCATTAGAGAAATGCAAATCAAAACTACAATGAGATACCATCTCACCCCAACAAGGTTAGCATTAATCCAAAAACCACAAAATAATAAATGCTGAAGAGGTTGTGGAGAGACTGGAACACTTATACACTGTTGGTGGGAATGTAAAATGGTATAACCACTTTGGAAATTGATTTGGCACTTCCTTAAAAAGCTAGAAATAGAAGTACCATACAACCCAGCAATCCTGCTCCATGGAATATATCCTAGAAAAATAAGAGCCGTCACACGAATAGATATATGCACACCCATGTTCATTGCAGCACTGTTCATGATAGCAAAAAGGTGGAAACAACCTAAGTGCCCATCAATGGACGAATGGATAAACGAATTAGGGTATATTCACACAATGGAATACTATGCAACGATGAACAACGATGAATCCATGAAACATACAATAACATGGAGGAATCTGGGTGAATTTAGTCAGTCACAAAAGGACAAATATTGTATAAGACCACTATTATTAGAACTCAAGAAAAGGTTTAAACACAGAAGAAAACATTCTTTGATGGTTACGAGGATAGGGAGGGAGGGAGAGGGTTATTCACTAACTAGATAGTAGACAAGAATTATCTTAGGTGAAGGGAAGGACGGCACACACTACAGGGGAAGTCAGCACAACTGGACTAAACCAAAGCTAAGAAGTTTGCTGAATACAACCAAACACTTCAAGGGACAGAGTAGCAGGGGCGGGGTTCCAGGGACCATGGTTTCAGGGGACATCTAGGTCAACTGGCATAACAAAGTTTATTAAGAAAATGTTCTGCATCCCACTTGGGTGAGTGGCATCTGGGGTCTTAAAAGCTAGCGAGTGGCCATCTAAGATGCATCAATTGGTCCCAACCCACCTGGAGTAAAGGAGAATGAAGAACACCAAAGACACAAGGAAAGTATTAGCCCAAGAGAAAGAAATGACCACATAAACCAGAGACTTCGTCAGCCTGAGACCAGAAGAACTAGATGGTGTCTGGCTACCACCAATGACCGCCCTGACAGGGAACACAGAGAGTTCCTGATGGAGCAGGAGAAACGTGGGGTGCAGAACTCAAATTCTAGTAAAAAAGACCGCACTTAATGGTTTGATTGACACTGGAGGGACCCCGGAAGACATGGCCCCTGGATTCTCTGTTAGCCCAAAACTATAACCATTCCCGAGGGCAACTCTTCAGACAAAGATTAGACTGGACTATTGGGACATAAAATAATACTCATGAAGAGTGTGCTTCTTAGCTCAAGTAGATACATGAGACTAGAGGAGCAGCTCCTGTCCAGAGGTGAGATGAGAAGGCAGAGAGGGTTAGAAGCTGGTTGAACAGACATGGGAAATCCTGGGTGGAAAGGAGGAGTGTGCTGTCACAGTATAGGAAGAGCAACTAGGGTCACATAACAATGTATGTATAAATTTTTGTATGAGAGACTAACTTGAATTGTAAACTTTCACTTAAAGCACAATTAAAAAAAAAAAAGTCTTCCTGGCCCTAAAAAGAAAATGACGGTAGCCCCACCTGATCTCCTATCCAAAGTTGTTTGGGTCCCGGGGGGAGGCATGATGGACAGACCTGGATGGTTGCCAGCCTGCTTGGCTCCACCAGTCAGTCCTCCCGCACTCATGTTCAGACAGAAAGCATAGGAAGGTCCAGTCCACCTGCACCGCATCCTGGGAGGCACCTGTGGATTAACGTGGTCTGAGAGCCCTCTACACACTTTTAATGTTCACCATTTCAAGTAGCATGAGATGCTGGCACTAAACCGTCCTCGTCTGACACGAGAAGGGACTGCATGCTGAGGTCCACCAGCAGAGTCTCGCCCAGATGGCCTGTAGCCACACTCCCCACTCACCTTTGGGTGCAGTTAGTGAGGAGTCCTGCTTGAGACACTGCCGAGGTGGAGCCCAGCCTAGATCTGAGGGGCAGGACCCCAATGTGCCTGTGGTCCTGAGGGGGCAGCATGCATGATGCTAAGCATGCCTATCCAGTCCTCTGCGCTAGGCACTGGAGGAAATCAGGCAGGGTCTGTGTCCATGAGGGAGACATCTAGCTGAGTGCATCTCAGTTCCCCTCTGGTTGCTCACCTCAGGCTTGGCACTTGGCAAAAACTCTCCTGCCTTCAGCTCTGACCCCAGGACTGAAGCTGTGGCCCCATGCTCATGAGAGCTTAAATACAAGTCAGTCTAGGAGAGGCCGGTTCACGTTGCAGGGATACCCTCTGAGGCAGCAGGGTCTGGGGTGTCCACTCCCTCACGTCTGCTCAACCCCATCGAAAGAGTGGACAAGCCCCCCTGCCCCATCGACCAGGCACTTCTTTGGAGCACTAGCAGTGGACATGGGGGCCAATAGACAGCATGCGGTGGTCATGGGGCCCCAGCCAACAGCATGTGGATGTGGGGGCCGGCCAGTGGCATGCAGTGAACACGGGGGACAGCTGATGGTTTGTGGTGGATGTGGGGCCAACCGATGACATAGAGTGGATGTGGGGGATACAGGGCCTGCAGTGAGCTCGTGGGGACCCTGACCAAGAGGTGTGTGCTCTAATGCACATTCTCTCCCACCTTTTGCAGGTAACCCCAGGCTTTGAGGAGAAGGAAGGGGAGCTCCTGGTTAGGGGGCCCTCTGTGTTTCGAGAGTACTGGGACAAGCCAGAAGAAACGAAAAACGCATTCACTCCAGATGGCTGGTTTAAAACAGGTGGGACCCATGGGTGGGGCCCCCAGCAGGAGTGGGATTGAGGTCACGACGCTGGTGTCTCTAGGGCCTGTGGGTGAGGGGCATGGGCACCTCAAGGGCAAACCATCTGTTGACAGAAGTGACCACAGGGGAAGCACCTCTGGTGATAGCCAGGGTGCACAGACACTGTCCTCAGGTGCCCCCAGTGTATCCCCACTGTATCCAGAGACAGGTCCCTAAAAAGGTGCAGGGGCAGAATCCTGCCCTAAAAGTCAGGTGAGGTGGTGGGGCGAGGTCAGCACCATATGGCCATGGTTCCCAGCACCAACGCCGCGAGCACCACAGGGCCCGCGACTCTAGGAGGCCCCTTCCTGGTATTCCACTGCCCCTGATGGGGTCGCCCCAGCTCTTGGTTTGGACTCCCAGCTTTGTGTTCAGGGCCACGTCTTATCAATGGAACAGAGGATGTGGCCTGAGCCAGTCCTCTGTGCAAGGATTATCGAGGCTCTGTATGTGTGTGCACATGTGTGCACACCTGTGCACGTACACACACATGCACACTCATGCTCAAGCGTTTCCATGTTTAGCAAGTGCTCTGTGTCACTCATATTCTGAAGCTGTGTTACTCATGGCTTGGTTTAAGCAGTGGTCATGGGAGCTGACAGTAACCTCAGAATGACTCGGAAGCGGCCCCTTTCTGAGCTCTGTGAGAAGAGCTGCCTCTGCCCTCCGAGTGCCTTGGCCACATCACAGCCACCCAGACAGTGCCCGGGGAGCCCCCAAACTGTGCCAGTCAGCCTGTCGTCCTCCTGCCCCACCACCTGCCACCACCTCACACAGCCAGAAGAACATGCAGAGCCGCCAGGGGAGGGAGAAGCCTGGGCACCTGCACCTTCAGGCACCTGTCACAGGTGTGATAGTCTGTGATCTGGTAATGCCACACAGAGAAGTGATGCCCCAGGTTCCAGAAATTTTAGGTGGAAATGGATTCTGTGAGCTTCTCTCCCCTACCCCTGCCTAGCTCATCTGTAGCCGAGACCCCCTGGTCAGCACCCCCATTTTCTCCCCTCCATCACAGGGCTCTTCCTGTCCTCCTCCCTTCTCCCCCTCTGTACCCTGAGGCAGATGGGAACAGGATGCTGCACACATCTGAGAGGGAGACCAGGGAGTGTTGAGGAAAGAGACAGGCATTCTGGGATCGGGGTGGGGGGGCGGCACCTACTGCCCCAGACCCCTGTGTGTTGTCTGTTTCATCGGCTTGGAGCGGTGTGGATGGAGGGGGCCAGCCACATTGCTCAGCCAGTCTTCACCTAGAAACTGCTGCCGTCTGTGCCCAAGGTCACAGAGCAGGGGAGCCAGGTGGGCAGGCGGAGACCCCAGTAGTGTCGGAGTGCCCTGGGACCCAGCCACCCCATATGTTTGCAAGCCCATCAAGTGGGGACCTCCAGGGTGGGGGCAGACAGTGTGTTCTCTGCTGAGGACTGGGGACACTGAGTGGCTCCTCCTTCCAAGGGAGCAGCACTTAGGGCCGACAGGTTGGTCAGGGTGGTTCCAATGCTACCCTACAATCCCAGGGCCATCTGCAATGGGATTTTTCACTCGATCACCCTCAGCAAGACTTCCTTCTGCTGCTTCTCCACTTCCCAACAGCTGCGGTCAGGGGTATCTAAACCACATAGAAAGGGGTGGCCACAGAGCAAAGCCATGGACATTGGCCCTCTCCAGTTCTCCACGCCAGCTGAGGGGCACCGGGTCTGCTGAGGGCATGAGGCCAGCTGAGCATCTCCAGGTGCTCTGGCTGTGGACCCCTGGGCTGGCCAGAAGGGGGCATGTAGAGTCACAAGGTTCAAAGAGTGGAAGTCATATCAGCCTTGAGGGCAGGCTGGTGCCTGGGAGGTCACACACAGGTGTGGAGCCAGATCCTAGTGGCCGTCGGGGCTGCCCGTCACCAGGCCCATGGTTTGACCAGAAAGCCATGGTGACACCGTGTGCCCCCTGAGCCTCTGTCAGTGACAGGGTGCTGTGGCATGTTAGCACCATCCTCACCACACCCTCTGCAGATCCTGTCAAATAGGCTAATCTTCCCTGTGTAGAGATCCTGCTCTGCATCCGCTCTGCCTGCCTTGCACTCCTGCTGCCTGAGCCCATTTATTCTTAACTTCAGGTAAAAGCCACAGGGGTTTCTGTACCAGCACAGGACATAGCCCGTGGCTTGGCCCTAGCAAGGCTCGGCACTGAGGGAGGCCATGGTGCAGTGGGCCAGTTGGGCTAAAATCCCTGGGTCCCCGCCTGATGAGTGTCCCAGTCAAGAGGAATAGCACGCATTAATTATCGTAAAGAGATGTCTTCAGGAGAAAATGATTTTGAAATTCTGTTTAATTTCATTGTGATGTGCTGCAAACAAGAAGGGAGTGTGTGCTTCTAATTGGCTCTCGGGGGTGCAGCCTGGGAGCCTGTGCTTTTGTCACAGGCCATTAGCAACACAGGCTGCATAATGAGAGCCACAATAAGCACACAGCTGCCGCCTGCGGGAGAGCATGATGTTAAATAGAAATCAGGGGAATCGAGCTTAACCCTTTGCTCACGGGAGGCCTGGCACAAGCTGGGAGCCACTGTCGGCTGGGGAGGGCCGAGTCCCCAGTCTGCCTGGCCGCAACCCCCAATGTGCAGAGAGCAGAGCCAAGTCCCTGGTTTACCCAGCTGCAGCCCCTACCCCATGCAGAGAGAAGGCTGAGTCGCTGGTTTACCTGGCCACAGGCCCCCATGTGCAGAGAACAGGGCCGAGTCCCCAGTTTAGCCAGCCACAGCACCACCACCACCTGCCATGTGCAGAGAGAGGGCCGTGTCCCTAGTCCACCCAGCTATGGGCCACTACCCCCCTGCATCCAGAGAGCAGGGCCAAGTCCTGGTTCACCCAGCCACTGCCCCAACACATGCAGAGAGAAGGCCAAGTCCCCAGTCCACCCAGCTGTGGCCCCCCACATGCAGAGAAGAGCAGGGAGGCTGACTCCTCCAACTTCAGCCCTGCCCGACATTAATTTGCCAACCTCAGGAGAAGCATGGGGGGACTTTTGCTAGGGCCTCAGGGGCCTGCTTGGGCATGAGATCAGTGGTTTCCCTCAAGAAACTATTCCAGCAGCCAAAATGATCTCCATGGACCCTCAGATTTCCATTCCAAACATTGCTAAGTCTGGAGAGAGCCTATTTAAAAATCATACGAGCTCAACTGCAGGTCCCAGGGCAGGTGGGCAGTGGTTCTAGAAAGCCGAGCATCCTGGGGGCTTCAGATTGAACTTGCTTCTCCAAGCTCTGATAGCAGCAGCCCTTTGGGGAGCTTGTTTGAGGGTGGCCGGGAATCGGGAAGGGTTAGCGGATGGGCTTGGAGTTCTGGTACTGGGGAGGATGGGGGTTCTTAGAAACCAGCAGGTGAGGAAGCCGGGCAACCGAGCACTCTGAGGAAACAGCCCCCAGATTGTTGGAAGGTGGAGACAGGAAGGGGTCCTGCCCAAGTGAGAGATTCATGGGAGGGAGAATGGTCGCGGGTGCAGCCACACCTGGAGCCTCAGCAGCCTGGACTGTTGGCTTGTGCAGGGGCCCAGCTACAGGGCGCAGGACTATGCCGCAGGGGTTGGCTAGTGGGTAGAGAAGGGGGCCGTGCTGGTCCTGTGGCCGCCAAGAAAGCAAGAGCATCCTCAGGACCCGTCAGCAGCTCCTGCCCTTGTGCCCTTGGCTGGCAAGCACCTCTGCTGTGCGGGGGGGCCCTGGGCAGGTGTGACATCACACCTCCACGGGGACGGGGCATGCATGGGGGTGTGGTACCCGCAGCCCTGCAGACGCCGCAGGCAGGTACCTAGTGGTCCCTCCTAGACCCCTGACAGGTCCAGTTCATGGCCGGCTTCAGGGATGCAGGTCCAGCTGATGAGGGCCAGCTTAGGCTGTTCTCAGGGATTAGTGGCCTGCAGAAATGGAGCAAGAGTTCTACTCCTACCCTAAGGGCCCCTCCACCAAGGGCAGGCAAGCACATATGGGGGGCTTTCAGGCTGCCGGAGTTACCAGTGCGCTGCAGGGTCAGTGTGTGTCCCTGGTGTGGAGAGGGGTCAGTACAGTGTCCCTGTCACACGGTGTGAGGCTCAGAGCATGGTGTCCCCATCACAGCAGGCCACAGTCTTCGTGTCACGCTGATTGCTATTTTGAGGCCTCCCTCTCCCCTCTCAGAAGTGTTGCCTGACAGCTCTTGAATCAGAAAAGTGGCTTCATTTCCCGTCTGTAGGTACCATGCTGGTTTGACATGGCCCTGCTGCTATTGAAAGACAGCCTCAGCTCTGCAGGCCAAGACCCTCTGTGTCAGCACAGCCCCAGGCTGACCCAGAACCAGAACCAGACATGGGGGTACCCTCGCTGGGTGCATGGGGTCCTTGAGGCCCCAGTGGAGTTCCCTCTGTGACACAGAGCTGCAATGTCCCTGTGTTCCTTTCCTAGGGTGTACCAAGCAGTGGGCGCCACCCTGAGGTCAGGGTGGGCCGTGGGGAGGTCAAGGAAGGTCTGGGAGAGGGAACAGCCACAAGCAGGTGGAGCAACGCTGCCGTGGACACGTGCAGCCCCCACAGTCCAGTGCTGACTGGGAGCACATGACACCCGGACTCATCTCAGGGGTATTGATTATGTACCATCTTAAATAATACGTACTAATGACAAGTGAGTTGGAATCGACTTGACAGCAATGGGTTTGGATTTTTTTAATGACAAGTAAATGTGTTTGTAAGATATACTCAGATAATCAGAAAAAAAAAAGACTGTAAGAAAAGCCACCCATATGAACAAGGACTGTCTGTGAGGAGGGGATTCTTTCTTCTGTTTTCTATGTCTTAGCATATGTGATTGTTAAGGTTGTGTGTCAGCTTGGCTGGGCCATGATTCTCAGCAGTTTGGCAGTTATGATGCAGTTTGGCAGTCGCATGATGATGAGATCACTTCCATGATGAGATTTGGTATAATGTGATCACCTCCATGATGGGATCTGCTGTACGTAGCCAAGCAGTTGAAAGGGAGTTTCCTTGGGGGTGTGGCCTGCATCCAATATAGATGGACTTTCTAGCAAGGCTCGCGGGCTTTTGCTTGCTCTGGACCCTGCCGCTGGCTCCTGTTCATCTGTCCTCCAGTTCTTGGGACTTGAGTTAGCAGCTTACCTGCCATCTTACCTGCCGATCTTGGGATTCGTTGGTCTTCACAGCCTGTGAGCAAGAGCCCTGCTGTCTGACCTGCCAATCTTGGGTTCGCCAGCCACTGTGGCTACATGAATCAGGAGAAGCCTCCAGCCTGACCCACAGACTTGGGACGTTCCAGCCTCGACAATCGCGTGAGGGATTTCCTTAATATAAGTGTGTGTATATATATATATGTATACATATATATATATACATATATATATATATGCTTTACTGGTTTTGCTTCTCTAGAGAACTCAGCCTAAGACAGCATATAATAAATACTATTATAATGAGAGGAAACTTTAAAAAACATTTATTTTTTAAAAATTACTGACAGAACAACAGAAAACAGAAGCCTTCATGGGAATCAGTGTGCACATGGAGGGGGGACAAGTCTTCCCCAGTTTTGCAGCCTCATGAGAGCTGTGGACGTTACTGTGTGTGGAAGTGAGGGCTGGGTTTGCACACACCAAAGAATCATTTCTATAACCTACTAAACCCCCTAGAAAAAACAGGCAAAGGCAAAACATCACAAAAGAGAAGTGCAATTGGCAAAAAAAAAAAAATACTGAAAATGTTTCACTTCCCTTGTGATGAAAGGGGTGCAAATGGAAACAAATTGGAAACTTCTTTTTACCAGATTGGCAAAGATTCTTAAGAAGTTGAGGCTCTGAGACCAGAAGAACTAGATGGTGCCTGGCTACCACCAATGACTGCCCTGGTAGGGAACACAACAGAGAGTCCCTGATGGAGCAGGAGAAAGGTGGGGTGCAGAAGAACTCAAATTCTAGTAAACAGATGAGACTTAATGGTCTGACTGAGACTGGAGGAACCCCAGAAAGCATGGCCCCCAGACTCTCTATCAGCCCAGAACTAAAACAATTTCCAAGACCAACTCTTCAGACAAAGATTGGACCGGACTGTGGGACATAAAATGATACTTGTGAAGAGTGTGCTTTTAGCTCAAGTAGATACATGAAACTAAATGGGCAGCTTCTGTCTGGAGGTGAGATGAGAAGGCAGAGAGGGTTAGGAACTGGTTGAATGGACATGGGAAATCAGTGGTGGAAAGGAGGAGTGTGCTGTCACAGTATAGGGAGAGCAACTAGGGTCATGTAACAATGTATGTATAAATCTTTGTATAAGAGACTGACTTGAAATGTAAACTTTCACTTAAACTACAGCAATAAACAAAAAAGAAGTTGAGGCTCAATGCAGCAAAACAGATATGTCTCTACACTGTGGATGGAATTGTATTTCAAGAATTTTTCTAGGAATATAGCCAAAGAAAACAATCACACATTGAATCATGAAGATGTTCGTTGCAGTATTATTTATAAAAATGAGACATTGGAAACGGTTGTTCAGCAATGCGGGATGGTAAATACAATTACCCATGCAGCGGAATATTGTGAGGCCTCTAACTCACGTCTTGAAGAATATTTAATGACATGAGGGGAACCCCTGCTGGTGTGTGTGTGTGTGTGTGTGTGCATATGTGCATGTGTTGTGGGTGTTTTACATGTTTGTCCCATGTTTGTATGTCACACAAGCATGTGTCCATGTTTAGACTTACATGTGCAAAGCACGGAAACACTGACTGCTGCCTCTGGGGGATGCTTTGTATGACTTTTATTTCTTCCTTTGTTTTTCTCCTCATTTTTCGTCAGTAAGCTTTGTTAACTCTTATGAACAATTCTACATTGAAGTTCACACCTTCTGGTGTGAAGCAAGCCTTGTAATAACACTTTGCAAGATGGCAAACTTGCCGATACACGGGCATAAGGTTTACTCCATTCACTTCTCACCCAGGCGACTCATTCATGGCTGTCGCGATAAGTTTCTCTTTCAAGGAGCACTTTTATTTTGACCAATCAATCATACTGAGAAAATAAGGGAGCCAATGTGGCCTGTCAGTGAAGGCCACAGGCACCATCAGTCCAGTGCAGTGGGAATGAATGACTTCGCATCATTTGACCTCCATGTCTCCTCGGAGGGAGTCCTGTGTCTGCTTCTCAGGGCTTTGGGAGTTTGTGGCAGACGCCATGGTGGAGAAGCTCCATCAGCGTGAAGTGGGTCCATGTGACCTGTCTTCCAGAGCTGGCACAGGATGCCAGCAGGGTCAGAATGCTGTCCGTTCTTGCGGCGGCCAGCAGGAGCAGAGGTGGTCAGGATGGACACGTGGGTATCTGTAGCCTCTGAGCTCTGCGAGTATGTGGGTGAGAGCCAGTCCAGGTGTGTCCCCTTCTCAGAATTGGGTGGGGTGGGTGGTCTGTCACGTCAGCATGCAGAGAGAGAACTGCCCCTTCTACCCTTCTAGAACTTCTCTTGGGCTTTCCCAAGATGGGGTGCCAGGAGCTGTTTCTCGCCACTCCTCCAGAAATGAAGGTCCGAGCAGGAGGAGATGTATTTTCATTTACAGATTCAAGCCGAAAAGAGAGGGCCCTGAATTTGAACATGGCGCATGAATCCTGCTTCAATCTGCATATCCAAGCTCGATGTAATGAGATTTCACTGATTGCTGTATTATATCTGTCAGACTAAGGCTCCCTGAGTGCACGGCAGATTGGAAGAGACAGGAATCTCAGTGGTGGAGATTCCAACTCTGGTACGAGGCATTTTAGACACTGCGTTGTGAAAAAAGTAAAAGTCACTTAACTGCTTGATGTGTGTTTTCGAGTAGCACTGTGTCTTGGAAGTGTCCTTTTCTGGAGGGACGAGGCTGTGTGGTGCTGGTGTATTAAAGCCCTTGTTTGTGCCTCTGTGAGACTTCCCCAGAGTGCTGTTAGAAGTCAGCTCTGAGGCCCTTGGCCCTGTGATGGACGGGGGCCAGGAGAAGCAGACCACAGATCCCTTGTTCAGATGGACACGGGCCCTCTGCTGGGCATGTGCAGCCCCCAGAATGCTCCATGAGGCAGCAGAGAAGACCTGCTCAGAGGCCTGAGATGAGAGCAGGAGCCCACCAGAAAGTGACCAGTTGCAGATGACTGCAGCATGTAGGGACTGTGGGATCAGGCTGGGACAAGACACCTGATGTTGGGTCAGGAACCTCACGGAATCCCTGCTGCTGCTGGCCTTCCTGCTGGAGGAGTATATAGGCAGCCAGCAGGGCATACTTGGCTCTTCCCAGCTGTGCGCTCAGGAAACTACAGGGAGAGGGGACAGCTCAGTTCCCCGAGACTGAATTTGGGGACAACTCTGCAGGTGGGAATGGGCCAGCCCCGCCTCTGGCAAGGTGACAGGTCTGGGTGAGCCCTGGCCACTGGCACTGGCACCAGTGTGGCCTGTGAGGCCACCCCCAGCAGCTGAGTCAGGATGGGTGAAGACAGTTGCCCAGGCCACGCCCACCTCTCCACCGCCCCCACTTCCAGGGCCTCTGGAGGGGCCTGTGTGGCACTCAACCGCAGCCACACACAAAGAGTTGAGGGCTGGGAGGAGACCCCCGTGCAGATGTCTCCAGCAGCACAGGTGCTTCCTGGGCGCAAGGGTGTCCACACATGAGGTGGAACCGAGCAATGGGACATGCAAGTAGAATGGCAGTGATTCCCATTCTAATGCGTAATTTCTCCATGTTTGTCTGCGACGTTTGTTTCTCTTCATCATAAATTTGGTTAATACAAATTCTTTCTTTAAAAAATTATTGCTTAATTATAATCTGTTACAGATGTTGTGATGACTTGTGTGTGGAAAGCCCACGCCTGGGGAGGGCCAGCACTCCAGGAGCCTGGGAAAGGAAAGCACTCCATAAAACTTCCTGTTTTGGAGTGACGACGGAGTCTCAGGAAGTTGCAGAGATAATATAGGGAGGTCCCATGTACCCTTTACCCCCAGTCCCCCAGTGTTAGTGTCTCACAGAACTACAGTGCCATTGCCATGTCACTCCAGGGAGCGGGCATCGTGCAGTTCACAGTGCCTGCTCAGATGCCACCAGTTCTGCATATGCTTGTGTGTGTATGGTGTGTATATGTGTGTATGTGCATGTGGGGGGTTATCTGTGCATATGTGTATATGTGGGAATGTCTGCATGTGTGTGTGGGGGTGTGTCTACTATGTGTCAGTGTGTGTGTGCAGATGTGAGTGTGCAGGTGTGTGTATATGTGTGCATGTACATGTGGGGGGTTATCTGTGCATGTGTGCATGTGTGGAAATGTCTGCAGATGTGAGTGTGCAGGTGTGTGTGTATGTGTGCATGTGCATGTGGGATGTATCTGATGTATGTGTCTGTATGCATGTGCATGAGAGTAGTCTGCTGTGTGTTGGTGTGTATACATGTGTGCGTGTGTGCATGTGGGGTGTATCTTTGTGTTGTGTGCATGTGGGAGTGTCTGTGTGCATGTGCGTGAGTGTGTCTGTGTGGTGTGTGTGCGCATGGGGGTATCTGTGTGTGCTTGTATGTGTGTGTCTGTGCTGTGTCAGTGTGAGTGTATCTGTGTGCATGTGAATGTGCATGTGTGTAGTTCTCTGCCATATTGTCTCACATACAGATCCCTGTGGCCACCACCACAGTCTCGATTCAGAACCACAAGGCTCCCTCGTGCTATCCCTTTCTACCCAGACCACCCCTCCTGCCCCACCCCTAGCCCCTGACAACCACTCCTCTGTTCTGTGTCTCTGTGATTTGTCATCTCAAGAGTGTTACATAATTGGAATCATACAATGTCACCTTTGGGGCTTGGCTTTTTTCACCCAGCATAACTCCCTGGAGATAGTTCTCTCCTTTTCATTGCTGAGTAGTGTTCCATGCTGTGGACACAACATAGTTTGTCCCTTCACTGTTGAAGGATATCTGGGTTGTTTTCCGGTTTTGGCAGTTATGAATAAAGCTGCTGTGAACATCTGTGTACAGGTTTTTGAATGAATGTTTTCATTTCTCTGAGATAAATGCCCAGGAGTGCAATTGCTAGTGGTATAATAGTTGCATGTTTTTTAAAGAAACTGCCAAACTCTCTTCCAGAGTGGCTGTACCGTTTTATACACTAGCAATGTACATAAGGTCCCACTTCTCTGCATCCTCACCAGCATTTGGTGTTCTCACTGTTTTTTATTTTAACCCTTCTGATAGGTGTGTGGTGATATTTCATTGTAGTTTTTTACCTTGCATTTCCCTAATGGCTACTGATGTTGAACTCTTTCTGTGTGCTTAGTGTATATTCTCTTAAGTGAAATGTCTCTTCATATCTTTCGCCCACGTTCTGATTGGATTGTGTGCTTTCTTTTTACTGTTGTGTTTTGAGAGTTCTTCATACATTCTAGATACTAGTCCTTTGTCAGATGTGTGGTTTGCAAATATTTCTCCCAGTCTGTGGCTTGTCTTGTCATCCTCTTCCCAGAGTCTTTCAGACAGCAAAAGTTCTTAATTTTGATGAGGTCTGGCTTAACCGTTTTCCCTTTTATGGATCATGCTTTTGGTGTCAAGTCTAAGAACTTTCTGCCTAGCCTTAGGTTCTAAAGATCTTTATCCTATGTTCCTATGTCTTCTAAAAGTCTGTAGTTTTGCATTTTACATTGAAGTCCATGTCCATGTTGAGTTGTAGAATTGTTTACAAACGTGGGGCCAGGACACCCCAGATCAAGGGGGCACGCGGCCACTCCTCTCAGGACCCTGATTTCTGCTGCAATTAGAGAAAATTATGGGCTGAGGGCTCTGAGGGAGGGCCTCTGCCCCATCCCTGCACTGCTTGTGGGGTTTAGGACGACTGTGCAGCTGGTTTCAGGCAGTGACCTCTCAATGCCTGGCATGCTGAGCCAGCATTGTGGCACATTGGTGCATGTTTGCCACCCACCAGGGCTGCTCTGGCTGGAGCAGCTCCTCTGACCCCTGTCTTGGCCCAGGTGGAGAGGCGCATAGGGGCCTCCGTGCATCCCCTCACTCTCCAGAGAAAGGGTGAGCTCAGACCCCCCCCACCCTCTGTGGCATCTAGGCCCCTCTTGCCTTCCCAAGCTACACGCCCAGCATCAATCTTGTTTAACATGCTGGAAAGCATGGGGCCATGGCTGGTCCCAGGGAGTGCCATGATGGATGGCGCCTTCCCCAGTTGGCCGTGATGGGTGATGAAATATTTATGATTTATTTCAGCTGATAACCTGGGATGACTGTGGGCAGACACTTGAAGCATTGACGTTGCTCCCCAAGTGCTGAGAGGTGTATAGCCCACATCCACCCACCCACGCCCACATGCTCACACATGCTCACGTGCTCACACTCGTGCCCACACTTGCCTACACACACTTGCACGTATGCCCACATGTGCCCACATACACTCGCATGTGCCCACATATCATATGTGCTCACACACACGCTTACACATGCTCATAGCACACTTACATGCTCACACGTGCCCACATGTGCTTACACAGTCATACACACCCTCACACCATGAAGCAGCCTCCTGCACTGGGAATGCAGGTCCCATACTCATAGCTCACTCTGCCTCCCTGCATTTTTTATTGTTGTAAAAAGTATATATTACACAGCATTTGCCAGTTCATTTTTTACACGTACAGTGCAGTGACACCTATTACATTAATTATGTTGTGCAACCATCACCATTATCTGTTGCCGAGTTTTCCATCACCATTAACAAAAACTCAGTGCTTCCTAAACAATGACACCTCCCCCCGTAACCACTCATAAACGTTGATCTCTATGCATTTGCCTATTCTAAATATTTTATATAAGTGGAGTCATACAACGTTTGTCCTTTTGTGACTGACTAATTGTTTCACTCAGCATAATGTCAAGATTCATCCATGTGTTAGCATGTGTCAGGACTTCATTTCTATTTATGGCTGAGTAATATTCCTCTGTACGTATATATCACGTTTTGTTTATCCACTCATCTGGTGATGGACACTGGGTTGTTTCCACCTTTTGACTATTGTTGCTCGCACTTTTGGTGTTGTATCTAGGAATCCATTGGAAAAACTAGGTCCCGAAGTACTACCCTTGTATTTTCTTCTAAGAGTTTTATGGTTTTAGTTCCTACATTTAGGTGCTTAATCCATTTTGAGGTAATTTTCAGGTATGGTATGAGGTAGAGGGGTCCCACGTCATTCCTTTGCATGTGAAGATCTAGTTGTCACAGTACCATTTGTTGAAAGACTGTTCTTTCCCCATTGTGTGAACTAGAACCCTAGTTGGAAATCAGCTGACCGTAGATGTGTGGGTTTATTTCCCTCCCATTTTTAAATGGTTGATGATGTGTTTGTTGAGCATAATGTTACCCAAAGCTGCTTGAGAAAGAATCAGTGTAAGTGTGTCTGGAGAGGCTGCACCCACAGAGAGGTTGTGTGAAGGGCCACAGTGTACAGCATGTGGACCAGAGGCGAGAAGTCGGCCCACTTAGGCCTAGCACTCTCAGCTCTGGCCGTGAGTCAGAATGAACCGGGAGCTTTAGGAGAAATCCGCCTTACCTGGAATTCCTGGACGTGCTTTCCAGATGTGCCACCTTGTGGCAATCTGTGCACTCAGGGCAGGATGCACACCCAGGACCTCCCCGACCATCTCCAAGTCCATCTTTATACACCATCGGGTCTGCACACAACCATGCCACTGATGATCACCAGCCTGTTCCCCGCTCTAGGCCATGTTCACCTTGCCAGTCAGACAGGAAGCTGGGTCTGCAGATCCTATAAAACATGACAATTCTGTTTACTTTGCTGATGAAGTACTATGGAGAAATAGACTTCTTCCCACTATGTGGGCTGAGACCTGTCTGTAGACCTGAGGTGAATGCATGGAAGGGGGCAGCACTGAGGCAGACCGGCTGTCATTGTCCCCAAAGCCCCCTCATTGCTGAGGGTGGATTGCTGCTTCCTGTCCTTCCTTTTAGGGTTTCTTTTACACTGCTGCTCACTTTCAGGGACATGCCTAGGAAGAGCCCATGTGTGGTATCACAGGTCACCGGGCATTGAGTTCAGAGCCCTTGCACTGTGTGTTCATTGTTGTGTTGTAAAAACATCACACACACACATGTACTGCATTACATTGATGGGGATACTCAGTGAGCACATCATTGATGTTGGTGAGGACACTCACTGAGCATGTCACTGAGAACACTAGCCAAGAACATCGCTGAGGACCTCACTGAGGACCACAGAAAACGTCACCAGACTGTCTAGCAAGAGGTCATGGCATTGAACAGTTCCTGGTTCCTGCTAACCAGACCACTGTGGTCAGGGAGGCAAGGGCCACAGGACCCCCACCCACACGTGACCCCAGAGCGGAAACACTGCCGCCCAGGAGTTGGGAAGACACTATGCCCCCCACGGTGCCTGTTCCCTCAGGGCTGCCAGGACCCCACACAGCCCAGAACAGAGCCAGCATCGGACTCCTGTGGGTGACTACAGGAGCCAAATGCTCGGGAATGAGGCCTCCCTGTTCATCTACTCTGCAGTGTTAGAGTTGTCATGGAGGAGTGTCAACAGTGGCTCCCTTTTCTCCAGGTGATACGGTCATGTTCAAGGATGGCAGGTACTGGATCCGAGGGCGGACGTCGGTAGACATCATCAAGAGCGGTGGCTACAAGCTCAGTGCCCTGGAGATCGAGCAGCACCTGTTGGCCCACCCCAGCATCACAGGTGAGTGGCCTGCCCAGCATCTAGGGAAGCCGGGAAAGGTAGGAGGGCCTGTGGGTGCTGCCTGGGAGTTCAGCTCACCCCCGTGGCAGATGAGGGAGAGGCCAGAGCGAGGGAGAGGCCAGAGCAAGGTTGCGCCCAGCAGAAGCAGCGCTGCCCAGCCCCATGCCCTTGGCCTTCCCTCAGCTACTCCCATCATATTCACGTCTGTGTGTGTCAGAGGTCTCCAATGGGAGCCCACAGGCCTGGGCTGGGCATCTGGCAGCCCTGGTGTGGTCAGCCACTGCAGGCTATGCCCAAGTCCTCACACCCTGTACCCTGCATTGCGAAGGTGCTGCCCATGCGTGCGGTCCTCCAAGGAGCTTCCCACAGCCTCACCTATGGCTCTGCCCACAGATGTGGCTGTGATTGGAGTTCCCGACATGACATGGGGCCAGCGGGTCACTGCCCTGGTGACCCTCCGTGATGGACACTCACTGTCCCAGCAGGAACTCCGAGAGTGGGCGAGGTGAGGACGGGGCAGGTGACAGGCGAGGGGTGAACAGTCCAGGTCTGGGTGAGGACAGGCAAGGGGTGGACGGAATGGGAGATGGGAGAGGTGTGGACGTTCCCATATTCTGTGTGAAAGACAGGTGAGGGGTGGGCTGATCTCGCCTGTAGGTGAGGACAAGGACGGGGAAGGGGTGGGCTGACCTTGGCTGTGGGTGAGGACGGGGGATGGGTGGGCTGACCTTGGCTGTAAGGACGGGTGGGGGGTGGACTGACCTTGGCTGTGGGTGAGGACAGAGGAAGGGTGGGCTAACCTTTGCTGTGGGTGTACTCTCTCAGACATGTGAGGTGAGGGGCTGGAAGGGCTGGGCAAGGTAGGTGCATTGAAGGACATGGTCTCTCCCCCACTGCAAAAGGCTCAAATGAAACACTGTGGTAACCCAAGTGCCGAGCCAGAAGCCCCTTCCCATTCTACCACTAAATGGCATAACCACATACAGTTATGTATGTGAGGATCACCTGCCCTCCCATCTCCCAATCTTGGTGTGAGATCTGGAGGCAGCACCCTGAGGTCACAGGAACACATGTTCACAGATAAGCTTTTCAGGTCAGCCAGTGAATCTGTTGGTTTTAGAAATCCCAAAGAGGCGTGAGGCCAGGTGCTGCTAGACCAGCAGGGCTGTGACTCCGAGTAGATCCAACCTGGCCGGCAGACCATGGAGCACTTGCAGGGCTCCCACATGACCCGACACCCTCCTCTTCCCCTCTGCCGGGCTGGCCGGCACAGGCTTGTTCATCCCTCTACTCCAGAGACCTGACCTAGGGAGGCAGAGCCTGGGGCCCCATCAGCAACTGCTCCCCTGCACCCTCCCACCAGAGCCACCTCCCTTCCCTGTCACACACCTCCTTTGAGGCTCCACAAAGACCCCTGACCATCCCTCACCTGTTTCCCCCATTGATGACCTGAGAATTCTTGTCTGTCCAGGAAAAGGCCAAGAACCTCTTCCCCACACTGGGCCTGGGCCTGTCTGTCCTCCTCTCACCAACTGCTGTCTGTCCTGTCCGTCCTCACCCTGCCTTCTGTTTGTCTCCTTCACCTCATCCCAACCTTCCCCCCAGTGCCTTTTCTCCCACCCTGTCTTGTCCCCAGAGGTTTCTGATGCATCTGAGGGGTACACAGTAGCCTCCTCCCTGAGCCGGGTACCTGAGGGTCACTCCAGGACCAACCTGACCATCTTGTCCTCGTCAATGCGGACAGGACAAACAGCCCCAGAGAGAGGAATCCACTGGAAGCATCAAAGCCATGGTGCCGAGCTTGGCGAGGAAGCTTGTAGCTTTTCTTACGACAAATATCCCCTCAAATTCTTTTTTTTTTTTTTAACCCAAGACATCTTCTCCTTGCTCCCCCTCACCCTGTGCCATTCCTCCACCCCAGCTTGCCTCCCTCTCCTGAGTGCTTGAGATATTTTTGGCTCATCCAACATGATTTCACAAACAGTAGGGATCTGTGTTTCATCAGGGGCAGCACAGCTGGGCAATTAAAGATTCACCCGGACTTGCAAAATCACAGTTGGAAGACGATAGTTTAACAAAGGCAAGGAAGATTCTAGTTGGCCAGTTGCTGCTTTGATTAAACAGTTATTTTGTTTTTTAAAAAAGAAAGGAAGACGTGTATCCTGTGCTGAGAGCTCTTCTCTCGAGAGTCCCTCAGAGCCCAGGTCTCTGGGTGGTCAGGTCCAGGTCCTGTTCATCCTCAGACAGCTCATCTCCCACAGGGAACTGGATTCTGGTTTTCAGTGCTATGCTCAAGGTACTGGCCTCTGCCTCTCAGGGAAGAGTTGGGGCCTGGCCTCACCTGGTAGGGCCTGTGTGGGTGCTTCTAGCTTAGGATATAGGTGTGAGATGACCCCTAGATGGAGCACTATGAGCAGAGGACTTAACGGGCACTTAACTGTAAGGATGCGGGGTCACAGCCCTGGGCAGGGGAAGCTGGCTGGCAGTGTGGCCACCACTGGGGCCTGAGATAGCCGTGTGGGTCTCAGGGCCGTAGCAGCCCTCCATGCCATCCCAGGTTGTGATGGGCCAGTCCTGCACGCTCAGGGCTGGTGGCCCTCCACACCATCCCAGGTTGTGACATGCTAGGACTTCATGCCCCCTAGCCACTCACTTCCATGGGCCACCCCCAGGAAGGCATAACCTGAGGCCAGGGCTGTGCCAGGAAGGGGCATTCCTGTGCCTGGGAGGGCAGGGGGCCCTGGCAGGGGTCTGGACGCAGCACCACATATCCACTCTCTCTCCACTAGCACCTTCAGACCCATTGCCCACCTGGGAACTGCTCCTCTGGGGTTCTGGTTGGCTGTGTCCCCTAGGAAACTAACAAGAAGAAGATTAGCCCCCATGGCTACAGTTGATCTCCAGACCTTAAATAATCCTATCACCCCACTTCTCCACCAGCTGTCCCAAATCCCCTCACTACTGAGTCATTCCTTGCTTAACCAGGCTGCTTGCTAGGGAGTTACCAGACCCTTATCCCCAAGGGCCTGAGCCCCTGCCTGTTCTGCCCCTCTCAGGACAAGGCTGCTGTGCTTGTACATCTGCCTAAAAATGGGCCTGTGGACTGATCAGGAAAAGAGGAGAGAAAACACAGACTGCAGGTGTCAGAGATGAAAGAAGGGGCATCACAATAGATCCTATGGTCAGTAGCAAACAGTATGGGGTATTATGAGCTACTTCATCCAATAAATTCAGCAATTTAGATGAAATGGACAAATTCCTTAAAAGACACAAATTACCAAAACACAAAAACTAGAAAACCTAAACAGCTCTATATCTATTAAAACAAATTGAATTCACATTAAAAAACATTCTCATGAAGAAAATATCAGGCCCAAAATACCTCCCTGGTAAATTCTGTCAAACATTTAAAGAAGAAATGAAACCAAACCTACACAAAGTCTTTAATAAATAGAGGAGTAGGGGATATTTCCTAACATACTCTATGAGGCCAGCATTACGCTGATACCAAAACCTGACAAGGATATTGCAAAATACTGGATGTGGACCAATATCCCTTTTGAACATAGACACAAAAGTCCTTAACAAAATACTAGCAAACTAAATCAGTTAATGAAAAAGACAAGGCATCATGACCCAGTGGTGCTTGAGCCAGGAATCCAAGGTTAATTGAACATTCAAAAGTCTGTCAGTGTAATTCAATGTATTTATAGAAGAAGAAAAACCATATAATCATCTCAATAGATACAGAGAAGGTTTTGCAAAATTTGCCCATTTATAACAAAGACTCTCAGCAGATTTCAAAAAGAAGGATAATTCCTCAATCTGATAAAAAGAATCTAGTCAAACAAACACCAAGTGACCTCATACTTAATGGTGCATGGCTGAGCACTGTCCTGTGACCAGGAAAAAGGCCAAGCATCCACTCCACCACATCTTTTCAGTATCACACAGGCAGAGCTAATTCATGATCTTAAAAGTCAAGAGCCCCGGTTCCACTAAGGCTTGGGCAGTGACTGGGAGGGCCCAGGAGTATTTCTGGGATACCAGTGAAGTTCTGTTCTTGCTCTGGGTGCTGGTTACCTGAGAGGATTCACTTCAATAAAAGGGTTTTTTGTTTGTTTTTAATTCACACATACACCCATACCCCTCATCAAACTGTACACTTACAATCCATGTGTAAATTAGGCCTCATTAAAAAGATAAAATATATAACAGCCAAAATAAACCTAATAGGAAGATTAGAAAAAAAAGTCAAGGAAATATCCTAGAAAGTAGAACACAGGAGAAAGGACCCACCAGGAGACCCGATACCTGTCTCATAGGGCTCTATGCTCTTTTGAAACCTGCTGGAGGTTTTCCCATGTAATTGAATGTGTTTCTCTGACAAGATTTTCCGTGGAGCCTGAGGACTCTGAGAAGTTAGCCCTTCCTCCCCACATCAGCCTCCTTGGCGGTGTGGGCCAGTGTTGTCATTGCCCTTGTGAGCCAGCTTGCCTGCTGCTGGCCCAGCAGAGACAGGACTCCTGGCCTGCAGCTGGCTTGTAGAGGCTTTGTTGCATGGAAGCATTTGGAAAACCACTTTGTTGGTTATGAGATACATCACTGTTGTGTTATTAATCTCTTCATCTTCTCATCACCCATTGGCAATAGCCTCCAGCGTGACAACCTTTCCCTCCCTGGGGATGGAGAGAGGCCGAGTTGAAAGAGAAGGTGGGCAGAGTGCTGGGGGGTGGCCAGGTGTGCCTGGGTCTCATCTCGCCATCCCCAAGTGCCAGTCCAGTGGCTTCTCCTCCCCCAATCTGTCCCCCTCTCCCTATCATGCTCATTGAAGTCACTCACTGGCCTTCACCATGTCAGAAACAGCCAGGCAGGGGACATGTGGCCCTCAGCATGTGGCATCTCCCTCCTTCACGGTGACAGCATGGGCTGGGTTAGAGGACGTGTGGGGCAGGAGAGAGCTGGGGGCACAGTGGTTGGGGTGCAGGGCCTTGGCACGGACCATGGGAACCAGTGCCATGGATGCCACCTGCCAGAGCAGGCAGCGGCTCCAGGCAGGTGGCATGGTGGCTCACACAGTGGGCGGGGGGCGGGGTGCGCGTGGAGCAGAGGTGACAGAGTCCCTGTCGAGGTCCACAGGTGGTGTGCCCCCTGGCTGCCTGGCTCCCTGCCATGTTCTTGGATGCCGGCTTCTTAGTGGCATTTCTTTCCATGCTGTTTTCACTGCCCTTTGGGGGTCTTTTTTTTTTTCTTCCTTTTTTTGAGAACGGTTTTTAAATTATTTTGTTTCCCTTTGACTGCCTCTTTTTTAAAAAAAAAAATGTACAGTAGCATTTATAGTCTGTCTCCTCTCCTAAGTAAAGGTCTTCACCCCTGTGCCTCACGCTCAGTGGAGTTGAGGGGAAGGTGCCCACTCCTTGCTTAGGCAGTGCACCCCATGAGGGAAACTTAACTTTTAGGAACAACTCGATTCTGTTGGGTTCCTGTCCAGCCTCACTCTGCCCTGAGTTGTCCCCAGTCTTGCCGAGCTCCCGTGTCAGTTCTAGTACATTTCTGTGGGTTCTATCTGATTTTCTACCGAGAGGTCACATTATCCAAAAATACAGATTGTCCTGAGTCTTCCTTTGCAACCTGGTTCCTGGGCTCATTGCAGCAGCCAGAACCTGTAGTACGTGGGTCCCTGTCGGGACAGATCTGGGTCACTGAGGAGGATACTGCCTGGGACCTGCCCGTGTGCAAGGGCATCCCAACCTCGCCACGTCTCTGGGATGGCAGCTCGAAGGTGGGTGGGTGGGCGG
Organism: Dugong dugon; assembly: GCA_030035585.1. Classification (NCBI taxonomy): domain Eukaryota; kingdom Metazoa; phylum Chordata; class Mammalia; order Sirenia; family Dugongidae; genus Dugong; species Dugong dugon. The sequence continues at coordinate 30,876,018 of CM057478.1, read as the reverse complement.
CTCTTGGACGTAGGCACGTTCCTGAACCTGACCATGACTCTCCCTCGGTCCCACCACCAGTCTGACTGTGCTGTCCTTGCAGGGGTGTGCTGGCCCCGTATGCCATGCCGTCAGAGCTGCTGGTGGTGGAGGAGATTCCGCGGAACCTGATGGGGAAGATCAACAAAAAGGAATTGCTCTGCCAGTTCTACCCGCGGGACCCGGGGCCACCTGCTGGTGTGCAGATATCTGGCCGGGCAGGGTGAGCGAGCGCCCTGCCACCCTGAGCACACCCGTCATGCTGGGAGCCCCCCAAACCCAACACCCCCTCCATGCCGAGCACCCCCCTCACACTGAGCGTCCCTCCCATGCACACCAAGTGCTGCTTCGTGCCCCACATGGCTTCCAAGTGGCCCCCCTTAAATTCAATGCCCCAAATCAGAACAGAATGGAGACTTGGGGCTGGAATGGAATCTGTCAACAGTGAAGGCAGGGGCAGCTTCCTGAGTCACCATGCCAGGTGCTGTGTGAGCTGGTCCTTACCAGTGGAGAAGGGCGTGGCGTGTCCGTAGAGACAGGACTTGCACGGGGGCCCAAAGAGAGATGAATAAAGACCTCTGGAGAAGGGAGTGATCATTCCTGCTGCTACCCATCGCCTGTGTGGGGGCAGTGCAGGCATGTACACATTAGCGCATGTGTATGCACACCCCCGTGCACAGCTGTGTGTTGCCACGCTCCTCCCAGAAACCTGCATTCGCTGGACATCTAGGACCACTGTGCATCCTGAGAGTGGCCTTCATCCTCCCTTTGCCCACTATGCCCCATCACCAATGCCTCAGTTCCCCCAAAGGGAGGCCTCAGGGGTGTGCTTTGGGTTTAGGTGACCAGAGGACACGGTGGGGTCACGTAGTGACACCATGGCTTCCTGCTGGTCCCTGCCGTCTGCTGTGAGCCCCAGGGCCCCTCCCACCATACAGCCAGAGAGAGTTTTCCAGAGCCGGGCTGGCAGACTTCTTCCTAAAGGGTTAGGTGGTCAGTACTTCGGGCCTTGCTGGCCCAGGGTCTCTGGCAGCTGCTCACCTGGGCCGTCATCCCAGGAAGCAGCCACACACAGCAAAGGAATGCATCCTGTAAAGCATGAGCATGAGGCAGACGTGTGCACTTTTCCTGCCTCTCTCCCCAGGATATGGTCAGTGACCTTGCTGGCAGCCTAACTCCTCGTCTGTGTCACGAAGGAGGGCAATCTAAGGGGGCTCAGCAAGGCCGCTGGGCCTCCTCCAGCCAAAGTCAGCCTCCAGGATGCTCAGACTCCGGCAGCCAGGATGGCACGGAGGCAGAATGATTTCAGAGTGCAGCGGTGGGACCTTGGTGCCTCGTCCCTACAACTGAAAGCTGCAACAACAAAGCCATGGGGCCCATTGCCCACAGAACAGACGACTTCTTTGTGCCATATAGCACCCAGCTCTGTCACCCCACTGCTGATGCTGTGTGGGTCAGGGTCCTAGAGTGTCACACCTTGGTCTCCTTGCTGTCTCCATTCCATCTAGAGCAGCTCTTGGCCAATGCTGTCAGCCTTGTGGAGAAGCAGACCTCCCCCTGCAGACCCCACAACTGGGAGAGTTGGCTTGCCCCAGCAGTGGCTCAGACCCCACCCCCCCCCACCGAAAGTCCCATGCACTAAGCGCACAGGGTCTGTGAGTGAGAACGCGTTCAGGCTGCCCCTCTGGATGTCCGTTGGCTCTTCATCGGTGCTCGCCACGTGGCTCTGGACAGCCACTGCCAGGTCAGCTCCTTCCTTAGGGGCTCCAAGATAGGGGCTTAGTGCCATCATTCCTTCCAGTTATTAGTAGAATTCTGAAAGATGAACACTCACCCTGGAAATCGCTCGTGCCGAATGAGCACTTCAGTGAGCCTCTAACAGCCAGTTTTCAGTGAGGCATCATGCCCTGGTCACTCCCACTCGGCTGGGATTCCTGTATTGTCGGTTATCACATGGAATTGTGTTGCTCGAACCACCTTGTCTTGGGCCAGCAGGAGCCCTTCACACTGGCCCCTGCATACTTTGACACCACCCCATCTTGATCTCTTCCTCCTCAGTAGCAGACCCATATGCCCGACCCTTGCCAAGAAGGAAAAAAGCAATGGCACAGCGCCGTCTCTGCCCTTGTGTGGCAGAGGGCAGGATCCTGGGGCCAGAGGTGGCCAGAGGTGAGATGGACAGGACCCCAGTGTTGGGTATGTGCCTAAGGGAGGGAGGGATGCGAGGCAAGCGTAGGCATGCATGTGACTACCTTTCTTGGTCAGCGTTGGACTTGGGCACAGTCACCCTCAACCTCTGATCTGTGTGTCCTGTCATGGCTGCAGCTGGGGGCCCTTCTGGCACCTCCCTAGGCCAGAGCAGGCCCTTGCTCACTGGGTGGAGCTCTCTGGGCGGACTCCCTCCTCTGGCCGGTGGTGTAGCAAGAGACTGGGCAGCACTTCCTTGCTGTAGGAGGGGTCAGTGTAGTCTTTGTTACAGCATCAATGATGCAGTAAATTCCTAACTCACCAGATAGATCAATATCACATTATCATGTCCCACACCCATGATTCCTAAGCAAGCAACACCAGGGACAGCGTCACTGGATGGATGGCAGTGAGGGCACTTCCCCATCCATCACACCCGGCCCCGGCAGGAGGTGCTGACATGGCCATTAATAAGGCGCGGTGGGAGCGCTGGAGCACATCATGGATGGCCCAGGTGGGAGTGGGTAAACTGCTGTCGCAGGGGGCGAGGAGAACTACGCCTGAGAATGCAGTTTGCAAGATGGACAGGGTTCGTCCTGGGACCATTAGCTCCTACTGCTGGAACGTAGAGGTCTTCTGTTCCATGAGCAGGGTGTCTGCAAACACTGATGGCAGTGCCTATGCGGCTGGCCAGACCCCCAGTGCCTGCCCACACCTGCTTCTCAGGACATCCCATTTCTTGCCTGGGGAAACTGAGGGTCGTGAGGTGAGTGATATCCAGGATGACAGCAAGGAAGCAGGAGGGATAGGGTGGGAACCAGCTCTGTTTGAGTCCAGGCCCTTGGTCTTCACCCCGGGGTCAGCATTAGGTGGAGGCGGGGGGAGGAGAGCAGACCCCCTCCACAGAGAAACTCTGGGGGAATAGGTGTTTGATCCAGGCCTGCTGATGGGCTGGGCCCCTGAAGGGGTGGGACAGGTGCCAGGGAAGGCAGGCCACCAGTATGCCCACTGGGATTAGAGGGGAACTGGCACCTGGGAGCTGAGCTGGGAAGCCTGTCAGGGCCTGGGGGGATGCATAGGGGAGGGGGCTGTGTGCTGCAGTGGTACCCTGGGTGGTGATGGGCTGAGTCAGCCCACCTGTCTCAAGGAGAAGGAAGGTCCCCAGGCCGTGGCTGGTTGCCACATTCTGAAGTGACCTGTCTCACATCCCGAGGGGCCTGGCCTGGCTCGTCAGCACTCGCTGTCAGGAAGTGAGGGGCTCCGCAGAGGCTGAGGAAGCTACGAACCAGGACACCTGGTCACTGGGACACAGGCAGCCCAGGCAGCCCTGGAGTTCTGAGGGTCACCAGTGCTCTGGGTGTTGGAGCCCCCGTGAGCCTGGCCATCAGGGAGATGCTGCTCACAGTGGAAGGATGCCCCAGAGATGGCCACATCCTTGGAGCCCATGAAGCCCTCCCTTGCATAGCAAAGGGGCTCTGTAGACATGGTTATGGTATGGATCTCCAGGGAGGAAATGATCCTGGACCATCCAGGCGGGCCCACTGTGAACACAAAGGTACTTAAATGTGGAGCAGGTCCTTAAATGAGGGGGGCAGAGGAGTCAGGAGATGAGAGAACAGAGAGAGGCCAGGGAGAGACAGCGTGAGGACTCATCCCATCACTGTTGGCCTCGAAGCCTTGGGGACACCAGACGCAGGACAAGGCCAGGAATGGATTCTCCCTGAAGCCCCAAAGAGCCAGCCTTGCAACACCTGGACTTAAGGCCAGTGAGACCCCTGCCGGACTTCCAACATCCAGAGCTATAGGAGATTAAATTTGCGTTGTTCTAATCTGCTCAATTTGTGGTAATCCATTACAGCAGCCACAGGAAACACCACCTTCCTTACTTTCCTGTGTCCTCATGTTAGTTGGCCAATGTTGAGAGGATCCCTTAGGGGACAGTGAGTTGAAGTTAATGGTGATGGAATAATTTGGAAAAGGATAGAATAGCAGCACAACTGGAAGAATGTAATCGATGTCACTGAATTCTATGTGTAGAAACTTTCAAAATGGTATAACTTTGGCTATGTATATTTTCACCAAAAAAAAAAGATCCTCAAGGTCGAGAAGGGAGAGTGTTGACATGTTGTGGGGTTGTTAACCAATGTCATAAAACAATATGTGTACTGACTGTTTAATGAGAAACTATTCTGTAAACCTTCATCTAAAGTACAATTAAAAAATTAAAAAAAAAAAAAAAAGGATCCCTGGCAGCCCCACATCCTGTGGGTGGAGGGTCTGGTGGTGTCTCCATGTCTGGCTCCCATGTCCACTCTCCCACCCTGCCTCCGTAGGGTCTCAGGATCTCACCGCCACCCACACTCCAGTCTGCACATGACCAGGAGGCTCTTCTACTCAGTGTCCCCTGGTCATTGGTGTCACTGCATGTGCCTCCGTGCTCTCGATGACTTTCCATCCAGAGGAGGATGTGGCCCAGGCTGGCACACAGGGTAGTCAGCAGAGGGGGTGGGGACAGCATGTAGGGAGGGGCCCTCAGCAGGCGTGGAAAGGCCCTGGGGGGAGCACACTGACCTCCATCCTCAGTGTCCCCTTGTCAGCGCCTCCCATCTAGGGGCCCATCCCCCTCTGTGTCTAGAGTTGGTGACAACCCTGGAAGCAAGTGCAGAAGGGGGTGCTAAGGCTGCAGGTCAGGCTGGCTAGTCAGGCACCTGGAACACATTACTTTGCCTCTTGGGGCCTTGAGGTTCTCCTCAGAGTCCTCGCCTTTGAGCGCAGGCAGGGCCAGATTACCCAATAAGCAAGGTACAAACAGGCTTAATTGTGGTCACTTACTAATCTGTAGTGCACAATTTCATCTGGGATTCACATCAGCCGTGGCAAAACCCAGCTGAAATTGTGCGCCACAGATTAGTAGATGAGCACAAGCCTGTGCGTACCTTGCTTACTGGAAGCCGGTGCATATCATGCTTACTGGTTAATCTGCCCCTGAGCACAGGGACCACAGGGCTGGTGTGCGAAGCCTCATCTGTGACAGTCCAGGCTCGGGTCACAACTCAGCAAAGGTGCTCCATTCTCACCCACATCTCTGGGACAGCAGGTTCTCCATGCCATGCTGCCTTCTCTCAGTGTGGGACTGGGAAGTGGCCAGGCAGCACTCTGCCTGACTTTAACCTGCCCCAGGCCACGTGGGCCCTCGGCCTGCACAGCTATCATCTTCCCTAGGGCTTCACCCCTCCTGGGGTCCCCCCCGCACCTGGCTCAGGCATGTGGGCATGTGTGTGAGTGTGTGCTGATGTGCATAAGGGCTCCACACTGTCAAGTGTATAAAGTGTGTGTACATGTGGGGGAGTGTGGTGCACTGGTGACTGCTGTGGCACCTGAGCGTGTTGCAGGCCTGAGCATGTGCAGACATGAATGTGTGCACACCCACAAGTGTGCATACCTGTGTGTGTCAGGGCCCACAGTGGAAGGAGCAAAATGCCCTGGGGTGGGCATCCATCTGCACGTGTGGACCATGCACGTGTGTGCAGCCACGTGTGTGGTCTGCATGTACACTCTGGGTGTGAAGCTCCCTGTGGGGCTATGCATGTGTCCATGTGGGGCACTATAGGGTGGCAGCATGTGTGGCAGGTCAGTTGTGCTGGGTCCTCTCGGAGCCTGAACTGCACCCCTCCCCCCATCCCACGGCCATATCTGTCGGCTGCAACACATTCCCCATTGGCAGTCTGGTCATACGCACACAGTTCAATTGCTCTGTAATGGCCTCGGGCCATTAAGTCATCAATCCACTTCATTACAGCCTGCCAGCCCTATCCCCACCACCGTGCAGTAAAAGCCATTAGAACAGCAACAAGCAGCGCATCTTCGGCGCCCCCTCGGCATTCCCATTAGGGCCTGCCTTACTAGGGGAGAGAATCTCTTGTTAAAAAAGAAAACACCCCACGCCAGCTGGGTTGGCTGCCTCCTTCACACACGTGCACACATACATGTGCACATGTAGATGTGCATAATGCACACATGGACACATGCACGCACAAATACACGGACATGCACACACATGGATACATAAATGCCCATAAATGATGCCAGTCAGGGCTCAGAAGCCCCCTACCACACATCAGCTCCCCCCAGTGATGGCCAGAGCAGGGTCAGGGGGTGCTGGGGATGTGCCGGGACCAGGCAGCCACTGCCACCAGCACTGGGCTCAAGCCTGGGACCCTTCACTTCCTACCAGGTAGATGGGGCCCCCAGAACTCCTGCCTGCAGATCAGCCTCTGTGTCATCCACCCGCTACTCCCTCCCGAGAACAGTGGACTCTACAGTGGTGCTTGAAAGAACATTTTAAATCCAGAGGACGGAAGAGGGCAGAGTGCCCAGCCTCTGTCTCCCACCCGAGCCTTTCAAGCCTTAACCTCATACAACATTTACTTCCGATCTTCTAAGAAGTAAACATGGCAGAGTTGAGGTTCCCTGCCCCTCCTCAGGCCCACCCAGGGCTCCCTTGGGAGGGGACCACAGCCAGGAATTCCGTGTTCTTCCATCACTGACAGGTAGTATTGTATGTCATTTAAACTGAGGTCATTTGCATCACGGAGTTCAAATTATTCTACAGCTTTGGGCTCTTCGTCATGCTTCAACATCTAGCTTCAACGTCTAATGTGTGGATAGAGAAACTCTAGTTGTCTTCTTACTTGCTGGTAAGTTCAACCCCCTCCCTCCCACTGCTGGGCATCCAGGTGGTCCATGTTTCCCGCTCCGAGCAAAGCTGCAGGAGCCTCTGTGCTTGCTCCTTCTGGGGCACGTGTGCAGGAATTTGTCCAGAAAATGTTCCATCCCAGGAGTGGAATTGTGGGTTGCAGGCAAGGGTACCTTTGATGGACCAGATGTTGCCCAGTTCCTTCCAAAAAGGCAGGACCCAGGTACCCTCCCTCTGCAGGTGTGAGAATGCCACAGTGCACCTCTGTGCCAGCATCAGCATGAACAAACTTCATTGTTGTATTTCCTAGATTGCTAGCTCGTGGAATACTTTCCATACGTTTACTGGCTGTTTGGGCTTCTTCTGTGAATTACCTGACCGTGTCTTTGCCCACTTTTTTATTCGGTTGTTGATATTTTTCTAGATCATGCATTGGTTATGTGCTTGTCTTTCTACTTTGTTTATGTTGTCTGTTGATGCACAGACATTTTTAATTTTAATGTACTTAAATGCATTAATCTTTACTTCCTATGGTTTGAGTTTTTGGTGTCTTGTCTAAAAATTCTTTCCTACTCCAAGGTCTTAAATATATTTTCCCATATGTTCTTCTAAAAAGTCACAAAGCTTTCCTTTCCACATTTAAGTCCTTCCTTAATTCACTGGGAATTTATTTTTGGTGTGGCATGAAGTAGAGAGCTGGTTTCTCCCATACAGAATAACTGATCTTCCCAGCGTGGCTTGTGGAATGGTCCACCTGTCCCCACTGAATTACCTGTGACTTCTGTCCAGGTATGTCCAGGTGTGTCCAGGTGTGTCCAGGTGTGACCTGGGTCTCTGTCCTCCTCCACTTACCTATTTTTCTAGGCTGCACCAATACTCCCATCTAATTTCCTGTAGCCTATGGCATCTGAGGCCATTAGCACCGTATCTCTCCCACCCCCAGCGGGCCAATTCCCTCCCCTTGGGACAAGTGGGAGGGCTACAGGGTTCAGGCCCCTGTGTGATCCCAGCCATCAGAGAAACCATCAGAGAAATGCAGCTGCAGGAGGAGACCAACAGGCCCTTTCCCTAGCACCAGGGGTTGTGGGGAGAGATCGAACGCAGCACAGAGGGCCTGGCCAAACATGAGTTCTGTGACAGCGACTGACGGCGTCCGAGTGGTTATTAGTGTGATTTATACAGCTGTTTGGGATCTGTGCTCCCCACTCGTCACCAGTCCACTTGATGTTGATTGAGAGGCAAGGGAACCAGTGTGGATAGGCGGGGCCAGAGCCTGCGCTGGCTGGGACTGACACAGGGCCCCCACGGCACCCAAACAGGGGAGCCCAGCAGGCTCTCAGGGGCACATCCAGACTACCCCCCCCTGGCCGATGCCCCTTCCGGAAGGAACCCTCCCCTCCCAGAACCCCCTAGTTCCCCCACCATGTGTGCACCCTTTACAAGGCAGCCTGGAGCTCCCTCTGAGCCTCACCCCTGCTCCCGCAGCAGCCAGCTCCCTGTGGGAAGCTAGACGCAGTGTGGATCTTGGGTGCATGGGCTGCCTGGCCCCATGGCGGCCTGCCCATGGGAGAATGATCATGGAGGAGAGTCCCCTCAAAGCCGAGCCTGGGGGTGGTGTTAAAATGCATAAACAGGGCTGGAAACCAGACCCATTTGGATCTGCAGTGGCCACCTCTGCCTGGCCACCCTCCTTCTCACAGCCTTACACCCATGTCCCTTGGCACTGGTGAGCCTGTTCCGAGGGACCGAGGGACCCCTCATAGTAACTGGCCAGTACCTGGGCAACTGGGCTGGGCCAAGGACAGCGTTGTCTGATAGACACTGTGATGGGACCCCAGACCTCCACCCCCCTGGAGCCCCAGCACATTCGGGTCAACCCTGGGGGTAGGGGCTGGCTGCAGGGCGCTCTGGGCCAGGGGAACAGGAGGGGGTCTGGCTGTCCAAGGCCACCTCTGCCCTGACCACAGATTAAGCAGACCTACCCCCTGCTCCTGGCCATCCCCCTGCCTGGCTTGAGGCAGCCCCTTCTCAATGACCCCTGCCCTACCATGGCAGCTTTGAGGGAAGGAGACCAAGGAGAACTGAGGGATCCTGCTGAATGTCTGCTGGGGTCCCTCCCCTCTGGGAGGGGTGTGGGGGGGTCCAGGGTGATGATATTGGGCAGCCACGAAGCAGGCGTTGCCCCCATTTCTGGAGGGGTACATGGGGTGGCAGCAGGAAGGGACGCCCCACCTGAGCCCAGCTCAGCCTGGTGAGGAAAGCTGGGGAGGATGGGGTGGCAACAGGAGGAGGGACGGCGCCTGGCTCAGCCCACCCTCCTCAGCCCTGCTCAACTGTCTTCCCTGGAGCCACACTGCCCCCTGCTGGTGCTGGCAGGCCACAGCGGAGCCGCCAGATGAAAGAGCCGCCCAGGTCCGCAGCCTGAACATCCTTTGCTGAACCCCTGCCCCTACCTCAGCACTCAGCAAGCCTAGCTGGGGATGGTTATCACCTAAGGGACTTGGCCCTGGCTGGACCCAGCTTGGGGCACACAGGAAACAGGGGGCTCCCAGGCCTTGATGCTCTGTCCCTGTGGGGGCCGGGGGGAGGTGCAAGGCCAGGGTCAGAGCTGCTGGGCAGGAGGCCGAGGCCACACCTGGGTAGGATGGGGCTCCCCACTACCAGCAGTGCTGACGCTTGGGCTTCAGGGGCAGCCTAGGAGAGAGGCTAGGACAGCACCTGCCACACGCAGGAGCCTCTTTGCCCAGTGTCCCTGTAAGATGATGACCGAAGGCTGCCCTCCATCCACCACCCCCAGAGTCATTGGGCTGGGAGGGCCAGGATGGGGGGGACAGTAAGGATCCCCAGCCGCAGCCCAGCCACTGCTCTTTTATCTGCTGTCAACGTCTATCTGTCTATGTATATTTTTTAAGGACCTCAATGACTTTTTAAAAATAGAAAAAAACTGCACCCTTTGAGGGCACGTTGGACTTCTGAATAAAGAGCAGGGCCCAAACCAGGTGGGTACTGTCCTGGGGTACTGGACCACACTGAGGCCTCGCCCACACTGCACCCCCATTGCCACCAGAGGGCGCTGGCACCTTGACCGCAAGCTGTGTGACCTTGCACTGTCCAGGCCCCAGCCCAGGCCACTGCCATGCACACAAGAGACGTAGGCGGCACCACCTCGGTCTCTCTGGCCCGGATGCCGTGCCCCGTGCCCCCTCCTTTGTTGTCCCCGGGAGGCGTTTAATGGACAGGAAGCTCTGCTGGACCCCACTGCACCAACCTGGCTACGGGGCCAGGCCCAGGGCTTAAGGAACCAAAGGTGTCGATGGTGCCAGATCCAACCCCCACCCCTCCACCTCATCTGCCCCCCAAACACGCACATGCCAACCACCACATTGGCCTTCCTGCTGCCATCCGTATGCTCACCCTTCACCCTACTGGGGGACCCCCACCTTATTCTCTCCTGACTCCTACGGGCTAGCATCTCCCCCAGCCACCAACTCTCCTCGGGACGAAAGCTTTGCTCAGGAAGTCGAGGGATATTTGCTGAACGAATGGATGAGTGTCCGCTCCATCCCAGCCTCTCCGACTCCGAGACCAGATAGAATATGGGAAGGGCATGGACCCTGCCTCCAGATCTCCAGGGTTCCTGCCAGGCCCTGCCTTTGTCAACAAGAGGCTGAGCCTCCTTATTTATTTATTTATTTTTATTTTTTCCTATACAAAAATTTATACATAGATTGTTATGTGACTCTAATTGCTCTCCCCATACTGTGACAGCACACTCCTGCTTTCCACCCAATTCCCCAAGTCCGTTCAGCCAGCTCCTAACCTCTCTACCTTCCCATTTCACCTCTGGACAGAAGCTGTCTCTTGTATCTACTTGAGGTAAGAGGCACAGTCCTCATGAGTGTCACTTTATGTCCCACAGTCCAGTCCAATCCCTGTCTGAAGAGTTGGCCTTGGAAATTGTTTTAGTTCTAGGCTGATACAGAATCCAGGGGCCACGCTTTCCGGGGTTCCTCCAGTCTCAGTCAGACCATTAAGTCTGGTCTTCTTACTAGAATTTGAGTTCTGCACCCCACCTTTCTCCTGCTCCATCCAGGACTCTCTGTTGTGTTCCCTGTTAGGGCGGTCATTGGTAGTAGCCAGGCACCATCTAGTTCTTCTGGTCTCAGGCTGATGAAGTCTCTGGTTTATGTGGCCCCTTTTGTCTCTTGGGCTACTACTTTCCTTGTGTCTTTGGTGTTCTTCAGTCTCCTTTACTCCAGGTGGTTGGGACCAATTGATGCATCTTAGATGGCTGCTTGCAAGCTTTTAAGACCCCAGATGCCACTCACCAAAGTAAGATGCAGAACATTTTCTTAATAAGCTTTGTTATGCCAGTTGACCTAGATGTTCCCTGAAAGCATGGTCCCCAGACCCCTACCCCTGCCACTCTGTCCCTCAAAGTGTTTGTATTCAGGAAACTTCTAGCTTTGGTTTAGTCCAGTTGTGCTGACTTCCCCTTCACCTAAGATAGTTCTTATCTACTATCTAGTTAGTAAATAACCCTCCTCCTCCCTCCCCATGCTCGTAACCATCAAAGAATGTTTTCTTCTGTGTTTAAACCTTTTCTTAAGTTCTTATAGTAGTGGTCTTATACAATATTTGTTCTTCTGTAACTAAATTCACTCAGCATAATGACCTCCAGCTTCCTCCATGTTATAAGATGTTTCACAGCTTCATCATTGTTCTTTATCCTTGCGTAGTACTCCATTATGTGGATATACCACAATTTGCTTATCCATTCGTCCGTTGATGGGCATCTAGGTTGTTTCCATCTTTTTGCTATTATGAACAATGCTGCAATGAATATGGGTGTGCATATATCTATTCGTGTGATGGCTCTTATTTCTCTAGGATATATTCCAAGGAGCAGGATAGCTGGATCGTATGGTACTTCTTTTTCTAGTTTTTTAAGGAAGTGCCAAAGTGGTTGTACCATTTTACATTCCCACCAACAGTGTATAAGTGTTCCAGTCTCTCCACAACCTTTCCGGCATTTATTATTTTGTGTTTTTTTGGATTAATGCTAGCCTTCTTAGGGTGAGTCGATATCTCATTGTAGTTTTGATTTGCATTTCTCTAATGGCTAGTTATTGTGAGCATTTCTTCATGTGTCTCTTAGCCACCTAAATATCTTCTTTGGCAAAGTGCCTGTTCATATCTTTTGCCCATTTTTTAAATTGGGTTATTTGTCTTTTTGTTGTTGAGGTTTTGCAATATCTTGTAGATTTTAGAGATTAGACGATGATCGGATTTGTTGTAGCCAAATTTTTTTTCCCAGTCTGTAAGTTGTCTTTTTACTCTTTTGGTGAAGTCTTTTGATGAGCATAAGTGTTTGATTTTTAGGAGCTCCCATTTATCTTGTCTCTTTTCTGGTGCTTCTGCATTGTTACTTATGGTTTGTATTCTGTTTATGCCATGTATTAGGGCTCCTAGTATTGTCCCTATTTTTTCTTCCATGATCTTTATTGTTTTGATTTTATATTTAAGTCTTTGATCCCTTTTGAGCTAGTTTTTGTGCATGGTGTGCAGTATGGGTCTTGTTTCAGTTTTTTGCATATGGATATCCAGTTATGCCAGCACCATTTGTTAATGAGACTGTCTTTCCCCAATTAACAGACTTTGGGCCTTTGTCAAATATCAGCTGCTCATAGGTGGATGAATTTATGTCTGGATTCTCAATTCTGTTCCATTGGTTTATGCATCTGTTGTTGTACCAGTACCAGGCTATTTTGACTACCATGGTGGTATTATAGGTTCTAAAATCAGGTAGTGTGAGGCCTCCCACTTTGTTCTTCTTCTTCTTCAGTAATGTTTTACTTATTCGGGGCCTCTTCCCTTTCCATATAAAGTTGGTGATTTGTTTCTCCATCTCATTAAAAAAAGCCGGTAGAATTTGGATCAGGATTGCGTTGTATCTGTAGATCGCTTTGGGTAGAATTGGCATTTTCACTATATTGAGTCTACCTACCCATGAGCAAGGTATGTTTTTCCACTTATACAGGTCTTCTTTGGTTTCTTGCAGTAGTGTCTTGTAGTTTTCATTGTATAGATCTTTTATGTCTCTGGTTAGATTTATTCCTAAATATTTTATCTTCTTGGGGGCTATTGTAAATGGTATTGATTTGGTGATTTCCTCTTCAAAGTTCTTTTTGTTGGTGTAAACTAATCCAAATGATTTTTGTATGTTTATCTTGTATCCTGAAACTTTGCTGAAATCTTCTATTAGTTCCAGTAGTTTTCTTGTGGATTCTTTGGGGTTTTCTGTGTATAAGGTCATATCATCTGCAGATAGAGATACTTTGACTTCTTCCTTACCAATTTGGACGCCGTCTATTTCTTTTTCTAGCCTAATTGCTCTGGCTAGGACCTCCAGCACAATGTTGAATAAGAGTGGTGATAAAGGGCATCCTTTTCTGGTTCCCGTTCTCAAGGGGAATGCTTTCAAAGTCTCTGCATTTAGGATGATGTTGGCTGTTGGCTTTGTATAAATGTCCTTATTTATATTGAGGAATTTCCCTTCTATTTCTATTTTGTTGAGAGTTTTTGTCATGAATGGGTGTTGGACTTTGTCAAATGACTTTTCTGCATCTATTGATAAGATCGTGTGGTTCTTGTCTTTTGTTTTATTTATGTGATGGATTACATTGATTGTTTTTCTAATGTTGAACCATCCCTGCCTACCTGGTATAAATCCTGCTTGATCATGATTTTTTTTTTTTTTTTGGCTGATTCTTTTTATTGTACTCTAGGTGAAGGTTACAGAACAAATAGTTTCTCATTAAACAGTCAGTACACATATTGTTTTATGACATTGGTTAACAATCCCACGACATGTCAACCCTCTCCCTTCTAGACCTTTTTTTTTTTGGTGAAAATATACATAGCCAAAGATATACCATTTCAAAAATCTCTACACGCACAGTTCAGTGACATTGATTACATTCTTCCAGGTGTGCTGTTATTCTCGCTTTAGATGAAGGTTTACAAAACAAAATAGTTTCTCATTAAACAGTTAGTACACATGTTGCCCTATGACAATGGTTAACAACCTCACTACATGTCAACACTGTCCTCACTCAACCTTGGGTTCCCTATCACCAGCTTTCCTGTCCCCTTCTGCCTTCTAGTCCTTGTCCCTGGACTGCTGTGCCTCATTAGTCCCATTTGGTTTTATGGGGCTGTCCAATCGCTGGCTGAACGATGAACCTCAGAAGTGACTTCACCACTGAGGTAAAACGGTGTCTGGGGGCCATACTCTCGGGGTTTCTCTAGTCTCTTTCAGGCCAGTAAATCTGATCTTTTTTTTGTCTGTGAGAATTTTGTTCTACATCCTTCTCTAGATTTGTCCAGAACCCTCTGTTGTGATCCCGGTCAGAGCAATCAGTGATGGTAGCCGGGCACCATCTAGCTACTGGACTCAGTCTGGTGGAGGCCTTGGTAGCTGTGGTCCATTAGTCCTTTGGACGAATCTTTTCCTAGTATCATATTCTCTTCATTCTCCCTTGCTCCCGAAGGGGTGAGACCAGTGGAGTATCTTAGATGGCTGCTCACAGGCTTTTAAGACCCCAGACGCTACTCTCCAAGGTAGAATGTAGAACATTGACTTTATAAACTGTGTTATGCCAATTGTGCTAGATGTTCCCCGAGACCATGGTCCCCACAGCCCTCTGCCCAGCAATTCAGTCCCTCAGGGAGTTTGGATGTGTCTATGGAGCTTCCATGACCTTTCTTGTACAGGTTGTGCTGGCTCCCCCAGTATAGTGTACTGTCTCACCTTCACCAAAGATACCACTTATCTGTTGTTTATTTAGTATTTCCGACCCCCCCCCCATCCCTCGTAACCAACAAAGATTGTTACTTTTTGTGTGTGAACTTTTTCATGAGTTTTTACAACAGAGGTCTCATACAGTATTTGACCTTTTGTGATTGACTTATTTCACTCAGCATAATGTCCTCCAGTTTCATCCATGTTATGAGATGCTTCACGGATTCATCATTGTTCTTTATCGTTGCGTAGTACTCCATTGTGTGTATGTACCATAGTTTGTTTATCCGTTCATCTGTTAAAGGGCATCTAGGTTGTTTCCATCTTTTTGCTATTGTGAACAATGCTGCCATGAACATGGGTGTGCATGTGTTTATTCGAGTGACGGCTCTTATTTCTCTAGGATATATTCCTAGGAGTGGGATTGCTGGATTGTATGGTATTTCTATTTCTAGCTTTCTAAGGAAGTGCCATATCATTTTCCAAAATGGTTGTATCATTTTGTATTCCCACCAGCAGTGCATAAGAGTTCTGATCTCCCCGGAGCCTCTCCAACATTTGTTATTTCCAGTGTTTTTGATTCGTGCCAGTAATGCCGGGGTGAGATGGTATCGCATTGTAGTTTTAATTTGCATTTCTCTAATGGCTAGTGATCGCGAGCATTTCCTCATGTGTCTGTTGGCCACTTGAATGTCTTCTTCGGAGAAGTGTTTGTTCATTTCCTTTGCCCATTTTTTAATAGGATTATTTGTCTTTTTGTTGTAGAGGTGTTGGATTTTCTTGTAGATTATGGAGATTAGACCTTTGTCTGACTTGTACTGTCCAAAAATTTTTTCCCGGTCTGTAGGTTCTCTTTTTACTCTTTTGGTGAAGTCTTTTGAAGAGCATAGGTGTTTGATTTTTAGAACATCCCAGTTATCTAGCTTATCGTCTGGAGTTTGTGTGTTGTTGGTTATGGTTTGTATCTTGTTAATGCCGTGTATTATGGCCTCTAGCATTGATCCTATTTTTTCTTCTATGAACTTTATAGTTTTGGGCTTTATATTTAGGTCTTTGAATTAGTTTTTGTATATGGTGTGAGGCATGGGTCCTGTTTCATTTTTTTGCAGATGGATATCCAGTTTTGCCAGCACCATTTGTTAAAAAGACTGTCTTTTCCCCATTTGATGGACTTTGGGCCCTTGTTGAAGATCAGGTGACGATAGGTGGATGGATTTACATCTGGGTTCTCAATTCTGTTCCACTGGTCAACGTATCTGTCGTTGTACCACTACCAGGCTGTTTTGACTACCGTAGCTGTATAGTAGGTTCTGAGGTCAGATAGTGTGAGTCCTTCAACTTTATTCTTCTTCTTCAATAGTGCTTTACTTATTCGGGGCTTCTTCCCTTTCCATATAAAGTTAATGATTAGTTTTTCCATCTCTTTGAAGAATGTTGTTGGTATTTGGATCGGGATTGCATTGTATTTGTAAACTGCTTTGGGTAGAATTGTCATTTTCACAATGTTGAGTCTGCCTATCCATGAGCATGGTAAATTTTTCCATTTATTTAGATCCTTTTGGGTTTCTTGCAGTAGTGTTTTGTAGTTTTCTTTGTATAGGTCTTTTACATCCCTGGTCAGATTTATTCCTGAGTATTTTATTTTTTAGGGGCTATTATAAATGGTATTGTTTTCCTGATTTCCTTTTCATCGTTCTCTTTATTGGTGTATAGGAATCCAACTGATTTTTGTACGTTTATCTTGTATCCTGCTACTCTGTTGAATCTTTCTATTAGTTCTAGTGGATTTCTCATGGAGTCTTTAGGGTTTTCTATGTATAGTATCATATCATCCGCAAACAGGGACAGTTTAACTTCTTCATTACCAATTTGGATGCCCTTTATTTCTTTTTCTTGCCTTATTGCTCTAGCTAGAACTTCCAGCACAATGTTAAATAGGAGTGGTGATAAAGGGCATCCTTGTCTTGTTCCTGTTCTCAAGGGGAATGTTTTCAGCCTCTCTCCATTAAGAATGACGTTGGCTGTTGGTTTTGCATAGAAGCCCTTTATTATGTTGAGAAATTTCCTTTCTATACCTATTTTATTGAGAGTTTTTATCAGAAATGGTGTTGAACTTTGTTGAATGCCTTTTCTGCATCATTTGAGATGATCATGTGCTTCTTTTCTTTCCTTTTATTTATGTGGTGGATTACGTTGATTGATTTTCTAATGTTAAACTATCCTTGCATGCCTGTCATGAATCCTACTTGGTTGTGGTGCATTATTTTTTTTGATATGATGCTGAATTCTGTCGGCTAGAATTTTACTGAGAATTTTGCATCTATATTCATGAGAGATATTGGTCTGTAATTTTTCTTTTTTTGTGTGTGTGTGGCGTCTTTGCCTGGTTTTGGTATCAGGTTTATGCTGGCTTCATAGAATGAATTCAGAAGTGTTGCTTCCTTTTCTATGCTCTGAAATAGTTTGAGTAGTACTGGTACAAGCTCTTCTCTGAATGTTTTGTAGAATTCTCAAGTGAAGCCATCTGCACCAGGCTTTTTTTGTTGTTGTTGTTAGGAGCTTCTTTTTATTACCTTTTCAATCTCTTCTCTTGTTATGGGTCTATTCAGATCTTCAACATCACTTTGTTGTAGTTTTGGTAGGTAGTGTGTTTCTAGAAATCTATCCATTTCCTCTAGGTTTTCAAATTTGTTGGAGTATAGTTTTTCATGATATTCTGTTATGATCCTTTTTATTTCAGTTGGGTCTGTTGTAATGTCCCCCATTTCATTTCTTATTTGGGTTATTTGTGTCCTCTCCTGTTTTTCTTTTGTCAGTCTGGCCAGTGGTTTGTCGATTTTGTTGATTCTTTCAAAGAACCAACTTTTGGTTTTGTTGATTCTTTCCATTGTTTTTCTAGTCTCTATTTCATTTATTTCCGCTCTGATCTTTATTATTTCCTTTCTTCTGGTGGCTGTGGGCTTTTTTTGCTGTTCTCTTTCTATTTGTTTGAGCTGTGTAGTTATTGTTTTGATTTTGTCCCTTTCTTCTTTTTGATGTGTGCATCTATTGCTCTTAATTGTCCTCTGAGGACTGCCTTTACTGTGTCCCAAAGGTTTTGGTATGATGTGTTTTCATTCTCGTTTGATTCCAGGAATTTTTTCATTCTATCTCTGATTTCTTCTGTTACCCAGTGGTTTGTAAGCAGGGTGTTATTCAGTTTCCATGTAATTTTTTTTTCCTTGCTCTTTCTGTTGTTAATTTCTACCTTGATGGCATTGTGGTCAGAAGAGATACTTTGTATTATCTCAAAGTTTTGGGTCTTGTTGAGGATTGCTCTGTGGCCTAAAATGTAGTCTATTCTGGAGAACTTTCCATGTGCATTGGAAAAGAATGTGTACTTTGCAGCTGTTGGATGGAGTGTTCTATATATGTCTATGAGGTCAAGTTGGCTGATTGTGCCTTTTAGGTCTTCTGTATCTTTGCTGAGTTTCTTTTTAGTTGTTTTGTCCTTTACTGAGAGTAGTGTGTTGAAGTCTCCTACTATTACTGTGGAACTGTCAGTTTGTCTTTTCAGTATTGTTAGAGTTTGTTTTATGTATTTTGAAGCCCTGTCATTGGGTGCATAGATGTTTATTACGGTCATGTCTTCATGATGGATCATCCCCTTAATGATTATATAGTGTCCTTCTTTGTCTTTTATGGTGGATTTTGTTTTAAAGTCTATTTTATCTGAGATTAGTATTGCCACTCCTGCTCTTTTTTGGTAGTTGTTAGCTTGATTTTTTTTCCCAACCTTAGATTTTAAATAAATTCACGTCTGTATTTCTAAGGTGTGTCTCCTGTAGACAGCATATTGATGGATCCTGTTTTTTTATCCATTCTGTCACTGTCTGTCTCTTTATGGGTGCATTGAGTCCATTTACATTCAGTGTAATTATTGATAGATGTGAGTTTATTGCTGTCATTCTGTAGTGCTTTTTTTTGCGGTGCTGATGTTTTCTTTGTTCTTCTTACTCACCTGTGCTGAATTCCTTTTGTTTGTGGATTTTTTTTTCATTTCTTTTGTTTTTGTAGGTTTTGTTTTTACTGAGACTTTATGTTTTTCCTCTTTATTTTTATGAGTATGTTTGTTAACTTTCTTTGCAGTTACTGTGAAATTTACCCTTATCTTTCTACGTTTGAAGCAGTCTATTATTACTTGGTATTGCCTTGCCTTCCTCTCCTAGAAGGTTCTATATCTACACCATTTATTCCCTGTTTTATTGTTCTGATGTTTTTGTCAATTACAGATTAACTGCTATGATTTCCTGTTGTATTTCTTTTGGTTTTTGATAGTCCTTGACAGTTTATTTCCTAGATTGGCATCTGGCTGGTACAATCCTGCGTCCTAGATTCAGCTGTGAGCTGAAGTTGTTTGTTCTCAGATTGAAGGACTCCCTTTAATAATTCTTGTAAGTTTGGTTTGGTTTTTACATATTCCCTTAATTTCTGTTTGTCTGCAAATGTCCTAATTTCACCATCATATTTGAACGAGAGTTTTTCAGGATATATTATTCTTGGCTGGCAATTTTTTTCTTTCAAGGTTTTATATATGTCATCCCATTGCCTTCTTGCCTGCATGGTTTCTGTTGAATAATCTGAGCTTAGTCTTATTGTTTGTTCTCTGCATGTGACTTCTTGTTTTTCACAAGCTCCTCTCAGGATTCTTTGTTTGTCTTTGGTTTTGGTGAGTGTGATTATGATATGTCTTGGTGATTTTCTTTTGAGGTCTATCATATATGGAGTTCATTGAGCTTCTTGGATGGCCAGCGTTTCATCTTTCATAATATTGGGGAAGTTTTCTGTCAGCAGTTCTTCAATGATCCTCTCCCTGTTTTCTGTTTTCTCCCCCTGTTCTGGAACTCCGATCACTCGAAAATTTTTGCTTTTGATTGTATCCCACATAATTCTCAGGGTCTCTTCATTTTTCTTTGTTCTTTTTTCTGAGTTTTCCTCGAACAGAGTTGTATCCAAGCATTTGTCTTCATTTCCACTGATCCTGTCTTCCACCATTCCAAATCTGCTCCTCAGCCCTTCTATGACACTGTCCATTTCTGAAATCTTGTTTATCTTTTGGATTTATAATTTTTGTTTTTGTATAATTTCTAGTTGTGAATTTATTTTGACATTTTGTTCCTGCATTATTTTCCTGAATTCTTCCATTTTTTTGTCTGTATTTTCTATGAATTTGCCTGCCTTTTCCATGAATTTGTCTATTTTTTCCTTATTTTTGTCTGATTTTTGTTTCAAATCTTGGATAATTCTGAGTATTAGAGATTTGAATTCCCTATCAGGTAGTTCTAGTGCCTTTTCTTCTACTGGAAAGTCATCTTGTGTTTTATTTTGGATGCCTCCTGGAACTATCCTGTCCTGTTTTTCTAAATGTTTTGATATTGTCTGTCATTTCAGAGCATTCAGTAGTTATTTTTCTCATTTACTGATTGTAGATTTGTTTGTTTTGTCTTTTTTTTTTTTTTTTTTTTTTGGCTATGTCTGAGCAGACAGGCTTTGTGTTCTTTGTTTGCTCATCTATGGGCACGATACTTTCTGCCTCCTTCTCCAATTGGCAGGGTCAGTTGCTCAGATATGGTACAGCAGGGCAGGTCTAGCTGAAGAGGCGTTGCTGGGATGGCTTGTTTGTGGCACTTACTACAGCCACCAGGGTAGGTCCATAATCAGTACAGGGCAGGTTCCGTTAGGCCATGCCTGTGCTGCTTGGTGGTGTGATGTTAAGCACACTGTGCAGGTAGGCAGGATGGAGGGAGGAGATTGTGATGTGTGGAGCTAAGATGGGTATGGGAGAAAGGAGAGAGGTACAGGAGCCAAAAACATACAAACAAAAAAGAGTGCTAGGGGAGATTGCCGTTGGAGTGGAGAGATGAGAGACTATAAAATGGACAAAAACAAAAAGGAGAGAAGAAGAAAAAAAGAAAACAAAAGAATGAATGAATAAATAAAAATTAGAAAGAAAAAAGAACATCAAAGCTCCTAGGGGAAGTTGTTCCCAAGTGTTGAAGTACGTCCTGGCTAGGAGACATAGAGCTATTCAGTGCCAGGTATTCAGTGGATAGGAAGAGAAGGAAGGTATAGAGAGATGAGAAACTGAGTAATGAAGAAAGACAAAAAAGGAAAAAGAGAAAAGAAAACAAAACAAATTTAAAAAAAAGAACAAGAACCCCCCCCCCCAAAAAAATGAAAAACAGGAAAAAAAAAAGAAAACAAGAAAAAAGAAATGCCCTCAGGGATCCCTCTGTGCATCTGCACAAGCTGAGGGGATAGGTCCCAAGCTGTGCAGCACTGCCTGGCCAAAACGAGCTCTCAACTCAAGAAAAGAAAAAAGAAAACAAACAATTCAAAACAAACAAACAAAAAATCCCCAGGATCCCACCAGCATGGCAGCGTGGACCGGGAAGCAGCTCCACAGCCCCTCAAGAAGAAGCAAAGATGGTGCACGGAGCCAGGTATTTGAGTGGAAGGAGGGGGAGGTGGTGAGAGGTAAGGAAGAAATCAAAAGAATTGGAAAAAAGCAACAGCAGCAGCCAACAAATGGATTCAGGGAGTCAGCCAGTGTGGGTGGGTGGAATCCAAGCAGCCGGTGCTTCCTAGCCAAGAGACTGTGGCCACAGGAAACAGAGGAGGCCGAGCGGGGGTGAAGAAGGGTGGGGGGTAGGAAAGCGTATATCTCCAGTTACCAGTTGTTCTGTCTCCTGTCTCCGTGAAGCTGCTTTCTCGTACCCCCTATTTGCTGGTCTCTGATAGGAGTTCAAGATGGCAGATCCGTGCTGCATTAGCTGATAGGTGACCTCTCCATGTATGTCTCCTTGCTCTCTGTTCTCTGTCAGTTTCTTATTCCATTTGGTGCATCGCACCTCCCACACCTTTATCTCTTCATTTGATGTTTAGGGTTTCAGGATTGCTGTCTTCTCTGTTTGGCTTGGTTTTTCAGATCTTTGCTGTGGAGTGATGGTGCGGTGCTTCTGTCTAGAGCGCCATGTTGCCGGAAGTGCTCCTGAATTATTTTTTTGATATGTTGCTGAATTCTATTGGCTAGAATTTTGTTGAGGATTTTTGCGTCAATGTTTATGAGGGATTTGGTCTGTAATTTTCTCTTTTTTTGTGGTGTCTTTACCTGGTTTTGGTATCGGGGTTATGCTGGCTTCATAGAATGAGTTTTGGAGTATTCCATCTTTTTCTATGCTCTGAAATATCTTTAGTAGTAGTGGTGTAAGCTCTTCTCTGAAAGTTTGGCAGAATTCTCCAGTGAAGCCATCTGGGCCAGGGCTTTTTTATGTTGGGAGTTTTTTAATTACCTTTTCAATCTCTTCTTTTGTTATGGGTTTATTTAGTTGTTCTACCTCTGTGTTGGTTTAGGCAGGTAGTGAGTTTCAGAAATTTGTCCATTTCCTCTAGGTTTTCAGCCTCCTTGTCTTAAAATGGGGGTCATCGGGGAGCCTGGGACTTGAGGAGCTCTCAGAACAGGCTAGCCTTTACAATTGTTGTTGTATGCAACTGCCCCCAACCCCAGATTCACATCCAGAACTAGCATGCCCTCATCTCTCCATCCCCTCTGCCCCCATCCTCGGTCTAGGTTCTGTCCTCTGCGCATTCTCCTATAAGCAGCCTGAACCCCCAGAGCTGCCTTCACACCTGGCCACACCCCTGGCCACTGGTGAGTTCACCTGCCTTGGTGACCTCTTCTTAAAATGGATCTTGGTTGTGGGAGGGGTAGTGTGCACTGGTTCTTCTGCACCAGGTCTCATGAGGCAGAAGTCAGGGTGACCGGTGGGCAGGCTTTCACCTGGAGGCTCAGGGAGACTCTGTCCAGGTCATTCCTGTCATAGAGGAGTCTCGTTCCTTGTGTAGGACTGAGGTCCCCACCTCCCTGCTGGCCAGGGCTGCCCTCAGCTCATGGAGGCCTCTCCCAGTCCCTGCATGGGGCCCCTCCATCTCAGCCTTCTCATGCTCCCAGTTTGTCTACTTTCATGGGCTTATGTGAATAGACTGTCCAGAATGGTCTCCTATTTCACGTCCCATCGTAACCTTTATCACATCTGTAGAGACCCTTTGCCCATGTCCACAGGTCCTGGGCTGGCCGTGGACACTTTGGGGACCATCGTACCTCCCACACCTTGCTAAGCTCCCACGCCTGAATCTGTGCAGTGGACAGAGTCACCGCCAGGACCCAGTGCTGGCCCTTAGTTGGAGGGGGTGTGAACATGTTTGTGTATAGGTCTATATAGAAGTACACGGTTTTATACACAATAATCCTTATTTCACTGTATAATGACGGCATTACTATAAAACATGGTAGTGTCGCTCTTTGCAAAGAGCTGTCTGTGGCCCCCGGTTTTATCAAGTTGTTAGTTGTCATTGAGTCCGTTCTTAGTCATGGTGACCGATATGTGCAGAGTGGAACTGCTCCATAGGGTTTTCAAGGCAATGACCTTTCAGAAACAGATTGCTGTCTTCCAAGGATTCTCTGGGTGGGTTTGAACCACCAACCTTTCGGCTAGTAGTCAAGCACGGTGAGTAGTAGATTGCTTCACCATTTGCACCATCCAAGGACCATATTAAACAGAACTCAGGCAATGCCCAGGTCAGGCCAAGTGGATAGGCTCTGCTGCCCTCTGGGCCTCCCAGGTTTCTGTTCCCTGCCCAGAATGGCTGTCCTTCTCCCCAGTCCCCTCTCCCCTTCACAGGAGCACCCCAGCTTGCTCTGCCTGCTCTTGGAGGAGTGAGAAGGCACCCCATTGCTCCCCAAATGTGCGACAGTCTCTGCACTGACTTCAAAGGCCCAAGTGGAAGGGTGGGATCATCCATCCACCCCTGTTGCCACCCGTGGCCAGCATGGCCTGGTACCAAGGTGGCAGCAGCCAGACCCTGGAAGAAGAGGGGTCACCCAGGGAAATGAGGGGCCGTGACCTTCAATAGGGCCAGAGTAGGCGTGCAGACACACAGGATATGAGGAGCCTGTCTCAGCTCTGCACTGAGCTCCTAGGCACAGATGCCCAAGAGGCTCGGCTTTGCCGAGCCCAGGACGGGATGCAGCTGGGGACTGGGGTACCCTGGGCTGAGATGGAGTGGGAACCCCACCCGCAATGCGGCCTCCCTTCATGGGCCCGCCCTAGCAATCCGTTCCACCCACGCCCTGCGCACGTATAGGTGCCTACCGCACCATGCTGCTCCCTGCCACGCAGGACCCACGCCACACACGCCTGACCCCAGGCAAGCCTGCTCAGCTCCAGGAGAGGAGGGAGAAGAGTGTGGCCGGCCCTTTGTGGAGGATAATGGAGGGTTCTGAGCAGTGGTGAAGCGCTGCCTGGAATGTTCAAAGCTGCAGAGTAGGGAAAAGGGAGGAATTGTGGGGGAGTGGGGGGGTCAGAGCTGGAGTCATGGAGTGGGGAAGGTGAGGAGCTCCGGAGGGTCAGGGGTTGCAGAGTCCCCAGGAAAGGGCAGGCCGTTCCAGAGGTGAGGGTCTCCTTGTTAAGTTGAACTCCAAACCCCCCTTTTTGGCCTGGAATGGGCAAAACTGGCAGCACTAAGGGCACATCTACCCATCCCCCTTTTTTACAGATGAGGAGACTGAGGCCAGAGAAGAGACCGACTTGGCCAGGGCTCCACCGCCCAGCCTCCAGGGCTGCCCTGGGTGAAAGCAGGATCTCTCACTGGGACATCAGCCCCTGCGGGCTGGGGTACCAGCCTGGGACCCCTCTCCATTGGCCCCTCTCTGCACTTGGAGGGTCACCATAAGCTGACCCAGTTTACCCACACACACAGAGTCCCCCAGGCCCTGCAGGAGGAGGGGTTTGGCCTCAGTTTTCCTCCCAAGGAGGGATGGAAAGGCAGAGGGAGAAGAGGGGTCTCTCAGTGGTCAGCCCCCAGCCCCGGTTCAGGGCACTGGAGTTGACCCTGCAGAAACTGCAGCCCCTCTGGGTGGGGAGGGGGAGCTTTGGACCCTGCTTCCTACACCTTAGCCGTGAAGCCAGTGCCGTGAAAGGGTCAGAGGGCTACTCCACCCCAGCTTTGGGGTCCCTGCCTCAGAGACAGACGGTGACCTCAGGGACTACTCCCCAGCAGCAGAGGCCTCAGCTTGGAGAGGAAGTATCTCCCCCTCCCTCTGCACCTGGGGGAAGTGAGTGGAGCCCCCCCCCCCCCCCCCGCCCCGGCAGCCTAGCCTCCTTCCAAGCACACCACAGGGACAGATACTACCAGCACCTGCACTACCACACAGCCATCTGGAGAGAGGAGAGGCCCTGCCTGTGCATGCCTCAGGAAGGGGAGGGGGCAGGACTGGTCAGAACCCCCCACCTGCTCAAAAGAAAGCAACACTGGTCCACAGGGCCTTCCTCCCACCTCACCCCTCTGCCCTTCCTCCAGCCTGGCCACCCCACCACCAGTACTGTGAGCTGGGCCTGTCCTGGGCGTTGAGGGAGCAGGTGTGTGCTCCCTGGAACAGATAGGTAACCCAGTAACTGCGTACCAAACAGGAGGGGTGCAGGAGTTCAGACGAGGGAGGGAGTGTTTTGGCTGGGGTAGGGAGGGGGTTCCATAAGAAGGGGCAGCGTGGAACCTGAGGGTTGAGGGACGAGTAGAAGTTCTGTAGGCAACAGTGAGAAGAAAGGTGTTCCTGGCTTCACAGATAGAAAGTGCCAGGTTCAGGGTGTGAGTCAGGTGGTCCAGTCAGGCATGTAAGGTCCAGAAAACAGGGTGGGACATCGTGGATGTGGGGCTCAAGACCCTGAGCTTTGCCCTGAGGCATTGGGGAGCATTGGTGGAATCCAGAGGCAGGGCCCAATGAATTCAGGGCCTGCGGCACCCCCACAGTGAGGCCCTGTATCTGCCCAGCTCACAGTCTCTGTGCCACTCCCCAGCTTTCTTTTGGTTTGAGTGCTAAATGGTTGTATCATTCCCAACTGCTTGCGCCTCTCACTGGATGAAGTGTGACCCCCACGTGTCACCACGTGGTTTGTGTGAGGCCCTGGGGACAAGTACTCCCCAGGCCATGGTCAACTGGGGGCCATGTGTGCCTCGACTGTGCAAAGACCATAAAAGCCACTGCATCAGGTCTAATCCACACTGCCCCAGAAGGGCCTGCCCCAGGTCAGGGTTGTGCTGTCAGCTGGTGGCAGGATGAGGAGATGGAAGCTGAGCCAGGGCCAGTCTGCCTGTGAGGTGAGCAGAAAGGGACTGTGCTACTGGGAGGCTGGGGGCTGTTTATTCCTGCAGCACCATCCGGCAGAGCCCCACTGCTGCTCCTGGTTAGGGCATATCCATGTGTTATGGATTTAATTGTGTCCCCCCAAAATGTGTGTCTACATGGCTAGGCCATGATTCCCAGTATTTTGTGGTTGTCCACCATTTTGTGATCTGATGTGATTATCCTATGTGTTGTAAATCCTAACCTCTATGATGTTAATGAGGCTAGATTAGAGGCAGTTATATTAATGAGGCAGGACATGATCTATAGGATTAGCTTGTATTTTGAGTCAGTCTCATGAGATATAAAAAAGAGAAGCAAGCAAGCAGAGAGGAGAGGGACCTCGTTCCACTAAGAAAGAAGAGCCGGGAGCGGAGCATATCCTTTGGACCTGGCATCTCTGCACTGAGAAACTCCTAGATCAAGGGATGATTAATAACAACGACCTTCCCTGAGAGCCGACAGAGAGAAAGCCTTCCGCTGGAACTGGCACCCTAAATTCGGACTTCTAGCCTCCTAAACTGTGAATGACTTTCTTAAAGCCATCCACTTGTGGTATTTCTGTATAGCAGCACTAGATAACTAAGACACCATATTTGCAAATAAACTAGAATAGCCAGGTGAGCATTGCAGGAACAGACTGGCCAGTGCCAGGCTCAGGCTACTCTGTTACCTGCTGGGCCGCCATCTGCTCAGTCAGCCACACTGCTCTGGCCCCAGATTGGAGGGTCTGCTCTGGCTTCCCTGAGCTCATCCCAGGATGGATGCATGTGCACTCCCACATGCAGCCTTACAAGCGAACACATATGCATGCAGTCTTACACATAAACACAGTCTTAAGCAATGAAGCATGCAGTCTTACACATGCACATGCAGTCTTCCCCACATGCAATGCAGTCTTACACACACTCACATGCACACACCTGCACAGGCGCCTGGACGCAGGCTTTGCTCTGGCCCTCTCTCCCTAGCCGGGCCCCACCCTCTCCTGGGCCTTTCCAGTCTTAAGCCTGTAGTGGGGGGTGTGGGATTCCTTGGGAGCGCCTCTGGGCTTGGGAGGGCCTGGCAGGGTCAGGCGGGGGACTGTTAGGTGGAGGGGAAAGTGGAAAGAGTCTTAGACTGTCATCGAACCCCAGTAGGCCACTTTCTATACCAGTCGCCCCAGATCGGGAGCTTTGGCCCCTCTTATGTAAGATGGAGTACAACCAGAATGCTCCTTAGAAGCAAGGATGGCAAGACTACGTCTCACATACCTTGGACATGTTATCAGGGGGGATCAGTCCCTGAAGAAGGACATCATGCTTGGTAAAGTAGAGGGCCAGCAAAGAAGAGGAGGACCCTCGACAAGATGGATTGACACAGTGGCTGCAACAATGGGCTCAAGCATAAGAAGGCTGTGAGGATGACGCAGGACGGGGCAGTGTTTCGTTCTGTCGTACAGAGGGTTGCTATGAGTGGGAACCAACTCGATGGCACCTAACGAGTGTAAGACGGGGACTGTGATTTCTTCTGTCCTCAATCGGGGCACTGAGAAGATGTAGAGATGTGATAGCCCTTGTCCTCCAGCGCACCACACTACAGGGATGACATTACTTTAAGCCTCGCCCTCCAGGGGCTAGAGCTGGGGAGGCTGGGGACCCGCACCGACCGGAGGGGCAGCACCCTCTGCGCAGTCCTGGTGTTCAGAGAAGCCGCAGCCACGAGGAGATAACGAGCTCTGGGCTGCGGAGAGACGCAGCTGGAGAGGGCCTAACAGGGCCTCCAGAGAGGAGGCGGACCAGCTCAGGGTGCGTACCAGCAAGCGCTCGACCCTGGGTCTGACCCTGCCTGAGCCCCTCCTGGCTTCAGACCCAGTCCTGAGCCCGCTCCAGCCCACTCCACCAAGCCTGGAGTGCGCCTCTGCCTGGAAGCGGTAAGCCTGCCCCCTCCTCTCCTGACCCCTGGAAGCCCCAAGTCCCAAGGCAGCTGCAGCCCCGCCCCGCCAGCACACATGTTGTCACTTGGCCCCGCCCCTCCCTCACACGTGCTGTCACCCGGCCCCGCCCCCAGCCCGGCCACCTCGCCCGCCTGCCTACGTGTTGTCATTCGGCCCCCCCCCGCCCGCACATTTGTGCCACTCGCCCAGTCAGCCCCCTTGTCACTCGGCCCCACCCACGGCCTGGCCACCCCTCCTCCGGCTCCGCCCCGCCCGTCTGCACACGTGCTGTCACTCATCCTTCACCCCTTACCGGCCCCGCCCCGCTCGCCCACATGCTGTCAGCTGCCCCCAGCCCCGCGCGCACTTGCGCTGTCACTCATCCCTGGCCAAAGCGCTTTTCGGGTCGCGAGCAGGAGGCGCCCGGACACTCGCCTTATGGACGCCGCACTGCTCCTCGCCTTTGGGCTGCTGGCCCAGGTAAGCCCTCGGCGCCTCGCAGGAGAACCTGCCTCCCCTGTTCTGCCGGGACAGGTCAGCCCTAAAGTGGGCCCTGGAGTCTCCCAGGGGGCTGCTGGGGTGGGGCAGCGCCGACCGGGGCGCTCTGAGGGGCTTCATGGGGCTGCCTGGCACCTAGGTGGGCCCTAGAGGGAAGAAGGGCTAGGATGCAGGCAAGTTTGGTGAAGCCACCCCAGAACTGGGGAGTCACGCTGGAGCATGGGGGTCCACAAGCAGGCAGGAGACCTCGGGATGGGCTTTCCCTTCCCTTTGGAAATGCAGGGCCAGACAACCCTGCTGGGCTGGGGGAGGAGGGAGCAGACAGGACCCCCCCACTCTGGCTGGAGGAACTAGGTCCAGATTTCCCAACAGGATTCTCTCCTGTGGTCCAGGTTGTCACATAACCCTCCTTGGTCTTGGGTCGTGTCCGAGAGACCCCCCCCACCATGTGCCCTTGGGCAGGGGGCAGGGGGGTGCTCAGGCAGCTGAAGGCTCTGCCCTCCGGGAAGTCGCTTTCCAGAGATGGCTGCTGTGTCGGGAATTCCTTGTGCACGCGGAGCCCAGGTCCCAGCACACTCAGCGGCCCCCAGCCCCTGCCGGCAGCCCTGGATGGTTGGCCACACTTTTGTGCCCGCCTGGAGCCACAGCCCCCAGAACTCCTGGGACTCTGCCCACAACTTTCCTCTCAACCCAGGCACTCTGGCACCTCACGTGGGACGAGGTGTGGTGGGAGGGGGCCCAGACCTCAGGTCCCTCCTCCCCACCAAGGGCACTCCCTGGACAAGGCCATGTCGCCTCCTTACACCCAGGCCAGCTGCTGGGCAGATGCTGAGCTGAGGGCGCAGGGTGAAGCATGGGGTCTTGGTGGCTGCTTGCCCTCAGGGGATGTGGCTGAGCCAGGGACCAAGCTGTGTGGGTTCAGAGCTCAACTCGGCTTCCTCCTGGCCCAAAGACCTCTGGCGCCTTCTCTCTGGCCCTCAGCCTCCTGACCTGCAACCCCAGGATGAGGGCAGGATTGCCCTCGGGATTTGTAGATTTCATGAGCAGAAAGGGCTCTGCAAGGCTTCACGGGTCATTGATTACCATATGGTCATGAGCAAGGCAGGTAGCCAGTGCTGGGCATTGGTGAGGGGAGCTGGTCCCTTGCTCAGCGCCCACCTATGGGGGCTTCCTCAACCCCCTCTAATTCCCGAAGACAGCCCAGCTCCCATGGCCCTTCTCGGAGCCCTGGCTGCTAACCAGGTGCCCAGCCAGCTGCCCTTCCACAGCCGGCCCCACAGGCTGCCTGGCCCCACACTACAGACGCCTGCACCCACAGGCCTGATACATCACACCCTGGGACTCATGTCTGGAAGGCCCCAGGCCTCCAGCATTGCTCCCACCCATCCCCATGGCCCAGTGGCCACCACTGTTAAAACACTCCTGGAGGCCCCGCAGCTGTGCGTCTGAGAGTGTCTGCCTTTCAGCAGGCCCAGGTGGATTCTGCTGGGAAGCTGGAGCCCTCTTAGCTTTCTCTTCGCCTCCCAGGGATCCAAGGGCCACCCCCTCTTTGCCCCTTCCCTCCCTCTCAGGGCTATTACAGACCGCCTCCCCCCCCCTCCCCCCAGACCGCTGGAGGTAGGCTCCTGGCAGTCAAGTGGGGATGGGGACCCTGGTAGGGGCCTGGCCCCTGAGTTCCCTTCACTCCAGTGTGACTCAAATTACCTCTGTGTGAGGGGGGCTCTCCTGCCCTGCTGAAATACGTCAGTAAGGACCCTGGCCCCCTCCCCCACCCAGCTCGGCTTTCAGACTTTTGTCCTTCTTTGTCTAGCTATCCAGCCCCTGGGCTGCCTCCTGGATCCTCCTTCTTCTATCTCCCCATGCCCCAAAGGCAAGTGGCCCAAGGCCAGCAGGGCACTAGGTGGGAAGTGGGCTTGGAGCAGGTCCGTTATCCATCCTGTGGCCTCGGACAGGTCACTCACCTTCCATGGTCTCTTTCCTCCTCCAAATCTCAGCTCATGAGCCCAGGGGGACCTCAGTGGGCCCCGGCCCCTGTCTCCTCTCCTCTCCCAGCCTACACCTGGAACCCCACCCTAGCCAAGGGATGGGGGGGTGGGGAGCAGGGATGAATCCCACAGACCCCTCCCGTACCAGGAAAAGTGGAGCCGTGTCCCAGTTGGTGAACAGTGAAGAGACCCAGGCCTTGGGCACTCCTGGGACTTTGCAGCATGTGTGCCTGGACCAGGACCTAGTGGACACCCAGTGCCAGGCAGATGAAACAGTGGGCAGTCCAACTGTCACTGTGGCAGTGGAGGGCAGAGGACTCCTGCTCCAGTGCTCCCTCCAGGAGTCAGGACAGCCCCTGCTGCGCCCCAAGGTCTACAGTTTCTCCCTGTGGTAGGGGCCAGGCAGGATGCCTGCCAAGGAGGTGGTCTGCTGCCATCTAAGTGGGAGGGGGCACTGCCCTCCCCCACCCCATTTCTTGCTCTGAAGCTGCAGCAGCTGGAGGGGGTGGGCCACAAGGAGGCATTTGGAGGTCTCCGCTGGGCCAGGCTGACAGCTGGCCCATTCCTGGCGTGCCTGCCCCCGACCCAGGCGTCCAGGAGTTGGGGGCCCCAGCCGGATTCCAGGGGCGGGGGTGGGGGGTACTTTGTGAAGATGCCAAGCTCGGCGGGGCTTCCTGCAGTGACATCTCAGGGCCTCTGCCAAATCCTGGGGGCAGGGTACCGCCCTGGCCTGTGCCAGGGCAAACCCCATCGCTGCCTCACCAGGAGCACCCGGCCCCACACCCATTCCTAGAATCTGAGAAATTCCAGGCTTGGAAGCAGCATCAGGGTGGGCCTCCTTCCTTTGGAAGTCCACAGTCCACCTGTGTAGGGTGAGACCATTGCTCCCGACACTGCATCAGCTGGCCTGACCCCATGGCCCTGCCCCTTTTATTCAACCAAGCAAAATAGTGCCTATAGCAAGCACTGAATTTGCACCCCTGCAGGCCCTTAGTGAGGGTAAACGAACGTGCAGGGGCAATCTCTAAGTTGCGCCACCTCGCATTTCAAGTTGCATAGACGTTGATAGCGGTGACATGTCAGCAGAAGCACCTTCCCCCACCCCCACCCCGCCCTCCGGCTGCTTCAGTCTTTCATATCTGTGGCGCCTCAGAATGTCATTCCACGCCTCATCTGGCACCCCCTTGAACTTGCGCCCAGGGGCAAGTGTCTCCCTCTTCCCTCCCTCCCTATGCCTCTGTGTCTGCTGTGCTTGAGGAAGGACCCTGGGCCATACTAAGTTAATAGGAAGTACTCACTGGCACATTCCCACCCACCAAGTGGCACCCAGGGCACATGCCATAGCTGCCATACCTTAGATACGCCTCTGCAACCAGGACACCCAGTGCCTTCAGGGCCCAGGAGCTGCAGCCCAAGGCCCGGTCTTTCCCTTCTTCCCCCTAAGCCTGGAGTCCTGAGAGCAGCTTTAAGAACTCCTGAGGGGTTGCTGACCCTGGAAGGGCAGGGCCGGATATGAGCAATGAGCCTGGGGTCGCCCAGCAAGTGCGTTTTGGCCAGATGAGTGTTCTTGGTTCAGGGCAGGGTCCAAGGATGGACTTGAGGGTATCATTTGGTGTCGGGAAAGGAGCCTGTAAGCTCCATTGGCCGTGTCTTGGTAGGAGACAGAAGGGGCTGCCCCGGGGCGTGACTCTGTGTCCACTCAGCTCTGTTTTCAAGGTCACTTTTGTCCCTGGATCCAGGGTGCTGGGGGTCTGGGAGCTGGCTTTGCTGATGTGGCTTTGGCCCAGGCACCAGAAGTCCCTTGTTCCCCACGGTGGGCCCCCCTCCACTGAGACTCCCAGGGTCAGAAGCATTGTCAGGTTGGGCCTCTTTCCTTTGAAGCGGGATGGCGGGGCGGGGGGGTGGGGAAGAGCAGGTTCCATAAAGGTCCCTGAGAGCCGGAAGTTGCCATGGTCCCACCAGCCCACCCTCACTGGCCACAGCCTCTGATCTGGGAGGGGCCTGGCCAAGGCGCTGTGGCTTCCACTGACCTCATGAACTTGGGCTGCTGACAGGCCAGGAACCCCAGGTTCCCCCCAGGCTCTGCCTCGGCTGCACCTGGGCCCCGTGCCAAGCTGGAGAGGCAGCCAGCACCAGCCAAGCAGCTGGCAGGGAGGGGGCGGATGGGGAGGGGTGTGGCTGCAGGAGAGGGTAGGAACTTCTGTCAGAGGGTAGTGCCCTGAGGTCTTGCCAGCCCCATAGTGATCCCCAGGACAAGGACCCAAGACCTCATCACTTAGAGCTTCCTGGAGAGCATGTTGCTCTGTGTGATGAAGCCCAGTCCCCTCCGGTGGGATTTAGACCTAGCACCAACTCGCCTCTGTGACATTCTTGTGTGTGGCCTGGTTACATGGTCTGGCCTCCCTGGACCTCACTTTCCAGAGCTGTGAAGTGAGGGTGTTCCCTCCCCCCCACCCCGATTCCCAGTGGGGCTGTGAGGACTGAGAGGGACAGAGACAGGAGGGCGGTGGGGGCAGGGGAATAGAGTGACAGAGACAGACAGACAGAGGGTAGAGGAATAGAGAGACAGAATGGGGGAGATAGAGAATGCAGTCACAGTGCTGAGCAAAGGACCTGCCCCAGGAAGTGCTCAAGAGCCAGCCCTGTCACTGCTGATGGTGACAAAGGGCTCCCACCTGGGCAGGCATGTCCTGGCCTAGCAGAAGCACCACTCGACCTGGAAGGGCCCTGATTCTGGCCGGAAGCTGCTTCTGGGGGTTTCAGGGGCCCACTGGAGGCAGTGGTTGTATTTGGATGTTGTTGCTGTTCCTCATTCTGCCAATAGTGTCAAGGTCCAACTCTGAGCGAGGACGGGGTGCTGCAAAGGGTGAGGTGCCCTCCCACCCTCCCTCCAGCAGTAAGTGTAGGCCTGGGCAGTGACTTAGCCTGGCCGTGGGGCAGGGCCTGGGGTGTGTGTCTCCCCCAGGGAGTAGGGTGTGGGGGCACACAGCTGTCCTGCCTGTCTCCCGCATTCTTAGCCGCAGAGGGCTCCAGGAGGGGCTGCTGCAACTCCAGCCCAGCCATTTCTCCCAACAGCTGCATTTGCCATCACTCTGACCTCTGCCCCTCCACAGCTTCCCCCCAGCCCTCTGCCCCCACTGAGCCTTCTCCCCTCCCACTTCTGCACCCAGCTGGCCAGGCAGGGCAAGGCCTTCAGCCGGCTTCTTGGCAGCTGAGCTTCCTCAGCCCTTCAGGGCACCAGTGGGACCCAGTACCCAGGCAGGGGCAGCCTGGCACTGCAGGTCTCCCAAGAAAGGGCATAGAATCTGGCATGTCCCTCCTCATTCAGTTGCTCAATAGACAGACAGGGCCTGAGAACAATCCAGTGATGGATCCTGGGCTCTGTGGCTCCTGGTAAGGGGAGGGGACAGATGCAGGACAGTCATGCCAGGGAGTGGGCTGCACAGGCTCTGAGGGGTGGGCCTACTTGGTCTTGGTCCCAAGGAGGCAGTGGGGCCCTGTGATTAGCTCATGGGTCTGGCTTCCCAGCCCAGCCTCTCCCTGGCTTGAGGCTAACTGTCCTACCTCCTCTAGGCCCACTGGTAGAGCCCTCAGCAGGCCTAGCCAGGAGGGTGCAGAGTACTGGTCATGTGACTGCTGTTTGTTTCTACTGCAGGGCCTCAGCCTATCTAGAGGGATCCCTGCGCCATGGAGGCCCAGCACCCTGTTCCCCTGGCGCCGGACACCCGGGCTGGGCCGTGTGCGGAGAGCCTGGGTCATCCCTCCCATCAGCGTGTCCGAGAACCACAAGCGCATCCCCTTCCCCCTGGTGCAGGTGAGGGCAGGCAGGGCTGTCCCTGGTGTCCCAAAGGCTGCGCACTGAGGGCCTCCCCACACCCACATGGCTGTTTAGGAGTTCCGGGCCCCTCCACCTCCTGTTGGAGCTGTGCCAGAGGGCACAACCTACTGCAGGAGGCCCCCCACTCAGGGTTCTGGTCTGGGTCTGAGCCTAAGAGGGGGTCGAGACTCACCCTGCATCACCCTTGGGGCCCCACACCCTGCGTGGGTGGTACCTGCCTCCCACTGGGGTTGTGATCCCAGGTAGGCATTCTCCAGGTAGGTGCTGCCCAGGTGGACACTCCCCGGGAGGACACACTTTTTGGGTAGACACTTCCTGGGTAAACACACCTGGGTGGACACATGCTCCCTGGGTGGACACATCCCCTGGTTGGACATGCCCCTAGCAGGGCAGGAGCTCTCTGTGGGAAGGATTTTTGTCTGTTTACCAGACACTGATGTATGTTAGCTGAACCTGTAAAGTGTGTGCCTCTACCTTCAAGCACACACGCAAAATCTATCCCTAGAGAACAGGGTCCAGGGACCCCAGGTGTGGTACCCTGGGAGAAAGGCCTTAGGATGGGACATGCTTGGGACACAGCTCCCATGGGGTTCTGGGGCATCCCTACCCCTGGCCCTCGAGGCACCTTGGACCTTCACTGCTCTTTGCTGGGGAAGGGGCCAGGGGGCTGCAGACATCACCCTGATGTCTGTACCTGCCCCCCCCCCCCCAGATCAAGTCAGACAAGCAGCCACTGGGCGGTGTCATCTACAGCATCCAGGGCCCCGGCGTGGACAAGGAGCCTCGGGGCGTCTTCTCCATTGACAAGTTCACTGGGAAGGTGTTCCTGAATGCCATGCTGGACCGTGAAAAGACTGACCGCTTCAGGGTGGGCTCCATCCCTAGAGTCCTGCCTCTGCCACCTCCCAGGATCCAAACTGCTTAATGGGGGGAGGGAGGGGGGTTGGGACCTAGGACACAAGGAAGCAGGTGTTCCAGACTGCTGTCCCCATTGAACAGATGAGCAAACTGAGGCCCCAGGGAGGACTGGTTCTGGGCAGACTGCAGCAGGGCAGGCCACCTTGAATGCCAAGATGTGCCCTAAGCAGCCCAAGCCTTCCCAGGAAACCACCATCAGTTGGTTGTAGCCCCCTTAACCTACAGCCAACTTCCCATTAATCCTGGTTGTGTTTGGTAGGGATGGGGCTGCCATGAAGAATCCTAAACATTGTCTAATCACAGTGAAACCTCCCTTGATTCTCATGGTGGGACAGCCAGGGCAGGACCACAGAACCTGCCCCCTGAAGGGCTTAGGGTTCTAGGGTCTGAGAGGAAGGGCAGTGGGGTGGGGGACTGAGAACCAAACTCCAAGTGGGTGTGAAGCCAAGGAGGCGAGACCTCGTGGAGCCTAGAACTGCATCCTAGCTCCCTCCCAACCCCAGCCTGGACTCTTGAAATGTCATTCTGTGCCTGGCCTGGGACAAGGAGGCTTCCCACCTTCGCTTTTTCAGAAAGTTAAATTTCCTTCTATGTATCCTAAATCTTCCTCCAAACTTTTAAGGGCAAGCTCTTGGTTTACCTACACAAAAAGGTATTAAACCCATCGCTGTCAAGTTGATTCTGACTCATAGCGACCCTATAGGACAGAGTAGAACTGTCCCATAGGGTTTCTAAGGAGTGGCTGGTGGATTCGAGCTGCTGACCTTTTGGTTAACAGCCTGAGCTCTTAACCACTGCATCACCATGGCTCCAGAAATCTACTCGTGTCTTTTTTTCTTGGAAATTATGTCATGCCTGTTCTCTATTAAGATAGGAGGCAATATAATTTAAGTTAAATTTCACATGCACAGGGGAATTAAACTTCAAAAGGAGCCAAACCTTACAGAGAAAGTAAGTGTAGTTATGAGCTCTCTGGCAGCCAAGACAAGAGGGGAAGCATGCTGGCCACCTTGTTGCTAAGAGAAAGCAGACTCTTCTTCAGAGGGAGTTCTCATGTGCCATAACACCTGCCCTGGCCCCAGTGCCAGTTCACACCTATATAGGTTGGTGGTTTTTAGCTGAGGCTAAGCCTCGTTTGCATGACCCTGTGAGAGCTACCAACACTGGGACCACTGTGCCAGCCCTTGCTCTCTGCTTGACCAGCTAAGGGCCTTTGCCCTGGACCTGGGCGGATCCACCCTGGAGGATCCCACGGACCTGGAGATCGTGGTTGTGGATCAGAATGACAACCGGCCCGTCTTCCAGCAGGAGGTGTTCACCGGCCGTGTGCTGGAGGGCACTGCCCCAGGTGAGGCGGGAAGCCTGGCCACCTGGCTGCCCACTGCCTCCCAGCTCAGGGAGGGAAGCTTCGGCAGGGGCTGTGGGCAGGTTGGAAGTCCAGAAATTCCCATAAGCAAGAA
This sequence comes from Dugong dugon, assembly GCA_030035585.1. Classification (NCBI taxonomy): domain Eukaryota; kingdom Metazoa; phylum Chordata; class Mammalia; order Sirenia; family Dugongidae; genus Dugong; species Dugong dugon. The sequence continues at coordinate 30,839,481 of CM057478.1, read as the reverse complement.
TTTGGAGGTCGTTCAAAGGGTCTACATGTAAGAGTCTTCAGGACTTAGGAAGTTTCCACAAGTCAACACAAGCCACTTCCCATTTCATCATAAATTTCAAACCCCAGAAACCTCCGAAATACAGACAGGAGTAGTAGATGGAAAAACTTTGCTTACTGCTTTTCTTTTTTTTAATTGAAGTGAAATTATGTAACAAAATTAGCCATTTTTAAGTGTATGATTTGGTGGCATCTAGTACATTCACAATGTTGTACAACCATGATTTCTAGTTACAAAACACTTCCATCACTCCAAAATAACCCTCCATGCCCGTGAAGCAGTCACTCCCTCTAGTTGCTTCTTGAGTTCACGTTTTGACTGCAGATGGAACACACCCCTCTGTCCTTCATAAGCCTGTGCAGGCAGGAAGCCAGTGCACACCCAGCTGGTCCCAGCGTGCTGGAGTGGCAGTTGGTGGCCTTGTTCTGTTCCCAGGGCAGTATAGACCTCACTTGTACCCTGGCCCCAGGTGTTTAGCTCACATCCCAGGAAAGTCCTGTGCTTCCACAGGTTAGGAAGCACTGGATTAATGGCAAAAGCTGGGGCCCTCCTTGGCTACTGATGTTTAGTTTATTGCATCCCATTTTTTGTTTTTCAAGGCTTAAAATGACTATTTTTCATTTTAACTTTTTATTTTGACGTAATTTCAAACTTGCAAAAAGTTGCAAAAAAAATCCCTATGCATGTGTCACAGAGACTCCCTAAATGTTTTTCACATTTGCTTTACCCTTTTTCTTCGTTTCTCTTTCCCTCTTTCTTGCCTTCTATCCTCTTTCCCTTCCTTCTTTTCCTCCTCCCTCCCTCCCGAAAACCTGTGTTCCATGCACTTGGGTGGGCCAGGTCAGAACCCACAAAGGGAACAGGAATGAAAGATGGGCAGGATTCCTGCCTCCATGGGGTGGACCAGGCTGAGGAGCCTGTCATCCCTGGGGGCCCTCCCTCTGATACAGGTCCAGCTCTGGCTGCTGTCACTGTGGGTGAGTGCTTGCCTCAGTGTAGGTGGGCCGGGCAGCGTCACAAGGGCACCCTGTGGCTGGCACCCTCTGTCTTCCTGGGGGTCAGGGCTCCCACCTCTCAGGGATCAGGGCCAGCTGGGTTCTCCAGCCTGTGGGGAGGCAGGTTCCAGGTACCCCAGCACACTTAACCCTGCTCCAGGCTGTTTCCATGGTCTGGTCGAGGACAGTGGTGTCAGCTCTTGAGTGTCTGTGTGTCAGACCCTCTGCCCCACCTCCCCAGACAAAAGAGTCAGGCTAAGTCTCCAACGTCACGTCTGCTAGGCCAGAGGTGGGCCCTGGGCATGGGTGGTGGTCTGTGGGGAGGTGGCAATAGCATCCTGGAGTTGGGGCATGGCTCAAGGTCCCTCCAGTTAGCCTTAGTGATGTGAGTAATGACAAGAAGAACTGGCCGCTGGGGTTCATGGCGGGAGCCAGGTGTCCTAGTTTCCTTGGGCTGCTGTAACAAAACCCTACAGTGGGTGGCTTTAAAGAACGGGAATTATTCTCTCATGGTTCTGGAGGCTGGGATCCAATTCAAGGTGTTGCTATATTGATTCCTTCTGGGCACTCTGAGAGAGCAACTGTTCCTTGCTTCTCTCCTGGCTTCTGGTGACTGAAGGTGATCTTTGGCGTTCCTTCAGCATTTTTCTTCCATGTGTGTGACCCTGTCCCAATGTCTGTTCTCCTCTTCTGTGAGACACCAGGCATATAGGAAGGATTAGGAACCACCCTACTCCGTGTGACATTGTTAACACCTCCAAAGAAAGACTTGATTTCCAAACAAGGTCACATTCACAGATACAGGGGTTAGGACTTCATCTCATCTTTGTTGGGAATATAGTTCAATCCATAGCACAAAGCTTTATGATACTGCAGATGGCACCTCCCATGTACCGCCCTGCGACCCCCTTACTGGACACTGGCCCCAAGCACCCTGTCCTTCCAGGTACCTTCGTGATGAGAGCAGAGGCCACTGATGCAGATGACCCTGACACGGACAACGCGGCGCTGCGGTACTCCATCCTGGCGCAGGGCAGCCCTGAGTTCTTCAGCATTGACGAGCGCACTGGCGAGATCCGAACCGTGCAAGTGGGTCTGGATCGCGAGGTGAGGGCCGTGGGCCAGCCACTGTGGGAGCTCCGTGCCCGTGCAGCTGGGCCTGCCCTCCAGGCCATCCTCACCTGCTGTGTTGGGCAGCTAATTTTGGATATCCCTGTGCCCAGCCTTGCTCACCATGGTGAACACTTTCCACTGTAGGAGGGGAGCTGAGTGCTGCTAAATACTCATGGGCATGGGTTCTGGACCCAGACGTGGCTCAAGCCAACTGTCTGCCTCCTGTAGACGGTCTCTTGATCTCTCTGGGCCTTAGTTTCCCCTTGGCAACCGGCACAATGTCTCTACAGACCTCACAGGTTGTGTGAGATTAGATCAAAAAAGGGCGTGAAAGCCCTCCACCTATGCCTGGGTGAGTCTTCTCGTCCCTGTCCACTGGTTAAAACCTGATTCCAACTCATAACGACCCTATGGGACAGAGTAGAACTGTTCCATAGAGTTTCCAAGGAGCGCCTGGTGGATTCAAACTGCCAACCTTTTGGTTAGCAGCCATATAGCTCTTAATCACTACGCCACCAGGGTTTCCCCCTGCCCACCAGTCACCCCAAACAGACCGCTTGGCAGGAAGGAGAGGCCTTTCTTGAGGGCCTCCTGCCCCTTTGGGGCCTCATTGTGACACCCCTCCAACTTGGCCTTTCCCCTCTGGAATAGCAGATTCTTTGGTAGCCTGCCATCTGTCTGTCCTCTGCATGTGCCTCCTCCTGCCAAGATCCCCTCCAGCCCCTGCTACCTGGCTTAGTGCCTGCCTGTGTGTCACCACCTCCAGGAAGCCCTCCTCGGTTTCCCCATGGCTTCCTGGCATTCTGCTGTGTGGTCCATTTGTCTCTCTCTCCACTATATCATGCTGCCAGGGCAGGGGCTCATCAGTGCTCCTTAAGTGTTTATCCAGTATACAGCTGAGCTCACCCCCACCCCACCCACAATAGACAGGCATGAGCCCATGGTTGGTCAGATGTCTTTGTCCCCGTGAGGCCAGCAGGCCCCGGGACGTCTTCACTCACACCAGGTAGTGAGTGTTCTGCCTGTCTCAAATGCAGGCGCGATGCTTAGGCCGTGCAGGGCTCTGCAAGGGGCCAACCCCATCCCAGGGGGCTGGTAGCCCTGATTCTCTGTGCCCTGTGGGCTCTTGTCTCCTCATGGTGGTGTTACTCACAGGTGGTCACTGTGTACAACCTGAGCCTGCAGGTGGCAGACATGTCTGGGGATGGACTCACGGCCACGGCCTCAGCCATCATCACCCTGGATGACATCAATGACAACGCACCTGAGTTCACCAGGGACCAGGTGCTGCCATACCCCCAGCCTTGGCTTGGGGCTGCCCATCGCTCTGCAGCTCTGGGCTGGGAGGAAGGAGGGCTCACAGGCTGGGGTCCTCTGGGGGCTGGGGGGACTGTGTGGTAGATGTCCAGGTGGATGATGTCTACACTAGAGTTCCACACAGGCAGTGTGGACATACAGCTGCAGGGAGCAAGGTGCTAGGCTGTTAAGGGGAGGCCACTGCTGAGCCCTTTGGGGCTCTTGAAAACTAGTGTGGAGGCAAGTCTCCCTAGGCCCTCACTGGGGGTTGGGGGAGAGTGGCCAGCCCCACTCTCCAGGGCACAGATAGAGGGCTCACGGGGGCCGCTGGGGGGCAGTAACTCACAAAACTGACAAATCAGAGAGGACATTGAGGGGAGGCTCCTGGAGAGCTTGCAGGAAGGGCAGCATTTAGACAGGAGGGTGGGGCAGGGGAGGCCCAGGCCTAGGAGGGGGTCCTGAATGCCAGGGCCCCAAGGTAGCCCGACCCACAGCTATCTGCTGGACCAGCCCTGGTGGGTAATGGGGCCTGGCCTCTGCCAGTTCTTCCTGGAGGCCACGGAGGCGGTCAGTGGCGTGGACGTGGGTCGGCTGGAGGTACGGGACAGGGACTTGCCTGGCTCCCCCAACTGGGTGGCCAGGTTCACAATCCTGGAGGGCGACCCTGATGGACAGTTCACCGTCCGCACGGACCCCAAGACCAACGAGGGTATCCTGTCTGTGGTGAAGGTGAGCACCCCAGCTCTCAGTTGCTGGCACTGAGTGAGGGAGGGACTTAGCCGCACTCCTCACCCCAGCCCCACTCAGAGTCTGTGTGAGAATAGAGGGAGGAAACAAGGTGCAGCATCAGGACTGGGGTTGACCATAGGTCAACAGGGCCGGGCGGGGGGTACACAAGCCTGTGTGTGAGTTACAGTGTGCTTTCTACACGATTAGTGCGTAAAAATACAGTACATACCAACAGATTCATTCTGGTACTTACTACTTTATATGATTTTCTGTGCTTTTTATTTTCCTGCTTAGTTTTTATTGTTCAAGGTTAAAAAAGGGAATAAAGTAGGGGGCTCTCCAGACAGACCGGGGAGCGGCAGCCCTGGCCGTCCTGATCAGAGCCACTGTGGCTACTCCCCTTGCCCATGGCTGCCTTGGGCCCCTGTGTGCAGTGGGTACCCAGTCCTAAGCCCCTGTGTGCATTGGTGCCTGGTCCTGAGTGCCAGCCCACCTCTGCTCCGTCCCGCAGCCCCTGGACCACGAGAGCCACGAGCACTACCAGCTCCGAGTGTCGGTGCAGAATGAGGCCCCACTACAGGCGGCTGCCCCCAGGACCACACGAGGCCAGGCCATGGTCAGCGTGCACGTGCAGGACATCAACGAGGCACCCCTCTTCCATGAGAACCCGCTCCAAACCAGCTTGGCTGAAGGGGCGGCCCCAGGGACCCCTGTGGCCACCTTCTCTGCCCGCGACCCTGACACCCAGCAGCTGCAGCGGCTCAGGTATGTGTGTGGCGGGGGAGGCCTTGGGAGAAGTAGAGGGGAGCTATGGAGCCAGCAATGCCCTATGCCCCAGGCCAGGAGCACAAGAGGTGCTGAGGGTGCGCGGATGCCACCCCGTGCAGAGGGCTGTGTGGTTCTGAGGGTTTGAGCTGTGTGTTGGGGTGTGTATTCACATGTGTGTGTTGGGGTGCATGGCCACATTCCTGGGTTCCCCAGTGCAGGCTCAGACATGCCCTTTCCCATTCCCCCCCACTGTTGCCAACAGCTACTCCAAGGACTACGACCCAGAGGACTGGCTTCAAGTGGATGCAGCCACTGGCCAGATACAGACCCAGCGTGTGCTCAGCCCCACCTCCCCCTTCCTCAAGGACGGCTGGTACCGAGCCATCATCCTGGTCAGCGATGATGGTGAGCACCAGCTAGGCTCTGGTTCTCACCCTGGCCAGAAGTCCTGCCTAGTTCTGGTTGGGGCTGTGCCCTGGCCGTGAGCGGGCGGGCCTGCGTGCTGTAGGCCGGGTGGGGCACCAAGCCAACCCAGCCCTGTCCCCGCAGCCTCTCCGCCATGCACGGCCACCGGCACCTTGTCCGTGGAGATCCTGGAGGTGAACGATCACGCGCCGGTGCTGGCTCCACCAGCCGGCAGCCTGTGCAGTGAGCCGGCACGGGGCACTGGCCTCCTCCTGGGGGCCACAGATGAGGATCTGCCCCCACACGGCGCCCCCTTCCACTTCCAGCTAAGCCCCAGAATCCCGGAGCTCGCCCAGAACTGGAGCATCAGCCAGGTTAACGGTGAGACTCGGGCCGTGGGGGCGATGGACACTCACCGCCGGGGTACCCGCTAAGCGGGGCGGGATTACTGAGTATGCCTAGCCTATAGGTGGGGAAACTGTGGCTCAGAATCCTGGACTCCCACCTGGGCGCTCGCCCTTGCAGGCGGGGCGGAGGAGGCAAGCCGGAGGGCCTGGAGGCTGACTGACGGCTGCCCACTCCCCAGTGAGCCACGCGCGTCTGCGGTTGCGCCACCGGCTCCCCGAGGGCCTGCACCGCCTTAGCCTGCTGCTCCGCGACTCGGGACAGCCGCCGCAGCAGAAGGAGCAGCCGCTGAACGTGAGCGTGTGCCGCTGCGCCGCCGACGGCGCCTGCCTGCCCGGGGCCGCAGCCCTTCGCGCTGGGGGCACGGGCGTCAGCCTGGGCGCGCTACTCGTTGTGCTGGGTAGCGTCATCCTGCTGCTCAGTGAGTGCTGGGACTACCCCCGCCCCAACCACCCCCGACCCTCCCTCTCCGAGCCCCTAGACCTCCCCACCCCGCTCCAGAGCCAACCCCGCGCCCCAGACTCACTCCCTGGTGCCCACAGACCATGAACAACAGCCCGCACCCCCCAGACTCTCCCCCGCTCCCTAGACTCTCACACACCGCACTCCCGGAACCCCGACGTCTCCAGACCAGTCTCCCTCCCCCTGCCCCAGACCCTCCCCACGCCCGGACCACCTCAACTGCTGGCACCGGTCCCCAGCCCCAGACCCTCCTTCAAGACCACCGCGTCCCCGGACGCCCCACCCCTCCGCGCTCCCGGAAGTCTCGCTTCGGGCGACCCCCGGAAGTCCTCCTCCCCGGCCGCGGCGGCCCAAACGTGTTCCCTATCTCCCCACCCCACGCCCAGTGTTCATCCTGCTGGTGGCCCTCCTGGCGCGTTGCCGGCGGCGGTCGCGGGAGAAGGGACTGCTGCATGGGCTCCAGGACGACCTCCGGGACAACATCCTCAACTACGACGAGCAGGGAGGCGGGGAGGAGGACCAGGTAAGGGCCTGAGGCCAGATGAGGGCCGGAAGTGGACAGGGGTGTGTGGAGTGCGGTGGTTTGGGAAGCACTGAGTCTTGGGAACGATTCTCAAGAAGCACCCCGGGCTTCCATAGGAGGGACTCACGTTAGCCCTGGAGACGATAGCTCTGGAAACTTCCAGGAGTCTCGGAAAAACAACTCCCCCGGCACCCCATCCCGGGCTCTCCCAGAAGTGTGCGGGTGGAATCGCCCTCTGTGGTCCGGGGCTCAATTCCACTCCCCTCGTATGCACAGGACGCCTACGACCTCAGCCAGCTGCGCCATCCCACAGAGCTAGCGGCCCTGGGCGGGCCTCTGAGGCGGCCGCCGCTGCATCACGATGCCCGGTCCGGCCGCCTGCCCGGCCTGCTTCCTCGTCTGCTGCCCGTCAGCACCGCCGACATCGCCGGCTTCATCCGCGACGTAGGTGCTCCTGGGGCGGGTGGGGAGGGCACAAACTGTCCCTGAGCGTTCTCTGCGGCCGGGTGGGGCGGACGTGAGCGCGCGCAGAGCGCAGGCCGAGCTGGGTCAGCTGCCGCGAGGGAGTGGAAGCGCCCGGTGGAATATAACGGCCCCCCTGAAGCGCGTTTCTCCGGGTGCTGACGAGGACAAGCAGTATCCTGGTTAGGGGTGTGGCCGGCACCTCCCGTGTTCTCCCGGCGCCGCCGCCGCCGCTACTACTCCTTGTGAAGTGAAGCGGCGCCCAGTGCTGCTTTAGAGCTACCTGCCGCGTCCACGCTCCACAAAACTTCTAGGGCGCAGTCCTCCACGGTGGCCGTTTCCAGGTCTTTTTCTTCGCTGTCTACAGATCACGTGTCCGCTCTGGGCGCTGTGATATTGTCTGCCCGGGAAGTGACCAGAGCTCGGAATCACTTTTGGGGGGCGGGGGGCAGCACCAGCGGCGCACACTACCTGGCTCAGGGAAGCACCTGGCCCCACGAACCACCCCGTGAGAGGCAGACTCCCATGTCCCCGTTAGGAGGGTGTGGGGCTAGAGGGGATGTTGTATATGGCGGACAGGTACAGGTGGAGACTGGCAGGTTTTCAAAACCTTTAAAAGGCTGAACCAGTGGGTCTTGCTGATGGGAGTGTCGAGGATGCCTCCGGATTTCTGGCTTCAGTGGAGAGAGGCTTCCACTTTGACAAGAACACAAGCGTGCTGATGGGGGATCGCCAGCCAGCCACTTTCCATGGACGGGGGAGTGAGGGGGAGCAGGACCAAGGGACTGACTCATGAAGGAGCCCACAGGAGAAGCAGGGTAGTGGGTCTCAGCCCCACAGGGACCCTCCTCCCCTCAAATCTGCATCCTGAGAAGAGGCTCACAACAGTGACCCTGCTGTCATCCACACTCAGGGACACTGCACAAAACTTACAGCCCTCTGCTGCCCTCCCTCCCCCTCCTCTCTTCATCCAGGACTGCCAGGAAAGGGGCCAACCCTGAGCAGGGTTCTGTGTCCTTGCCCTGGGTGTTGGCTGAGTAGCCACAGCTTGGGGAGATGGGGGTATCCGCTGGCCCCGTACATGGCCTTGAGTCTCCCAACTTGGGGAGATGAGGGGCACCCCTTGGCCCCATTCATGGGCCCTGAGTCTCTGTGACCACTCTGCAGGGCTTGGAGGCTGCAGATGGTGACCCCAGCGTGCCACCCTATGACACAGCCCTCATCTATGACTACGAGGGGGATGGCTCCATGGCAGGGACGCTGAGCTCCATCCTGTCCAGCCTGGGGGATGAGGACCAGGACTATGACTATCTCCAGGACTGGGGACCCCGCTTTGCCCAGCTGGCAGACATGTACGGGCACCAGTGAGGTGGCCCTGTGTTGATGTCTGCTGAAGCAGGGTGGGGTCTTGCTGCTTTGGCACAGCAGGCACAGCCACCCCAGGTGCTTTCTCCTGCCAGCACCATGCCCAGACACAGAGGGCCGTCTGACAGGGCTGATGGGACACCCCACCCCCACAAGGTAGGAGGTGGCTAGAGGGCCCTGGGTTCCTCCCCCAGCATTGCGTTTTCCCAGAGGGACTCTGGACACCAGAAGGAAGGAGGTAGTGGCCAGAGGCGGTGTACCCCCACCCAGCATGGGGAGAGTGGTGACTTGGGGCCGGCACAGCCCTCTCCCACATCTGCCCCATCTTTGTACGACAGAAGCACCCGCAGCAGATCTGAATTAAAAGGTGCTAGTCTCTCCAGTGTGAGCCTGGCATCAGAACTGCTCTGGTTTCCAGCGGGGTGATGCAGCCTCACCCCCAGGACAAGGTTCTGGCTAGTCCAAGGCCTAAGGCAGGACTGCCCAGACCCTCAGCCCCCTGCCCTTTTGACAGGCAGCCAGGGCTGGAGCACCAGGCTGTCTGAGGCTGCACCTAATTGGGAGGTTGGGGGACCTTGGCCCTGGCTGCCAGTTGGGGAGGTGGCCCTGGGGCTCAGTGCTGATGAAGCTCCTCTAGCCCAGGGCACGAAGTTCCAAGGTCACCTTTATCCTGCACACCTGATAGGTGTGGGTCAGGGAGGAGACTCCAAGGCCAGAGTGAGAGGCCTGGCAGGGACACCTTCATACCGTCCCTCTGGTTCCTCCAGCACAGATACATGGGCCTCAGAGGTGGGACGTGTCTGTCCAGCGCCTTGACTGCTATCTCCCTCCTTGTGGCTCAAGGGGGCCACCAGGCAGGAATAGTGCATCTAGGGGGCATGGTCAGTCTAGTGCAGGCTGGGGGGCCACAGCAGAGGCAGGTGGTCCTGGCAGCAGGGGCAGCAGCCCCTGAAGAATGGGGTACGGCAGAGGCCCTCAGCATCCTGCAGCATCTGGGGCAGCCTACGGCCATGGCCCTCAGGCAGCAGCAGGATGCAGAGCAGGGCGAGGACTGCAGAGGAGGCAAAGACAACATGCTGGAGGAAGAAGCTGTGCCGGGTGTGCATATCGGCTAGGGGTGCAGCCGCCTGGCCCAGGAACCCAGCACCCAGCACCAGGCCCATCCCGGCCCCCCTGTGGGAGGGAGCGTGGTGGGAGCATGCAGGACAGGCTGACGCCCCCCACAGACAGATGGACACATGTGACTCCCAGTGTCTGTGGGCAACTGCTCCAGGGAAAGTTCTGGGGCTTGGGGAGGGGTCAGCCCTTAGCAGAGCCAAAGGTTGGGTGGTTCAAGAGAAAAATTAGCAAAATTACTTTTTGGAGACAGCTGCTCCTCCCTGCTCTGGAAGTTTTTGTTCTTTACATCAGAAAAGTAGAAAATGATCTTCCCCGAAATTCTGTTCTCCCTCCAGCTTTCACATGTCTGCTGTCCAGACCCCCATCCCCTCCCAAGTTCCTGATCTGCTTCGTCCAGCTCCTCCTCTGACCAGTGTCCCTGTACCCCAGGAGGCGGGCAATGTTTAATTCAGCATTGGAACTTGAATGGCAGAATCTCAGGCAGAGGGTGGGATGTTAGGGGGCAGGGAGGATGATGGGGGTGGACCAGCAGGAGTCCTGGTGTAGGTGTGAAGGGGTGGTCAGGAGCTGGGCTGCTGGCGTTGCCAGGGTGGGCCCAGAGCTTACCTGATGATGGTAGGGAAGACCTCTGCAGCAAAGAGGTGGCTGAGGGCAGACACATGGCCTGGGAGACCAGGAGCCCCAGGACAGAGAGCAACAGCGTGGTCCAGAAGGGCAGGTCTGGGAAGAAGGAGAGGGCTCCTATACTGCCCACAACGGCCTCCCCAGTCCCATCTCCTTCCTCCGAGGGACCTGGCCTGGGACTCCACTGTGGCTCAGGTTCAAAGGAGGTTTTCCTGATTCCAAGCTGCAGCCTGTGCCTCAGCAGTGTCTACCCAGGGCTGGTGTCACCCAGGACTGGCTTCAGGGTGTGTGACCTGGGTCCCCAGAGGGCCCTGCACCTGGGAGGATCCACACTTGGCTAATGCTCTGGTGTTGCCATCCTGAAATCCTGAGCACTCTGAACAAGAGACCGTGCTTCCTTATGCCCTGGGCTGGGTGTGCTCCAGCCTAACCCTCAGGTCTGCCCCTTCCTGCTGACCCATCACACATTACTGAACCTCGGGGCCCACTTCCAACAGCTTGGGGACCCCTCAAGGTTCCCTGTCCCCCACCTGTGTGTCACTGATCAGGGCTGGCCTGGTATGCCCTCTGGGACCCTCCCCCCACATTCTGTAATCCAGTACCAGCAACGGGACATGGCAGTGCTCACTCATGACCCCTCAACCTGACCCCTGACCTGTCACACCTGCCGCTGAGGTTCCTGCTGCACCTTGTGCTGCAGGCAGGTGCCACACAGAGCCCCTGCATTTAGCTCTCCAAGTAGGATCCTCTTGGCTCCCATGTTTGGGGCTCAGTTTTCCCAAGTGTATGAGCAGGAGGTAGATGGGGTAAAAAGAACAACAGCTGCCTGTCCGACACCACCACCCTGCATGTCTACCCTGTGCAGCTTCAACTGCCACCTAGTGGCCCTGCCTAGTGCCTGGGTGGGGGCGGCTACCCCTGTGTATCCTGACATTCAGATTCACCCAACATGGGCAGCCTGTGCCCCAACATGAGGACCCTGCCCAGCCTGTCCAGCTGAGGACTCACACCGGGCCCCAGAGAGGAGCAGCAGGGATGCCAGGCTGGTGGCCAGGGTGCCCAGCAGCAGGACAGGGCAGCGACCCCAGCGATCTGCAGTCAGAAGCAGGATGACAACTGCTGCTGCATCCATGCCAGCCGCCAGGAAGTAGGACAGGTAGAAGGATGGCTCCTGGGGGACCAGGCCATGGAGGAAGCTGGCACAGATGCCCCCACTGAACAGCCTAGGGGGTGAGGGCAAAGCTATGGGCCCAGCCAGACACCAGCGGCTTTGGGGACCACCTCTCCACCCCTTGCCCTGGCGGGGGAAGGCGCAGACCCCGAGCCCATGCTCGCCCTGCCCTCTCCTCATGAACTGAAGCCCAGGATGAGGCCGTTTCTCCAGGTGACCTGGGTGTGCAGGAGCTCAAGGACTGAGTAGTACTGGGGCCGAGAACTCCCTGCTGACAACAGGTCCAGCTCTGTGCCGAACGGATACAGGGAGGGGATGTGTGTGTGTGTGTGTGTGTGTGTGTGTGTGTGTGTGTGTGTGTGTGGGTGAGGGTGGGCCCTGCCCTGGCGGTGCCAAATCCCCGCCTCCATCCTCAGGCACCACACTTCCCTTCCTCTGGCAGGTTCCTTACCTATTGCCAGGGAGTTCTCTTCTGGGGTTGTCCTCTGGGTCCATGCCACTGGCCTCTGCAAAGAGTCACAGGATCTTCCTGGCTTGGGCAGGCTGCCCCGTGGAACAGGGCTGGGAACCTGCAGTGGGAGGGGGAAGTGACCATGGTCCCCAAGCTGCTCCCTCCTCCTTCCCTTGACTCCTCCCCACAGTGGTGACTGAGACCAGTGTCCCCTCCCTGGGCCCAAAGGGGTGGGACCTTAACAAAGGCTTTCTGTGACCCTCTACCATGGCCACACACCCAGTGTGGAATGGAGGGAGAGGGATGGACACTTGGCTCCTACATTGGCTGCTGTTCTGCCTCCCACCACACTTAGCCCAAAAAAGCAGCAAGATGCCTGTCACCAGGGTGCTCAGCCCCTGCAGAAGGCACCAGTCCTGAGCCAGCATGGCCAGGCTGGGCAGCAGCAGGGTGCCCACCACCGAGAAGAGGCCAGTGCCCATGGAGAACACCAGGCAGTGCGGGGTGTCGCACAGCTCCAGGCCTGGGGCACACAGATGGCTGAGGCTGAGCCCCTGGGGACAACAGCTCTGTCCAGGGCTGGAGGGCTGTCCCGTTCCCCCGGGAGCCAGATACCAGCCCAAGGGTCAACTAGCTACCTGGGCCAGCAAGCTTCAGGCCCGCAGGGCACCATACCCATGCCTGGCCTTCTCCTTGGGAAGGGCCTTCGCCCGTGAGCTCCTCCCCATACTCACGTGCCAGAAAGCAAGCCAGGATGGCCCCCGCCAGGGTGCCCCCATGCAGCAGCTGCAGGGCCAGAAGGGCAGGAAAACTGGTGGCCAGGGCCTCGCTGGCACCCAGGACTGTGGCCAGCACCACTAAGCCTATAAACACAGCCCAGCGGCCAAACCTGGGGGCAATGGGGTCACAGGTGGACATGGTCAGGACAGCCCAGAGATCTCCCCTTCCTCTGACACAGGGTCGAGCTGGACCCCATTGGCTACCACCCTGAGGGGAAGGACAGTAGCTTACAGGTCACAGACCGTGCCCAGGAGGACAGAGCCCAGTAGCCAGCCCAGCAGGTGGCCCGTCTGCTCCAGAGGCACCTTCCAGCCATTCTTGCACACCAGGTCCCACTGCAGGGAGCACAGGCCATCTGTCACCTGCTGGCCAGCCAGGCCCTTCTAAGAACTGGGACCCTTCCCTCCCCCTGTGCTAGGGACAGAGAGATACAAAGAGGCCTAGAATGCCAGGCTGGAAGGGGTCCTAGATGTCCTGCTCCAACCCTTCCCTGGAGACAAAAGTAACAGGAAATGGGAAAGACTTGGTCAAGGTCACTCAGTGAAGTCTCCTTACTCTGGTGGTCTAAGGTCCCCAGGTGGTCATGACCTGGGGTCCCCAGGAGACGCACATGCAGTCCCAGGACCAGTCAGGGGTGTGTGGGTGGGGTCCTCCCTCCCCATGTTGGGGTCTCTAGGTAGGGGTCTCATCCCAGCCTTCTTCCAGCTGTCTCCTACCCCCACAGCTGGTCCTTGTCTACAACCTTGTTTAACTCCCACCTGCTGGGTAAGGGAACCCAGAGACACAGTGGCTTTATACACACGACACACCTGCCCCCACCCCCCTGAGGATTCAGCTCCAAGACAGGCATCAGAAATGAGCCCTGGCCTCCAACCACCTGCCCCACCTGTCCAGCACTTCCTCAGTTCCTCTGCCCTGGCCCTGCTGGTTTCAAGAGGGACTCCCTGGAGCATGCTCAAGTGCTTTGCCCGGGCAAGGGCCCTTCACCTTTTCCATCCTTCCACCTCCCGTTTTCTGAGTTTCTGTCTCTTCTCACCAAATGTACTGTATTTGGTTATGCTATGCCAGAGTTTTTGTTTTAAAATGAGATTTGTTTCTGAAAGCTGGTGGGGCATCCGTCAGTCAATATACCAGGCAGGAGGAAGGGTTAAGGTGGCATAGAGAAACAGGGCCTGGGGAGACCCCCGGCAGGTGTCAGGGCTCCAGGCAGGCACCTGCACAAGATGCGGCAACCTGTTCCTGTTTCCACACTAAGGTAAGGGCTGCCAAAGGGAGCAGGCAGGGTGGGCAGGGAAGAAGAGGGGACCGGAGGCCCCAAGTGCCCCCTCCCTCATCAATTCTCACAGGGACAACTGAGCTACCCCCATGGCTCCCCTGCCTCCCATCCAGCCCCTAAAAATAGATGCAGGGTCTACCTTTGTCCGCCTTGAACTGACCTCTCGCTCCCTTGGTCCAGTGCTTCCTGTCTTGGGAATGGAGTCCAGACACCCAACACTTGCAGCCCAAAGCCATAGGCATTGCTCAAGATGTTTGTGGTGTGGAAGCGAATTCCAGGCCCTGCTTCCAGGACAGCCCCCCGCCCCATCCCTTACCCTCTGATTCTGCCGTCAGGCTTGTCACCCCAGCCATCTCCTCAAAACTTTAGCCTCTTTGGGTTCCAACTAGGAGTCCGGGAGTGTGGTTCACAGGGCTGGAAAGCCTTCCCCACCATTGGGCACGTGTTCAAGTCAATGTCGAGAGGGACCAGGACGCCCCCATTCCGCAGCCGTCAGCCCAGGAGGGGCGACCCCCCCTAAAGTGAGAGCCCCACTAGACCAAAGGCAGAGAAGCGGGGTCGGCAGAAGGTCTGGGCGCTCCGGCCCCCAGCCTGACCTATGTCCTTCCCATTGCCTCCCCACCTCCACTCCTCTCAGCAGCGACGGGCGCACCTGGGTGACAGGGCTGCGCGTACTCCCAGCCGCGCATGTAGGGTTGCGTGCCGTTGGGCGCGGCCGCCGCGCTTGGGCTCGGGGCGCCGGGCTCCGGGTAGCGCAGCAACAGGCAGGGGTTCCAGGCGCGCGCCGGCCCGACGCGCGGCACGCTCGCTCGGAGCAGTGCAGGCCCGTCTAAGGCGCGCAGCGCGGGAGGCAGCAGCGCAGGGTCCGGCCGGCAGTGGTGCGCCGGTCGCGCTGTGAGCAGCAGCTCCGAGCTCAGCGCCAGCCCCAGCACCACGCCCGGCAGCCACGAGAAGGCGGCCAGCAGGCGCCGGGCCCGCCCGAAGCCGCCCGCCGCGCACAGCGCCCGCACCTCCTGTTCCATCCCGCGCCCTCTCCGCCCTCGGGCTGCCGGCGGGGCCCGGAGGGAGGGGCCACAAAAGGCTGGGAGATGAGGGCAGCAGTACCTGGGGCCGAGCCGGGGGCGAGGTCTTGGAAGGTGCGGCACAAAGAGGGTAGAAGAGGGGAGTTGGGGGGCGGGGCCAGAGAAGGCGCGGATGTGAAGGCGTGATGCCTGGCGCTAGGTTCAGAGGGTCGGAGGTGGGTCGGGGCAGGCGAAGGCCCGCCGGAGGGGCGGGGCCACAGTGAAGTGAGTGGGGCCGGTGAGGCCATCAGCAGCAGGTGCCGGGCCTTGAGGCGTCCTCCGGCCGCTGCGCCGTCGTCCGGGGTTCTCCAAGGCGTGGTGGGCATCCCGCCCCTCCCCGCCGGCCCCGACCGTGCCCTCCGCGTTGGCCGTCCTTCGAAGGCCTGAGGCCGGGCCTTGCTGCCCCCGCCTCGCTGCCATGACATCTGGGCTCACCGAGAGACCGCGGCCTACCCTCGGGTATGGGCGGGGCCTCAGTGGACCGGGAGCGCGGGCGGGTGGGGAACGCGCCCCAGGACAACCTGCGACGCTCCCTGACAACCCGGGGCGCCTCGGAAAAACCCGGGACAGTCTCCGATAAGCCGCGACTTACCAGGACTGCCTCCGACAACGGGCGACGCTCCAGGACAATCCGCGACCCCCTGGAAGACCCGAGTCTGCCCGTCACTGCCCCCCGGCGGCTGGCCGGCGCGCTGCACCCCGCCGCGCAGACCAGGAAAGAGCGGTTGCGGTGTGGGGGTGACTGTCGGTGGATAAAGGCCCTTCTCCTGACTTCGTTTTCAGAGTTTTGAAGATGATCTCAGGGTTATTCTGCAAGACAAACTTCAGCGTTACTTTGGATGGGCATCTTTACACTGGTAGACACCTTTACACTGTTGTTTTTTCCGTCCCATCCAAGAACAAGGTAGGTCTCGTTGTGACTTTTACAGCTTTTCGTTTTCACAGTGGCATTTGTGAGGAAAAGTACAACACAATAGATCTTACGGATTACTCAAGAGTTTTTGCAAATAGTTTGGTATCTTTTGCCTTGTGAATGGGCTCTGTACTTGTATTATATTGGTCTAACTGGCTGTTTTGTTTTATTTTGCATTTGGTCTATTGACTGATTTTGTGTATTTGATTTACTTGTGATTTCTAGACATATGATCTGCAAATGACGATTTTGCTTCTCCAAATATTTATCCTACAATTTGTGTCTTGCTTTTTGTCTAATTGCAATGGCTATTTGTTCCAGAAATGTATTAAATAATAGTGGAGCTCATTGAGACCCTTAGTCCTCACTTGAATGGGTATTTTTCTATAGAGTCATTGCTGTTTTGTGATGTGTATGTTTTATCATGTGAAAAAAAACAGTCTTCTGTTTGTATTTTTTAAAAGATCGATGTTAGCCATGTTGAGCTATTACTTTAATGAGTTGTACTTGCTAGTATTTTATTTTTGAAAAACCAGTTCTTGGATTAATTTATCAATTACACTTTCCTTCTGTTTTCAAATTGATTAGTTTCTGCTTTTTTAATTTTATTGTGTTTTAGATGAAAGTTTACAGCTCAAATTGTTTTTCATTCAAAAATTTTATACACAAATTATTTTGTGACAATAGTTGCAATCCCTGCAATGTTTGAGCAATCTCCCCCTTTCCTTTTTACTGTACATTTTCTGTGTCCATTCGTCCAGTTTTCCTGTCCCTTCCTCCCTTCTTGTCTTTGCTTTTGGGCAGGTGCTGCCCATTCGGTCTTGTATACTTGATTGAACTAAGAAGCATGTTCCTCGTGTGTTATTGTTTGTTTTATAGGCCTTTCTATTCTTTGGCTGAAAGGTGGTCTTCAGGAGTGTCTTCAGTTCTGAGTTAGCAGGATGTCCGGGAGCCATAGTCTCAGGAGTTCTTTCAGTCTCTGTCAGACGGTTAGACCAGTAAGTCTAGTTTTTTTTTTTTTTGTGAATTTGAATTTTGTTCTACATTTTTCTCTGTCTCTGTCCGGGACTGTCTATTGTGATCCCTGTCAGAGCGGTCAGTGGTGGTGCAGGGCACCATCTAGTTCTTCTGGGCTCAGGCTGTGGTTCATGTGGTCCATTAGTCCTCTGGACTAATATTTTCCTTGTTTCTTTGGTTTTCTTCATTTTCCTTTGCTCTGAATGTGATGAGACCAATAGATGTTTCTTAGATGGCTGCTCGCAAGCTTTTAAGACCCCAGATGCTACTCACCAAAGTAGGATAGAACATTTTCTTTATGAACTATGTTTATGCCAGTTGACCTGGTTGTCCCCCCGAGAACATGGTCCCCAGCCTCAACCCCACTAACTCAATCACTCAAGATGTTTTATGTGTTTAGGAAGGTTTTATGACTTTGCCTTGGTCAGATTGTGCTGACTTCCCCTACATTGTGTATCGTCTGTCCCTTGACCAAAATTAACACTCGTCTACTATCTAGTTAGTGATTTCCTTTCCCCACCCCTTCCCTCCCTCATAAACATCAAAGATTGTTTTTTCTGTGTGTAAACCTTTTCTTGGGTTTTTATGATAGTGATCTTGTATGATATTTGTCCTCTGTGATTGACTTATTTCACTCAACGTAAGTGCCTCCAGATTCATCCTTGTTGTGAGATGTTTCTCAGAGTTATCATTGTTCTTTATCGCTGCGTAGTAGTCCATTGTGTGTATGTACCATAATTTATCCATTCATCTGTTGATGGACACTTAGGTTGTTTCCATCTTTTTGCTATTGTGAATAATGCTGCATTGAGCATGGGTGAGCATATGTCTATTCGTGTGATGGCTCTTAATTCTCTAGGATATGTTTCTAGGAGTGAGATTGCTGGATTGTATGGTATTTCTATTTCTAGCTTTTTAAGGAGGCACCATATTGTTCTCCATACTGGTTGTACCATTTTACATTCCCACCAGCAGTACGTAAGAGTTCCAGTCTCCCTGCAACCTCTCCAACATTTGTTATTTTCTGGTTTTTTGATTAGTGCCAGTAAAGTTGGAGTGAGATGGTATCTCATTGTAGTTTTGATTTGCATTTCTTTAATGGCTAATGATTGTGAGCATTTCCTCATGTGTCTGTTAGCCACCTCAGTGTCTTCTTTGGTGACACATGTCTTCGTATGCTTTACCCATTTTTTAACTGGGTTATTTATCTTTGTGTTGTTGATGTGTTGAAGTATTCTACAGATTTTAGAGATTAGACCCTTGTCAGATATGTTGTAGACAAAGTTTTCTCCCAGTCTGTAGGTGCCTTTTTTACTTTTTTTTTAGTGAAGTCTTTTGATGAGCATAATGTTTAATTTTTAGGAGTTCTCAGTTATCTAGTTTATCTTGTGGTGTTTGTGCATTGTTTGTTATGGTTTGTATTCTCTTTATGCCATGTATTAGGGCTCCTAGCATTGTCCCTATTTTTTCTTCCATGACCTTTATTGTTTTAGGTTTTATATTTAGGTCTTTGATCCATTTTGAGTTAGTTTTTGTGTATGGTGTGAAGTATAGATCCTGTTTCATTTTGTTACAGATGGACATCCAGTTTTTCAGCACCATTTTTTAAAAAGACTGTCTTTTCCCCACTTAATGGATTTTGGTCCTTTGTCAAAAATCAGCTGACCATAGGTAGATGGATTTATATCTGGATCCTCAGTTCTGTTCCATTGGTTTATGTGTCTGTCGTTGTACCAGTACCAGGCTGCTTTGACTACCATGGCTGTATAATAGGTTCTGAGATCAGGTAGTGTGAGGCTTCTTAGTTCTTTTTCTTCAGTAATGCTTTATTTATCCAGGGCCTCTTTCCTTTACATATTAAGTTGGTGATTAGTTTTTCCAACTCATTGAAGGACACTGTTGGTATTTGGATCAGGATTGCATTATATCTGCAGATCTCTTTGGGTAGGATTGACATTTTCACAGTGTTGATTCTTACTATCCATGAGCATGGTGTGTTTTTCCATTTACATAGGTCTCCTTTGGTTTCTTGCAATAGTGTCTTTTAGTTTCCTTTGTATAGATCTTTTATATCCCTGGTTAGATTTATTCCTAAGTATTTTATCTTTTCAGGGATTATTATAAATGGTATTATTTTCCTGCTTTCCTTTTCAAAGTTATCTTTGTTAGTGTATAGGAATCCAGCTGATTTTTGTATGTTGATCTTGTATGCTGCTACTCTGCTGAATCTCTCTATTAGTTCTATTAGTTTTATTGTGGAATCTTTGGGGTTTTCTGTGTATAGTATCATATCATCTGCGAATACGAATAGCTTTACTTCTCCTTTCCAATTTGGATGCCCTTTATTTCTTTTTCTTGCCTTTTTGCTCTAGTTAGGACTTTGGGCACAATGTTAAATAGATGTGGTGATAAAGGGCATCCTTGTCTTGTTCCTATTCCCAGGGGGAATGTTTTCAGCCGCTCTCCATTGAGAATGATGTTGGCTGTTTGTTTTGTATAGATGCCCTTTATTATGTTGGGAATTTCCCTTGTATATTCCTATGTATTGACAGTTTTTATCAGGAATGGGTGTCGAACTTTATCAAATGCCTTTTCTGCATTGATTGAGATGATCACGTGTCTTAGGCTGGGTTCTCTAGAGAAGCAATACCAGTAAAGCATATAAGTATATAAAGAGAGATTTACATCAAGGAAACAGCTCACGCAATTGTAGAGGCTAGAACGTCCCAAGTCTGAGGATCAGGGTAGAGGCTCTCCCAATTCATGTAGCCGCAGAAGCTGGCGAGCCTAAGATCGGCAGGTCAGAGAGCAGGGCTCCTGCTCATAGGCTGTGAAGGTTGATGAGTTCCAAGATTGGCAGGCAAGACTGCAAGGTTTCTCCTGGTTCACGTAGCTGCAGGGGCTGTCAGACCCAGGATTGGCAGGTCAGAGAGCAGAGCTCTGCTCACAGGCTGTGAAGATAAGCTGACAGCTGAAGTCCCAAGAACTGGACGTGAGACGAACAGGAGGCAGCTGATGGATCCAGAGTGAGCAAAAAGCCAGAACGTCTGCTTATATTCAGATGCAGGCCACACCCCCAAGGAAACTCACTTTCATCTTATTGGCTACTCACAGCATATTCAATCATGGGAGTGATCACATATAAACACTGAGAATCATGGCCCAGCCAAGTTGACACACAGTCTTAACCACCACATCATGTGATTCGTTTCGTTTGTTCTATTTATGTGGTGGATTACATTGATTGACTTTCTAATGTTGAACCATCCTTGCATACCTGGTATGAATCCCACTTGGTCGTGGTATATATATTTTTTTAATGTGATGCTGAATTCTACTGGCTAGAATTTTGTTGAGAATTTTTTCTTCTGTATTTGTGAGAGATATTTATCTGTAATTTACTTATTTTGTGGTGTCTTTGCTGGGCTTTGGTATCAGGGTCTGCTGGCTTCATAGGAAAATATGAAATATTCCTTCCTTTTCTATGCTCTGAAATAGTCAGTTTGTCAGTTTGGCCAATGATTTGTCGATTTTGTTGATCTTTTTAATGAACCAACTTTTGGTCTTGTTGATGCTTTCTATTGTTTTTTCTGTTCTCTATTTCATTTATTTCTGTTCTAGTCTTTATTATTTCCTTTCTTCTGGTGGCTGTGGGCTTCTGTTGTTGTTCTCTTTCTATTTTGTTCAATTGTAGGGTTAACATTTTTATTTTGGCCCATTCTTTTTTGATGTGTGAGTTTATTGGTATAAATTGTCCTTTGAGCACTGTCTTTGCTGTATCCCAAAGGTTTTGGTATGATGTCTTTTCATTCTCATTTGATCCAAGGAATTATTTGATTCCCTCTTTGATTTCTTAAATTACCCAGTTGTTTTTAAGCAAGGCGTTATTCAGTTTCCATGTATTTGATTTTTTTCCCTTGCTCTTCCTGTCACTGATTTCTGCTTTTATGGAGTTGTGATCAGAGAGAATACTTTGTATTATTTCAGTATTTTGGATTTTATTCAGGGTTGCTTTATGGCCTAAAATGTGGTCTGTTCTGGAGAATGTTCCATGTGCGTAGAGAAAGAATGTATACTTTGCTGCTGTTGGTGGAGTGTTCTGTATATGTCTGTGAGATCAAGTTGGTTGGTTTTGGCCTTTAGATCTTCTGTATCTTTGTTTTTTTCAAGAATTCTGTCCTTTACCGAGAGTGGGATGTTGAAGCCTCCTACTATTATTGTGGAACTGTCTGTTTCTCTTTTCAGTGCTGTTAGATTTTATGTATTTTGGAACCCTGTTGTTGGTTGTGTTGATATTTGTTAAGGTTATTGTCCCTTTAATCATTATATACTGCCCTTTCTTGTTTTTTATGGTTGATTTTGCCTTACAGTCTACTTTATCTGAAATTAGTATTGCCACTCCTGCTCTTTTTTTTTTTTTTGTTGTTGTTACCATTGCTTGATATATTTTTTCCATGTTTTGATTTTTAATATATTTATGTCTTTATATCTTAAGGTCTGTCTCTTATAGACAGCGTATTGATGGTTCATGCTTTATTATCCATTCTGCCATTCTGTCTCTTTACAGGTGCGTTTAAACTATTTACATTCAGTGTACTTATCGATAAGTATGAGTTCATTGCTGTCCTATCGTTGTGCTTTTTTGTAGTGCTTACGTTTTCTTTGTTTCTCTTACTTTCCTGTGCTGAGTTCCTTTTGTTTGTGGATTTTCTTTCATTATTATAGATCTTGTGTTTACTGAGATTTTATGTTTTTCTTCTTTATTCTGATGAGTAGGTTTGTTAATTTTCTTTGTATTGTGTATTTTACCTTGAAATTTACCCTTATCTTCCTAAGTTTGAACCAGTCTTTTAACACTTGATATTGTCTTGACTTTCTCTCCATTTGAAAGTTCTGTACCTACACTGTTTATTCTCCCTTTTATTGTTTTGATATTGTCATCATTTACAGATTGACATCTCTGTTTCCTCATTTTTAGTCTTTTAGCTTTGTTTTATTGTTGAGAGTTCTTTACCTAGATTGGTTTCTGGCTAATGCTGTTCTGTGTCCTAAACTCCTTTTGTTGTCTGATCTTGTTGGGTCTCTAACCAAAGGACTCCCTTTAATATTTCTTTTAAGTTTTGTTGGGTTTTTATAAATTCCCTTAATTTCTGTCTATCTGGAAGTGTCCTAATTTCACAGTTAGTGTTTGAGAGAGAATTTTGCAGGATATATTATTCTTGATTGGCAGTTTTTTTTCTTTCAAAGTTTTATATATGTCATCCCACTGCCTTCTTGCCTACATAGTTTCTGCTGAGTAATCAGAGCTTAGTATTATTGTTTCCTCTTTGTAAGTGACTTTTCCTTTTTCTCGAGCTGCTCTAAAGATTCTTTATTTGTCTTTGGTTTTGGCAAGTGTGATTATGATATGTCTTGGTGACTGTTTTTTGTGGTCTATCCTACATGGGGTTTGTTGAACTTCTTGGATGGTCAGCTTTTTGTCTTTCATGATATTTGGGAAGTTTTCTGCCAGCAGAAACAATCTTCTCTGTGTTTTCCGTTTTCTTCCCTTGTCCTGGAACTCTGATCACACTTAGTTTTTTGCTCTTGATTGTGCCCCACCTAATTTTAGGTTTTCTTCATTCTTTTCTCTAATTTTTCCTCAAAGTGGCATCCATGGATTTGTCTTCAGTCTCACTGATTGTGTTCTGTTGTTTCAAATTTGCTCCTAAAACCTTCTGTTGAGTTGTCCATTTCTGAAATTTTGTTTTTTATCTTTTAGATTTCTGGTTGCTGTATTTGTATTATTTCTGATGATTTATTTTGATGCTTTGTTCTTGCATTATTTTCCTGAATTATTCTATTGCTTTGTCTGTGTTTTCCTGGATTTTGGCTATGTTTTCGTCTGTGTTTTCCATGATTTTGTCTGTTTTTTTCCTTGGTTTTGTCTGTGTTTTCCTTGATCTTTTTCCTAATTTCTTGGAGAGTCGTAAATATTAGTCTTTTGAATTCCAAATCAGGTAGTTCCACTGCCTTTTCTTCTACCGGAAGGTCATCTGTTTGTTTATTTTGGTCACTTGCTGGAGCCATATTGTCCTGTTTTTTTATATGGTTTGATGTTGTCTGCTGTTTCCGAGACATTAAGGTATTATTTTCTTTACTTATTGATTGTATGTTTGTTTCTTTCGTCCTGCTTCTTTGTTTTGTTTTGCTATGTCACGGTGGGTGGGCCAGGTATGCTTTGCTGCTTCTTTGTCTGTGGGTGGAAACCCTGGTGGCATAGTGGTTAATAGCTACTATGGCTGTTAACCAAAAGGTCGGCAGTTTGAATCCACCAGGTGCTCCTTGAAACCCTATGGGGGCAGTTCTGCTGTGTCCTACGGCGTTGTTATGAGTTGGAATTGACTTGACGGCAACAGGTTTGGTTTTGGTTTGTCTGTGGGCACTATAGCTGTCACCACCTTGCCCAGGTGGGCAAGGCAGCAGCAGGCAGGGTGACCCTGCTTTGCTGTACACTGGTTTGGCGAGGTAGCTGAGGGTAGGTGGACTGGGCAGGTACTGTCTGCCTCCTCATGTTGGCCCAGTGGTGTGGGAGCATTCACAGCCCCTCACCAGATAGCGGGGATGTTGGATGGGGTGTGGTATGGGCTCATTTCCCTCCATTCAGCAGTTGGTCAAGTGGTGGGAGGGGAGGGGCAGTGCGGGCCTGGTGTGGCGGCAGGTGTGAACCAGGGACGCTCTAGCTGCGGTGGCGTGGCAAGGGCCAGGGGGAAGTGCAGATGGTGTATGGAGTTAGGTGGGGGAACAAAGAAAAGAAAACAGAAAGAAAAAAAGGGGTAGCTAGTGTGTGGAGGTGGGGTGGACCTGGGGGTCTGTGGGAAGGGGGCAGAGGTGGCTTGTGGGGCTAGGTGGGAGGGAGAAAGAAAAGAAAGGGAAAAAGAAAAACAAAATGGCATGGTAGGAGCCCATGGGTGGGGGCGGGGTGGACCTGGACTGGTGACGGGCCGGTGGCTGCCTACCCATGGTAGTGCAAGGTGGCCTGGAGGGAAGGGGTAGAAGTGAGTTACGGGGCTAGGTGGGAGGGAGAAAGAAAAGGGAGAAAGAAGAATGGCATGGTGGGAGCTGATGGGTGGGTGTGGGTGGAGGTGGGTGGCACCTGGGCTGGCAGCGGGGCCAGTAGCTCTCTAGCAAAGGCAGCACAGCATGGCCCTCCGGGAAGGGGTTGAGGTGGCATACTGGGCAGAAGGGTCAGGGGTGGGAAAATATGTTTCTCTGGTTACCAGGTGCTCTGTCTCCTGTTGGGGCCTCTGTGAGGTTGCCTTCCTGTACTCCCTGTCTGGAGTTGTTGCTGCCTGTGCTCCAAGATGGTGACGCTATGCGGTGTTAGTTGGCAGGGACCTCCACTCTGTATCTCTCCCATTCTCTGTTTTTCTTCAGTTTCTTCCTCCATTTGGTGTTTGAGCTAGTTCTTTATCCCTTCATTTGATGGTTCCAGGATTGATGTATGTATCTGTTCTACTTAGTTTTTTGGATCTTTGCTGCAGAGGGTCTTTGCTGCATCTGTCTAGCTCTGCCTTATTCTGCTTTCTTCCTTCCTTAAGTACATCTTTGTATTTTCTTCAGGTTTAATTTATAGTTTTAAAGTTGACTTGGATATTTAAATATTTTGTTTTCATTTTTCCTATTTAGTAATAAAAATGTTTAGAGCTACAATTTTTCCTTTCATCACAGTTCTAAATGTTTCCCATAGGTTTTGATGTATAATGTTTAATTTCCAATTTGACCCAAAATTGTTAACGACTTTTAAAATTTCTGTGTGTTTAGGTTGTTGTTGGTATATTTATTTTTAGTTGTTATTTCTAATTTTATTGCATTGTGATCACAGAGACTAGTGTCTGTACTGTTTCTGATTTTTGGAATTCATGGGATTTTTTTTTGTGGTCTGGTAAGTGATCAAGTTTTGAAAGTGTTTTCCCAGGCACTTGAAAGTCTGTCTGCTTTATGTGGCATATAGCATTTGAGATCTATTTATTTATTAAGTCAGCCTTACTAACATTTTGAGTTCCTCTATGTCCTTTTATTTCTCTACTTTCAATAGTGATATGTAATGTTTGACATGTTACATATATTCTTTTGTAAATTATGGGGCATGATGAAGCCATGTGTGAACAGACCACAGTTTGATGACTCTGTCTGTGGGCTCACTTCTGCACCAGCCCTCAGCTCTCAGATTGATCCGCTCTGTTTTGTGTAGCTTGAGTTTGTTTGTTCTCACAAGTTGTGTGCTACCTTTGAGTGCAGGCTACCACTGGTTTATCCATTCTTCTGACAGATGTGGGTGTCACATTTGGCTGTCGGGAACCAGGCTGCTGTGTCCATTCTGCAAACAGCTCCCTCTGCCCATGTGCCAGAGTTGCTCTAGGGTGGCCGTTTGCAAACTGCTTGGTCTCAGGATCCCCTTACACTCTGAAAAATTAAAATCCTCAAAGACCTTTTGTTGATGTGGGTTGTATCTATTGATATTTACTGCATTAGAAAGTGAAATTAGTAAATATATATATTAATTTATTTAAAGATAATAATAATAAACCCATTACTTGTTAACATAATTAACATATTGTTATGGAAAATAACTATTTTTAAAAAGCCATTTAGCTAGAAGAGTACGTTGTTTTACACTTTGGATATCTCCTTAATGTCTGGTTTAACAGAAGACAGCTGGGTTCCCATAATTGCTTCTGTAGTCAGTCTGTTGTGATGTCATATGTTTTGTAGCCCCTGGAAAACTCCACTCCACACTGGTGAATGAGAGCTTAGAAAGCAAATAATGTCTTAGAATTATGAACAGAGTTTTATCTGTGACCCCTTAGAAAACGGTCATCAGACATTCAGAGGTCCCCTGACCACACATTGAGAACCGCTGCCCCAAGGAAAACATTAGATATGGAATTGCTGGGCTTGGGTGGGTGGGTGGGGTGTTGTTCACTGCTTACATAGTTTCAAAAGATAATACCAAACCATTCTCCATGGTGGCGGAGTCACTCACGAAGCAGACCCTCTAATGTTAGCTCTCTCCACTACCTTCTTCAGCCATTTCCCAGTTCTAAGGTTTGTATGCAAATTTTTCCTGTGTCTCCATAGTCTTCTTAGAGGTGTGGAATCCCCTTGGGGCCTATGGGTATAGTCTCAAATAATTTTTTGATTTTAGTGTTTTATTTTGATAATGATCTGTAAAAAGATAGTAAGAGCAAGTTCTGGATGAGGACAGAATTCTGCTGCGAAATTTCAATGCCAAGAGCTCCATTTGTATTTGTGAGTGTGTCAGGCCAGGTAGTAAGTGATAATTCAGTTTACTCAGAGCAAGCTGGGTACCACATGTCAGGTGTAGCCCAGATGGGGACAGGAGATACAATGTAGGAACACAAAGTTTGCAGTGGATCCAGGCCAGGAAAGTAGGCAGAAGGTTCAGTTGCTACAGAGCATGTGAATATAGAAGTTCTAGCACTGAAATGCTCCCAACGTCAGAGTCTGTTGAAAGTGGGAAATTAGCCTCACAAAAACATTGTCTGTCAGGTTAAGATGATGCTACCAACTTGAGTTTTACTGAGTGTCGTCCATGTATATTTAATTTGTAAGCTTGTATTGATTTTGTAGATGTATGTGACTTACAATATAAAGAGTTTATATAGTTCTCTGCTAATGTGTGTATAGTAACTGTTCATTGAAATGGAGTATTCATACAGAAAAGTGCACATATTTTTCACAAACTGAACATACCCATATAACTAGCTCCAGATGAAGAAACAGAACATTACCTGATAAAAATAATTTAAGCCGACCCTGGAGGTCTAAGAAGGATCTTTTTCCTTTAAAGGTCTAGGTGTTATCTAGAATTTTTTCTTTAGCTCTAAACTTAGGGCTGAGCTTATCAATTTTATTTGTTTTTTTAACTCCCCATTCCCTCTTCCTCCCAGTCGCTAATAGCTACTAATCTTCTTTTGTCTTTTGCCTATACTGTTTTATGAAAGTGGAATCATACAGTATCTGTCCTTTTGTGACTGACTTATTTCATTCAGCATAATGTTTTCAAGGTTCATCCCTGTCATAGCCTGTATTAGAATACGTTTCTCTTTATGTCTGAACAATACTCTGTTGTATGTATATACCACATTTTGTTTATCCATTCATCTGTTGATGGACACTTGGGTTGGTTCTACATTTTGACTGCTGTGAATAATGCTGCCATGAACATTGGTTACAAGTGTCTGTTTGAGTCCCTGCTTTCAATTCTTTTGGGTATATACCTATCTTAGTTATCTAGTGTTGCTGTAACAGAAATACCACAAGTGGATGGCTTTTACAAACAGAAATTTATTTTCTCACAGTCTAGGAGGCTAGAAGGCCGAATTCAGGGTGCCAGCTCCAGAGGAAGGCTTTCTCTCTCAGTCAGCACTGGGGGAAGGTCCTTGTCATCATTCTTCCCTTGGGTCTAGGAGTTTCTCAGTGCAGGGACCCCTGGTCCAAGGGATGCACTCCGCCCCTGACTCTTCTTTCTTGGTGGTATGAGGTCCCTCTCCTCTCTGCTCACTTCTCTCTTTTATATCTCAAAAGAGATTGACTCAAGATACAACCTAAGTGCCTCTAATCCTGCCCCATTAATATCATAGAGGTTAGGATTTACAGCACATAGGATAAATACATTAGATCACAAAATAGTGGACAACCACACAATACTTGGAATTGTGGCCTAGCCACATTGACACACATTTTGGGGGGACACAGTTAAATCCATAGCAATACCTAAGAATGGAATTTCTGGGTCACATAATAATTTTAATTTTTTTTTTTTTTTTTAAGGAACTGTCAAACTGTTTTCCACAGCAGCTGCACCATTTTATAGTCCCACCAACAGTGGATTAAAGTTCCAATTTCTCCATATCCTTGCCAACACTTGTTTTCCATTTTTCCGATACGCAGTAATAGCCATCTTAGTGTGAAGTGATGTCTCATTATGGTTTTGATTTACATTTTTCTAAGGGCTAATGATGTTGATCATCTTTTCATGTGCTTATTGACCATTTGTGTATCTGCTTTGGAGAAATAGCTACTCAAGTCCTTTGCCCTTTCTTTTTTTCTACTATGGTGAAACATATTTAACAAAACATTTGCCATGTCAACCATTTTTATGTATACAATTCAGTGACATTTGTTACATTCACCATGTTGTGCAACCATCACCACTGTCCATTTCCAAATTTTTTCATCACCCTTAACAGAAACTCAGTACCCTTTAAGCAATACCCCACCCCACCCCCTACCCACCCCTCATCACTACTAATAAACTTTGGTCTCTATGCATTTGCCTATTCTAAATACCTCATGTAAGTGGGATCACACAAGATTTATCCTTTTATGTCTGGCTTATTTCACCCAGCATAATGTTTTCAAGGTTCATCCTTGTCATAGTATGTATCAGAACTTCAGTTCTCTTTGTGGCTCACTAGTACTTCATTGTATGCGTATACCACATTTTGTTTATCCATTCACCTGTTGATTTGCACTTGGATTGCTTCCACTTTTTGACTACTGTGAATAATGCTGCCATGAACATTGGTTACAAGTATCTGTTTGAGTCCCTGCTTTCAGTTCTTTTGCATATATACCTAGAAGTAGAATTACTGGGTCATATGATAATTATGAGGAGTCCTGGTGGCACAGTGGTTAAGTACTGGGCTGGTAAATGAAAGGTCAGTGGTTCAGCAGTAGCTCCACAGGAGAAAAGACCTGGAAATCTGCTCCTGTAAAGATTTCAGCCTAGGAAACCCTACGGGGCAGTTCTACTGTGTCATATAGGGTCACTGTGAGTCTGAATCAACTTGACGGAACACAACAGCAACAACATGGTAATTTTATGTTTAAGTTTCTGAAGAATTGACAGACTTTTCCATAGCAGCTGCACCATTTTAGATTTCCACCAACAATGTGTGAGGAGTCCAGTTTCTCCACATCCTCACCAATACTTGTTGTTTTCCTTTTTTTTTAATAATAGCCATCTGTCTTAGTTATCTAGTGCTGCTATAACAGAAATACCACAGGTGGGTAGCTTTATCAAACAGAAGTTTATTCTCTCACATTGTAGGAGGCTAGAAGTCCACATTTAGGGTGCCAGCTCCAGGGGAAGGCTTTCTCTCTTTGTCAGCTCTGAAGGAAGGTTCTTGTCATCAATCTTCTCCTCGTCTAGGAGCTTCTCAGTGCAGTGCAGGGACTCCAGGGCCAAAGGATATGCTCTGCTCCTGTGCTGCTTTCTTGGTGGCATGAAATCCTTCTGTCTCTCTGCTTGCTTTTATATCTCAATAGAGATTGCCTTAAGACACAATCTAATCTTGTAGCTTGAGTCCTGTCTCATTAACATAACTGCCAATAGTTCCACCTCATTAATGTCATAGAGGTAGGATTTACAGCACATAGGAAAATCACATCAGATGACAAAATAGTGAACAGTCACACAGTACTGGGAATCATGGACTAGCCAAGTTGACACACATTATTTTGGGGGGACGCAATTCAATCCATAACACCATCGATCCTAGTGGATGTGAAATGGTATTTCATTGTGGTAACATAATTGTGACTAATGATGTTGAGCATCTTTTCATGTGTTTATTGGCCATTTGTATATCTTCTTTGGAGAAATGTCTATTCATGTCCTTTTGCCCGTTTGTTAGTCTTTTTGTTGTAGAGTTTTAAGAGTTCTTTATATATTCTGGACATTAAACCCTTATCTAATACATGGTTTCCAAATATTTTCTCCCATTCTGTAGGTTGTGTTTTCACTTTCTTGATAATGCCCCTTGAAGCACAGAAGTTTTTTATTTTGACAAAGTCCAGTTTATCCGTTTTTTTTTTTTTTTTTCCCTTGTTCACGCTTTTGGTGTAATATCTAAGAATCCATTGCCTAAAAGAAGGTCTTGAAGCTTTACTCTTATGTTTTCTTCTAAGAGTTTTATTGTGTTAGATCTTATATTTAGGTCATTGATCCATTTTGAATTAATTTTGTATATGGTGTGAGGTATGGGATCAACTTCTTTCTTTTACGTGTGGAGATCCATTTGTCCCATTTGTTGAAGAGACTGTTCTTTCCCCCAATGAATGGATTTGGAAACGTTATTGAAAATCAGTGGGCCATAGATGTATGGGTTTATTTCTGGATTCTCAATTCTGTTCCATTGGTCTATATTTCTGTTCTTATACCAGTATCACATTGTTGGTGATTACTATAGCTTTGCAGTATGTTTTGAAATCAGGAAGTCTGAGTCCTACATTCTTTTTTTTTTTTTTTTGCAGGATTGTTTTGACTATGTGCGTCCCCTTGCAATTCCATGTAAATATGAGAATTGTCTTTTCTATGTCTGTAAAAAAGGCTATTGGAATTTTAATAGGAATTGCATTTTATCTGTAGATTGCTGTTAGAATTGACATCTTAATTGACATGAGCATGGAATGTCTTCCCATTTATTAAGAGTTCCTATAATTTGTTTCTGAAGTGTTTTATAGTTTTCAGTGTAATGGTCTGTCAACTCCTTGCTTAAATTTATTCTCAGGTATTTTGTTCTTTAAGAGATGCTATCATAAAAAGAATGATTTTCCCAATTTCCTTTTCTGATACCAGGTAATAGCCATCCTGATGGGTGTGAAGTGGTATCTCATTATGGTTTTGATTTACATTTTCCTGAGGGCTAATGATGTTTAGCATTTTTTCATGTGCATATTGACCCATTTGTGTATCTTCTTTGGAGAAATGTCTGTTCTAGTTTCTTAAGGTATAAAGTTAGGTTATTGATTTGGACCCTTTCTTCTTTTTTAATGTAGGCATTTATAGCTATGAATACTCTGAGTACTGCCTTTGCTGCATCCCACAGGTTGTGGTATGTTGTGGTGTTTTCTTTGGTATCAAACTATTTTTAAATTTCCCTTGTGATTTCTTGTTGGTTGTTTAACTGTGTTATTTAATTTCCACATTTTTGTGAAATTTCAGGTTTTCCTCTGTAATTGACTTCTAGTTTCATTCCACTATGGCCAGAAAAGACACTTTGTATGATTTCAATCTTTAAAAATTTATTACTTGTTTTGTCACCTAGCATATGGCCTACTCTGGAGAACAACTCGTGTGCATGGGAGAAGAATGTATATTCTGTGTAATCAGTGAAAAAAACAGAAAACCAAACCCGTTGTCATTGAGTTGATTCCAACTCATAGCAACCCTATAGGACAGAGTAGAACTGCCCCATAGAGTTTCCAAGGAGCACGTGGTGGATTCGAGCCACCGACCTTTTGATTAGCAGCTGTAGCTCTTAACCACTACGGTTTTTGTAATTAGTGAAGTAACCTATAAATGTCTGTTAGGTCTAGTTGGCTTATAGTGTCATTCAAATCCTCTATTTCCTCTCTTTATTGTTGAAGGTTGTTATAATTGGTGAACTTAGCAACTTTTCCAAACTATTATTTGCAGAAACAAACATAAGTAAAACCACTGGGGGAAAAAACACTCTTGCAGTCTTTGCAGACTGGCTCTATTCTGGGGAAATCCTTAACCAGGGTTAATACTGAGCCAAAGAGCTCCATCTGAGGAGAAGGTTTAGGATTACATCAGGTCTTTCCAGGCACGTGTCTTGCCCTGCATGCGTGTAGCTCTCTGAATTACATACACTAGGGTGCTGTCTTAGGTTCTTAGTGCTGCTGTAACAGAAATACAAGTGGGCGGCTTTAACAAACAAATTTATTTTCTCACTGTTTAGGAGGCTAGAAGTCCAAATTTAGGGTGCCGGCTCTTGGGGAAGGCTCTCTCTGTTGGCTCTGGGGGAAGGTCCTTGTCTCTTTCAGCTTCTCTTCCTCCTGCCTCAATCTTTCCCCTTTTGTGCTTGCTTGCTTCTCTGTGCTTAATTTGGTCTTTTATATCTCAAAAATTATTGGTTTAAGACACACCCTACACTAATAGTGGCCTCATTACCATAACAAAGAAAATCCTGTTCCCAAATGGGATTATATCTACAGGTTTGTTGTTGTTAGTTGCCATCCAGTCAATTCCAACTCATGGATTTTTGGGGGGTGCAGTTTAATCTGTTACACTCCCTAAGCAAAAACTCCCCTTTCCCCCTCCCTCCCACCCCTGGTAACCACTAATAATCTTTGGTTTCTATGTATTTACTTATTTCATGTAAGTGAGATCATACAGTATTTGCCCTTTTGCAAATGATTTATTTCTCTCAACATATTTCTAAGGTTCATCCATGTTGTGGCATATATCAGGACTTCATTTCTCTTTGTGGCTGAGTATTCCATTGTGTGTATAGATCAGGTATTGTGTATCCATTCATCTGCTGATGGACATTTCAGTTGTCTCCATCTTTGTGAAAAGTGCTACAATGAACGTTGGTGAACAGGTTTTTGTTTACATTCCAGCCTTCACTTCTTCTGGGTATATACCTAGGACTGGGCTTGCTGTGTCATATGGTAGTTCTACGCTGAACTTTTTGAGGACTCATGAGACTGGTTCCTCAGTTTCCACAGTGGCTATACCATTTTACATTCCCATCAGCAATGGATGAAGGTTCCAGTTTCTCTACAACCTCACCAGCACCTGTTTTCCGCTTTTTGGATTATTGCCATCCTAATAGGGATGGGATGGTATTTCATTGTAGGTTTGATTTGAATCTTTCTGATGGCTAATATTGGAAGCCCTGGTGGCGTAGTGGTTAAGAGTTCGACTGCTAACCAAAAGGTTGGCAGTTCGAATCCACCAGGCACTCTTTGGAAACCCTATGGGGCAGTTCTTCTCTGTCCTATAGGGTCACTGTGAGTCAGAATCGACTGGATAGCGATGTTTTTTTTTTTTTTCTTTTCTTTTCTTTTTTAATGGCTAATATGGGAGGTGGCATAGTGGTTAAGCGCTTGGCTGCTAACCAAAAGGTTGGTGGTTCGAACCCACCAGCTGCTCTGTGGGAGAAAGATGTGGCATTCTGCTTCTGTAAAGATTACAGCCTTTGAAATCCTATGGGACAGTTCTACACTGTCATATAGGTTGCTGTGTGTTGAAATCCACTTGATGGCACACAACGACAATGGCTAGTGATGTTGGGCATCTTTTCATGTGCTTGTTGGCCATTTGAATATCCTTTTTGGTGACATCTCTGTTCAACTCCTTTGCCCATTTTTTGTTTCGGTTGTTTGTCTTTTTGTTGTTAAGCTGTAGAAGGGTTTTTTTTTTTTTTTTTTAAATATATTTTGGGTATTAGACCCTTTCAGATATATGGTTCCCCAAAAATTTCTCCCAATCTGTAGATTCTCTTTTCACATTTTTGATAGTTTTTTGATGAACAAAACTGTTTAATTTTTATGAGGTCCCATTTATCTATTTTGTCTTTTGCTGCTTGTGCTTTTTATTGTCATGTCTGATAATCCATTGTTAAAAAGTAGGCCCTGCGGCCATGCCCGTGTATTTTCTTCTGAGAATCTTACCGTTTTGGTTTTCACATTTAGGTCCTTGATCCATACTGAACTGGTTTTTGTGTATGGTGTGAAGCATGGATTTAAGCTTTATTCTTCTGCATGTGAAAATCCAGTTTTCCCAGCATCATTTATTGAAGAGACTCTTCCTCCGCCTTTGAATGGCCTTAGTTGACCATGTATGATTTTATTTCTGGACTCTCAATTCTGTGTTCTGTTGGTCTGTATGTCTGTTATTATACTAGTACCAAGCCGTTTTATGTACTGTGGCTTTATGTTTTGAAATCAGGAAATGTGAGTCCTCCTACTTTGTTTTTCTTCACCAAAATAGCTTTAGCTATTCAAAGTTCCCTCGCCCTTCCATATATGTTTGAAGATTGGCTTTTCTATTTCTGTGAAGAAAGCTGTTGATATTTTGATGAGGACTGCATTGAATTTATAGATTGCTTTGGGTAGTATCTTCCATTCCATGAACACCCATGTCCTTCCATTCATTTAGGTCTTTTAAAATTTCTTTTGGAGGAGTCCTGTTGGTGCAACGGTTAAGTGCTCAGCTGCTAACCAAAAGGTCAGTGGTTCGAACCCACCCAGCAGCTCCACAGGAGAAAAGACCTGGTAATCTGCTCCCGTAAAGATTTACAGCCTAGGAAACCGTATGGAGGCAGTTCTGCTCTGTCCTGTAGGGTTGCTATCAGTTGGAATCAACTTGACAGAACACAACAACAAATTTATTTGGCAGTGTTTTATAGTTTTCTGTGTACAAGTCTTTCATTTTCCTGGTTAAATTTATTTGTAGATCTTTTATTCTTTTACATACCATTGTAAATGGAATTGTTTCCTTAATTTGCTTTTCTGCTTGCTCATTGCTGATGTATAGAAATCCAACTGATCTTTGTGTGTTGACCTTGTACCTTGTCACCTTGCTGAATTCATTTATTAATTCTACTATCTTTTTTGTGTGTGAATTCTTTGGGGTTGGCCCTGGTGGTGCAGTGATTGTTTGGCTGCAAACCAAAAGGTTGGCAGTTCGACCAGCTGCTCCTTGGAAACCCTATGGGACAGTTCTCTGTCCTGTAGGGTTGCTGTGAGTTGGAATCAACTGGATGGCAACGAGTTTTGTTTTGTTTTGGGTATGTATATGATCATGTTATCCGTGAAAAGGGATAGTTTTACATCCTCCTTCCTGATTTGGATACCCCCCCATTTTTTTCTTTTTTTTTTTGTTCTAACTGCTTTGGCTAGTGCTACTAGAATGTTGTTAAATAGCAGTGGTGAGAGTGGGCATCTCTGTCTAGTTCCTAATCTTAATATGAAAGCTCCCAGTTTTTCTCCCTTGAGTATGATGTTGGCTGTGTGTTTTTCATAAATGCCCTTTATTATACTGAGGAATTTCCTTTCTATTCCTATCTTGTTGTTTTTTTCATGAAAGAGTACTGGATTTTGTCAAATGCCCTTTCTGCATCAGTTGATAATATCATGTGGTCCTTTGCTCTATTAACGTGGTGCATTACACTGATTTTCTAATGTTGAACTACCCTTGCATTCCCACTTGATCATGGTGTATAAGCCTTTTAATATACTGTTGGATTTATTTAGCTAGTATTTTGTTGAGGATTTCTACATCTGTGTTCATAAGGAGTATTGGTCTGTAGTTTTCTTGTGATGTTTATCTGGCTTTGGTATCAGAGTAATGCTGGCCCCACAGAACGAGTTGGGAAGTATTCTGTTCTCTATTTTTATCTGCTCTGATCTTATTGTATTTCCTTCCTTCTGGTAGCTTTGGGCTGTTTGCTATTTTTCTTCTCAAGTTGTAAAGTTAGGTTATTGAGATCTTTATTTTTTAATGTAGGCATTTACAGCTAGAAATTTCTCTTTGAGCACACTTCATGCTAACCAGTTGTTCTGTTTATATTCAAGATAAATAAACCCTTATCAGATTTGCGGTTCCCACATATTTTTTTTCCCCATTATATGGGTTATCTTAACAATGTCCTTTGGTGTCCAAAAGTTTTTAATTTGATGAAATCTAATTGACTCTTTTTTTTTTTTTTGCTCATGCTTCTGATGTCATATCTAGGAGCCCCTCATCAATAACAAGGTCCTGAAATTTTAATCCTATGTATTTTTCTAAAACTTATAGTTTTAGTTCTTCCTTGATTATTTTGACAAATACCCTGGAGAAAGGGCATTTCCCATTGAGTGAACTCTGAATCAAGTCAAATGGGGCTTTTCCAGGGATCTGCCACATAGGAAAATGGTGACAGTGCTCCGGGAATGGGGCTTTTAAGGAGCTCCACACCTGGTCTGCTTGCTGTGGTGGGTGCTGGCTGCTTGTTTCAAGACTACCAAGGAGCTAGGATAGGAGCATGGGAATAGGGCTAGTCAATATGCCTCAAAGCCAGCTGTTCTGAGATTCAGCCACTTGTCTTGAATAAAACTCCTTGGATTGTTACAAGTCTTTGCTTAATTTCCAGAGTAATGGAAAGTTAGAGAATATTTTCCAGTGTTCTCCTTGTTCTTATGGAGGAGGGGATTTTTGCAGGTTCTTGCTCTGCCATTTTGGGAGTCCTGCCTCCTTTTCTATCAAATTAATTCCCCTGGCCTCACATCCCCTTCCTCACAGCTTCTGGTCTGTGGTATAACCATTCCTTCTTTTTCAGGGTTATTTTGAATTTATCCTCCCCTCCTTTTGTCACTTTATTGGGATTTTGACTGGAAGGTGCTGCCATTTTGATGTGACATCCTGTCATATCTTTCAAAATGTATCTATTAATATTCTGTTGTCCTGGGAGAATGGAGAAATCTCTCCCATTCCTTTAAAAAAAAAAAAACACTTTTTAAAATTGTGAAATACAATAAAAGTGTCCATTGAACAATTACAAAGCAAATACCCATGTAGTCAACACCCAGGTCAAGAAATAGACCATTTGCCCCTCCTGTTCCTTCTTTCCAGTCATTATTCCTCCTGCTCTATTGAATCATTGACGTCTAACATTGTAATTTCATTTTCCCTATTTTTGAACTCTACATAAGTGGAATCATACAATACAAATTATCTTGTGTGTAGCTGGGTTTTGTTAATCTTCATTGTTATATGTAGTTCTCAGCTGGGGGTGGTTTTGTCCTCCAGGGGAGATTTGTTAATGTCTGGAGACATGTTTTGTTGTCACAACTTGGGGTGTGCTACTGGGCATCGAGTGGATGGAGCCTGTGGATGGAGGCCTGGGATGCTGCTCGAAATCCTATAGTGCACAGGACGCCCCCCCCACCCCCCAGCACAATGATCCAGCCAGGATGTCAGAGGTGCAAGGCAGAGGCATCCTGCTGGGTGGTATTGAACTGTAGGGGTACCACAATTTACTTTCCATTCTTTTGATGGACATTTGTTTCCAGTTTTTGACCGCTGCACACCCGCAGCTGTGCACGTGTGAGTGACTTTCTGAACCGTGAACATGTGTTTCTGCCAGTTCTGTGCCCAGCAGTGGGGTTATCAGTCCAGCACATGGCCTTCTTCGACTCCCTCCAGATTTGGGTGAGCTGGTGGCATGCAGCTATGCCTGGGTGCCAGTTGTTGCCCCATTCCACCCCCAATGCAGAGGGAAGCTGCTCACCTGGAGAGATCTTTGCTCCCACCCCACCATAGGTCAGGGGCTTATACAGGTTGATTCAGTTATTTAAAAAAAAAGTAGTACTTAAAAGGTGTTACTGTAATCAAATTTCTGTGATTTAGGGGGAAAAAAAATACAACCAGCTGAAACCAACACATGCCCAGAAAAACATATTGGGCCTTCTGGTCCCAAGTATATAAATACAAGGTGGGGAACCAGCCTGCCTGGGTCAAGGTTAGCCCTTGAGGGAACAGGAGAGAGCGAGCGCACAGAGGCTTCACATACAGAGAAGATGGTGAGGAGTCAGGGGCCCACGGCACCCACCACATGGACACCCCCCTCAGAAGGCTCATAAAGTCTTGGCTCTTGGCAGCAGGGACCCCCTTCCTGTACTGTGGCCCCCAGGTGGTGATCTGCATCCTAAC
This sequence comes from Dugong dugon, assembly GCA_030035585.1. Classification (NCBI taxonomy): domain Eukaryota; kingdom Metazoa; phylum Chordata; class Mammalia; order Sirenia; family Dugongidae; genus Dugong; species Dugong dugon. The sequence continues at coordinate 30,801,992 of CM057478.1, read as the reverse complement.
CAAGACCTGTGGGACACCCATCCCATGACTGGCTACCTCTTAGGCCTTGTCTGTGTAGACTGCTACCCTCACCCCAGACCTCTCGGCTCATGGCTGCCCCACGTGCAGGGAGTCAGGGAGAGGGACCCGGGCTTCAGTGAGGACACAGGGTCAGGACAGGGCTGCAGGCAGATTCTCCTCTCCTTGTCCAGTGCCCTTATAGGGGCTGTGGAGGCCAAAGCCTGCACTGGAGCAGGGATGTGACGGTGCAGGCATCTCATTGGGGGAGCCCCTGGAAGCCTCTCAAGGATGGCCCAGGTGCCCCCTCACCTGAGACGGCACTCTGCAGCACGAGGCCTGGAGCCCAGGCCTGGCCTGTTATGCGGTTCACCTCCTCAGAAAAGAGACCAGGCAGCCATCACTACACAAGGGGTGAGGGGGTGAGGGAAGCCAACCTTCCTGTGCCTTCTGGCAGAGTGCCACATCAGGTTCTGGCTGGTGGAAGCTGTCAGATGCAGATTCTTGCTCACCCAGGCCTGCTGAGCCCCAAGCTGGGCTGGGTTTAAGACTGCTGTTGGAGGCAGGAAGGAAGACCTTCCCAGTACACTCTGAGGGACAGACCAGTCCCCACTGTCCTGGTGCCAAGGAACAGATGGCTTGTGTGAGCTGGTGTCAAGGAAGAGGGCACAGAGCTGAGGTGAGCTGCATGGTGCTGGACAAGTCCCCTCCCTTGGTGGGTCCCCTGTGGTTCCCCCAGATCTGATGGGTTGCCCCAGGATAGCACGTTGCAGGGTGGCCTGAAGACACGGGCCTATGCCTGGTGCTCCTGTGGCTATACTGCCATCACCAGGGTCGGGGTACTTAATTTAAGGCCTGGAGGGTGAGAAGAGAAAGGCAGGGTTTCAGATTAGAGGCAGCAGTCTGGAAAGATGGTCTGAAGTGTTCAGGAGTAGGTGACATGGCTTGTCCTTGAAGACGGGACCATGCACCTATGGCCCCACCATTCTTGGGAGGGTGGGGGGGGTTCTGCTGCGGGGACTACACGTGTACCAAGAGCGTTTTAATTAATTTATTTCTTTACACATAACTGAAAGTGATGTTACAGTACATAAGTTATTTACAACTGTGCAGTAATGTGTTGCAAAATAAATTATCTAGAAGGCAGCAAAAGTACATTGTGAATGTGTATAAAACTGTACAGCGTTTACGGGATACACACTTTTTATATGATTATTGGCTCTGTAGTGTTTCAAGTTATGTTCTCAGAAAGAGAAACAAAATGCCCAAGATTAAAGGAAAAAAATATACAAACCACGTGGATTTGACTCCATTAAAAACACAATCAGCAGAGTCCTGGCTGTGTGTCCCCCCCCTAGTGCCTGGCGGGCAGGTGGTCTGGCCCTTGCTCAGCCCAGCGTCCTTGCCCTGTCGACGCCCGCCTACCCGCAGTGGCTCTGTGACCACAGGGAAGCAGCCTTGGGTGTCGTCTGCCTTCCCCAACCTTGAGGTCTTTTGTCCATGAGAGGCGACACCTTTTTTTCCTGTAGTTGATCAGAATGGAACAAGAATCTAAAAACGCATTCCTTCCTGCAACTGCGAGCACGACTGCAGTTAGCTGGAAACAAGGATCCAAGCGTGGCCCCCACAGGGGTGACACTGTGTCCACGTCCCGCCTGTCCCTGGGCCTGCCCCTGGCGTCCGCGTCATAGTCAGCCGGGTGGCATGAACAAAGTGCAGTCTTCCCCTTGGCTCCTCTGCCCAACGTGATGCGCCTCCTTGCTGCGCGGCCGACAGCACCGTGGGCGCCCTGGAGGCCCGTGCCCTCACCGTCCCGTTGCTGCATCACGCCGGCAGCAGCACAAAGTCGTCGTTGACATCGACCATGGGCACATAGAAGGAGGGCACCTCATTCACGCACAGGGACTTGTGCCCTGCAGGGTCCAGCTCCTGCACCTTCAACTGCCACTCCATCCTCTGCACAGCGTTTAGTGCCGCTGCTTCATGCTGCTGCCGCATCAGGAGGCACGTCTGCAGACAGACAGGCAGGTGAGGGGAGTGGAGCCGTGGCCCAGCAGACCCACCCCCCAAAAAGAGCTGTGGCGGGGCAGAGGAAGGGGCTCTGACCAGGGCCGCCTTCTCGCTCAGGCAGATGATCTGGTGCCTTCTTGCTCAGGCAGATGATCTGGTGGCTTCTACTCGACCCCTCTATATGCCAGGTTTTTCTTCTACCCCAATGAGAGACGGCACTTGGATGGGGGGATACCCAGTGAGTCCCTGTTGAGCCTCCCGCCCGCCGCTGGCTGCCCACAGTGCCTTATTAGAACTTAGCAACAGCTCTATTTTCATTTTATAATTATTTTATTTATGGCAGTGATACTGGTTTTATTTGCATTTATAGTTGGAGCTTTGTCTTTTAAAAACACATCTCATTTTTACAAGGGTATCTAGCTAAAATATGATGCTTAAATATTTAATATGAAATGGGTAGAAGTGAGTTCCCTGAAACTGGGAACTGAAAGGAATGGCTGTCATTGGCGGCAGTGTGCCTAGATGTCCCACGTGGTTCTAGGACTCACCTTTGTACATCTCTGTGGGATGTGGCATAAGGGCAAATACCAGTCTTCACTTTAATGTCAAAGTTAAATCGAAACACCAGTAGTAAAACTTGAATGGAAAGGTCAGGAATGACACGTGACTGAAGACAAAGTGCTCTGGCTCTGTCCACCAAGACGGCTAAGACGACCTCCCTCCCCCCTGCCCCCCACACCAGCTGCGCTCCCAGGCAGGAGGTTGTGAGGGAGCCTGGGGCAGCTCTCGGGACCCTGAGATAAGAAGGACCAGGAACTAGATTGAAAGGACCTCCCTGGCCAAACCTGGGACAGTTTGGGCCAATAAAAAACCCCCACAAAACCGGGACCACTTATGAACCCATCAGGAGCCTCAATACAGACAGCAAGAACACACTTTGGTTACTCCTCAAGGCTGCCATTCCACCTACTCCTTCGCTGGAGAACCGGGACTAAAGGGAAAGCATTAAAGGCATGGTGGAACTGACTTTCAGAGAATGATGGTCCCTGCTGATGGGAGCCTTCCTCACTGCACTCAGGCACTGATGCTCCCCCAGTGACTCGGAGTCAGGAGGGAGGCCCGTGGGCCAGAGCCACTCAACACATCTGGGTGCTGCCAAAGCAGCAAAAACTGGCTCCTTCCTGGTCCCAAGAGAAGATGCAGCAGCCCTGTGGGGAGGCAGGCGTGTCTGTCTCCATGGCACACTTGTCACCTGTGAGGTTGTCTGACCCAACATTTGGATTTGAACCAAATCAAGCCTGGGAACACAGAGAACAGACCAAGCACATAGAAGCTACCACTCTTCCGCCAACCACGGTCACAGCTGCATTACATTGGGGCTGGTTGGCAATGGCCCACTGCTGCTGGCTCTTCTTCAGCCAAGGACAAATGACTTCATGTTTTTAAACGGTTGAAAAAAAAAATAAGAAGAATGATGTTTCATGACATATAAACATTACATGAGATTCAAATCTGTGTCCATAAAGAAAGTTCTGTGGACACACACCATGCCCACTGCTGTGGTGGCTTGTATGCTACAATAGCAGGGTTAACAGTCGTAACAAAGACCATGTGGCCCGCAAAAAATATTTGTTCTCTGGCCCTTTTCAGAAAGGTTTGCTGAGCCCTGCTTTTGGGACATAAGCAGATGTGAGTCCACTGTAAAAAACGGGTGGGAGCCTGGGAGATGTGTGTGCTGTTGGCAAGTGGGCCACGCTGGAGGCGTGTCAGGGAAATCTGGAAATGTTATACTGACTAATGTGTTAATGGGCTGTCGTGGTGTCTAATTCACTTTAAAATGTTGTTAGTTGATTCCGAATCATGGAGACCTCAGTATGCAAAGTAGAACTGCTCCATAGGGTTTTCAAGACTGTGACCTTTCAGAAGCAGAACACCAGACCTGTCTTCTGAGATGCTGCTGGGTAGGTTTGAACCACCAACCTTTTGGCTAGTAGTCAAGCGCTTAACCATGACTCCTTCACTTTAAAATAATTTACAGAAACAACCACGGTTGGTTGGTGGCAGGTGGTGGTGTGTCTGCACCTTCTTCACATGTACATGCTAAACCGTCCCGAGTCCACTTCAGATGGACTTGCACTCCTCCAGGCAATGCTCCTGGGGGCACACGCTGCACACAGCTACCTGGTTTTACCATCACTCAGGGCTCTACCTTGTGGCTGGGTTGATGGGCTTCTGGTCTCCAGTTCACTCACTAGACTGTTCCAAGGAATTTTTTAGTACATATTTTTGGATACTTACTCTGTTGTTTCTTTAAGTTTTAAATGAGTAGAAGTGAAATTTCTAGGTTAAGAGTAAAAACATTTTGGAATTTGGTAGCTACTGTCAGTTTATCCTATAAACACCTGCGGGTTGGCCCTTCTCCATCCTAGCCAACACGCCTACTGCCTTTCACATGGGATCTTGGTTTGTAGTTCTGGAATCACTGGTTACATAGGACGTCTACCTGGAAGGCCCAGCGTTTCGTGGCCGTCCTTGTGAACTGCCTCTTTACAGACCTGGCTAATTTTCTTCCATCTGTCTATTAGTTTGCCCACTAAAGAAATTAAACCTATGTGGCATGTTTAATGTACAGAAGTCTAATTTTAATGTAGTCAAAATTTCATTTATCTTTTTTAGTAAAGTCTTCTTTGAAGCCCTGGTGGTGCGGTGGTTAAGTGCTATGGCTGCTAACCAAAAGGTTGGCAGTTCAAATCCACCAGCCCCTCCTTGTAAACCCTCTGGGGCAGTTCCACTCACTCCTATAGGGTTGCTATGAGTTTGAATGGACTGGACAGCAAGTTTTTTTTGTTTGTCAGCTATTACTGATAATCTAGGATAAATCTCGGTGTTAGGAGGGACGCTCTGTGGGGTGGCCAAGGGAAGTGCAGAACTTCCCTCTTATTGCGTCCACACTGCACTTAGTTCTGTTGTACTGCTCTTTCAGTGTGATCACTGTACCAGCACACTCGTGGGTCACTGTATGAGGAGACTCAGGTATAGGTGCATCTGGGAGACACCAGTTTGTTCTCTAAGAACAGGGTACCCCATAACTGGGATTGGAGGGGGGTGGGGGTGCTGGATCTCCTTCTGTCTCTCGCACCAATTCAACACTTGTGGAGTAAGAACCACACCAGGTGGAGAAGGCCCTGGTCTGAGCAGGCCAGGCTTGTCCACTGCTACTCATTTTTGGGGGTCCATTTTGTAACTGTGAGGCAGTCCCCCTGTACTGGTCAGCACTCTCCCAGGGCAGGCAGGGGCGGCGGTGGGGACCATGACTTCAGGCAGGGTCCAGGGCCTAACAAAACCGGTTCTGTTCAGGAGGTGATGGGAGCCACGTCCCGCATGTCAGGGCAGAAGAGACAACACTGAGCAGGCCTCATTTCTTTACAGCAGAGAACCTGCCCTGGGGAAGCAACAGCACTGACCTTCATGCGGTCATACTTGTCATCCACGTCCTGCAGCCAGGAGATGAACTGTCGTGCATTGAACCGATCTCGCACTGACTTATTCTCATCCCCCTGCCAGAGAAATCAAACACAGGAGGTTTTATAAGGAAGAATGTGGGTGACAGCTATAAAAACATGACCTTGATGACTAGGTTCCAAGGCATCCCTTCTTGATTGAGAACAAAAGCTGCAGCATCCACCTGTGGTCACTTCGGGTACAGACGGACATATGACCGCAGATGGATGAGTAAACGGGTGACACGCACTCCATTCTAGAGCTGTGGTTAAGATGTGCAGGGGACCTGGCCTTTTGGGGACATGCACAATTGCTGTCACCCCTGCAAGCCACAGGCCCCTCCAAGACCTGCCTTTATGGACAGCAGCATGCATTGTGGCACTTCAGGCTGGAGAAGACAGAAGTGAGGTGCTGTGGGCTCAGCCCATCTCTGCAGCAGGCCCGGGAACGCATCAGGGCTTGTGGCAAAGCTGGCGATGGCAACTGGAAAGGCTGTGGGTGGCTGAGTAGGTGCTGAGGGGGTGACAGCAGATGACGAGGGGCCACACACTGCTATCCTGATTTCTTCTAGTCAGCCCCTGTGACCCACGATGGGTGGCAGCATGTAACCAGAGAGGTACAGCACACAAGGTCCAGTGGATAAACATGGACCATGGGGGACTCCTGGGTCAGGGCCACACCCATCCTTGCTTTACACAGAAACCAGTGTCTCGCCCCTGTCTGATGACGTGTTAAGAGAAAATTCTCTTTGTGAGGCTGGAGTCCTGCAGCCTTGGGAAGGGGCATACACATTTCCTGACACAGAGCCACCACACAGACCCACACAGAGTGGCTCTTCCCTACCTTCTCTTCTCTCTGTGGCTAAACTAAGGCTGAGGAGGCTGGCCAGTGCAGGGCCGAGGGGACGCAGTGTGGGCAGGGCCGAAGCAATACTCGCCCTGCACAGGGTCTGTGGGGTTTGGTTGTTTCCAGCTACACCACCTTCTCCTGCAGTCAGCCAGTCCCACGAAGGCTGCACAGCTTGCCGAGGGGAGGGGGACCCTGGGGAGAGGCAGTAGGGAGGGGCCCACCTGGCTCTCCAGGGGCATGTTGTAGACCTCTGAGTCCAGCAGCATGGTGCAGGCGCTGAAGGGCACCGCCTGGTTTGCGATGGTCCTCGCCGCCCGGCAGTGCACCCGCAGGATCTCCTGTTCACAGGAGACGATCAACTTTTCCTGGAAGGAGGAGGGGTGGGTGAGCCAATGATGCCACCAAGCGACCATGCCGCGGCCGAGGGCCCCTCTGCCAAGCCTTACCCGCTCAATGCTGTGCTGCAGGCGGAGCTTCCCACGCACAGCCTCCTGCTGCTTGAACAGCTCCTTGAGTGGCTCCGCCAGGGACGGAGGGGGAGCGATCTGCAGACACAGAAAGGAGGACAACCTTGGTGTGGTTGTGGGCATGGACACACCGTGCAGGGGCCCACACGGGAGAGTGAGCAGGTGACATGCACTCCACCCTGGTGCATGGAGGAGCCAAGTGGCCCCGCACCTAGGTCACGCACTGTGGGCTTTTGCCAAGTCCCCTGTGTTGGCACCAATATCACTGTCCTTTTAAAATGTGACTGCTCTTAAGAGTGAAATTCCTCAAATGGGCAGTGGTTAGTCATTCATGGTTAGTTAGGAGCCAGCACAAATGCTAACTTTCAGAAGGCCTTGGTCCAACAGACAGGACAGCACCCACTTGTACGGACTGAGACTCCCTGAGACTTGGCTGGGCCGGCACAGTGTGTGGCCCCTTGAAGCTGCCTCCCCTGAGCCCCCAAAAGGAAACAGCTTGTTCTGATGATTGTCACATTCCACACTGTTCTTGGAGAATGAGCACAACACAAACCACGCTTTTACCAAGGGGACTGAAGTGGCCAGGTAATGAAGTTGGTGAACAGTGCTGAATGAGCTGGTGACCATGCAAGGGCCCAGACCCTGGGGTTGATCAGGAAGGCCCCCAGGAGGCGGGACTGCCTGTGGGTAGCGGAGGAAGCCAGGGGCCATACACACAGGCTCTGAGGGCAACAAGCTACGCGGTAGGGGTTGTAGAGATGGGAGTGGGAAGTGGGCATGCACAGCCTTGAGCTGTCATTCTGCAGAGGAAGCAAGGTTTGACCTGTGTGTTGAGAACAGACCCAGGTGGACCCAGGAGGAAGCAACTCGGCTGGCAAGGGGGATGGAGGTAGGAGAAGTGTCTGGATTTTGGAATTGTTGAAAGCAAGGGTGGCAGGATTGGGGGAGGGCAGGAGGAGGGTGGTCCTGGGTGGACAGTCAGGCACTAGCAGAGAGTGTGGGCACTGACCTGTGATTACACGGCACCGTCACGTCTCACTACCTGGCCTGGGCCCCCCACCCCCACCCTGTGATGCCCCTGGAGGACTCACCACTGGGATGTGGAGCTTGCTGAGGGGCTTGCCGTCCAGGAGGTAGGAGCCGGTGTAGGTGACATACTCGGCGTAGCACTGGGGGGCTTGTGGCGTGATGTAGCACAGGATCTTACGCTTCTCCTCAATCTTCTTCCGGATCTGTAGGTACTCAAAGTAGGGGTTAGCCCTATCACTGTGGTAGGGCTCAATGGCATCCAGCTTGATGGCATCCACGATGGCAGCCAGTGTCTGCTGGATCATCTCCCGTGTCTGCTGTGTTGACGTGTTCATCTGCTGCTGCAGCTGCTGGCTGGAGCGCTGGAAGCGGCGCTTGCGAGGGTGCTGGGCCTGGGCATCCTCGTCCTCAGGGATGCGACCCTTTGCTCTGGTGGCCGGGGTGGCAGGCGGGAGCTCCTTCTCAGGGGGCGGCGTGCCCTGCTTGCTCTGGTTGGCCAGCATCTGTGCCCGGTTCCTGGTGATGCGTTGTGGGATCTCCTCCACACGGGGCAGCTTCGGGGCTTCAGCTGGGGGCTTAGGAACTGGGTCTGCTGCTTCAGATTGGACACTGCCTGGGGGGGCTTCTGCCTGGGCAGCCGCGCGGCCAGCACTGTTAGGGGGGCCTGCCCCATCTGCACTGAGGGCTTGGGCCGCAACATCGGCAGGGGGGCTGTCAGGGGCAGACTGGGGTGCCACTGGGGGGTCCACGGTCTCTGCCTCCTCGTCCCCACTCCCTGCTGGATGGAGCTCGGTAGGGACTGGTACAGGCATCAAGCTGGGGCCCAGGTCCTCAGGGGCCCTCTCTACTAACACGTCCACTGCTTGCGCCACAGCTTCCAGAGGCACCTCCACCTTGGGCTCATCTGTGGACACAGGCTCAGTGGAGAGCTCTGTGGATGCCTGGTCAGGGGTTGGCTGCTGCTCCTCAGTGGCTGACGTGGGGAGGTCCCCCCCACTTATGACCACCGGGGCCCCTGGAGGTGCCTGCTCTTGGGGAACAACAGAACTCTCGTCCATAGGTTCTGTCTCCACATCTGAAACATCTTTTGTTTGGAGCGGAAGTTCTGGCAGTGAGAACGGCCCCAGGTCTAGGTCATCTTCAGGGTTTGGGAATGGGTCTGGCCAAGGGACTGGCTCCTCCTGACTGAGGGCAGAGAGGCCAGTGTTGTTTTCTAGGTAGTTATTCTCTAGGGGCCCCAGGGCTTCAACCTGAGTCACGGCGGCCACACAAGCTGGCTCGGGGGGTGCATCGGGGGCTGTCTCGGTGAGAGGCTTACAGTCGCTGAAGAAGGCCTGCAGCCCAGAGGGAGGGGCGTATGGGACTGGCTCCTTTGACGGGGAGACCTCCACTGGGACTGCTTCGACCACGTCCTCCTTGACCTCTTCAAGTCCTGACTCGGGGACTGACAATGGGTATGTGAGTGGAGAGACTGGGTATGGGGGCTCTGTGGCAATGAAGGGCACAGGGGTGGTGGGGTGCATGGGCTCTGTGGGGCAGAAATGTTTGGGGGACTCTGGGAATCTCTGTGGGGACTTCAGCAGCAGGTCTGCCCCCATGGGGGGCCAGCCGACGGGGTTCTCAGGGACACCACCACTGAGGGTGGAGGAGAGGGGCTGCTCAGAGGCAGCAGGATGTGCCCACTCGCCCGGATCTTCCTCGGTGATGACAGTGCTGAATGGGCCTTCGTCGGTGGGCTCCAGGTAGCTGGGCTCTGGGGGGATGATGGCGGCTGTGGCCTGCTGGTCCTCTGTGGCGTCAAGAGGGAGGCCCAGGTCGGGGGGCAGGGTCCCTTCCAGGGAAGGGGCTACCAGCTCATCCCTGTGGGAAGGGGAGGACTTGGCTTGTAAACTTGAGAAGATACCCTCTGGGGATGGTGTGGCATTGACCACGGCCACAGGAACACAGTGCAGAGCCTCCCCTTTGGGTGAAGGAACCCCGTACTCTGGAGAATAGTACCCGGGAGACAAGCAGGGGAACTTTTCCAGGGGAGCGGCAGCCTTGTCTTCTAGCAGGTGCCGTGCTGGTGAGTCATAGCTGGAGGTGGTGGGGACACTTTGCTGCCGGAAGAGCTTGTCCCCAACACTGAACTCTTCCTCAGGGGTCCTGCGTGTGTCCACGGACACTGAGCGGTAGAGGCTTGTGGACAGAGTCCGCGTCGGGGTCTGACTAGGGTTCTCGGGAAGGCTGCTCGAGGCAGTTGAGAACCTGTCAAAAAAGGAGGGGGAGCAGGCGCTGGCCTGTGTGCTGACGGGCATGGGCATCACGTGGTGGGAGTCGGTGCAGTCAAAGATGAGGTCGGAGTAATCATCAGCACTGCAGGAGGGGGTGCGGGGGGTGTGCATCACCTCCTCATAGCTGGGGCATGAGACCACCGAGGTGGGGGTGGGCACCCCAGTGGGCCGGCTCTGGTCAGGCCTGGGGGAGGCGGGCAAGACCTCTTTCATCTGGGACCCTGTCAGCCAGTCCTTGGGCTCTGAGCCTGCTCCTGGGAGCATTTTACTATCGGCAGTGGGTGGGGTCGGAGCCAGCACGATGGAGTCCTTGAGCTTCTTGTCTCTAAGCTGTATGTCCACCCCTGGTGGCTTTTTCGTTGGGAGCTCTAGACTCTTTTTGCGCATGTCCTCTGCCAACTTGGTCTTGTCTTTGAGCTTTGGGTCCCCAGACCTGTGCCTCATCTTCTCCATCTGCTTCATCCTCTCCTTGTGCCTCTTGTGGCGCTCCTCAATCTCCAGGTCCTTCTGGGAGAGCATCCTCTCGAAGCTTGTCATCATCAGGTCACCGTCCACTAGCAACTTTTCTCGAGGCCGGTGGTCTTTCCTGCTGGAGTCCCTGGACGGCGGCAGCTTCTCGTTCCCGTTGCTGATCTTTGCTAAGTCGCCCTTCTCCTGGCTTTCCTTGAACTTCTCCTTCAGCTTGACCTCCCCGAGTCTCAGGGTCTCCTCCTTGGACTTGTCTTTAAAATTAGAGTTTGGAGGGTTGTCCTTGTCTTTGGCTCCAGGCTTTGGCTCGTCCTTGTGGTGCCTAAGGAAGCCATCTGGATGCTTTTCTCGGTGCTTCTCCTTCTCATCTCTCCACTTCTCCCTGTGCCTCTCTCTCTTCTTCTTCTCTTTCAGGATGTTGATGGCACTGGACCCATAAGGCTTTAGTTCTTTTTCTATTTTCTTGGAAGGTTCTCTTTCAGAATCGTTTTTATCTTTCTTTTCAGTAGAAAACAATTCAATGGTTTTCTCTAACTCATCTTCTATATCAGCTTTCGTATTATAGGAAATGCTGTAAGTGTCCCCGTCCAGGAAGTCTTTTTCATACTGGCTGGAGTCCTTTCTACTGCCCGTCTCTTTGTAGTCCTCACTCCGGTCTTTCTTCTCGGCCTTTTCTTTCCTCCCCCTCTCTCGGTCGTGACTCTTCTTTGATGAGGATGAGGAGTGTCTGTGCCTCTCCTTCAGCTTCTCCTGCAGGCAAGAGCCCTCCCTGGCCTTCTCCTCGGGGGGTTCTGTGAAGGACACCTCCAGCAGGGTGGTTGGCCCAGGGTCCTGCCCTCGGTCAGTGAAGCTGTCAGAGGAGATCTCACTAATTTTATCGTTGGAATCTTCTCTGTACTCATGCAGAGCTTCTTCTTCCAACTTTTCTAATAAACTTTTTTCCATCTCAGCACTTTTTGAAGACTTCCTCTCTTTGGAATGTTCCTTGTCAGACTTCTCTTTGTGCCGGCTTTTTGCCTTGTCTTCTACTGAGTGCTTCTTTTCAGCCTTCTCGGGGAATTTCTGTTTAGTTTTCTTTTCTTGAGTAGAGTCAGCTGAAGTTCTGTCTTTCCTGTCCTTGTACTTTTCTGTGGACTCTCTATCCTTCTTCTCTTTGTGTTTTTCAAAGATTTTTTCTTTTCTGTCTTTCCCTCCTTCAGTGGCTCCTTTGTCCTTTTTCTTATCCTTGGATTCTTTATCTTTCTGCTTCTCCGAGTGCTGCTTATCAGAGGAGTACTTCCGGTGCTTGTCTGAGGGGTAGGGCTCTTTCCCCTCCTCCCTGTCCTGTGGGCCTTCTGCCCTCTGCCCCTCCCCGGTTTCTGTGAGTTTGAACCCACTGGCAGCATAGGTGTCTTTTTCATCTTCACTTTCATCTGTGAATATGTCTGCGATATACCAACTTTTCTCTTTACCCTTTTTTTCATCTTTTTTTTCAGAGAAATCTTCTGAGAGAATTCCAGGGTAAGTCTTCTCCTTTTTTTCTTTAACCTGATCAAGAGAAGCTTTTCTTTCTTTGTCTTTGCTATGCACATCTTTATGTTTTTCCTTAGTTTCTTTTTTCTCCTTAAAACATTTATCAAATTCTTTGTCCTTCTGACTCTTTTCAAGGATAGATTTTTCATTCTTGTCTTTGTCACTGGACTTGTCTTTATATTTTTCTGATTTTACTTTCTCTTTCTTTTCCTTATCGATGCCGTCCTTCTTGTCTTTTTCTTTCACTGAATGATGCCTCTCCCAAGACTCCAGACTTTTGACAAAGTCAGAGTCAGACTTGTCCTTGAAAAAACTGTCACAGCTGAACTCTTTGAGGCCTTCTCTGTAGGCCTCCTCGGGCTTAGCTCTGACTTCTTTCCTCTCCTTGGCGCTCTCGAAGGAGTCTTTTCTGTCCCTGCAGATGTCACTCAGGTCCTTGTCTTTCCGCTCTTTGGCTCCATCCACAGACTCTTTCCTCTTCTTATCCTTCTCTAATAGATAGCTGGGGATACTTTTATGCTTTTCAGTTTGGTCTTTTCTTTTTTCAGCATTTTTATCCAGATAGTCCCTGTCTTTCTTTCTAAAGAAAGAATCTCTGTCACTGCGTCTCTCGCTGTGGTCTCTCTTCTCCCTGCTTTTGTTATCCCGCCTCTTCTCCTTCGAGTCTTCTCTCACCGTCTCCAGGATGAGCTTGGCAACAGAGTCATTCTTCATCTCCCGGTAGTCAGGCACTGGAGAGTCCCAGCTGTCCTCCCCTTTGAAATCAAAGGACGAGTCGGACAAGTCAGAAAACCACCGTTCCTGCTGGTCATCAGAGAGGCTGAACTTGGTGTCTTCATTCTCCAGAAACTGATTTTTGTTACAGTAGTCGTCAAAAGCAGAATCTTCCCTATAAACTTTTTCTTTTTTGAGTTTGTCTTCTTTAAAAGTCTTCTCCTTCTCTTTTGACATTTTGTCCTCTTTTAAATCATTCTTTTTCTCTAGTTTTGAGGGCCTGTCTTTTGACTTTTTCTTTCTTTCCTCTTTGTACAGCCTCAGCTTCTCCTCCTTTGGAGACTTCTCTTTCATCAGTTTCTCCTTTTCTGACTTGTTGGTGCGGTCTTTCTCTTCTCGGAAACATTTCGTGACGTCTTTGATTCTCTTGAGTGATTTCTCATCTTTGGAGACCTTTATTAGCTCATCTTTAAATAACCATTCTTTTTCTTCTGACTTCATTTTGCTAAGTTTCTCTTCTTTCCTGAAATGGTCTCGGTCATGCTTCAACGCCTTTAGCTTGTTTTCAGTGGGAATATCATTGTCTAGAAGTATGGCCTTGTCGGGCTTTTGCTTTGAGTCCTCATATTCATAAGTGAAACTTTTCAGTTTAAGTTCCTGGCTGACTGAACACTGTCCTTTCTCCTTGTTTTTGTGTTTATGTTTTGTTTTGTGTTTTTTGACAACCTTCCCCTCCTTGTCTAGCTTTGGGATGGCACCATCCACGCTGGCGTGGAACGCACTCTTCTTCTCAGAGAGCGTGCCCTGCAGGCCACCCCCTTTCCTATGCTCCCGCTTCTTTCTGATGGGCTTCAAGGACTCCACACTGGAGGCCTCCGAGGAGCAGTCAGACTCGCTCGTCAGCCGTGTCCTGGTAGAGTCCGACAAAGAGCTGACCTCCGACCAGGTAGGAGAAGAGATGGTTTTCCAATTGTCCGTTCTCCAGTGCTTGGAGTGCTGGTCTGTGTGGTTGGGGTTATGCTTTTGGGAGGCAGTGCTCCCGTGGGAGGAGGTGGAGGAGGCAGAGAGCGAGCTAAACAGGGAGGGATCCTTCAACACTAGTGGAGACCCTTTGGCACAGCCAGAGCTGCCAACAGAGCCGTCGTCCTCGTCACTCCCCAGGGGCTCACTCTCGGACTCAGAGGAACAGAACTTGTCGCTCCTTTTTCCAAACCGAACTTCTTTGCCTTTTGTTTCTTTCTTTCGCTTCTTTTTCACTTTATTTTTTTCTTTCTGCTGCTTGGAATTAGAAGACTCTCGTGTTTTATTACCGGGCAGTACTGTGTGCGCTGACAGTCTCAGCTTTTCTCCAGTCCCCATGGTGACGTTCACCTCCTCTTCGTCTGACGTGTCCGACAAGATGCGATGCGCAGCTTTCTTTGGTGCAATTGTGTTGTTTTTAGTGTAACTTTTAACTTCCATTTTGGGTATAGAAATAAAACTGTTTGACTTAGTCTCTTTTCTGTAATCCTTTTTTAACAAGTGCTTATCGTCCACAGGAGGGACCCTGTCTTGCTCGTCGTCCTCATCAAACTCATACTCGTCCTTGATGGGGGTCACAGTTTTCTGGGGCTCTGGGTTCTTGGCCTTGTGCTTCAGGCCCTTTTCAAATTCAGAGTCTGTGTTATTGCCATCCACTGAACTGGAAGGTGCGAATGAGGGGGCGTCTTCCTCCTCTGAGCTCTCTGCTGGAGAGAGGGGAAGAAGTATCAGAGGCAGGCTCAGAACAATGCTCCCACAGATGGAGGCCCTGTGGAAACTCTGCTCCCCTCAGGTCTCGGCCTCTGGGGAAGCAACAAACTTGTTACTTTAAGTTCAAGGCCAACCACTGGCAGAAGGAAATCAAAGAGCTTTGCTTAGAGATAGACCAAAATAGGAGTAAGACCTGTGGGTTTCTTGGGAATGAACTTCTTGGGCTGAGTGCTCCCACAGCCCAGAAGTTCCCATGAGCACCAGGCATCTGGGAAGGACCAGGAGACCCTGTGTGACAGTGCAAGACCACGTGGACACACTAGGTTGCTGCTAGTGTCACTGAAATAAAGGAATCTCCACCCGTGGTGCACCACACAGTCCCACTCCCTCCCCCACACCAGCCCCTACTCTTGCACATACACCTGTGCCTGCCTGCCCACCTTCCCCACTGCCCAGTGCCTCACCGGTGGAGCTTTCTTCGCTGGACGTGTACGTGCCCTTGCCCAGCAGGAGATTCACCATTGTCGGGGAACTGGCAACTTTCAACGGCGTCTCGCCTTTCCTATTACTTTGCTGAGGATTCCCTCCGTACCGTAACAACAATTTCACTACCTGTAGAATGGTGACAGCCTTGTTAGGAAATTTTCAGAGACATCAACTACTCTATTCTACATGTGTAAAACTGCAACCCACTGAGGGACCTGCTGTCCCCAGAGGCCAGCCTCTGTGTGGTGTGTGTGGCTAGCTCCTTGTCTGTGTGTGGGACATCCAGGCTTCTGGCCCTCCTGGTCCCCTCCAGGAAAAACGGTCCCAGCTTCTTGGAAGTCCTCTTACTCCTCCACATGTTCTCAGCCCGTCCTTCCTGAAGGGCTCCCTGAGTCTTCCTCACAGCGGAGCCGCCCACTGCACTGGGAGGGGTTGTCTCACACAGGCTCTCCTGCAGCTGCAGCACACCACGTAACCTTGCCACTGGCACCGAGTCCTGTGAGGAGATGGCAGGGTCTAGCAGTTTGGGGGGTGGAACAGAGGAGACAAAGATAGCATGTCCCCACACAGGTATATTTTCCATTTCTGCTTACACAGGAAGGAAAACAACCTCTTCCTCATTGGTTTTACTCAGATAAGGATGGTCATGAAGGACAGAGATTTCACGTTGACATCTCAACAGCACTATTCAGCTGTTCAGTCAGCGACCTCAGGTACAAATGTGAATTCAGCCTCACCTCAGTCCATTACTCTGGTCTGAGATTGCAGCATTAAAGTAATCTCAGTAAAGATCAATGTAAACTCTCCTCACCCACAGGCTCTTCATCAGGAGATTATGGGCTGCACTGTGTGATCAGTGCAGAGCTGTCCACTGGTCAGACCACCACAGACTTAGCGGCTTAAACAATACATATTTGTTCTTTCTCGGGCCTGGAGGTCAAAGGTCCTAAAATCATTTTGTCCACAGGGCTGCATTCCTTTCTGGAGGCCTTGGGGTGGGTCCATTTCCTGCTCCTTCAGGTTGATGGCAACTGTGAGACTGAGCTCCCTGGCTCCTGCTGACTATCTGCAGAGGGCCGTCCCAGCTTCTAGAGACCTGTGCAGGTGTCCTTGGTGTGTGGCTGCTCCTACCGTCTCATTGCTCTACCCAGCTGGGAGACCCTCCGCTTTCAAGAACCCTTGTGACTACACAGGCCCACCATCTCAAGGTCCTTAACTGAACACAGGTGCTCAGTACTTTTTGCCACGAGGCCACATATTCACAGGTCTGAGGATCAGGACGTGGACATCTTTGGGTCTGTTACTTTGCTGACTATATCACGTTTCCCCAGTCTTTGACGTTTTCCATCATAGAAAATTTTAAAATGTATGAAAGCATAGAGATTCAAGTAATGACTCCTCCTCTGTGTGTTCCTCTCGGGGTCAGCTCCATCACCCACCAACTCATAACCGGTCTTACTTCAGCAACACCTGCGCACTACTCCCCCAAACCCCAGGTACCATATCATTTCATGAAAATGTTTCAGAACATATCTCTAAAAGGCCCCTTAAAAAACCACAATGCAATAATTCCTTAGTATCAAATATGCAATCGATGTTCAGATTTCTCCAATTTTGTTAACACTGGTTTGAATCAGGATTTCAAGCCCCATAGGTCGCACCTCATCTTGAGTCTCCTTTGACTCAAAGTCCACCTCTCATTTCCTCCCTAGCTGGCTGTGCTAACCCCTGGTAAGCTCCAGTCAACTGACTGGGGCTGCTGTGCCTCGTTGTAAAGGCAGCAGACGGGTATGTGGTGAGTGACTGGCACTGTTGTCCTCACCACACTCGGCCCTCTCCATAGTCGCCTTGGGGTGAGCTCAGGAGTCCCTGGCCCTCACCATGCTGCCCTTACTATCTAGCAGGACAAGGGGCATTGGGGGTGCACGTGCCCTTTCTGCATCACCCTCCAGGGGGACTCCTCCTTGGTAGGGGAGGCAAAAACCCAACATGACAATGGGGAACTACAGGAGGCTCTATGGTGACAAATCACTGTCACAGGGACCCTACCTTGTAGTGCCCATTGTTGGCGGCATCGTGCAGGGGTGTGTCATCGTCCAGGCCCTTGGTGTTCACCTCAGCACCTGCTGCTAGCAGCTGCTTTGCGACATCATAGTAGCCGCGGTTACAGGCTTCGTGCAGGGCTGTCCAGCCTGGAAAAAGACAACTCATAACATACACTGCCTGAGCACAGAGAGCGCACTCCCACAGCTGCACACGACAAGGAGAAGGTGCTGGCCAGGTGTCACTTGCACCGAAGTGTTAACAGTCAAGGAAAGTCAAGCCTGCCTGGAGCCCTGACTCCAGCACCTTGGCTCAGCCAGGTGAACGTCTAGTTGCTGGTCCTCAGGAATGATCTGTGGGACAACCTTACTGCACCGTCTAACTATAGCCTCCACCATGCAGCAGACACAGGCTCACACAGCCCTTGCTAAGACTGTAGAGTTGGCTGCCGCCAGGCACCCCCACTGGATGTGGCTCACTGGCTGGAGCCCCAGGCTCCTCACAAGGGCGCCTGCCTGGGGCCATGCCCGTGAATTTGTCCTCATAGTGTGGTCCGTGACATAGCCCATGTCAGCGTGAAACAGTGCTTACCCACAGGAAGAAAATTCCATGCTTTTGGAAAATCCTGATTTAAGGAAAACTGCTTTTTGAAACAAAAAGATGCTAAGTTAGGTGTGGGTCAGACAACCAAAGGGAAGTATCTAGAAGGATGCTGCATGCAGACTGCCTCACCCATCTAACACTTTCCATCCTCTATGGAGCCAAAAACTTGGGATCTTTGGGAGTATGGCATGCAAAAAGGCCACACAGAACTCTAATCACGGGGCCTTAAAAAATAAAAAAGACCAGGACATTTCTGCTTCAAATTACACGGGGCATCTAGCTGATGGCCCCTCATGTAAGGGAAGTGTGTGTGGTCTGCTCGAAGAGGATGAGGCATGGGAAGGGATGAGACCGAGACACCTTTTGTTGTGGTGTGGCTGCCTCTTCAATATGCCAGTCATGACGCCCCCGGAAGCCGGGAGAACGAATTCTTCTTGTATGGAATGGGATTTTACGTAACACAGCAGAGTAAGATTTTGAAGTGGCCCAGTTGTCTTGAAAATAATGAAAAATAAGAAAATGACCTTTTTTTGAAACACTTCCCAACAAATATTAATTTCTCCTTCTTAGTCACACAACCACATCTGAGCAGGTGCACGGAGCACCAGGTATTCTTCAACCCAGGGCCTTGGCCGGATGTACACCCCAGCCCTGCGTCCCACCGGCAGACCCTGGCCCTGGGGCTACTGCGCACCAGGCCCGAGGGGTGTCCAAAAAAGGCCATGCATCTGAGGAGACCAGCTTCCCAGCATTTTTGAAACCACTGCAAACAGGAAGCTTGCTGGCTGCCCTCATCCCTAGACTCTGTGCCTACCTCAGTTACCCCCAGTTGGGCAACGGTACCTGCGAAGTCTTTGACGTTGACGTCCGCGCCCTCGCTGATGAGCTCCTTGATGCGCCGGGCATCCCCCCGGATGGCGGCCCGGTGCAAGCGTGTCTCCCCACGCTCGTTCCTCTTGTTCACTTTATCTTTGGTTTTTGAGGCAGAGTTAGGCGTCCCTTTCTGACACACTGCAGACTGGGCGGGGTGCTTTGGTGTTGTATCTACTGCAGGCCAAGGAGGACAGGGCAGAGTGTCACGGCAGGGGAGTTGGGGGCAGCAGAAAGAACCACAGACCTGGGCACGGCGTGTCACGAGGCCACGTGGAAGCCACTCAGGGCCACCCTCAGGCTCACAAGTCCCCTGTGGGCTGTGGTGAGCCTAGGCCTAAACACATCCCTCTCCCTGTCAAGGCCCACATGGCCCAGCTCACCTGGGCTGTTTGCAGACTCCTCCGCGGTCATCTGCATGAGGAGGGCCACCTGCTGGCGCTCGGAGAGGGGGTAGCCAGCTCGGATCCCAGACAGCCCCATGCCGAACAGCAGACCAGCCTTGCGTGTAGCAGGCTCCTTCTTGATCCTCTTCCGCTCAGGGCCCTGCTTCTCTGTGAGGCAGGTAAGAGGAGAGAGGGGGGTTCATGCCATGTGCTCTTGTTAAGGAAACACTAACAATACCTTTCACTCACCCTGACAGCTTACAGAGCAAAAGGAAGGCCACTGAGAGGGAGAAAACAACAAGCCAGAAGCACTCATGCTCCCTGTCGCCACCTCTCTTAGTGATAACTGTGAGACAATCTACTTTGTTACCAGCCAATACATCCTGCTAGGTCTTCGCCTCCACCAACCATTCACCCCACTCCAGAAATCTCTCCTGAGCCCCCAGACCTTGGTCACACACAGAGCCAGGCTTGGGCAGCAATGGGTTGGCACTGACAACAGGTTCCAATCAACTAGACAAATGTGTCTAGAATTACATTCAGCACCCCCCTTCCTCCCCCCAACGAACAGTGTAAATATAAAATGACAAAAATAGTTTTAAAGTACATAAATAAATCAAGGCCCACGCGTCGGTACCATACCTTTCTTCTTGCTTCTAGGAGCCTCCATTTCATGCCATGGTGCTTGGAGGGGCGCACCGGCCTGGTAGTGCCACAACATGGACTGAACTGGAGGCATCTAAAAGCATCAACACAGAGCACTAACGAGATGCGAAGTGCAGCCCGGCTGCTTCCCAGTGAGCACGCCCTCTACTGCTCTGAACCGTGACAGCACACAGTGCCCAGCAGGGATGAGGCACACTGATACACTGGGCCATTCCTCTGAACAGAGGCAGGTGTGGGGAGAGAAAAGATACCCTGGATCTCCATGAACCCCTGTGCTGATTACGGCTGGAGGCACCTGCTGATGGAAACCAGGGATCCAGAGCCCTGCACCCCCACCCACAGCCCCATGCACAGAAAGGTCTGACAGGAGAATGGAGACGGACTGAGTCCTGTCTGTGCCTCCACTCCACCCAGGCCACGTGGCCGAGTACCCAAGGTGTCAGTCAGGGTCACAAACAGTATTTTAAGCTCCTTGAATGCAGAAACTCTCTCTGCATCCTTGCACCTCCCAGCCCTACCCCTCCAGTGCCAGGCAAGGTTACAAATGCCCACTAATACCCCAAAGTCTGACCATTCTTACAGACTTGTGACAGTTCCCTCCCAAGGCTCAGCTGCTGAAGTATATTTTTCTAAAGCCCAAGGCTCTCGGTCATAGTTCTGAAGTGCTACATGAGCCAGTAGGTTAGATGGCATGCTTTCTGAGGGTGGTCTGTGGCTCCACTCAACATGCCCTTTTCTGGATGAAGTCAGTTGAGCTATGAGATGCACTGTGTTATATAGAAATAGTCACAAATGGTTGTCAGAGTCCAGCTGGCCCGCAAACCAGCTACTGTGATTGCACCGTGCTCTGTGCACTCCCAGGACCTGCCTGGGACAAGCTGCCCTTCCACAGGTGACAGGTTGGCTGCCGACAAGCTCCAGCACCCCGCTCACTCGGCCTCTTGGGGTGTATGCGCGGCCGTCACACCAGGCCAGATGCCCCCAGGCCCCTGGCAGCACAGCATCTCAGCAGGGCCCAGGCATCTCTGCTTTCCTGCGGTTGAAAAGCACACCAAGATAAGGTGGAAACACCCCAAACCACCTTTTAAATTTCACTTTGAAATTTAAATTTAAAACACAGACTGAACCACTCCCACTATTGGCACCTGGGAATTCTGCGCAGTCACCTGCAGCCCCTAGATGCTGCTGTGGGTGATGCCTCCGGTCTAGTTAAAACAAGGTCAACACGCTTCCATTCCTAAAAGAGGACCTAGTCCTCCCAGAGTGGTTGTCGTCCACACACACTGCGTGAGTCATGGCCGAGGACACTCTGGAGAGCTGAAACATCTCATCACATGTATTTGATGGTAATGGTTTCCAAAAACAAATGAAAATTGTTCTGTGAAGGTTAGTTGCAAATAAGCCCTCACTGAGACAAAACCCACCCTCTGTTTTCTGCCTGTTCCTGCTCTTTTGTAGCCAAGGAGCATGCCTGCCCTGAGGCGCATTGTGCAGAGTGAGTGGTGTGTGTGTCTGGTGGTGCTACTGCCACCACACCTGGTATCTGAGGTCGAAACACAACACCTAGCGCTGGGCAACAACAGGGACATCAGTCACATCGACTAACTGCAGACCATGCATTAGTTTAACCTATCTTGAGATGAGGACTCCGAAACAGGAATGACGAAAGAGCTGTGTGACTGTCCATGTCTAGTGGATTAAAAAGTATCAAGGAGATCAAAATGTCATCAGGGAGAGTGAAACCCCAGTAAACAGAGGGGTGTGTGGGCCGTGGTTGTGAAACAGGGTCACTGCTTGATAGCCACTTGAAGTTTGAGGGGCAGCATAATCAACCCCTCTGGTGGTGCCAATGCTGAATTCTGCAGAATTTGATTTAAAAGCTCCTGGTTGAGCAGAACTACATCACGGAGGGTCCACTCTGTGGTACCCACCAGCTCTGGCCAAGACCAATCAGGAAAGAACAGTTTCTTCAACACATGGTGCTGGGACAACTGGATTTCCACATGCAAAAGAATGAAGCTGGACTCCTGCCTCAAACCATACATAATAGTTAACTCAAAATGGATCAAGCACCTAAATGTAGGAACTAAAACCATAGAATTCTTAGAAGAAAACAGAGAGAAATATTCATGACCTTGGATTTGGCAGTGACTTCTTAGATATGACACTAAATGCACAAGCAACGTAACAATAGGTAGACTGGACTTCATTAAACTTGAAAACTTTAGTACACATGGGGTTACCATGAGTTGGACTTGACTGCAACAGGTTTTAGTTTGGTGCATCAAAAGACACTATCAAGAAAGTGAAAAGACAGTTCCCAGAATGGAGAAAATATCTGCAATCATGTATAAGATAAGAGTCTAGAATCTAAAATATATAAAAAGCTTTTACAACAACAGCAACAACAACAAAAAACTCAAATTTTAAAACGAACAAAGGATCCGAACAGACATTTCTCCAAAGAAGATACACAAATGGCCAATAAAGTGCACGAAAAGATGTTCAACATCATTAGTCACTAACCCGTTGCCGTTGGTTCGATTCCAACTCAGTGACTATGGAATTACAGATCAAAACCACAGTAAGATACCACTTCATACACTCTAGATGGCTAGAATAAAAAAGATGATCAAAACTGTTGCCAAGGATTGGAGAAATTAGAACCTTTGTGCACTGCTAGTGGGACTGTAAAATGGTGCAGCCGCTATGGAAAAAGAGTCTGGCACCCTGTGATCCCTGTAGGGTCCACAGCTGAGCCTAAGGACAGTGCCTCTCCCTCCTGCAGTGGACTTGGGCCCAGGGAGAGGTGCAGGGCCATGGCCTGTCCTCAAGGCCCCCAGCAGCTGAGCCCTCCTTTCTGCTTCTACCCTGGCACCAGTGACTTACAGCTGCCTGCGGTTTGCTCAGGGTCATGTGCAGATGCACCTGGTTCCTTCCTCTCTTCCCAGTAACAACATGGCAACCAGAGCTGCAGTGGCTCTTGATGCATCCCTAGACACAGCCGATTTCTCACTGGCTTGCCCTGGGCTCACAGAGAACCGTTTACTAAACACCATTTTCAAAAGGCACCTGCAGCTGCCAGCATATGGAAAGGTCCCACCTGTACTCACTGAGGTTGCAGCCTCTGCAGCCCCTCTGTAAGGTCTGGAGCCACTGCTTATGGGGCTCCACGAGGGCCAGTAAGCCACCCTGGAGGCCTGGCCCCACAGCAAGACCAGGGTTGCTGAACAGAACCCAACAGCCCCTCCAAACTGTGGTCTAAAGCTGGGGTGTTGCTTCTCAAAGAACTGCGGAAGCCTACAGTCGGAGAGAACGTGCTGGACAGAAGAACTGGGCCCGTACTCCTTGCAAGGCTGGTTCTTCCCTCTGGATCTTTAGAGAAAACACTCCAACTTCTTCTTCTGCCACCCTCATTCTTACTGTTTTCAAAATATCCTGATTATATGCAAACATGAGCTGCAGCACTACTAGGCCAACAGGCAGAAGACCGCAGCCCAGGACTGTGGCCAACACCCCAGCAGGCACAGAAAGGCAGCCCAAGTGTCCGAGGCTACCTTCTCCAGCACTCAGAGCAGCCCCTAGTCCCCCAACCCCACCCCCCATGGTCATATCTACCATCCTTTTCTCAAAGGAGATGCCCTGAGGAATTCCCACCTTCCTCTGCCTCTCCCTTCTTCTAGGCCCTTCTGAAACATGCTCCCTTTCCCATTCTTTCCAGGGGGTGGGGGTGGGGGTGGGGGGCAGCTAGGAGAGACGTTTGTTTTCAGGAGCTCAAGTCCATGGTCCATTTCTGTCCTTTAGTTTCACGTCCAGGCAGAACTGAGACTTTCAACCCGAGGCTACACCTGAGTTATAGCGTATTCTGACAGCAGCAAACTCTTCGAGTCCTCATCCTGTGAGTATTCGCCACGTGTGGACAGAGGCTGTGGCTGCACATTTGTGGCTCTTGGCGGCACTTTTAGACCCTCCAGCCTCCCGTGTGTGTTGTGACTCATGGCAGAGTACTTACGTGGGCAGTTATTTTTTTTCCCCTGCTCAAAATTCATTGCTTTTCCTGGATTTGAAGACTCATGTTGTTCATGAATCCTGGGAAACTCTCCTTTCTCATCCTCTAATTCTGTGCTCCTTCAGGGACACTGAAGAGTTAGTTGTGTGTGCCAGCCCTCCCCCACACTCAGCCCTGCTATGCTCTCCCTTCTTTGCATCAGTCCAGGCGATTCTTCAGCTGTGTCTCCAGGTCACTGACACCCGTCTGCTGTGTCTGATGAACCACATATGGCCCAAGTGTCCCTCTCAGTGACTGGCATGTTCTCTCCAGATGTCCCACCGGCCCTTTTAAAACATCTGCATGATCATCTTGCTCCTTGCTGGTCTTTTCAATCTCTTTTACGATATGTTACTCAGTGTATATCTCCTCCCTCCATGTCCCCGTTGGCAAGTCCCAGGGGCTCTGGTTCTATGGACTTTCTAGAGGGCTCATTTCCTTGTGGTCTGTGATTCTCACTGGGCTCTCACGTGTCAGGGTTCTATTCTGGAGTCCAGAAGCCACGTTGAGGGTCTGTCTCTCCGGAGAGGATCTAGGAGTGTTTTGAGTTAGTTCTTCAGCTTGGCTTTTTCAATAACCTAAAGTACAGATCAAAAGGCCAACCCTATGGAAGGCAGGCCTTGGGGTTAAAATTCTCTGGAGAGACCACTCACAGCCCCCCACCCTCCCTCAACACCTGCCAGAAGAGACAAAGTGCTTTGGCTGGCAGACAGTTTCTTCCAGCCCCACATGTCCCTGAGATGCAGCCCCCTCAACGGGACAGCTCAGGTGGGCATTTTGGCCCCAGTGTCCTGTCTTGTTGTGGCCCTGGCCTCATCCAGCACCCTGACAGTCTTAGAGCCAGGCCTCTCCAGCAAAGACATGGACTGGCCTCTCCACGCTGGCCCCTGGGCATTCCCAGTAAAGCCTGGGAAGCTCAGCTCATCATTTAAAGAACAATTATTTATGTTTATTTGTCATTTATCATTCCTAATCTCTAGGCTTTTCTAGTAGGAGGGTTTCAGGATACACAGTCCACCATATTGCCAAAAGAGGAAAACCTGTAACTCCTTCATCTTGCCACAAGATCCTAAAGATTCTGCTCTATAAAAGAGTGTTTTAATGGCAATATTTCAAAATAACAAAGGTTATTGCCAGTATCAGTTAAAACTCATATTTGGACACCACACCATTAAGTTGTTTTACCCAGCTGTTACCCAAAGTGGTAGAGATACTGGTCAATACTGCTTTGTTAACCACTTTTTGGTGTTTTACTTGGTGTCATGGACTGAATTGTGTCCCCCACCAAATGTATTTATCCATTTGGCTAGGCCATGATTCCCAGTGTTGTGTGGCTATCCCATTTTGTGATTGTAATTTTACATTAAAGAGGATCAGGGTGGGATTGTAACACCACCCTAACCCAGGTCACATCCCTGATCCAATGTAAAGGGAGTTTCCGTGGGGTGTGAGCTGTACCACCTTTTATCTCTTATAAGAGATAAAAGGAAAGGGAAGCAAGTGAAGAGGGGAACCTCATACTACCAAGAAAGGAGTGCTGGGAGCAGAGTGCATCCTTTGGACTTGAGGTTCCTGTGCAGAGAAGCTCCCAGACAAAAGGAAGATTGATGACATAGACCTTCCTCCAGAGCCAACAGAGAAAGCATTCCCCTGGAGCTGATGCCCTAAATTTGGACTTGTAGCCTACTGGACTGTGTGAGAGAATAAACTTCTCTTTGTTAAAGCCATCCACTTGTGATATTTCTGTTAGAGCAGCACTAGATGATTTAGACACTTGGCCTCAAAAAACATGCTTTCCACACTAGACAATCGGTCTAATCTTCACCTTCAAGTCATGAACTATGAAGCCTGAACCATGGACAATCCACAAACCAGATGGATGAGGCAAACCAGAGAGCTACTTGCAAAAAGGATGATCACTTTCACCTAAGCATTAGCCTGACATTCCTAAAGAGTAGCAAAATGGAGACTCGAAGACCCAGACTTGCAGAGACGTGCTACGTCTCCATGGTTGAGCTGAACAGCTCCAGCTCCATCCTCTGCAGAAGTCACTGTCAAATGCTTAGACTGCAGTTATGCCTGGCTTTTTCTTTTGATTTCCTGATTTATGTCTATTCTGTCTTTGTTTCAATTACTCACTGATCACTTAACAAAAGGAGAGGAAAAAATCCCAGACCTGCCCCTTACTTGCTGTGTGGCCTGTGAGCAGGTGCTCGACCTCTCTGGGTTCTCCTCCCAGCTAAGAGGGGAAGAACTGGAATGGGCCTCAAGCTTCCTTTCAGCACTGGCCTCTACTGTTCTGTGTACCTTGGGGGCAGGCAGGCAGGCTTATGACTTCTACATCTGGGTGTCCTCTGTGGACAAAGAGTGGCTGCAGAAGTAAAAGAGGCATGCACACAGGGGCGGGAGAGGGCAGTGACTTCTCCAGTGGGACCATGCTCGCATCTGACTGCAGTGGCGGTAACTAGGACATCAGAGCACATAAAAGGGACATCACATGACTGGCTCAGGCTATAGGCAACAGAGAGCAGTGGCCCAACCGCAGCCCCTCCCTGTGTCTTGGGCTGATGCTGGGCCTCTTCCAGACCCCTGGGAGCAGCTGTGAGCAAGGCAGTGCCACGGATTGGACACCATGGAGCAAGCATGTTCCTGGGTGGGCATCCCCATGTCCTAACCCACCTGGTCAGGAGAGCAGCCATGATGCACTTGTATGAGCTATGCACTGCATACTACGACTTGTGGCTCTTTGCAGTTCAGGGTTACGGAGGAAAATGCCGAGAGCACAGACAGGTTAGGGAACATGGTCCAGTTGCCCTGCCGGTGGTGGGCCTGCGTGGAGCCTCTCCAGGCCCCGCTGTGAAGAGCCCCTGTCGGCAACACCTCAGGCGCCATTACATGCAGTGCTGCAGGATGAAGCATGCCCCTTGTGGCCCTTGACCCTTGGTAGTCCTGTGCACCACCACACACCAACTCTGGGGAGACCCCCCTGGGATCCACACAGAGAAGCCAGGAGCTGTCGTGACTTCAGTAAATAAGCGAGTGTCACCTAACACTTAATACTCAATGCTCACGTCTCAACATCCAAATAAACGCCCCAAACACCAGGGACAAGAGCCTTATTCACAAGGTAAAAGCTACTTTAAGAAAAACTTTTAAGTTTTTCCCTTGTTCCAAATAAGCACTCAGGTGCCGAGAAGAGGGCGGCTGCCAGTGCGTGATGTTTCTCCGAGGGGCCATGTACCTTTCGGGGACAGCAATCAGGCCCCTCTGGCGGTCCAGGCCGGGGCACCATGGGAAACCTGAGAGAGGTTAGGTGAAAGTCTGCACCATCCCAGACAAGATGCCTTCATGTATTCTTAAAGTTTTTTTTGATGGGAAATCTAAACATATAAAAAGTAGACAGAATAGTATAGCTGACATCATGTGATTTCATTCATGAATATTTTCGATGATGAAGCTCTTAGAACTGAGTCCAGCACTGAGTGGCTGAGGACATGCTTCGGTGTCAGTAGGAGAGGCCAGGGCAGAGCGGAGGCAGCAAGACTTCCTCAGATGGGCCTCACCTGCCTATGGCTGAGCATGGAGAGCTAACTGCTTTGGAGGGTGAAGGATTGTGAATCCACTTGAAGGAGCGGACTTGGTGGTGGCTTGTTTCTGCAGGACAGATGGACAGCCAGCCTGGCCCCTAGCCAGGCAGCTATGCCAATCCTAGGCCCTGAGTGTCCATCATGGCCAGTAGGCAGGCAGAGTGGCTGCAGATGCTGCATGCCCTCACAGAGGCTTGGTTCTAACTAGGGGAATGGGGTAGCAATTTCTACCATGTTCACATGGACCACAACAGCTGTCCAGGCTGTGGGGATGGCAGCTCCCAGGATGGGGACACGCAGAGGAGGCGTGCTGACAGGTCAGACACTCGGCACCCCCGTGCTCACATGGCAGAGGTGAAGTGCAGGCTCTGGCATGTGGCCCAGCCTGACTTAGCACCCAACGCTGCGCCTCCTGTGGGTAAGTCACTGCTGAGCCAGCCTGTTCAGCCCATCAGGAAACATGATTGTAGACTTACTCTCCAGTGTCCTAGAACACACCTAAGGCAAGCAAGCAGGTTCAGAGGGACATTCAGGGGGTTAATTCAAGGATGCTCAGCATTTACGACTTGGAACCCCGCCTTCCAGACACCTTCTTAGCTCCCTCCATGTTCGCTCTGCCACAAACCTAGGGCTTGACAGTGAGCATGATACCATGCTTTCTCAGCAGAGGGCGCTGGAGCAACACGCAGAAGAGAGAGCTTTCCTATGTGCAATATGAGGATGTCTGGTGGGTGCCCTGAGCTGCAACCTTGCACCTGGGTCATGACCCTTCCACAGCCAGGGAACCAGGGCCTGTGCCTGTGACCTTGCTTCACCCAGTGTGCAACCAGCTCCCACCTGCAGCTCCAGCAACTCCAGCCCAGCTCTGGCCTGGTCAAACCAGAACTTCTCTGCTGTCCTGTGGCCGAACCACACCTTCTCCACGGAGGTCAGGACCCCTCCAGGTCAGCCTTCAGCCAGGCAACCAGAGATCCCATCTACCTCATGGGGGACTCTCTTATCAGAGCTGACAGTTCCTCACATTACACTCCCACTCTACCCACTGTGTGGTTTTCACCTCCTGTCGGCTAAGGGCCTGTCTACACTGGGTCACCCAGTGACTCCAGCCATAGCTGCTGCCTGGCACCCCATGGCTCCACAGCTGGCAGACAGCAGGGGCAGGAAGGTGTGTGTCTCAGAGGGAAATGGCTTCATGCCATTGGCTCTAAATCAGAGTCTGAGCAAGAAACTCACAGTCAGTGTGGAATCTTCACCTAGCTCAGGCACTGTGCTGACCAGGAGATGTGACCAGGAAGAAGGTGGACAACTGGACCAATAAAGAACATCATGATACATGGAGAAGACACTGATGCTTTCAAGGATTTCATTCTACTTGGATCAATGATCAATGCCCATGGAAGCAGCAGTCAAGAAATCAAACAATGTATTTCACTAGGGCAAACCTGCAGCAAAAAACCTCTTTAAAATGTTAAAAAGCAAAGATGTCACTTTGATGACCCAAACCATGGTCTTTTCAATCACCTCATATGCATGCAAAAGTTGGACAATGAAAACAGAAGGCAGAAAAATTGAAGATGTGAACTGTGGTGCTGGCAAAGAATATGAATATACTGTGGACTGCCGGAAGAATGAACAAATAGGTCTTAAAAGAAATCAACCAGAATGTTCTTTAGAATGAGAATGACAAGACTTCACCTTGCTCACTTTGGACATATCATCAGGAAAGACCACTCAAGGAAAGGATACCATGTTTGATTAAGTGGAGTGTCAGCAAAAATGAGTAAAACCCTCCATGAAGGTACTGACACAATAGCTACAACGGACTCAAACATGCCAAAGGTCATAAAGATGGTGAAGGACCAGGCAACGTATTTTTATACATAAGGTCACCATCAGTTGGAGCTAACAACTAGCAACTAACAACAACAAATCAGCCAAGGAAGCCAGGACCAGCCTGCATGTGGGAGCAGCCTACCACCTAGCAGAAGGGGTCTGGGCTAAAAGCAATCTTAGGGGGAAAAGAGAAGCTGGTTTAAGAGACACTTGGTTAAAAACACGTGTCTAGTATAGGCAACTGGTGCAGACAGTTTGCGCTTGGCTGCTAAATGAAAGGTTAGTAGTTCGAATCCACTTGGTGGTGCTGAGGAAGAAGGGCCTGGCAATCTGCTTCTGTTAAGATTATAGCCATGAAAATCCTATGGACTGGTTCTACTCTGTAACACATGGGTTGCCACAAGTTGGAATTAACTAGATGGCGATGGGTTAGTACAAGCAATGCTGCCCCCTGGCCATGGTCAGGATCACCTTGCAGTAAAATCTGTTTTGTTTCATTACAAGAAAATTGAATATTAAAGTCTGCCCCCAAAAGGTAACACAGAAGAGGTTAAATATTCCATTTCTCTTGTATTTAGATGTCTGTAAAGTATTCACTGACTGGGAAACTATTTTTAAATTTCTTCACTTTCTCTTACCTCACAGTGATCCCCCGCTGCCCTCACTGGGACCACGCTGCAGAGAGAAGCTAAAAGTCTGAGAACTCACAGTTTCATGAGCTGCCCACTACTCCGCAGAGGACTAACGGGGATTCAGGTAAACCTGCCTCTTGCCAATATGTCCAGTAACAAGGCCCATCATCAGAAACAGACCCATGAGACCCTCAGAAGCACAGAGTGCCCAAGAAGCACCAGAGTCTTTGGAGGAGGGCCCCTTCTCCACAGGACTTGCAAAGATGCTCCACCACCTAAGAACCAGTGGGCGAGCATGGAGTGGTCACCTGTCCTGAACGAGCATTAGCTTCGCCATGACAGCACGTGCTGGTGTGTCTCAGGCACAAGATACCAGACGCTGATCAGGGAGTACCACACCACACCCCTCCCTCCGGAAACTGGGCACCACCACTCTGACTCCCACAGCAGGCTTCTCAGGGAATGGCCGCAACTCTTACAGGACTGTCTAATGTCACCTGCCTATAAAATTCACTTTGCAGTTGCTATGAGTCAGAATCCACTCGATGGCAACGGGTTTGGTTGTTGATGGAGCTGTGGTGGCAGTGGTTAAGGGCTCGGCTGCAGTTTGAATCCACCAGCCATTCCTTGGAAACCCTATGGTGCAGTTTTACTCTGTCCTATAGGATCACTATGAGTCGGAATTGACTTGATGGCAACAGGTTTGGTGGTTTTTTGTTGTTGTTGTTGTTAGGTGCCATATGACAGAGTAGAACTGCCTCATAGGGTTTTCTAGGCTATAATTTTTTTTTTTTTTTGATTGGGCTTTAGGTGAAAGTTTAGAGCAAATCAGTTTCTCATTAAACACTCAATACACACTGTTTTGTGACACTGGTTGCCAACCCTGTGATGTGTCAACACCTTCCCTTTCTTAACCCTGGCCTTCCCATTTCCATTCGTCCAGTTTTCCTGTCCCTTTCTGCCTTCTTGTCTTTGCTTTTTGGCTGGTGTACCCATTTAGTCTCGTACATGATTGAACTACATGTGTTACTGTTTGTTTTCTAGGCCTGTCTAATCTTTGGTCGAAGGGTGAGCATTAGGAGTGACCTCAGTACTGAGTTCAAACAGTGCCCAGGAGGCATACTCTCAGGGTTTTCTAGGCTATAATCTTTACAGAAGTAGATCGCCAGGTCTTTCTCCCACAGAGCTGCTTGGTGGGTTCGAACCGCCAACCTTTTGGTTAGCAGCCAAGCACTTAGCCATCGCACCACCAACCCCCACCTGCCCACGACCCAAATACCTTGTAACCAGGTAATCCGGTGACACCATTCTACAGCAGAAGTCGGCATGAGCATCACAAGTAGGAGAAAGAAGGCTCTGGGCCCAGAAGGGGCAGCTGTCCACCATCTGTTCTGGCTGCCCACAGTAGAGGGGTCCACCCACTTCTCCCTGTCTCCTCAGCTCCTCTGAGAAGTGTCTCGCCCTGGCAGGCTCTCCTCCCTGGTCTTAGAGCTCTGCCAGCCCCAAACACACCGAGCTCAAGGACGAGAGCCACCAGTGACTAAACACAGCCCGTGAGGCAGCCCCATGCTCACTCAGACCTTCCAGAAGGACCCGAGCCCAGTCTGCAGGGCCCCTGTACTTCCCAACATGGACGTTCTGGGAGGGCGGGGCCTGGCTGTGGGAGAGTCTTCTGCGTGAAGGCCGCGGTGGGCTGTCTGTGGCCTTCACATGTTCCCGAAGTCACTGTGGAATCTCCTGAGCCTGACCCAAACGCTGCTGCTTCATTCCCATGACCCGAATCTCACCAGACTCTCCTGTAGTGTGATCTGCAGACTTCTGAACTGACACCCTGACACCCCTCCTGGGCCTGGCCTCTAGCCTTGGTCCTGGCTGGCTGTCCTGGTATTTGAAGAACTGGCAACAAGACAGCACAGCCCAAGAGTGGGGCTCATCCCAGGCCTTTGTTGAGGGTTGTGACCATCAGGCTGAGATGGCCTGTGTGCACAGGGCCAGGCGGAGGAGGAGCATAGGCTGGGGGAATGCTGTCCTCCTTGGGACCCAGCCCTCACCACCGTGAGCCACTCATGCCCCACCCACACGAGACAAGCACAGGTCACATGTTAACTCGCCACGTGAGGACACCATCCCCACCACACTGCAGCCTAAGGTCCCCACAGGGGGCTGTGGAGGACTCCATTGATTGTGTTCACGTTCACCTGCCATCAGGCTTTTACTACAGACAACTGCGTTTAATGTATACATAAATTAATGTTATACAACAGCACTAGGGCCTGGAAGTTTCGGGGGGTAGGGGCCCAGCCCCTGCCCCCATACTGGACAAACATGGGTGGGTTCCTTGGTGTGCTGGGGGCATTTTCCATGGCTCCTGCCCCCCTTCCCCTTCGCACGTGTGGAAAATCTCTGGTGTGATGCTCCCTTACTGCCCCGAGCTGCCCTGAAGGACAGGAGAGGACAAGGTGCTATATGGCCTGGCCTGATGCCTGGCCCCAGCTCCTGAGCACTGCTCACCCTCCCTCAGTATCTCTGCAGGAATGCCTTGGGGCAGGCCCTATGCAAAGCAGGAGTGGCAGAAGAGGATGGAAGCAGCACCACTCCACGCCTTTCCCTGAGGGTCGCCCCAGGCCACATCCAGGAGAATTACAAGTCAGTCAGACAGGATGTGGGCTGCTGCTGTGGCAGGAAGATCTGAAGAGGGAATGGCAGAAACTCCACCACATGGAAGGTAAAGGTGCTGTGACCCCGCAGCCACCCTGACCCAGGGCAGTGATGTGGGTCCCACACGCCAAGAGCCCCAAGACAGTTACGGTAGCCCCCCCGAGTCTCCTACCTGTGTCCGAGTCTTTCTGCTCTCCATTGGCACCGACGGTGAAGGGCAGCTTGCGCTTGGTGGTGCGCTCTCTCACTTCCTTCCCTCCATCGCTTCTGTCCAGCTTTGGGGTTTTGGTTAGAGAAACTTTATCTTTATCCTGGAAAAGGAAGTGCAGCCTCAGACATAACTCCCAAATTAAATTCTCAAAATCCTGAAGTCTACTGCAACTTCATTTCATGGGCCAGGAAAAGCAACCTCTCATTTGGCAATGAACACCCCCTCCTGTCCCCAGACTCAAGAGTGCAACTGTGCATCCTCCTAGGCTCACTAGGGAAGCTTCTGGATGAGCACCGACCGTGCCCTGTGAAGTGCCCTCATGAGGCCAGAGGCATCCGTCCACATGAGCGCTGACTCTGCCTTATGAGTACGTGCTCTCACAGGCCAGAGGCAATGGCTCAGCCTGACTAGTCCACCGCTCCCTGTTTCAACTCCTGCACCTTAAGGGCTCTGGGGAAATCATTGCCAACTAACACCGTCTGCAAAATGGGGAGATAACATCACCTCCATAGAGGGTTAGGGGACAGACAGAGCATGCCGATGCCAGCATGCAGGCAGCTCAGGCCCACTGAGGGACACGGCTCATGGTCTCACGACGGCCTCCAGAGCTGAGGTGCGCAAGTGGGTTCTAAGTCAGGCACGGAAGCCACAAGATATGAGTGTGGTGAGAAGACGGCATGGTGCTGTGAGGGAAGGATGGTCCCAGGGGCAGAGGCAGAGTGGTGGCAGAGCAAAATATAGGATCAGACATCCAGGTGCTGTCCTCTCACCATGACAGAACTAGTGAGAAGGTGACACATCACAGAGCACAGGGTCTTCCTCTGGTGGGAAGTGGCCCTGTCTGCACTGGCTTGGCCCTCAGACACCCCAGACTGAGTGGGGCTTTTTCCTTGTGCCCAGAACTGATCCCATAGACCTTAGAGTCTCTCGGGTGTCCACAATTCTCATCAGCACTGCTCTGTTTGCTCCATTGCTGTTTGGGCCTGATTCAGACACGCAGATGGGGGCTGCAAGGGCCAGATACTCTCCGTCCTGCCCACTTTGGAATGAGTGGCTCCAGGTGCTGTGACATACCCCCACCCCCAGTCATATGTATTAAGCACTGCAATAAACCATACACGGCCAAGCACAGATGTCTGTGGCACTGCATGATTCACTGGGCCTGCCTGCTGTTTCAGACAGGAGAAGATGTCGCCACTAGAAGTATACCACTCCTTCCCTCACCAGCAAGCCTCTGTTTCTGGAATGTTCCCCAAGTAAACTGTTGGCAAACACAGCCCTGCTCACTTTCCTTGTGCTAATCTGGTAGCACCTCCTTCCACACATGGCCCGCATCTTGCTGTGCTGGACCAAGTGAGGCTGTGCAGGTACAAAATGCACACTGCCTGGCGCTGGGGCCATTGCACCACGGCCACACTGCCACCACCTGTGACGAGGACACCACACCAACTCCTGGGAGGGCCCCAAGCACGCTTTGGCCACCAAACAGCCTGGGGTCAGTGCCAGCCTCCCAGGCCCGTCTGCCCCTTCTGATCCCAATGGATTCTCCAGCTGGACCAGTCAGCCAGGTATTCGCCAAACCTAGCAGTTAAGAAAAGACAAACTGTGGAAAATGGTTTGACACTTTCTAATAAAGTTAGTTAACAAAACGAGAGCGTATGTTCACAAACTAGTACAAGAATGTTCACGGCGGCTTTGTTCAGAATAGTCGAAAAATGAGATAATTGCCCATCAAAAACAAATGCATAAATCAATTCTGGAAAGTCATAAAACAGTATACTCCACAGCAATAAAAAAATACTGACACATACAGCAGCATGGATGAACCTCACAGATATTAGGTGGAATGAGAGAAGCCAGACAAGAGTACATACGTGATGATTACATTTATAAGAAACTCAAGATCAAACAAAGATAATATTTATAAAATCTGAATAGTGATCATCTCACGGGATGGGACACAGTCTGAGAAGATGTATGTGGAAACCTCAGGAAGTGCCAAATATGTTCTGTATCTCAACCTGAGTGGTAGACATGTGACAATGTGTGCTTATAAAAAAGTCATCTTTCTGCACACTTAAAACTTGTTATCCTTCATAGGGCATGGGGGAGGGGAGGTGCAGGGAGAAAAGGACTGAGCCAAATCTAATTCCAGAGGAGACACTATTTTCACGACAGACTGTTTCACTGTGTGATTACCAGATGCATTAATACTGCTCTGCTCTTGCAAGGTACTTAGGCGAGGAACACTCTCAGTATGAAAAACAAACCCAGGATTAGTAGAGCTCTTGTGCATAAAAAAATTGTGCACAGACCAAAACTCGCTTCTAAACTTAAACAGACAACAATAGAGGGTGGTGCTGCGCTTACCACAGAGACACAGGCTACTGCATGTCTCTGCGCCTCAGATGCTCCAGAACAAGGGGTTGGATGGGTGATTGGGATGAGTGATTTTCACCCAGACTGCCCATCAAAATTGTGCAGAGCCCGACCATGCTGGTTCTGCAGCCCCTCCCCTCAAAGATTCTGGTTTCATTGCCTTGATTCTGGTTTCATAGACTTGAGTGCAGCTCGCACGTCAACGTTTTTCTAAAAGTGCCCCTCTTCTGATGACATGTAGCATTTCAATGAAACATCATCAGTCTGCTTTCAGTGATGTGACAGAGGCTCACAGGCACACGTGCAGCCACCACAGATCCCTACTGCCTTCTTCCCACAGGACAAAGCACAACAGCAAGGCCAGGAGGATACTGGGGTTACCAGAGCACACAGACCTCACTGCCCAAAGGTCACATCTGGCGACCCAGTCCTCAGTGCAGACTAGATGGCCAGCCTTTTCTACTAGAGCAGATATTTCTCAGATCACAAGGAATCTAAAATTTAAGTGCTTTAGTACTTCCCAGCTTCCGTTCTAACCAAAATCACGGCTGTAATGACACAGAAGAGAGGCACAGTCTATGAGCACAGTCTTCTAACTTACTATGTAAACGAGATATGGACAGATATGGACAACTGCTGACTACTAGTTTGCTCCCCTCTTCAGGCTCTACCATCAGCCTCCAGAGGAAATGACTCACACCCCATACTTGTACCCAGCGAAGATGTGACTGCTACCAGAGCTTCGACACGGAACAAAAAATGCTCCACTGAAACGGAGCTATACTTTTAACGAGGGCACAGCAGGAACAATAGTTGGGGGAAGTATAGTTTCCAGGTGTCTATCAACCCCACATTATCATACTCCTGGTGGCCCTGCTAAAGCTTATCTCAAAAAAACAGACTGCCTTGAAAAACACACACAGGACAGGCATTCTAGCACCGTGAAAGGCAGAGGTTTTGGAGTCCGCTCCAAGCTTAAGTAAAATCCCAGGCTTCTGCTAGCCACTGTAATGCATGGTGTTGCTGGTATCAGCCTAACCTCCTGCTGAGAGCAGCCAGAGATCCCTCTCTCTTTCTCACATACACCCGTTTTAAGACACTGGAAAACAACCAAGACAGTCAGGACTTGAGGGGCCTGGAGAGAAGGGGGACTTTGGCCTGAGCCACATTCCCTCCTCCTCCTTTCCCTCGGCCATTGCATATGAGAAGGACCAGAAGAGAAGCAGCAGCAGCAGCCTGGATAGAGTCTGGTGGCCTCTGAGAGCAAAGGGCCTCAGAGTGAGCAGGGCACTGCATGCAATTCTCTGTGGCACTGGCCTCTGTGTGTGCGCGCACGTGTGCACGTCAGAGACCCAACCTGGAGAACCCAAGCAGAAAGGAGTTGTTGGAGGGTAAAAAATCTGGCAGAAAATTCAGCATTCTCATGCTGTAAGGAGACAAGAGTTTCAAATTGTGGACCTGCAAGGAGGAGGGACCTCCAAAAAAGATCTATGTTCATCTGAACAGATGCAGAAAAAGCATCTGACAGAATTTACCCATTTGTGATAAAAACTCAGGAAACTAGGACTAGAAGGGAGTTCCCTTAATCCAATAAAGGTTACCTGCAAAAAAAAAACAAAAAACCCTACCTCGAACATCAGCTGTTCTTCTCCAGCATTATGAAAAATATCAAATACACAGACAAATTTAACACTTACAGCCAGCACAGTGATTCTACAATTCATAATTTGTGCTACTAGCTTTATCACCTTATCTCTCAGTCTGTCCGTCCATCCATCCATCTTCTTTGATGCATTACCAAGTAAGTAACAGACATCAGTACACTTCAGCCATAAACACTTCATCATGTGTCTATTGTGAGAGTTCAGTATTTGTTTATAGTCTTTGAAGGCCAGATTATATACGATAAAATGAACAGACCTTAAGTATATGGGCAAGTATTGGCAATTGCATACACCTATGTAACACAAACCCCTATCAAGATGCAGACGGCAGCTCTCAAATGCAGCCTCAGGATCCTTTTACTCTCAAAATTTGCCAATGACACCAAAGAATTTTTTCCTTTGTAGGTTATACCTACTGATAATTATACTACATTAGAAATTCAGAATTTAATTAAACCTATTACATGGTAAGTAACATATGAAAAATAACTATATTTTCCCAAAACAAACAACGTTTGGTGATTAGCGGGATACAGTTTTACATTTCTGCAAATCTCTTTAATGTCTGACCTAACAGAAGACAGCTGGGTTCTCAGATCTGCCTCTGCAGGCAGTCTGTTGTGATATGATGCCTTGGTGGATGTATAGGAACAAAATATGGCCTCACACATATACATGGTCGAAAAGGGAGTGTGATTTTGTAACATCAAGTGCTGGTCATTTGGCAAATATTGACTCACCGAGCTATACGGCTCTTCCAAATGTTAACGTGTTTTCAATACAGAAATACAAAAATTAAAATTTGTTATCAACACTGATCTCATCCGGAAAGTTTTTACTAAATATGGGAGGAACTTGATGTTCAATGAGACAGGTACAAGTTTTCCAAAATTATAATTCTTACTTGAAACTTCAAATTTTATCATTAGCCAAAAATGCTGTCAGTTGTTTTCTTTACAGCGACAGGATCACTTCATTCATTTTTGAGAAAATATCTGCCAGATATCCAGCTCTGAATAACCAACGTTTGTCTGAAAGACGCTCTTTCAAGCTTGGAACTCCAACAGCTGCACAAATGCGCCGGAGCCACTATCCTCCTCTGACCCGCAGCGGAAGAACTTTATGTGCACATCCCTGTTTGTCACATGAAGTATTAAAAAGATGTGCACTAAAACGGATGAGATTTAATAAAATCAACACACTCGCTGTTCACTGGGGATGCTCATGAGTGAAGCTGGCAGGGGTCTCTGTGGGTATGCGGGGTGAATGACAAGCATGTGGCGTAGACACACTTGGGAGGCCCTATCTGGGTCGTCTGAGGCAGTGGCGGCTGCACCATTAGTGTGCCAACCTCACAATCATAGCTTGTGGCTGTATTCTGTCAATCCATCTCACTGAGGGTTTCCCTCATTTTTGCTGACCCTCTAACTTTACCAAGCATGATGTCCTTCTCCAGCAACTGGTCTCTCCTGAAGATGTGTCCAAAGTAAGCAGGACAAAGTCTTGCCATCCTGGCTTCTAAGGAGCATCTGGTTGTACTTCCTCCAAGACAGATTTGTTCGTTCTTCTGCCAGTTCATGGTATATTCAATATTCTTTGCCAACACCACAATTCAAATGCGTCAATACTTCTTTGGTCTTACTTTTTACTGTCCAGTTTTCATATGAATATGAGGTGACTGAAAATACCATGCTTTACGGACTACTCGAAGGCAACATTGAGAAGAATGGGCATTTCAGAACACTTACTGTGCTCATGCGAACTTGTACATGAATCAAGAGGCAGCTGTTTGAACAAAACAAAGGGATACTGCCTGGTTTAAAACTAGAAAAGGTGTGCATCAGGGTTGTATCCTTTCCCCATACTTATTCAATCTGTATGCTGAGCAAATAATCCGAGAAGCTGGGCTATACGAAGAGTGCGGCATCAGGATTGGAGGAAGATTGATTAACAACCTGACATATGCAGATAACACAGCCTTGCCTGCCAAAAGTGAGGACAACATAAAGCACTTACTGATGAAGGTAAAAGACTACAGCCTTCAGTATGGATTATATCTGAATATTAAAAAAACAAAAATCCTTACAACCAGACCAACAAACAACATCATGGTAAGTGGCGAGGAAACTGAAGTTGTCAAGGATTCCATTCTTCTTGGAGCAACAATCAATGCCCGTACAAGCAACCGTCAAGAAATCAAACAACACATTTCATTAGGCACATCTGCGACAAAAAACCTCTTTAAAATGTTAATACAGCAAAGATGTTACTTTGATGACTAAGGTTCGCCAGACCCAAACCATAGTATTTTCAGCTGCCTCATATGCGTGCAAAATCAAGACATAATGTTGAGCAATTGATTTCCTTCATATAAATCAAGAGCCAAAATTTAAGGTGATACAGTCAGAACATAGGTTCCTTTTGGCAGGGTTGTAATCACTGGTTAGGGGCAGTACAAGGAAGGCTCCTAGGGTGACGGTAATATTGGATATTCTGATCTGGTCATGATCATCACAGGTTTTATACTGAAATAGAAAATACGATGTGCATTTACATCTCAGTAAAAAAGAGTTCCAAAAAATTTAAATTCTCGCTTCTCACCTTACTGTCTCTGCAAGATCCAAGGAAAAAGTTTAAAAAAACACCTATAATGTACCTGGAGTACATTAGGGGATGGACCCGGAGCTGCATAAACAGGCAAGCACTGCAGGGTGGCTATGGATGCAGCCCACAAGGCACACTGGGGGGGTTCAGAACTGAGCTGTATGACCGGGGGCTAATTAACCTCTTCGAGCTTCACTAGCCTCCCCAGAAAAACAGGACTCACAACAGGAACCAACTATAAACATTACAAAATGTTCTAATTTCCTAAATGCTAACAAACACTTCTTAACATTAAATTTAACCTTTATCGAGCACCTATGTGTCAGACCATGATATTCCATAAAAGCCATTATCATGATAACCACTCTACTGGGCACTGACCCCTAATAACTTGGGCTTTAGTCATCTCACTTAGTCCTCATGACACGCTAATGAGGGGCTTCATATGTGTCAGTTACAGTCCAGGAGAGGAGGGCTGGCTTCTCATCTCTCCACCACGCCAGGCTTATGACGCGTGAGGAAGCACACAAAGGGACAACAAGTTCTAGCAACTGTCCTGAAAATGGTCACAGTCCACTTGACACACTGACCCTGGAACTATCGTAACTAGTTAACTGACTTTTATCTATGAATTATTGATGGCCAAATGATCAAAAAGAACGAAATCACTGCAGCTATTAAAAACAACATGAATAAGTCAATCCAGCTGTTCCAGCTCCATAAGATGGTCCTTTCCTGATGGAGTTGCCTCGGTATCTTTGTTGAAAACCAAGTGACCACATATGTGTGGGGTCTATTTGTGGACTCTATTCTGCTGCATTTCAATGTGCCTGTCCTCATGCCAATACCACACTGTCTCATTATTGCAGTTGTCTAGTAAGTATTAAAATCAAGGTTTAAGTGCCTCAATTTTGTTCTTTTTCAAGGTTGTTTTGGCTATTCTAGGTCCTTTGAATTTCCACATGAATTTTAGATTCAGCTTGTCAAGTTTCCACAACAAAGCCCTCAGGAATTTGAATTGACACTGCTGAATCTATAAATCAATTTGGGGAGACATGGCATCCCAATAATACTGAAGAGTTTTCTGAGCAATGAACATGGTATAGTTCTCCATTTTTAGGTTGTCTTTAATTTCTCTCAATGTTTTTAAAACTTTCATCAAATTCATCTCAAAACAATCCATATTCAAATTCATCTCAAAACAATCCATATTTTTTGATGCTATTGTAATAGTATTTTTTAAATTTTAATTCTTGATTGTTCATTAACAGCACTGAGACACACACTTTTGTATACTGGCTTTGTACTGGACAACCTTCCTGAACTCACTTTTTAGTTCTTGTAGCTTTTGTGTAGATTCTTTAGGATTTTCTCCATAGTCTATAATTTGTCTGTGAATAAAAACACATTTGCTCCTTATTTTCTAATTTGTATATCTTTTATTGGCCTTACTGTGCTGGTTAAGAACCTCTAATACAATGTTGATAGTGGTAAGAGCAGGTATCTCCTTGCCTTGTTCTCAATCTTAGGGGGAAAGCATTTGGTCTTTCACCACTAAGCATGCTACCACTAAGTATGCTAGCTGTGTATTTTTCATAGGTGCTCTGTATCAGATTGAGGAAATTCCCCTCTACTCCTATTTTGCTGAGAGTTCTAACGACCAATAGGTGTTGAATTTTGTCCAAGCTTTTCCTGCATCAGTTGACTAGATCATATGGGTTTTTTTGTTTTGTTTTTTAGTCTGTTAATACAATGAATTGCAAGAATGATTTTAGAATGTTAAACCAACCTTGCATTCCTGGTACAAACCCCACTTAGTCATGATATATTAATTTTTGAATTGTTCGCTAAAATTATTAAAGAATTTTTAATGTTTATATTCACGAAGAATAGTGGTCATACTGATTTTTCTTGAAGTGTCTTTGTCTGTTTTTGGTATCAGTGTTGCAACTGATGGAACAATTGGATAACCATATACCAAAAAATTAACCTTTAACCTGACCTCACACAATAGACAAAAATAGACTTGAAATGGATCACAGATCCAAATGTAACAACATGTAAAACTTCTAGAAGAAGATACAGGAAAAAACTTTATGACCTTGCATTTGCCAAAGATATAAAAAGCACAAATTCTAAAAAGAAAAAAAACATTAAAAACAACAACAATAAACTGGACTTCATCAAGATAAACATTTGGTTCTTTGAAAGACAGTGTTACAATAGTGAAAAGACAAAGTCACTAACTTGGGAGAAAGTATCTGTAAAACATGTATCTGATAAAGGACTTGTACCCAGAACACATAAAGAAATCTTATAATGCATTAATGTAAGATAAATAACCCAATTTAAAAATGGGCAAAATATGTGAATAGACACTGTACCAGAGAATAGTATACAGATGGCTAATAAGCACATAAAAAGATGCTTAATATTATTACTTATAAGAGAAATACAAATTAAAATGAGATACCATTACACACCTAACTAGCATGGCCAAAACTAAAAGGTTTCGATGAGTATGTAGAACAATGGAAACTCTTTTACACTGCTGATGCAAATGACCAAGTAGGGTAAAATACTATGAT
The DNA here is from genome assembly GCA_030035585.1 of Dugong dugon. NCBI lineage: Eukaryota > Metazoa > Chordata > Mammalia > Sirenia > Dugongidae > Dugong > Dugong dugon. Next base: position 30,760,183 of record CM057478.1, on the reverse strand, counting down.
CACTCTAGAAAATATGTTGGCAGTTTCTTAATAAGGTAAACAAACATCTATCTACCCAAGAGAATAAAAGCACAGGCCCACACAGGACTTGGACACAAATGTTCACAGCAGCTTTATCCATAATAGCAAAAAACTGGAAGCCACCCAAATGTCCATCACCAGGCAAAAAGATAAACGAATTGTGATCTATCCCTCCTACAGGCTACTCAGCGTGACCGAGGAATGACTCAGCAATACATGCAACCAGGTGTAAAACTTACTGGCAGCAATTACGACTGCAAGGGAGGAATGAATTATAAAGGGGCATGAGGAAAATTTATAGGGTAATGGAAATGTTCATTATCTTGATGTGGCAAGATAATGGGTGTATACATACGGCAAAACTCTCAAACTATACACTTCAAATATGTACAGTTTATTGCTTGTCAATAATATCCCAATAAATTGTAAGAGTACATGTGTATGAAAGTCTCATACACACACACAGAACAGTCATGAATGCAAAGGTATTTAACATGAGTAAATATACAACTACTATGGAAAACAGTATGACAGTTTCTCAAAAAGGTTAACATACTCCTAACCACAGAACCTAGCCATTCCTAGGTATTTAGCCAAGAGAAATGAAAGCACATGTCCACACAAAGACTTATACACGAATGTTCAGTGAAGCTCCATCTGTAATAGCCACATACTGGAAAACAACCTCCTCCTCCTCCCCCATCCATCCATCCATCCATCCATAAAAAGAGTGCAGCTGAAGAGGACAACACACGGAAGAGGCAGGTCGGGGCAGCAGGAGTGAGCCCTCTACTCCTGAGGCTGCTCAAGACTCCACAGGCTCCCAGCACCTCTCAGGCTTTGTCCTCCCATAAGCTCCCTCCTTGCCTGGGAGCATCTTCTCATCTGCCCTTGCCTTCTAAGGACAGTCCCTCTCCCTCCTAAGGGCCAGCACAGCCCACTGTCCTCTCACATCCTAGATGGTGGCAGGGCCACGAGCCCCGGCGTGTGGCTCTCTCTCCACTCACAGTTTTGTTTCGCATGGTCCTGAGCACAGAGCTGAGTACTTGAGGAAATGACTAAATGCAGTACTGAGAACTCTGAGCTCTACTGATTAATCATGAATTTTAAATAAAAGCACTAATTTCTGGTCTATGAATGTCCTAACACAGTTAGCTGCCTAACAAGTCCTAACATCAGCAACAGAATAAACATGAATGGTCTAAGCCACTACAAAAAAGGGGCTGTCCAAAAACCCATGAGGAGCAAATAAGGCCAGATACTAAATTAGACACACTGCAATATTCTGCCTGACCAAAAACAGTTGTGGGAGATGAATATTTAGGTAGTAAAACCCTAAAGCACAGCCACAAAGGGACTGCCATGACATCAGGAGAGTTTGTATCTTCTAGGAAGGAAGGGGCTTATGAAAGAGACAAACAGGGAGGTTGTAAGGATGCTGGAAATGTTCTATTTCTGGACTCAAGTGGTAGTAACATGGCTGTTCAATTTTTTAAGAAATTTGTCAAACTGTACATGTCTTATTCTTTTCTATATGTGTGTTAAAAAGGTTTTAAAAATTGAAAAGCAAGAGAATGATAAAATTCAAGATGGTGGTTACCTCCGAATGGGAGAAGAAATGGGTTGTGTGATGTATTTGATAAATAGTCTTTAGTATCTACTTCATATTTAATTTCAAAACGATTAGGAAAAAGAGAGATCCCAGTGGGACCCACAGTGGTGCGACCTCTTGGAGGGCTTGGCAGCAGGATAATGGCGTCCCCCAAATCCTCATGGTGGGTACCATCCTAACAACCGCGCTGTTGCCAAGACTGCATGAGCGCACATCTTGAAACGGCTTGTACCTGGTGACGCTTAGCACAGCTCAAGTGCACTGAGTGAACACTGACATCAGTTTAAAGATAAAAATATCTCTGATCAGGTTATCTAAGAGCTCATTACAAAAAACAATGATACTTTTTAAAGTCTCTATGCTTCATCTTGATTTTCATGCATTTCTCAAATCCAGCCAGGTCACATGGGGAAAGTGGCTGTGGCTGAGGATAGGCTGTGTCTCCTCTGAGTGTGTGAGTTGGACACGATAGCAGCTCCACATCAGCTACACAGGCCAAGGGTGCCATTCCTATGAGCCCCACCCATCCCATATGGGGAGCAGCTCCAATGACTCACCTTGAGCCATGGCACAGGAGACGGCTCACCTGGACACATACCTGAACCCAGGACAACACACCCAGAGCAGTCGGGAGAATGTATCATGGTGACCTAGTGAGAACGAATGGGAATTGTGCTGGGTGTGATAGAGACATGGTGGCTGTGCTTTTTTAAAAGTCCTTATCTGATAGACACACATACTGAGATATTTAAACAATAGTCTGGGGTTTACTTAAAATACATGTAGGAGAGGATAAATAAAACACAATAAAGTGTTGACAGCTTCTGAAGTCAGCTGATGGGTAAGAGTTATAGTTTTATTTTTTGTGTTTATCTGTGAAATTTTCCATTAAAAATGTTTAAAAACAAAAGTTAAAAAAATAAATTTGGGAAACAGAATTAAGTGAGGACATTTGCATAAGGAAGAAAATTTAAAAGCCAGGGCTATCACCTATCCCCTTGTATCCAGTTGCCCCAGTGTTCGGTACACACCAGAGGTCAGAAACAGAGGATCCCTCTGGTCAATCTCTGAGGGTGGAATGGGTGCATGTTCACAGGAGTTAAGTGGGAACGGAGCAACCTGGTGACCATGAGAACGTCCGTGTCCATGGTGGCAGGTGGCTGGGCTGGGGGTCGCACTATCATCAAAGGGCCAGAGTCAAGGGGTTTTCTCAAACCGTTTTTTCTTGAAGTGAGAGTGTTTTGCTTTATTCTGTTAATTAAACATCAGGAAGAGGAATATGGGGAAAGAAGGACAACATAAGAATCTGAAAACTCAAAGGCCCAAGCCTGCCACTCCAATTTTTAAATCTGATTTGAGCACCCAAGGGTGTCAGCACATCTGAGGTGCTCTCGCCTTCATACAGTAAGTATAGAGTAAGCACTCACTGTATACAAGGCACTGTTCTCGAGTTGGGAACAAAGCCACTCCTCTGGTGGGGGAGACAAGGAGAGACAATAGCACACGGTGTAACCCAGGCGCACATGCGGCAGATAAGAAGAGCAAGGTGGGTGGGTGAGTGGGCAGCAGAGGGTGGACGGGCATGGTTCAGTCTGAGCTGGGTGCTTGGGAGGTGCATACTGATAAAGGAGCAGAACATGAGAAACCAGAAGGAAGTTCTCAGTGATGCATGCCCTCCTCACCGGTGCTCAGGCCACAATGATTCCAGGGTGCATATAAACGGGCTGGGCCAATCAGGCCCTGTCCCGTGAGCCACAGGAAGACCTGGAACAGAATGGGACCCAAGCCTGGCTTTGCTGCACCTCTTCTCTGTCTTTTGATCCCTAGCAAAACAAGGCAAGACAAACATGCCAAGAGCCAACACTTGCTTTCAGGGTCATAGAGACTGAGGATGTCCCTCGAGGACGACCGAGAGCCGAGAGCCTGGTGCCCATACCCCAGGATGCTGACAGGAGCGAATGCTTCCGGCCCTAAGGCCCAATTATTAACATCCACCTTTGCCCTCTCTGTGATTCCACTATCTGGACACAACCTCCTTTTCTTCCTTCAGCGAATTTCTTTCAATTTGCTGGAACCAGGTGCAAATGGGGCCCCCTAGGAGCTGGAAGAGAATGGACAATGTTTGGTACAGGGACTTTTCCGTTTACAGATCTTGTTTGAGACCTGCCAAGAAAACAACAAGACGAAGCAGGTAGGGACAAAAGCCTTTGAAACACACAGCACCTTTCAGCATCAAAACAAGGAATCACTTCTCTCATAGGAAGGGGGCAGACTGGACACTGGACCACGGTGCCTCCTCTTGTGGTGGGTCTCTAGGAGACACCCGCATCCTACAAGGGAGAGCACAGGGCCTGCTAGCCTTTGCTAAGGCCATGTGGGTCTCACCTGCTGGGACCGGCCTGTGGGTTTCCTCTCAGGACAGTTTGAAGTAGCATATGGTGTATATAGTATAGGACTCCCAAACTTATCCCTCAGCAGAAGCTCCTGAGGCTGACTTTGAGATTCTAACTCAGCAGGTCTGGAGTGGGACCCGAGAATCTGTATTCATAACAAAAACAAGCTCTTTGGGGAGACCCATGCTGCCGTCCAGAAACACTTTGCGAAGCGCTGGTCTAATGCAAAAGAGCATGCATTTTGCTACGTGAACCTTGTATGGCCTCCATCTCCATGCCGCTCCATGGGAAGCGTGTGGAGAAGGAGCCCTGGACAGGCCGGGCCGGCCTCCTCCGCCCTGCAAACCTGACTGCTTGCCTTCCCTGCCTACCCATGCGTGGCTCAACTATGTCCCACCCAAAAGACAACTCAAACATCACCTCCTCAAAAAAATCTTCTGAGATCCATGCTGGGATAAGTAATCCCCCCTTCCTTCTTATTCATCGCAGTTAGGCTGTTCCCAGCATAAGGGGTGAGGGTTTCCTAGAACACTTGTCAGTCCTTTCCCGCACACCTTCCACATCCTATCCAGCATGCAAGGACCAAGCCTTCGGCAGGATGCCACTACTGCTCCTCTCATCTGAAAAGCCTGCTGGACACTGAGCCTGAGAGACAGGACTAAGACTTTTATAAGGTGTGGGGCAATGCCCACTTGCTGCCCTGCTCACAGATCCACAGCTCCACATCTCCTCCAGCACCTGTGGAGCTCCACAGTCAGCAGGACCCAAATGCCTTTGTCATCACTCTGAACAATCGTAAGCATGACTTGGGAACTTACTAATGGGCACAATCTCTTACAGGTGTTTTGGGGTCCTACTTGTGTCAACTATGTGGACATGAGAAGATATGGGTCCAAAGCAAGCAAGCAAGGACCTCACACCTCACATCTCAGCAGGGCACTCCATGTTCTGGAGGGAGGACACAGTCTCCTGCCTCTCAGAGTGAAGCTCTAGCTCTGGCCCTCTGGGTCGTCCTTTCCCAGACCAGACCAGCAATAAGACTGAGCCCTTGAGACGCAGAGAGGGGAGCTCAAAGAAGATGCAAGAGAGGCCTGGGCCGGCCCGAGGTGGGTCACATGTGGGAAGCACTTATACCCTCAGAGCTGAGCCAGTCCTCGTGAACACAAGCAGGCCGAGTCTGGCGGCACTGGTGTCCCACGGCCCAACCTAGTGAGATGAGGGATGAAGATGCGGTAAAAATGGGGCAGAGTCGGGCCTCGTGTAACTTCAGGGGGAAAGGAGAATCAAGATCAGCATCAGCCCAAAGTGACTACTATGAGGTGGAGGTCAGACATACCTCGACTCTCTAATCTTTTTACCAATTCTGACACCAGCCGTCCCTCCCATGGCACTCTCTACTTCTTTGCTGGGTTCAATAATTTGTTGCAACGGCCACACGAAGCTCACAGATGGTATTCCAGGGCTTTAAACCAGTTCAGTCATAGCTGATGAAGCGAAACAGGAACAGACCCAAAGTTTTACAATTTGGCAGATTTGGTATGGTACCCATAACAGGAAAACATACGGGTCGAAGCCCTGGAATGGCAGGCTCAGAAGAGGTGTAGTGAGCTCTTTGAGGAGCCTGATGCGTGAGACTGGATTATTGGCAGGACTGTAAGAAAGCAACATACGTTCAAAGTGGCATGGTCACCCACCACCTTTGACCAGGTAATGCTGCTTTGGCCTGTGCGCAAAATCTAAGGGCAAGAGATTTGGTTGCTATGCAATGCGTATGCTGCCCTTATTCTTTAAGAGGGAAATTTACTAGCAGGGCTTCGACCCGTAATTTTTCCCATTCCAGCTCTCTTTCCAGTCCACCATAACTTTAAAAATTCAGGTCTGTTCCAGTAATACTTCCTTGGCCATGAGCTGTAACACTTGCCGAAGCAGCACAGAGGACGCACCGAGGGCCAAGGGCTGAAAGAGCGGCCTGTCTGCGGGCACGGCCAAGAAGACACTTGCCTGATGGAAGAACTGTACCCTGAGTCATTTCTGTTACTCCTAAGTTATCCTGATCCTGAATTATAACTGTCATTTCCCTAATAAACCCTATAATCATGAATATGGCAGGGCTTCAAACTGGTTCTGCCCTGTTCAGTCATGGCCTCTACCCTGCTTCAGCAAGTGTTACAAAGCTCTTTAGCCAGCCAGCCTCCTGCCCAAAGGCGCTCAGGTCTCTCACTCTGTGGGTCAGCAAACCTAGTCTGCAGGCCCCATGCCATCTTCAGTGTTACAGCTGTCTACTGTCTCCAAAGGACATGCTCCAGGACACGCTCCACACCCAGCTCTTCTTATTTTTTTTTATATTTTTTTATTGTAGTTTAGGTAAAGGTTTACAGAACAAATAGTTTCTCATTAAACAGTCTGTACACATATTGTTGTATGACACTGGTTAACAACCCCAAGACATGTCAACATTCTCCCTTCTAAATCTTGGAGGACCTTTTTTTGGTGAAAATATACATAAGCCAAAGATACACCATTTCAGAAATTTCTACATGTACAATTCAGTGGCATTGATTACATTCTTCCAGTTGTGCTGCTATTCTCACTAGCCTTTTCCAAATTATTCCATCACCATTATCTTCAACTCACTGTCCCCTAGGCTTCCCATCAAACCTTTTGAGTTGCTCTTGTCAATTTGACCTCACATAGATAATTCTTTCCCTTTTTTGTACCTTAGATGAAGGTTTACAGAACAAATAGTTTCTCATTAAACAGTCAGTACACATATTGCCTTATGACAATGGTTAACAACCCCACGACACGTCAACACTGTCTCTTCCCAACCTTGGGCTCCCTATCACCAGCTTTCCTGTCCCCTCCTGTCTTCTAGTCCTTGTCCCTGGACTGCTGTGCCTCATTAGTACTGTTTTGTTTTATAGGGCTGAGCAATCCCCGGCTGAACAGTGAACATCGGGAGTGACTTCACCTGTGAGCTAAAAGGGTATCTGGGTGCCATACTCTCAGGGATTCTCTAGTCTGTCAGGCCAGTAAATCTGGTCTTTTTTTGTGAGTTACAATTTTGTTCTACGTCCTTCTCCAGCTCTGTCCAGGACCCTCTGTTGTGATCCTGGTCAGAGCAGTCAGTGGTGGTAGCCAGGCACCATCTAGCTGTACTGGACTCAGTCTGGTGGAGGCCATGGTAGCTGTGGTCCATTAGTCCTCTGGACTCATCTTTTCCTTGTATCCTGTTCTCTTCATTCTCCCCTGCTCCCAAAGTGGTGAGACCAGTGGAGTATCTCAGATGGCTGCTCAGAGGCTTTTAACACCCCAGACACTACTCACCAAGGTAGAATGCAGAACATTGTCTTTATAAACCGTGTTATACCAACTGAGCTAGATGTTCCCTGAGACCATGGTCCCCCCAGCCCTCTACCCAGCAATTTAGCTCTTCTTCTTGATGACAGTGAGGTCCCCCCTTGCTCTCTGGAACTGGCTCTCTTTAAGCCTAGTGGCTTAAAACTGACCAATCCCCTACAAGGGCTCCATGAACCTTATTTGCATTGTCCCACCCAATCATTCCATGGCTAGAAGGGCCATATAAAAGCAGTTCACTGCACTGCACATGCCAAGAAGGGCCTGGGGCCATACCAGGTGACCAAAGACATTCTGAGGCCAAGTTCTGCCCCTGAGGTACCAGGGGCAGTCAGAAAGAAGGAAGTCATGCTTACTCCACTGACCACTGAAGCTGGAGCTCCTTCTTTAAAACCTGGGGTAATCCATAAACTCTTAACGTCTGCACACTGTTCTTTACTGATTAAAAATGAGAACAAGTATGCTTTTGAGAGTCAATCACAAATGAACTCCAGAGGGCAGTAGGACCTGGGCCTCAGTCCTAAGTTATGCAGGACAGGACCCAGCCCTGCATTCCACTCTGCTGACACCTGTGCCAGTGGAAATGGCCATCTGAAGCTCCTGTTGCTCCTTCTCCTCAGGCTGCCAACCCTGAGGAGGGGAGATGCTGAGGCATACTCCACAGGGTCTCCAGCAGGTGCCAGGGGTCTCCTCCGTTTCCTTTGAGCACCCCCCTCCCCAGGCAATGGCCCGAACCCCACATCCTCCCTGTACGCGCCATGCATCCACCTGCCTGGGCCAGCTCCACTTCCTCACAGGCTTAGTTGCACGTCCTATTTCAAGTTCTGAACCCAGACTCTCCACCCTCTCCTTCTCACGCCAACTCCTATGCATGCTTCAGTGGCATGTGGTGCCAACTAGGCACAAGCCTCAGACTCAACCTACCCTGGCCACTCCATGCTGCAGGCTCCCCAGGACTGGTGGAGCACACACACCCAGTCCTGCTCTGTTCTACTGACTGATTTTCACATGTGGGGCACATGCTGACCCTTGTACCACACCCAACACAGAACAGCACCAGAGAAACTGCGGTGGACTCAAGCAGGAGCCAAAAACGTGGTCAGAAGCTAGCTGGCAACCATCCTGAAACCTCCTTCACAGTCCATGTGAGGCCAGGAGCGGAGGCCAAGGAGGAAGCAGCTGGAAAGGACTGACAACAAGGGAGCTGCATAAGGTGACCTACCCCCACACCACTGAGTACCGAGCGAAGGGCCTGAGAATCTAGACAACCCAGGAAGGGTGGCCTGTCACAGGGGCACACCAGGGAGTGGGCAGGTAGTGGCAGCAAGGAACGGTCAAGACAAGGATGGGGACATGGCTGGTGCTGCCACGCAGGCGCACACGCCACTCAGCATACCACACAAATCCTACCACAGTGTTCTTGCTCCAATTCCACAGACAAAGAAACTGAGGTTCAGGGCAGACACCAATCTGTCCACTGTCACAGAGTCTGACCTGACACCCATCTGTCTGACTCCAGTCGGCACTCACTGGGAGCCCACTGCTCCACTGGAAAGAAGAGTGTGCCCCAGGCCCAGGGTGGTGCCGGGATCTCAATTTGCTGCTTTCTCTTTTATAATAGGCCAAACTCTAAGTAAAACATGCAGCAATGTTTCTATCAGGGCAGTGCAAATGTGGCTACATGTCAGATTCAGGCACTGAAAACCATGACAGAAATCCTGTGGTCCTGGGGAGCAGAAACCTGAGGGCAAACCCAGATAACCTCAGAGAATAATTTCTGTACCATAATCTATTACCTAAAGCTTATCTTCGGTTCTCTTAAAGGAAGCAAGGCCTCTCTTGGAAAGATCACTGTGTCACGCCCACTCAAACCATGGCACCTGAGCCCCTCTGGCTGCAAAGAGGCCAGAAAAAGTGGCTGATAAAGGATGTGATTCTGATGGCCTTACAGAGCAACACAGGGCTAGTGCAAGGGTCCATACCGTTTGAGTGTGCAGCCTGCATCCCTGGACCCCAAGTTGAGATGAACGTGAGCCTTACCTTTTTCCCAGTTTGTTTCTCCACCATGTCGTTGCTGAGAGAAAATTCTTCTGGCTGTGGTGTTTTAGAACACCCACCCTTGGGCATCGTTCTGCTCCCTCATGTGATCTTCATTTACACTGCTATCGCCTCATCGTCGACCGTCTGCTTCAAGAGATGACACAGAGTTACAATCGTCACACTCAAGGAGAAGGCACAAAACTCTGCCAATCTTGTTCTTATCTATATAAGAATCAGTAGCTAGTTACCTTACCCAACATAATGAATTAAAAGTAACCAGCTGTCAAAAAAAGACAAGACTTGAGAAGGCAGAGAGGGTTAGGAGCTAGCTGAACAGACATGGGAAATCGGGTGGAAAGGAGTGCACTGTCACAGTATAGGTAGAGCAATTAGGTCACATGACAATGTATGTATAAATTTCTGTATAATAGACTTAACTTGAAATGTAAACTTTCACTTCAACTACAACAATAAACAACAACAAAAAAGACCAGACTTACTGGCCTGACAGAGACTGGAGAAACCCCAAGAGTATGGCCCCCAGACACCCTTTTAGTTGAGTAATGAAGTCACTCCTGAGCTTCACTGTTCAGCCAAAGATTGGACAGCCCCATAAAACAAAATGAGACTAATGGGGCACAACAGTCCAGGGACAAGGACTGGAGGGCAGGAGGGGACAGGAAATCTGGTGACAGGAAACCCAAGGTTGAGAAGGGATAGTGTTGACATGTGGAGTTGTTAACCATTGTCATAAACAATATGCGCACTGACTGTTTAATGAGAAGCTATTTGTTCTGTAAACCTTCATCTAAAGTATGATTAAAAAAAAAAACCTTAAAAAATTAAAAAATAAATAAGCATAACCAGCTGTTTGCAAATCACAATTGTGCGAAAATGGGAAGCAGCTGTTCTGAGGTAGAGATGGGCTCCTGAGATCTCCTGGCAGCCTCAGCCCAAGGAGAACCAAGGCTCAAAGAGCCGCTTACCCAGGGCCCGGAGCAGCTCACAAACACAGGCTGGAACCTGGCTTGTCACCACAAAGAGCCTGGGCGCAGGAAAGACATGCTGAATCACACCACTCAGAAGGGCAACACCAATAGTAATGGAATCTGCTCTCCACGAGGTAGAAAGAAGAGGGACAAGAATGTCACAGCTATAGTACGAAGGGTCTGCTCAGCCAGCCTAGCTCTTCTGGCCTCATGACCAAGAGCTCCATCCATGCACACACCACGCCCCAGCCAGCTCCGGCCACTGTTCTGCAGTGGTCAGAGGCCACACTTGCTCTGTGGCTGCCCCAGCGACTTCACGCCTCCTACCAAGCAGCTTGTAGTTGTGAACACATGAGGGGACACGAACAACGCAGCCTGGCGCAGGCATAGTCCATGACATCCGTGTGCACCCGACCATCACGTGAAATACCCGCTCACCTGCTCCAATCTCCCAGACACAGAAGTTCATGACCAAAATCATTCAGCTTTCCGAAACACACCAAGCACTCCCAATAAATTTACGGGGGCAGCCACATGGCTGCTCTGAGGAAGTCCTGAGAGTAGCACCAGAACGTCCACTGGGCACACTGGAGGCATCCGCCCATGTCACCCTGGGCCTGAGCATCAATGGCATTTGGTGTGGGAATCAGGAATCAGGAATCCCCAGGATTGCCCCAGAAGGCCTGTGTGCCCAGGATAATCCATCTACACACAGCACTGTGGCAGGTCTGGTATACACCTGGCCTTCCCCACCTGACGCCTACTCAAGTCCAGATGATGCTCAGCTGCTTGCATCCCCGCCTGTTCCAGTCTTGACTACTCCCAGACCTCCACCTCCCTCCTGTCTCACCAGGAGCTCTGGGAACCTGTTGGCCTACAAAGCCCCCAGAGCTCCTGGGCCCACAGCCGGACCTTGCTCTCACAAGCACACAGTGCGCAAAAGTTCACAGAGTCACACAAACGGAGACACAAAAATGCTAATCGCATAGGGCGACACGTCAAGAGAAACCATGAGGAGGAAAGGTGCTAAACTGGGCAGGAAGCCAGAGACGCAGCCAAGCACAGCACTGAAGGAGAGGGGTAGGCCGGCCCAGACCGCACCCAGCCACGCTATGGATGAGAGCACCACAGCAAATTCAGAGGAGAAAAGGCAAACTGTATACAGACAGCATGTGCATGCACAGCAGCACATAATACATAACCCAGACAGGACTACAAAAAGTGCTTAGAAAGCCCAGGAGCAGCACAGACAATACCAGAGGCCAGGATACCTGGCACGTGCGCTCGTGCTTCTGCACCATTGGAAAGCAGAAATAAAGCTACTTTAAACTTTTTCCCCAGTCAACTGGAAAGCCAAGAAACAGAGAGACATGAAGTGTGTGGCAGGGACACACTCAGAGGGGGCCAAGGGGCAGGCCTCCCCCACGACCCCACACTGCTTGGCTCCTCACTTTTGTGAGGAGACCACAGTGAGATACAAAAAAGCACACCCTGTCTGCTCACTTGACATGAGGCCAGAGCAGACACTATTGCTGGGTTTTCAGTCTGCCTCACAGGTGTCAACGCCCCTGATGTGGCTGTGCCCAGGTGACGACGCACAGCCCTCTGGAGGTCGTGGACCGCTTGCTATGGCCGCTGGGCCCTTCATGTGCTCTCCCAAGCTCTGCACACGTGTGATCACCTCCGGGGGAGGTGTCCCTGTGTGTGGCTCCCTTTCCAGTCCTCCACCAGGACAGGCCTTTCTTCTTTTTTATGCTTACTATGAGTGGTACTGGAAACCCTGGTGGTGCAGTGGTTAAGCGCTACGGCTGCTAACCAAAAGACTGGCAGGTGCTCCTTGTGGCAGTTCTGCTCTGTCCTATAGGGTTGCTATGAGTGGTACTACTAACAACAGTTTTGTATACATTCACTTCAGATCTTTTTTGTATTATTTTCTTATGTCATAACTCTCGTTACATATTACCAAGTTGTTCTCCAAAAAGACTGAACCAACGTTCAGAGCCAAAAACAAACGACTGTTGCCCACAATCCTTTTTAAAATAGGTTTTACTTCTTCTTTGGCAGACTAGGGTGAGGGGGTGTCACATATTTTAAAATATATTAGCAATATGAAGTTGTCCATATGTTGGCTTATTATTTACATTTATAATAGGGACATTCTACTGTTGATACTCTCTAACCACTGTCAAAGTAAGAGTTGGAACTGCACTTAAATGTGTGCATAAATCATTGTCACTGAATGGCAGGCTTTTGCCATGTCACTTATCACAGTTCCATTACCTCCCTTTTAAAATTTTTAATTAAACTTTTTCTTTTAAGATAACTGTAGATTCACATGCAGCTGTAAGAAATAATACAGAGAGATCCTTGTGCACTTTGCTCAGTTTCCTCCAATGGTAACATCTTACAAAACTATAGTACAACACTACAACCAGAAAATCACCATCAATGCAGTAAAAATACTATTTCATCATTAGGATGCCTCAAGATGTCCTTAGATAGCCACACCTACTTCCTTCCCACCTCGACACCCCTCATTAATGCCTGACAACCACTAACAGGGTCTACATCTCTATAATTTTGTCATTTTAAGAATGCTACATAAATGGAATCATACAATGTGTAACTTTTTGGTTGTCATTCACTTTTTTAACTCAACATAATCCCCTTGTGATCCATCTAAATTGTCCAAGTATTTTGTTCCTTTTCATTACTGAGTAATATTCCATGGGTGGACATTCCACAGTTTAGCCATTCCAACCTTGAAGGACATCTGTGATCTTTACAATTTTTGGTGATTACCAGTAAAGTTGCTGCGAACATCTGTGTACAGGTTTTTATGTGAACATGTTTTCATTTCTCTGTGATAAACGTCCAGGAGTGCAATTGCTGGTGGTATGATAGCCACGTTTATTTTTTGAAGATAATGCCAAACTCTCTTCCAGCATGGCTGTACCATTTTATATTCCCACCAGCAGTGTACAAAAGATCCCACTTCTCTGCATACTCACCAGCATTTGGTGTTGTCACTGTTTTATTTTAGCTGTTATCATACATTTGTAGTGGTATCTCATTGTGGTTTTAATTTGCCGTTTCCTAACGGCTAGCAATGTTGAACATCTTTCCCTGTGCTTATTGTTTGCCATCTGTGTATCCTCTTCGGTGAAATGGCTCGTGTTTTTTTTTTACCATGGTCTAATTGGACTGCCTGCTTTTTTAAACTGTTTTGTTTTACAAGTTCCTTATATATTCTAGATACGAGTCTTCTGTCACATATGTGGTTTACAAATACTCTCTCCCACTCTGTAGCTCGTCTTTTCATCTCCTTAATAGGGTCCTTTGCAGAGCAAAAGCTTTTAATTCTGACGAGGCCTAGTTACCAATTTTTCCTTTTAGAAATGGTGCTTCTGCTGTCAACAAGAACTTGGTCTAGCCACAGATCCTGAAGATTTTCTCCAAAAAGTTCTTTAGTTTTACACATTATATTTCAGTTCATGATCAAGTTAATTACACTGACTGATTTTTAAATACTGAACTAGCCTTGCATCGAAGAATGGACCCCACATGGTCATTTTACATATTGCTAAACTATATTTGTTACTAAGCTACTAAGGATTTTTACGTCTATATTCATGAGGAGTACTGGTCTGCAGTTTTCTTTTTTTATACTGTCGTTGGTGTCAGGGTTCATAAAATAAATTGGGAAGTGTCCCCTCCCCTTCTATTTTCTGGAAGACACTGTGTAGAATTGGTGATAATTTTTTAAATGTTCAGTAGAATTCTTCAGTGAAACCATCTGAGCCTGATCATCCCTTTTTTGGGTTTGTTAAAAACCCCAAATTCAGTTTCCTCAATAGATATAATCTATCCCATATTTAGTAAGTTGTGACAGTTTGTGATTTTCAAGGAGCTGGTCCATTTTGTCTAAGTTGCCACATTTATATATGTGCAGAGTTGTAGTATTCTTTTTTGGTGTCTGCAGGGTCTATAGTGGCTGGTATCACCTTTCATCCTTGATACTGCTAACCTGTGTCTTTTTTTTCAGTCTTGCTAGAGGTTTGTCAATTTCATTAACATTTTGAAAGAATCATCTCTTTGTTTTACTGAATTTTCTCTATTGTTTTTCTGATTTCAATTTTTTATTTCTGCTCTATTATTTCCTTCCTCTGTTGCTGGGGTCCTAGGTTCTTAAGGTGGGAGGCTCGGAGTACTGATTTGAGACTTTCCCTTTTTTTTTTTTTTAATACATGTGTTTAGTGTTTACTGCATTAACTGGATTCACAAATTTTGATATGTTGCATTTTCATCGACTTGTGGATTATTTAGAAGTATGCTGTTTAGTTTCCAAGTGTTTGGAGATTGTTCTATTATCTTTCTGTTATTAATTTCCAATTTGAGTCCACTGTGGCCAGAGAACATACTCTTGTATGACTTAAATCCTTTTAAGTTGGTTGAAGGTAGCCCTGTTGGTGCAGTGGTTAAGCGCTCGGGTAACAAAAGGTCAGTGGTTTAAACCCACCAGCCGCTCCGCTGGATAAAGATGTGGTGGTCTGCTTCCATAAAGATTTACAGCCTTGGAAACCCTCTGGGGCAGTTCTATTCTGTCCTGTAAGATTGCTGTGAGTCAGAACCAACACAATAGCAATGGGTTTGGTTTGATATTGGTTGAGGTTTATTTTATGGCCCACAATATGGTCTATCTTGGTGAATGTTTCATGGGCAATTGAAAAGAATGTATATTTTGCTATCGTCGGGTGGAGTATTCTATACCGTACCTGTACGCAAATAGTGTGTGCCTTCTATGTTTGTTTGCCAACTGCACCCTCCCCCGATAAGGTATTTTCATAAGCAGTGCTATGCCAATTTCTTTACAAGCTGCTGTGGAAAAAATCAGCATAGCACACTTACAAAAATACCTTATGTGGGGAGGACATGGCTGGCAAACAGAGAAGGCATGCACTATTTGCGTAAAAATACAGTAAATGTCGATTAGGTCCTACTGGTTGACTGTACTGTTCAGTTATTCTATACCCTTGCTGATTTTCTGTCTAGTTCTTTCAACTGCTGAGAAGAGGTATTGTATGGTGTCTTTTTAAACTCTAATCTGCCAATCCCTATCTTTTAGTTGGTATATTTAGCCAATTATATTTAATGTAATTATTAATATGTTAGGGCTTACACTTGCCATTTCACTTTTTTATCTTCTTTTTTGTACTCATTTTTGTTTCTCTGTTTTCTTTTTTCTGCCCTCCTACCAGTTACTTGAGCATTTTTTCAGAATTCCCTTTTGACTTATCTGTAGTGGTTTTGAGTGTATCTCTTTGTATAGCTTTTTTAGTAGTTGCTGTAAGTATTATATTATATATACATAACTTAATTCACAGTCTACTGATGTCGTTTTACCAGTTTGAGCAAAATATAGAAACTTTACCTCACTTTACATCTTAAATATCTCCTCTACATAAATTCAGAACCACATTAGTGTTATAATTTTTGCTTCAACTGTCAAACATACTTCAGAAAACTCAAGAGTAGGAGGTGGGGCCAAGATGGCGGAGTAGTCAGATGCTTCCGGTGGACCCTCTTACAACAAAGACCCAAAAAAACAAGTGATTTGATTATATATAGCAGTCTGGGAGCCCTGAACATCAAAGGCAGAGTTGAGGAACAGGACTGAGTGGCAGGGGGAGGGAGAGACGGTTCAGAAGCAGCAAGGAGTTGTCAAACCTGACCAGTGAGAGCCTGAGCCCTTCAGGCCCGAGCAGCTCGTGGGTGAGCAGTGAGGCAGGCAAGCAGCCATGCTCAGGAGATGTGTTTTCTGAACTGAGAGCGACCCAGGGCCAAGAGAGTCTACACGGCCACCCAGAACCAGTGAGACGCAGCCCTAATCGGCAAAAGATGAGTACTTGCATACAACTTACCGCGTTGATCAAAAATAACCCCCTTAGGGAAAAAGCTCCCTCCCATTTACCTCCCCGCTCCCTGCTCTACACTGGGTCCCGGACCAGTTTCAGCAATTGCAAGTCCCCTGGGCGGGAAGCAGGATCCATCACTGTCCAGAGCCAATCTCTCTGCCTTGAAGAGTGAACAAATTAACAGACAGGTGAAAAAACAAACTGCCGGCTCTCCTAAGCCAGGAACCCAGGGTAAGCACAGCTCCTTTGCCTAGGCACAGGCATAAGGGATCCACAGACTTTGAGTGCCTTTCCCCCTGCATAGACTTGTGTGGGCCCATCTCAACAGCGTAGGCCCTCATTACCACGGTACAACAGGGTATATACCGGAAGTCTAAATTCAACTGTTTCAGCTGTGAAGTGGCAGGTTCTTCACCTACCCAAATCAGGGGCCTGAGGACTGGTGGCTCCATCCACGCCACCTAGCCACCTGCGAGAGGTGCCCCCCAGTCCTTACAGCCAACAGCATTAGGTGTTCATAGTCCGGCTGCAAAACCCACCCACCTACGTGCTCTAGGGAACAGGGACACGCCTTCCTCCCGGACATGTGGGGGCAGCCGTCAGACCCCTGCCTTGCTCAGAGTGTGTCCCCCTGCTGAAGCCAGATGCCTGTGCCTACACCAATCACCCGTGCCTGTCTAGGGCTAAGTGAGAGCCTACACCACACACTTGGTGGCTATCTACCTGGGCACCTGAGCTGAATCCATACAGGAGGAGTGGGCAGACTCCTGAGCTCACGTACCTAGTAACAGACCTAACCACCTGGTGACAGGGCATTAAAGCTTCAAAGGTGCCAATAATCAAACTAGCTCATACAAGCAGCCTATCTGGGCATAGCAAAAGAAAACAGGAAGCTAGGACACAGTAAGCAAACATAAAATAAATAAATATAATAACTTACTGATGGCTCGGAGGCAACAGTCAGTATCAAGTCACATAAAGAGGCAATCCATGATGGCTTCAGCAAGCTCCCAAAATAAAGAATCTGGAAATTTTCCAGAGGAGGAAAATTTCTTGGAATTACCAAAGGCAGAATACAAAAGATTAATATACAGAACTCTTTAAGAAATTAGGAAGGAAATTAAGCAAAACACAGAACACACAACAGAGGAAATTAAAAAGATTAGAGAAGAGTATAATGACAAATTTAACGGGCTGCAAGAATCCACAGAGAGACAGCAATCAGAAATCCAGAAGATTAACAATAACATTTCAGAATTAGACAACTCAATAGAAAGTCACAGGAGCAGAATTGAGGCAATGGAAGTCAGAATTAGTGAGAATGAAGATAAAGCACTTGACACCAACTTATTTGTGGAAATATCAGATAAAAGGATTTCAAAAAATGAAGAAACCCTAAGAATTATGTGGGACTCTCACCAAGAGGAATAACCTATGAGTGACTGGAGTACCAGAAAAGGGGGGTATAACAGAAGATACAGAGAGAATTGTTGAAGATTTGTTGGCAGAAAACTTCCCTGATATCGTGAAAGATGACAAGATACCTATCCAACATGCTTATCGAACCCCACATAAGGTAGATCCCAAAAGAAAGTCACCAAGACATATTATAATCAAACTTGCCAAAACCAAAGATAAAGAGAGAAATTTAAGAGCGGCTAGGGATAAACGAAGTCATCTACAAAGGAGAGTCAATAAGAATAAGCTTGGACACCCTAGCAGAAACCATGCAGGCAAGAAGGCAATGGGATGACATATATAAAGCCTTGAAGGAAAAAAACTGCCAGCCAAGAATTATATATCCAGCAAAACTGTCTTTCAAATATGTTGGTGAAATTAGGGCATTTCCAGATAAAAAGTTTAGGGAATTTGCAAAAACCAAACCAAAATTACAAGAAATACTAAAGGGAGGTCTCTGGTCAGAAAATCAGTAACATCAGATAACAACCCAAGACTAGAACACAGGACAGAGCAACCAGATATCAACCCAGATAGAAGTCACAAAAGTAAATCAAAGCCAAAACACTGAAAATAGAAAACTCAAGAGTAGAAGGAAAGCCTATTGTATTCACCCGTATTTCTGCTGACTGAGTTCTTTTTTCCTCTTGATGTTCTGAAGTTCTTTTCGGTTTAGACAACTTCCTTTAGTCATTCTGTTAGGGTGGGTTTGCTGGCACAAGCTCTCTTAGTTTCCCTTCATCTAATGTCTTGATTTTCCCTTAATTCCTGAAGGGTGTTTTTGCTAATACAGGATTCTTAGTTGACAGTTCTTTTCTTTCAACACCTGAAAAATGTCATGTTGCTTCTTTCTGGCCTCCATGGTTTCCAATGAGAAACCAGCTGTCATTCTAATGGTTTTTCCCTAGATAAAGTGCTTTTTTTCTGGCTACTTTCAAGATTTTTTTCTTTATCTTTGGTCTTCAGAAGTTTGATGATGATGTTTCTTAGTGTGAATTTCTTTGGGTTCATCCTGTTTGGGGTTTGCTCACCTTTTTGAATCTGTACATTTATATCTCTTGTCAAATTTGGGAAGTGTTCAACTATTACTTGAGTTCTTTCTCAGCCCTGTCCTCTTCCTCCTCTTCTTCTGGAACTCTGATGACACAAATGTTATATTTTTTGTTATGGTCCCACAGGTGCTTGAGTTCTGTTCACAAAGTCTGTTCTCTCTCTGTGGTTCAGACTGGGTAATTTCTATTGTTCTGTCTTCTAGTTCAAGGAGGTCCCTGGGTGATGGAAGCAGTTGGTGATTTGAATCCCCCAGTGGCACCACAGAACAAAGGCCTGGTGATCTGCTTCTGTAAAGATTACAGCCAAGAAAACCATATGGAGCAGTTTCTACTCTATAACACATAGGATTGCCATGAGTAAGAATCAATTTGACGGCAACAGGTTTGGTTTTTCAGTTTATCTCCTGGTTCCAAGAGTCTACCCAGAGGTGCCTCAGAAGAAAGGCCTGGTGATCTACTTCTGAAAAATCAGCCGTGGAACACAGTTCTACTCTGATACTCACAGTGTTGCTATGAGTTTAAACTGACTCAAGTGGTTGTGTATGAAGCATGAATTTTGAAATACAATATACAAAAACCATTTTGTAAATAACAATTACATTCCCTAGATTTTTCTATTGGTTCCTTGTTTGCTGATGAACAGGCTAGTATGTAAATTTGGCCCTTCATCTGCAATCTTTTGTGATAGTGTGACACTTTTTGTCCTTACAACATCTTTTAGAAATCTTGCCTTATTTTTCCAATAATTAATAAAATTCCATAAAGTATCCTTTTGGTACTAACTGGCATAAGAATACATATAAATTTATTTCGGGGAGAGGGACAACTGACCAATTGTATTCATTACCTGACACTTTCACCTCCCAGGACACACAATGTAGATGAAGAGGATATTTCCTTTCATGTACTGCCATGGCTTGGGCCATAAATGGTATTTTCTTTCTCTATTTGAAACTATGAATTCTACACTCTCCTCCAATTTTCCACTACACGCTGGAACATTTCAGCCTGGAGAAATGGCATCTCAATGATCTACTTACGGACAGCTGATGAAATTCATATGCTGTGTACATGCAAGCAGCTGTCTTGGAACTCAGCAGCAATGTTTACATAGAAATTTAAGGATTATCTGGAAATTATATTTTTTTCAAAAATCCTGACAGCCTGATCTCTTGATGGGGGGGGGGGGGGGGGGGGGGGAGTCAAGCCCAGTAATCATGGAATATGTAATTCTCCTAACTCTGAATGTGAACAAAATGTAAGTCTATGGACCACCATGCAAGAAAAACGGCAGTAAAATCTCAACTGCAGCAAAAACGCGGACTCCACGATACTGCAAACCCTAACTTAGCATTCTATTCCACAGCATCTATATCCAGAAGAACACATGTACTGTCACTTTCTTCTTTAAACAATTTATTTCACTCAGTGACCCTATGCCAGGTGGTCTTTCTATTCAAGTAGAGTTTGAAACCCAGTTAACTGAGAAGCCAGTTAGTGACTGACTTCTCCCCAATCTCATATCCCCTTTCCCAGCCGATTCATTACCCTTGGAAAGGCTGCTGTCTCCGCATATAAACGGTGTAATGGCCACCGAACAGTTTGAAAGGAATATGGTTTATTCCCAGAACAACTGCCCCCTAACCTCCAAAACCTAATTATAGGGCAAGAGGAAGTAGTAATGTTAATTTTGAGCTAGCTCACCCGGGATCCCTTTAGTTTTCAGAACACCCTATGAGACAGACAGGAGGCTGAGGTTGCCTTACTGGTGGGGGCTCAAGGCTCACATAAGTGCAACCACTGGGCCGAGCGGACTGGGAAAAGGCACATCCCTTTATTATAGATGAATTTGAAAGCACAGGTCCAGCACAACAACTGTAACCTGAAGCCTCTCTTGGTGGCCTTCAAGTGAACTCGCCCTTTCTGAAAGGACTCTGCAAACCATAAAGTGCTACACCAGTGCTGCCTGTTGTTAAAATTAAAACAGACCTCGGATTGCAAGGCATCCAGCTCCAGTTCTTCCTAAACAGAGTACTGGACATGCTGCTCTTTCTACCATCTGCATCCATCTTTTGCTTATCAGAAGACACTCGTCAGTGTTTTTATTTTGTGAACTATCAACCAGCTCATTATGCAGTATCTGTTAGAGAGTAAGAGCGGGCACTCAAGAATATTATTCACTCTTACATAATCCCAGCCTTTCACTAGAACAACAAGAGAAACTGTTTACATTTTGGCAGGTAGCCAAGCATTGTTGCTGCTGCAATTCTCGGGTCCACGTCCAAGTGCGTCACACGCTCCTGAAGCAACTGTCCTCAAGGCACTGCCCCACCCAGATCCCTCAGAATAACAGGACGGCATTCAAATTCATCAAGAAATGAAGAGAGGAGAGAGTAACAGGCGGACAGCTTCATAACACTTTCAGTGTACTGTATCCCGTGATCCACAATGGTGGGTTAGGGTTATTATCCCAGGTATAGAGAAATGTTCTTCAGCCCACCTTCCTGGTGACAGCTGAGACTATCTAGGTCACTGCACTTCCAGGATCGTAACTGTGCTGCTTACAAAATCACATTACTCAAACTTATGAGGAATACTAGAATAATAACAACAGCTACTATTTCACGAGTGCCTTATACATCCTAGACACTATACTAGAAGGAATTACCATCCTCATTGTACAATTAGTGAAACTGAGGGTTTACAAGTTCTTTCAATGTCAAAGTGATAGAATTTAGAGTTGCTGAGGATTTTTGGTTACGTTTTAAAAGACGAGGGTGCAGGTGGACACACTGGGTCTGACCCAACCCCAGTCACTCACAGGGTTCCAAGGGGCTGAAGCCAAGAGAAGACTCATGTCGGGGTGAGCTCTGCAGCACTGGACAGGGCCTCACCCCTCTAGTTTTGTTAACTTTTTCAGTGATGAACTAGATGAGAACAAATGCTCAGAGTGACTGGGGTTTGCTCTATTTCAGAAGTAGAAACTGGGTCCCTGCACTAACTCCAGGTCCCCAGAGTGGTGCTAGGTGCCCACTGTGACACACAGGAGGAGGCCAGGGCAGACTGACAGGGCTGTTAAGATGAGAACGTCTTGATCAAGAGATCTGAACGTGCCGAGGTTCACGTCTCGGGGTCCTTCTCTTCTACATAGTTCTGAGCCTGCCACGGCCTGGCCTCTGGGGCTTTCTGATCCCTGAGCTCCACAGCTGAGTGCAATGAGGTGACTGTCTATCTTGCCCTCTGAAAGGCATACTTCTCCCAGGAAGGGGTCTTGGCTGTTTCTGCACGTACACGTTTTAAATGCAGCGTAAAATCCCCCCATTTCCAAGTTATCAGAAGAAGTCTTATCTTAAACTCACAGACTCTTTAAATCATGTCTCAGTAGTCCATGTTAGAATTAAGCACCCCACAGACCACTGGAATTTGACAAAACATAACACCGAACCTCAAAGGTGGCAACAGCACAGTGGGAAGAATAGACAACAGAGCTGTAGCGGAAAGTAGCCAAGGACCATAAGGCTGGCAGGCTGATCCCTGACGTGCCACTGACGGGCTTCTGCGCAGGGGCAGCTACTCGATGCGGTCCCCATTCCTTCACCTCCAAATGGGAACAGCAGCCATGCTGGCTCTGCAGGCTGTTGAGGGCAGAGGCCGTTCGGGCAAGTGTCGCATGTCTGGAATGAAGTGCGTGGTCTGAAGGGATCCGGCACGTTCCCTGAAACTAGAGGCAGGGATGGCCGGCTCTGGGCACAAGGAGTCTGCAGCTATGTGGCAGCCCTGCCTGCACCAGAAGCCAATGGCAAAGTCACTGTAGCCCAGAGGGAACCAACAGCGGTCTGCTACCAGGGTCCAGACCCTTGGGCCCCATCATTCAGGTTCCAGTGGTGAGACAGTTGGTCCCCTTCCTTTTGTGGCCCCTCGGTGTCACAAATGGCACTGCAGCCCTTACAGGGGCTCCACATCAATGCCCAACTGCCCTTTGAAACCACCACTACTGTTCCTTCATCTGTTGGGTCAAAAGACCACCAGTTAAAAGGGGTGGCCGAATGCTCTACTTGTGTGACAGATGAAACTTGGCTCCTGAACCAAGAAGAGCAATGCAGTGATCCCTTCTAAAGGCTGCTTCTAATCACATGCACGTGCAAGAATCAGGCAGTCACCATCACAAACCCAACGCAGAGTCACAAAGAGTCAACTACAGTCACAAAAAGCCAGCCACCCCAGCCAGGCCCCACCCCAAAAAGCTTGCACAGGGCTTGTCTCATCTGCCACTCCAGAGAACTGCACCTGCTTCCCTTCCCAGCTGCACAACAATGACTGCAGGTCTGCCACTGAGTAGCAAACAGAAAGGAGAGTCACTGCACCAGGCCGCTAGCTGAGCTGGAATCCTGAGCATTCTAGCGTCTTCTTGTCTCTTTAAGTGACAAGCTGATAGCAAGAAACTCTTAGGGGCATCTGAAAGCCCTCTTAGTGGACAGAAGCCACCAGGAAAGCTGCTAGATCCCGGCTACTCAGGCAAGCTCCCGGCCAGAGACATGAGGCCTCACCCAGACCTTCTGAACCAGAAGCTGCATTTTAACCATACCCTGCCCTGCACACTGAAAGCTGAGGATTGTACAGGAAGGCAGAACTTTAAGGACACCACTTTAAATTCTTAAAACTCATAGAAAAAAGACTGAAGGGTGGAACTCCATCTTCAATACAGGGATGGAATATGTCATTTGTGTTTAAAACACTAGAAACAGTTTAACACTAAGCCACCTTCACACCTGGTTGATGCGTTACTTAAACAGAACTGACAAAATCACTGTCCTCACATAAGCTCAGCTGACTGAAGTCTACTTCTATAATCTCTAAAACTTCTCAAAGGTGGTCATGGATTCTCTCCAAGCCTTCTATGCTAATCAAAGGTGCAGAGCTACCCCCATCCCCGCAAAAGGCTTCAGATTATACAGTATTTTGACTGAACAGGACTTTGAGCTGCCTGAGCAACAAGAGGTTTCTATACTCTCATATAAACTAGTGTTTCCCACAACTGTTGGTATACGTGATTAACACTTAAACCCCTCCTTCCGTGTTCCCGTGTCCCAGGGACAGCCTGGTGCCCCAGGAGAAGTCACCAGCTAGGGCAGCAGTGGTCTAAGTGCAGTCCTTGAACTCCCACCCAAGACACCTCCTTCCCGTTTTACTGAAAAAAGAAAAGGAGCATAGAAATCATCTGACTTCCCTAAGAATTCTGTTAACTGCAAGCTAAGATTTTGAAAAAGAGAAACGAAAGCAGGCCTAGGGGACCATGCAGGGAGAGACAAGGGTGAACGTAGGCCTGAGGCCTGGACAGCAGCAGGGACATCCACGCTGTGCTCTCAGCCAGGCCACGTACCTTGGGCTGGGGTCATCACATGCTATCACATAACAACAGGGTCCAGGTGAACCTGCCTCTACCCACTGACCTGTCAAGGACACAGCAGCATGAGGCCAGGCTGGAACTAGCAAGGCCTTGCTCTCCATCTCCCCCTCCTCGCCCATTAGGCGGAACACATTGAACACATCTGGGAAGTCAGTTCCATCCCAGCCTCTCCTTGAGGCAGAGTGCTCAAGCCACAGCCTCAGGATAGGATGCCTTTGTATTGAAGAATTCTTCACAGCTTCCTGACTTGACAGGTTCAGCCAAACTGCCTTCCATGCACTGTACTGGAATGATGCATACAGACTGGTGCCTGCAGTCTCCATCTCTTAGGAGGCCCGCAGACCCCTGAGGGACTGCTGTGTGCAGACACCTCAAGCTCCCCCGCTACGCCCCATCCAACGCTGCTGTCAAACCTAGGGCAGAAGGCCCCATTCCAGAGAAGGCATATCCTACACTGTGTGATTTCAGCTTCACATCATCTATGTGAAGCAGAGAAAGGAACAACTGTGGCCTTCATGGGAACAGTTGAGGGGAAGTGAAGCCACAGGGCCAGATGCCACTTGGCGCTGCCCAGGCCTTTCAGGGGGCACAGCCGTTACAGTGCCCAATAGCCGGCCTTTATCCTCCTCTGTCCAGATGGGCCAGTCTGAAGATTCCCCTCCTTCACCACAAAGGCCATTCTTCTGTCTGAGCCACAGCTGAGCTTGCACATGCCTCTCCCAACTCTCACTGGAGGGCAGCTTCCCCCAGGGCCTCAGCCTCCTCTCCCCACTTCACCAAATGGGGGACCTCCTGGCCACTCGTGGAAGAAGCTGCAATAAGTTTCCTGCCACCTTCTCTACCCTGTGTGCATGACTTACCCTCCTAAGTTACAGCAGTCAAGGCCACACCATACACCCCCCTCAATGACTGAACCATTTCCTCCAAGCCTGGGCTGCATGTCCTGTCACTCTGTTTCTCAAGCTCCCGTGGCCACAGTTCAACGTTCCTCTCTACATTTTCCCAGATGTGGCCTCAAAATCTGTCTCAAAATGACACTCCACTGCCGCTGCTGGAGGCAAGAAGAACCATTCCCCAATCTCTTGTCAAGATTAATGGGAGAGTTAAAACCAAAAAACAATGCAGAACACACACACACACACACTCACTCAAAATGCACAGACTCTCCCACACGTCAAAGGGCTCACGGATCAGTGCTATAGACCAGGGACTGCCAGGAACCTCCTGACACGCCCACACTAAAATAAAGACATGGAAGAGAAACTCTCTAACAGCAAAGGAGAAAAGAGGGGAGTCAACTACTAAGAGTTAACAAATTCCGCAAAGACAGAAAGGGCATGGGAGCGAATGGGCCCAGATGGGCAAAGCTGAGCCCACAGGTGTTTCCGCAGGGATTGTGGCTCCAGCAGTACTGTGGGTCTAGCAGCAGGAGGGAGGAGAAACAGAGCCAGAAGAAGTGGCTGACGCAGGAGTGACCGTGACTAATGCTTAGCCTAACGTGGGGGTGGCAGTAGTTAACGAAAAATGTCAAGATGGAATGTTATTCAGCAATGAAAACATACACACAGTAACATGAATGAACCCTCACAGATAATGTTGAGGAAAACAATACATTGCATATTTACATAAATTTCAAAAACACTGAACTACAGTGCTTAAGGGTACATAACTTAGGTGGCAGGACTATTTTAGAAAGTAAGGATGTAATTACTACGTCAGTCTGGATAATGGTTCCTTTGAGAGGGATGGGGATGTGACTGCGAGGTGAAGCAGAGATTTCTAAGTGATGTTGCACACTTTGTCTACTTTGGAATAAGCCACTGACTTGTACATTTTTACTCTGTGGACTTTTGGGAATGTCTGTTATATTTCACAATAAATGAAGTTTAAAAAGCTGGATAAGTAATGTTCAAAACGGTATATACTAAATGATAACTCTTTACTTAGAAATGTGAAGAATTCATAGGCTTACATTAACAATAACAGAATATGCAAGGCTGGATCAACATCTATCGGAAAACCAATCAATGGAATCCAGCTTATAAACAGGCTAAAGAAGAGAGTCACATAATCCTAACAATTGATGCAGAAGCAGCATTTGGAAAAATTCGACACCCGTCCATGATAAAAACTCTCAGCAAATAGAAGTGCAGGGGAATTCCTTCAACTTTATAAACAGCATCTAAAGAGCTACAGATGGCATCATACTTAACAGTGAAAACCTGAATGCTTTCCCCCTAAGCTCAGGACATGGGCGAGGATGTCTGATCCATCACTGCTATTTAGCATAGTGCTGGAAGTCCTAGCCAGTGCAGGAAGGCAAGAAAAGATATACAGACTGAAAAGCAAAAAATAAAATAAAACTGTCTCTATTTGAAGATAACATGGTTGTCTATATCTAGAAAATCATAAGGAATCTACCAAAATACTCCTTGAACTAATAAATGAGTTCAGCAAGGTTCAGGATACAAAATGAACACACACAAAAAAGTCCATCAAAAAACATGGGGAAACAGAAACAAAAACATAAAGCCACTTACAATTGTACCAAAAAAAAAGAAAGAAATGCTGATATAAATTAACAGAACTATAAAAATCTATAGACCTCTCTGGAAAAAACACAGGAGAAAATCTTCAGGATCTATCGCTAGGCAAAGAGTTCTTATACATGACAGCAAAAGCATGCCCCATAAAAGGAAAACTTGACTGGACTTCATCAAAATTAAAAACTTTTGCTTTGTGAAAGACCCAGTTTAAAGGATGAAAAGACAAGCTGCAGGCAGGAGGAAAATATTTGCAAATCATAAGTCAGACAAAGAACTTGTATACAGAATAAAGAACAATCAAAGCCCAATTGTAAAACAACAAACGATGCAATTAGAAAATGGACAAAAGACGTTTCAGCAAAGACATATGGATAGCAAATAAGCACATGAAAAGAAAAGATGCTCAACATCACCAACCGTAAGAAAAAAATATAAATTAAAATCACAATAGAGTATCACTATGCACCTATGAGAACAGCTAAAATAAAAAACAGAGACAACACCAAATGCCAGTGAGGATGTGGAGAAACTGGGTCTCTTGTACATTGCTGGTGGGAATATAAAATGGTACAGTCATTCTGGAAGAGTTTGGCAGCTTCTTATAAAACTAAACATGGACTTACCATATGACCCAGCAATCACACTCTTGGGCATTCATCCCAATGAAAGAAAAACTTACGTTCTCATAAAAACCTGTGTATGAATGTTCACAGCAGCTTTATTTGTAATAGACAAAAATTGGAAACAACCCTTCCAAGGTTTCCAAACAATGTCCTTCAAATGGAGTTCCACCCAAACCATGGAATAGTCCTCAAGAATGAAAAAGGAGAATCCCCGAGGCTATGGCCCCCAATACCCTTTAACTCAGAACTGGAGCCACTGCTGAAGTTTACCCTTCAGTCAAAAATTAGACAAATCTATAAAACAAATGGAGCTCTGGTGGCACAGTGGTTAAGAGCCCAGCTGCTAACCAAAAGGTCAGCAGTTCAAATCCACTAGCCGCTCCTTGGAAACCCTACGGAGTAGTTCTACTCCGTCCTATCGGGTCGCTATGAGTCGGAATCGACTCAATGGCAACAGTTTTTTTGTTTTTAAATAAAATAAACAACACCACACGTGAGGAACGTGCTTCTAAGATCAAGTATACGAGACCGAACAGGCAACATCTGCCCAAAAGCAAAGACGAGAAGGCAGGAAGGGGCAGGAAAAATGGACAGATGGAAATGGGGAACCCGGGGTTGGCAAAAGGGGAGAGTGTTGACATACTGTGGGGATTGCAACCAATGTCACAAAACAATTTGTGTGTGAACTGCTGAATGAGAAACTAATTTGCTCTGTAAACTTCACCTAAAGCAGAATTTTAGGAAAAAGAATAAAAAAGGAATGAACCACTGATAGATCCAACAACATCTCCAAGAGTTACATATTGTATAATTCCCTTCATACAGTTCTCAAAATGATATAAACACAGACACGGGGAACAGATTAGTGGCTGCCAGGGGACAGGGGTGGATGGGGGTTGGACCATGACTATGAAAGGATAGAATGAGGGAAGTTTGTGATGATGGAACATTTCTGTATGCTAATTATGGTGGAGGCTACACGGATTTTTACGTAGGATAAAACTGCATATACCCAAACATACACGAAAGCTGGACAGTGAATAAGGAAGACAGAAAAAGAATTGATGCCTTTGAATTATGGTGTTGATGAAGAATACTGAATATACTATGGACTGCCAGAAGAATTAACAGATCTGTCTTGAAGAAGTACAGCCAGAATACTCCTTAGAAGTGAGGATAGTGAGACTTCGTCTCACATACTTTGGACACGTTATCAGGAGGGACTAGTCCCTGGAAAAGGACATTATGATTGGTAAGGTAGAGGGTCAGAGCAAAAGAAGAAGACCCTCAACGAGATGGATTGCCACAGTGGCTGCAACAGTGAGCCCAAACATAGCAAGAAATGTGAGGATGGCACAGGACCGGGCAGTGTTTCGTTCTGTTGTATATAGGGTCGCTACAAATCACCTAACAACAACAACAAACACACAGAAATGAATGTAAAAACTGGCGAAATTTGAATAAGGCCCGTAGTTAACAGTATTGCTCCAATGTCAATTTCCTAGTTTTGACACTGGTCGAAGCTGGGGAAAGGGTTAACGGGACTCTGTACTATTTTTGCAACTTCCCTTAAGTTTACAATTATTTCAACATTAAAAGTAAAAAAATAAATCGAGGAAAACAAGGGGACATGATGGAAACTTTAGGGGTAATGGAAATATTATTTTTATTCTGGTGATTGTTTCACAACTGTATACACTTTCCAAAACACACTGAACTGTATAGTTAAAATGAGTGAATTTTGTTGTATCTCAATTATACTTTAATGAGGTTTTTTTTTAAAAAAGGAATAATGAAGCATAAAAAATTTAAATCCCTACAAAAACAGGAAAGGAACAGAGAGCAGACGGATGTGTATTATACCATGTTTTGTACATCTGGCTTTGGAATCAGGTATTTTGCATAATTATTAAAAGTTAAATATAAAAATGCAATCTATAAGTTCAAAATTAAATGCCTACAATAAAAATTCAAAAGTAAAAGGAAACCACACACCTAGCTGTGCAGCACCCATAAGTGACATGAGCACACAGAACTTGTTATCTATTACTGTGTTAACAAGTTACCCAAACATGAACATCTGTAGTTCACACTGTTTCTGTGGTTGGGGAATGGGAATGGATCTTCTGGGTGGTTCTGGCTCAGATGTCGACTTCCAAGGCAGCTCACCTGCACACCTGGCAAGGTGGTGCTGCTTCTCGCAGAAGGCCTGAGTTTCCAGCCACGTGGATAGAGCCTTCATGGGGATGAGTAAGCGCCCTCATGATATGGCAGCTGGAGACCCCGAGTGACTGGGGAGTGAGGAGGATGCCACGAAGCCTTTATGACCTCATACTGGAGTCACACATGATCACATCCACCTCATTCTATTCGTGAGATGAGTCACAAAGGGCAGCTCACACTCAAGGGGAGGAAGACAGGTTCACCCTGAAGAGGGAGCATCACAGAATCTGTGGAAATATTCTAAGTCACCATAACACAACAGAATGTGTTCTAGTGTCATATGCCCTGAGGACAAAAAGAAATATAAGGGAAGAAAGCCTACCAACAACCAACCTGATTTAAATCATTATTTTGTTGGTGGTAGTGCTGTTATTATTCTGAGACTGATGAGTATGTAGTGTGGAATAAATCAAATGCATAATTGCATTGGTGTCTTGAGAACACAGATTTCTGGAGTGGGAAGAAGGATATAGGGACATGAGGTCCACCTTGGTAAGCATCATCTGTGAGTGGGCAGCCAATGTGTTCACCATGCCCTCTGTTGAGAAGTGTACATAACACTTCGATAAAAAACAAACAAAATATCCCTGAAAGACAAACTGCCAGGGAATATTTGCACCATGTGTCAAAGGACTAAACTTCCTGAAGTCTTAAAGAAGCCTCATAAAAATAAGCAATTCACAACTAGCCTATAAACATTATTAATTTAAAAAAAAAAAAAAGGCCCCTCATGACATTGAGAAATGATGATCTGAAGCTCGTTGCTGTTGTTAGGTCCCGTCGAGATGTTCCAACTCAGAGCGACCCTCTGTACAACAGAACGAACACTGCACGGTCCTGCGCCATCCTCACAATCCTTGTTATGCTTGAGCCCACTGTTGCAGCCACCGTGTCAATCCATCTTGTCAAGGGTCTTCCTCTTTTTCGCTGACCCTCCACTTTACCAGGCATGATGTCCTTCTCCAGGGACTGGTCCCTCCTGATAACATGTCCAAAGAATGTGAGACAAAGTCCTGTCACCCTAGCTTCTAAGGAACATTCTGGCTGCACTTCTTCCAAGACAGATTTGAAGTTTAGAGAAGAGCAATAACTCAATCCATATTGCTCAGCTGTTAAAGCAGCAGAGCTAGGCTGCATGATTAAAACACAGTCTTTAAGAAAACATACCCAGATTTAGGGGTAAGGGTAAAAGCACCCAACCTATTAAATGAAGGGGAAAAAATGCAACTCAAGTTCCCCCACTTATGTCAGTGGCTGATCACCTTTCTGAGCTTCAGTTTTTCTGAAGCGTAAAGGCAGACAATTTCTATGCAATCCCTTTACAACCAATGTAGACCCACAAACATTCTTCAAAGGGTATTTAAAGTCACTACTTAAGAAATGCAAATTAAAATTTTTACAATTAGGAAAAAAAAAACCAAAGTGATAAATTCTATTGGGAGAGATTATCTGGATCTACTCAATGTAATTAATGGATTAACTGGACCTAGCTATTTTACAAAACAGTTTCAAAAACAGGGAAGAGTGATATAAAGGTAATTTGAAAGGCACAAGGAAAAGGTTACTATATGTGAGACAGAAATAAATTCCAGTACCAGTTAAATAACAGATTGGCTCATTAAAAAAAAAAAAAAACCAAACAGTATCACCAGTGAGTACCGTGCTTCTTAAAAAAAAAAAATTCATCTATACGAGATCAAACGGTCAACATTTACCCTAAAGCAAAGATGGAGATGTAGGGAAGGCGGGGGTGGGGAGGCAGTTAAATTAATGGAAGTGGAACTACCAGAACGGAAATAATGAGAATGTTGACACAATGTGGAAAATGTAACCAATGTCACTGAATAATACGTTTAGAAATTGTTAAATGGGAACCTAGTTTGCTGTGTTTCATCAAAACTTCAATATATTAAAAAAAGAAAGAAAAAGAATTCCAACTGATGAGACATGCTGTAGAACTACATACAAGCGTCAGAAACCACACGACAAAGAACAAGTCTGCCTTTAAAATCCATGCAAACAGTATATTTGAGACTGTTAGGCCCATATTCACAGATCACCACAATAATAAACTTTAGTTAATCTTCCCTCGGCAAAGCTGTTCTAAAGTGAACATTTGTATAAATTCATTTTTTGCCTTCTTCAATACAAAAAGTCAGGGCGGGTCTCAATACCAGTTTAAACGTTTTTTCTGATTTAAACAAAATCCGTTTCAGAACCTCCTACACCACACTAAGTGACAAGACAGAAAGGCCACAGCATTACCCTCCTGATGGCTGGTACTCTAAAGAAGCTTTTTACAAAGTGTGTGGTAATCTTTAACCCATCTTCCACTACCTCTGTCCACTGCTACGTCCTGTGTTGGATTCTGGACGGCCCAAGCATCTTTCAGGGCCACATGTGTCCAGTAGGGCTCTGGGCTAACAGAGCCCCCAGTGCCCAGGCCTGACGTGCCTTAAGGACTCCAACCCCCACCTCCTCATTCCGCCCCTCCCGCCTCGATGGCATTGTGCCACCAGGCACCTGCCCAGGACTGCACTTAGAGGTCAACAGAACAGATCTGTAACGAGGACAGGCACTTGCAACCCAAGACAAACCTGGAGTTCTTCTCTAAATGAGGATAAGAGCCCCTTCTCTGTGTATGAAACAGTGCTTTCTAAGAGCTATTTAAATCTAAGTTATAACAGCTATTAGGGCTTTGGAGAAAAGGAGAAGGACAAACAACAGAACTGTGAGGTGAGGTTTCCTCCATGAGGCCCAGGTCCCACATGACCCTCCCCTCTGACATGTGGGGCCCATCCAGAGAAAGCTACTGCACTTGTGACTTCCTTTCTCCCGACAAACCTCCTCAATGTGTTCAGACTGACTCCTATGAAGGTGGCAGTGTTGTTTTAATATGGTCTTGCTTAGAGACATTACTCTTTAAAATACAAACAAAAACCCACATCCACACACACTATCCCCGAGGGGGCCACCCTAGGCCACGAGAGCCAGTCTTGCACAGTGCCCATGGACCCTCACCCTTTTTGGAGCCTGGGAATGATTTACTATCAGGGTCTTATTAACCACACGCTCGAGAAGTTTTTCTATAATTTTCAGTATGTTTCTCATGATTTGGTAACAGATGAGGAAATCAGAGGAATTTGTTTCTGAGGATCTTAGGTGACAGGAAGAATGGACTACAATCAGCAAAACCAGCTACCTAGAGTGGCTTTTCTGAAGCCCTTGAAGATGAACATGGTGCACTTGCTGGTGAGACGTTAGGACAAAGTCACGCTCCCTTCTTGCTTTCCTTTGTCACTACAAAGAATACCCTGAAACAGCACAGACCACCTTAAATTGTGACTTTTCAGCGGATGTTCTGCATTAGATGTTGGGGATGAGCGCTGCTTGGTCACCAGGCAGTACCAACAGGTGCCCTCCAAATGGGCAAAGGCCCTAAGCCCAACACCATTCTAAAGAGCCAAAAAATCTCAACTGAAAGAGAACTATCAGAAGCTACCCAACCAACAGAAAAACAAACCGCCCTAGAATTGTCCTCAAGGAAATTCTGGGGGAAAGCCCAGATCTGAGGCTCTGGGAAGAAGTGTTACCATAGCAACAAGCAAAAAAGTACTGCCTCCTGTTAGGATTCAAGGTATTTGGTACATAAATAAATGTTCTCAAGGTCCATCATATGACACAAAATTAATTTAGAGTGCTCAAAACAAGTTGCCTGAGGAGTTCAAAGCCTAGCTTGTGAGGAACCGCCCAGCTGTAATGACCCGGCTATGCTTCACAGTACCATCACTTCCCACGTCTGCATCCCGAGCCCCATGGGCAAATGGCCAGGGGCCTCTGGGAAGCTATGAGCCTGTTCCACAGCGACAGCCCATGCAGCAGCCCCTATGCACCGGTGCTCAGTCGCTCTGAGAACACAGGTGTGCACATGGTGGAGAGGTATGTCCCTCATCCAATCGTGCTTTTTTTTTTTTTTTTGTATGCAGAAAATCTTCTTGTTTATACTATTTTCACTTCACATAAGTTAAAACATCAGGAACACCTTGCAGAGTATTACGAGGCCCTGCCATTTCGTCGAGGAGCCCTGGTGACACAGGTTAAGTGCTCAGCTGCTTACTGGAAGGTCAGTGGTTTGAAACCACCAGCCACTTCATGGGAGAAGGTTTCAGCAGTCTGCTTCTGTAAAGATTTCAGCCTTGGAAACCCTACGGGGGCAGTTCTACTCTGTCCTGCAGGGTCACTATGAATCGAAATCAACTGGACAACACTGAGTTTGGTTTTGGCCATTTCATCTTTAACACCCTTACAATGAAATGTTCACTAAGTACACATCTTTTACAAAATCGTGACAAAACTAAACAAACAAAAAAACACCAAACCCGTTGCCGTTGAGTCAATTCTGACTCACACTGACCCTACAGGACAGAGTAGATCTGCCCCTATACAGTTTCCAAGAAGCGAGTGGTGGATTCGAACTGCCGACCTTTTGGTTAGTAGCCATAGCTCTTAACCACTACACCACCTGAAATTAAGGCCACAGGCATATTTCAAAGCAGCTAAATCTAAAATAGTTTCTTTTAAAAATACACACACAAAAAAAAACCCAAACAAACATGGTTACCTTTGATTCTGCCTTAGATAATGTCGCCTACAGGTTTACAGCACCTCTGTTTCAACTTCACGAATGTGAAAGAGTCTTCCAAGCCTCCTGTCACTTTGGAGATTCCAAACAGCAACAACACCCATGATCAGGCCTCTTGGGTAGGTCATTTTGGCACAATCTAAGCTACTTTGAAGAATAATCTAAGCTACTTTGAAGAATAATCTATCAGTCATCAACTGTCAGCAACACTGTAACTTTAAAAGGCCAGTATCTTTTTCTACCTATCTTAATTCTGGGGATCACGCAGGTGTTGTCATTTACATTAAAAAGCCATCCAAAGTTGCTGCCTTGACAACAACTGATTTAGCGCCTTCCACCACCTTTTCTACCACTCTTCTGTTGTTTGTCACACCATGGTGGCTTGTGTGTTCCTGTGATGCCAGAACCTATGCCGCTGGCACAGCATATGATCAAGAACCGATGAAATGAAGGAAGAAGTCCAAGCTGCACTGAAGGCAGTGGCAAAAAACAAGGCTCCAGGAATTGATGGAAAATACCAGTAGAGATGTTTCAACAAACAAGATGCAACACTGGAAGTTCTCAGTCGCCTATGCCAAGAAATTCAGAAGACAGCTACCTAGTCGACTGGCTGGAAGAGATCCATATTTGTGCCCATTCCAAAGAAAGGTGATCCAATGGAATGTGGAAATTACTGAACAATATCATTAATTTCACACGCAAGGAAAATTTTGCTGGAGATAATTCAAAAGCAGGTGCAGCAGTACATCAACAGGGAACTGCCAGAAATTCAAGCCGGATTCAGAAGGGGACGTGGAATGAGGGATATCACTGCTGATGTCAGATGGATCTTGGCTGAAAGCAGAGAATACCAGAAAGATGTTTACCTATGTTTTAGTGACTATGCAAAGGCATTTGACTGTGTGGATCACAACAAATTATGGATAACATTGTAAAGAATGGGAACTCCAGAACGCCTAATTGTGCTCATGCGCAACCTGTACATAGAGAGGAGGCAGCTGTTCTATCAGAACAAGGAAATACTACGTGGTTTAAAATCAGGAAGGGGGTGCATC
The DNA here is from genome assembly GCA_030035585.1 of Dugong dugon. NCBI lineage: Eukaryota > Metazoa > Chordata > Mammalia > Sirenia > Dugongidae > Dugong > Dugong dugon. The sequence continues at coordinate 30,724,850 of CM057478.1, read as the reverse complement.
AGGGCTGTATCCTTTCACCATACTTATTCAAACTGTATGCTGAGCAAATAATCCAAGAACTGGACTATATGAAGAACACGGCGTCAGGATTGGAGGAAGACTCATTAACAACCTGCAATATGCAGATGATACAACTCTGCTTCCTGAAAGTGAAGAGGACTTGAAGCACTTAGTGATGAAAATCAACATGGATTATACCTCAGCATAAGGAAAACAAAAATCCTCACAACTGGACCAATAATCAACATCCAGATAAATGGAGAAATACTGCAGTTGTCAACAACTTCGTTTTACTTGGATCCACAATCAATGCCCATGGAAGCAGCAGTCAAGAAATCAGACGACATATTACACTGGACAAATCTGCTGCAAAAGACCTCTTTAAAGTGTTAAAATGCAAAGATGTCACCCTGAGAACTAAGGTGCATCTGACCCAAGCCATGGTTTTCAATTGCCTCATATGCGTGCAAAAGCTGGACAATGAATAAGGAAGACCAACGAAGAATCGATGCCTTTGAATTATGGTGTTAGCAAAGAATATTGAATATACCTGGAACTGCCAGAAGAATAAACAAATCTGTCGTGGAAGAAGTAAAGCCAGAATGCTCATTTGAAGTGAGGATGGAGAGACTTTGTCTCACATACTTTGGACATGTTATCAGAAGGGACCAGTCCCTGGAGAACGGCATCATGCTTGGTAAAGTAGAGGATGAGCAAAAAAGAGGAAGATCCTCAATGAGATGGACTGACACAGTGGCTGCAACAATGGCTCAAACATAGCAAGGATCGTAAGGATGGTGCAGGCAGGACTAGGCAGTGTTTCATTCCGTTGTACACAGGGTCTCTATGAGTCGGAACCAACCGGTCAGCACCTAAAAACAACCACCACCATCATCTTTTTAAAAAGAAAGTAATTCACATAGAAGCTCCAGTTTCTTTCCTTGACAGTCATATTTTTTATTACTCCTTATGACGTGAGTACTATTTTTCTTTTCAACCCAGAATGCAAAAGTGCAAAAAGAACAGAGCTACAGTTCTGAGGTCCTCACCCTTGACCCACTCCAAACACCTAAGGGACCTAGTGCACCCCCATCTGGGGCCAGAGACTCCCCAGGGAGCAGGGGCCTCTTCGTGTGTGTGTGTGTGTGTGTGTGTGTGTGCACGCGCCCACGCGCTCTCACCTGGGTATATGCATGCCTGGGCCCCATTTGAAAAAATCAAATCCAGAGAAGAAAAGTAAGTTTCCAAGCTAAACAGCTACTTGAGGAAATATACTATAGAGCTTCATTATCACCTACTAGGGTGTTTTTAAAACTTAAGCCATGACCATGGTCAATCCTGAAATTTTAATGTGCAGAATTGCCTTTTTTAAAAAAGTGAAATAACACAGAAGAGAAAGCATTTCAGCGGGGAGGGGTGCATTACACACAGCATCCCGTGAAGAAAGGGTACTATCTGTGAAATGTGTTTCCAGTGCATGTGTGCACACTTGTATATGTGTGTGCATGTGTACACACTGGGTTGAGATGTAAACTATTTTTGTCACCAGGGGAAGCAGTCAGGAAAACTTCAGAAACATCAGCCTCCTGGTTACGAGAACAGATGTATCTAAATTCTCAATCCATAAAATATGGAAATAGAACCCTTTTCGTGGTAAATAAGAGCTTAGGACAATGCCAGATACCTGCTCAAGCGCTCCGCACGGGTCCTAACAGCCCTATCTCACAGATGGGAGGAACGGTTTGGAGGCCTCGCTGAGGACCAGCAGCTCCCCTCCTCTAGACAGTGATACACACGTGGACTTGTGAATCGATCTCTAGTAATTTTATTACAATTGTTGCTCAGTTCCCAAAATTGATATTCATTCTAGGGTACTCTTGAGAATGAATATGAGGTTTTTCCTGGGGTAATAAAAAACTTCTGTGAAGTTTTGATTGGTCTATCTTAATTTCACTGTATCGTCTGTCCCCTTCTCTGACAGTCATCCTCCTTTGTTGTTGCTGCTTCCTTTGCAGTCCCAAAGGATGAAGGCACACCACTATGTACCTCAGGCTGGTAAAGCACCGGAGCTAAGCACAACATGAGGGAAAGACCTGTGGCACTATTAGAGCCCGGCCCTCTGCAGCAGCGGTTCCCTGGAAGCAAGGAGGGAGAGTGCAGGCTCCTCCCAGGTAAGGAGAGCCATTCTCAGACACACCACAGACAGGCGTGCCTGTGACCACCAAGTGTCACATCATGTTCACAGTATCAGGTTCAAAATACCCCCAAACTGGAGGTGACCCAAACAATAACAAGAGGAGCACGGATAAACTGGGGCCACACATAGAGGAACCCACAGACATCATGTGGGATTTAAAAAGCCAGACAAAAATACATGTATTCTCTGTGACTCCATGTACATGACGACAGTGCCATAATGTGTAAGTCCCTCTCCTTAGCTCCTTCCCCTTTCCCAAAGGTGACCAATCTTCAGGCTGATGTGCAGACACACTTTCCTGTGTGTTTACATGATACACAGGGACCACTGGCATCTCTTCCTTTCTTCTCTGACTTCTGGGCACCGATTTCTGACCTCCTCTCCCTGGGTTCCTCTGTGAGGGGCACCTGTTAAGTGCCACAGACACAGAGACAGACATATGCATTTGTGCCTGCACAACATTCACCCTCCAGGATTACCACCCAGCAAGGAGGTCTCTCCGGCTCCCAGCTTTAGCTCAAGCTTCTTAACTAACAACGGTTCCATGTGGCCACCCCATTGCTGAGGAGACTGGCACTGAGCGCTGTGTCTGTCATGTGATGTCCCAGCTGCCCTGCTGGCGCTCAGGATGCTCATCAAGCTTCCAGTGCTGGCAGTGGGCCCTCTGTAGCCTGACAGACATCTTCAACTATCCGCGGCCCAGCATCCTTCCACATGGCCACCACCACGGCCACCTGGCATGGCTCTGTGCTGCTGGGTCATGTCTGCACCTCCAAGGGCCTCTTTTGGGTGCTGCGCTTACTGGGGCACTCCCCAGGACCCACGTCTTTATCTTCCCCCCACAGAACCAGTACAGCAGTCTGCTAACAGGAGGGGCTGGACAAATGCTGACTCGCTGCAGAAATAAGACAGCGTCCTGAAAAAGACCTATCTGTGCTCGAAATACTGCTTTCACACGTACTATTTTCTAAAAAAGCAGACCTTTTGCAGAAAAAAGCTATCCCCCCCCCAAAAAAAAAACTATCATCTTTGTTTTCCTTATGTTTAGACAATCAGCAGAGTAAAATGATAATCTCCCTTACTTAGCTGCAAGATGTGCCAAGTGGATGCTTGGAAGAAAACAAGCCTAACTGGTAACAACTAAATCATCCAGGAATAAACCCATAATGAACAGACACCAGCCACCTCCCTTGTCTCAGTCAGCACCGACTGGCCATGTCCAACTCAGAATGTAAAGACCAGGACAGGACAAGGGAAGTATGGACACATGTGGTTGAATGTTTCCACTTCTTCCCAATGTCTAACCTTTGAGCTACACCAAAAAGACTATCTGTGTAGTTGCCAACAGATGATATATGTACCATTTCAAAATCTTTTAGTTACAGGTTCTCACAAACACCAGCACTGGCTACTTTAAACTAAATGAAACATCACAGTCTGAAGACCTGTTTGTAAGGATGGTCAGCAAAATGTTTTGTTCCTTGTTCTCGCTGTTAAAATAGAAGGCGAGAGCTGGCCTCCAGGTAAACAGACAGTGCAGGTTCAGTAATGGAGCCAGTCAGTAGCAGGTGCAGTGAGCAAAATATTCAGGGCACACGGGAGCTGATAATGGGGTGTAAGCGATAGCTGGTAAAGGACACTGCATCTCGAAGGTCTCTTAGCTCCTAACAGCATGGTAGGGAGGGCAGTGGTGTGCACACACACAGTGAGGGGCGCAGCTCTCTGACTCTCCCAGCCTGGCCTGGGGGTCAGCACCATCAGCTCAGGGCACAACAAATGCATTTCTGCAACTGGATACAACAAAATCCTCAGTGTTTCTTATTTTCATAACACTCCTGTGAGCACTCATTTAGGGAAATGCCCGAGCTTCGTTTCCCATACGCCCGGGATGCCCGCTGCAAGCTGTACAAGCAGAGGCCCGACTCATTGTCCTGACAAGACTTTGTCAAAGTGGCCTGTGCTCACCACTGAGCAGACAGCCCTCGTCTAGCCTCACACACTCCATGGGGGAGCGCTGCTCCCACAGTGCCTGGGCAGAGGGGTGCTCTCCAACTGTGCCTATGGTTCTCTTTTGAACCAGAGAAGAGAAGTACACAATCATGAAATACAAATCACCTTCTACCTGAAATTACATTCCTGCTGCTTGTCAGCTCAGCCAAGGCCTGTTCAGAGGTTCCCTGAGGAGGAGGCCCCAGAGGCAGCCCCATGCTCCCCACATCCCTGCAAACACACAGACCACACTGTCCCTCAGGTGGCCGCGCTCAGCACAGGACATCAGAACTCAGTCAGGGGGCAAAGACAGGACCCGATGGGGCATGCAGTAGCCAGAAATTGCCCACAGAACAGAGAGCAAACTCAACAGCTCTGCTCTGCTGTTCTGGGGCTGTCAGACTCGTGGCTCACATGTTGGCAGCTCGCTCCATCCTGCTTAAGCACTTAGTGGTGACTTCAATGACTAACAGCGGCTGCGTTCGTAACAACCCCCTCCCCCAGCAAAAAACCCCAAACTTGTTATCATCAAGTCGATTCTAACTAATAATGACCCTGAAGGACAGAGTATAACTGCCCCATAGGGTTTCTAAGGTTGTAAATCTTTACAGAAGCAGACTGCCACCTCTCTCACACAGAGAGGCTGGTGTGTTCGAACCACTGACCTTGTGGTTGGCAGCCAAGCACTTCAACCACTGCGCCACCAGGGCTTCTGCATCTGTACAGCGCTTCATAAACCACAATGCACTTCCACAGAAAATTTTTTTTAAAGTCTAACGAATAAATTCCTGGATAAAGTTCCCAACATTTACTCCATGAACCTGTGGCTACTGGGGACAACAGATGGCCATGAATGCGGGAGCGATGCAGCACACAGGTGGTGAGCAAGGAGTAAGCGGGGCACCACCCTACAACCACGAGGATTCTTAACCACTCAAGACATGATATGCAGTAGGAATTAAAGATGATGAGCTTTAAAGCACACAGCCCCGGCCTGACATGGGGGCTTAAAGGCCCCCACAGTGGTCCCTGCAGGCAGGGGTGTGGGACAGCAGACAACCATGCAACCCTCCAGTAACTTGGGAAGAGGACTTCCCTACCCACCCTTTTCCAAAACCCAAGACTGCTCACCTTTGCAAGACCAAATAAAAGCTTCTCTTTAATGACACAGCAAAGTACAGTGAAACCTGTGAGAGCCAGAACTCAACGGGACTGCCTTGTTTTTCTGGGTCTTACAAGTTTTTCACCTTTGACAGGGTGCAGTCTTATCACTTTTCTATCGCTCCGTTTAGTAGAAAATATTTGAGTTTTCCTTCTCTTACAGGTTTCCATCTTACACAGGTTCCAGCTTTTGCAGGTTTTACTGTATAAGGAAATATTAAATATTATTTTTTCCTTATCAAAAGGGAATATGTATCTACAATACATTTACGCAAATACCTAGTTCTCTGTACAACAATGTTTACAGCAGCCTTATTCACAATAGCCAGAATCTGCACACAACGCAAATGTCCACCTACAGATGAAAGGATAAACAGGCTGAGCTATGGGCACATGAAGAAATACTACTCAGCAGTAAAAAGGATGAACTACCCTCAGTACCCACAGCAACATGGATGAAGTGACATGGACTGAAAGCATGCAGATGCAGCAGGGTACCCACTGCGTACTGAGTCAGCCTATTTCCATGAAGGCCCAGAACAGGCCTGTTTGCCACAGTAGGGAGAGCTGGCTGGAGAGGGGTCCAGGGGACTTCCTGTGGTAATGGAAGTGTTCTGTATTTGGGCGGGGGGACTTAATATGGGTACATACATCTACCAAAACTGTATACTTAAAGCCTGTGCATTTTATTGCACCTTCTAAATTTAAAAGGAGAAGAAAGTATAGTTTGCCTCGAGAAAACATCTAAGCAAAATAAATAAACTTGTGGACTGTCCCATGACTGACCACTAGCTCCCTGAAGCCAAGATACATGGTCTCTCCCTTGTTCTCAGAGCCCTGGCAGAGTACCAAGCCCAGGATGGGCCTTCCACACCATCGAGGAGCCAGTGTGGCCCTCAGCATGATTCGGCAGCACCCTCTGCCGTCAACAAAGGCCACAGCCTGGATTTGGGTCTCACTCTATCGGACACCCCTCAGACCACTGGGACAAGGGTCACCTAAGGCTCACAGCACCTCCACCAGACAGCATCTGGTCATCTAATGTTCCTCAGTCATGCCTGGACTCACTGAAATGTTGTTATTTGATCCCATGTGAAAATTACCGTATTTTTTGCAAATAACCTGTGCCTTCTACATTTGTTTGTGAACGGAGCCCTCCCCTCCCAAGGTATTTTCCTAAGCGCGGCTATGCCAATTTTTGTTTACATGTTGCTGTTAAAAAAAAAAAAAAATTAGCATGGAGCCACTTACAAAAACACCTCGAAAGGAGTAAAAATACCGTAGTTACAGAAACGGAATTTGTTTAAAATAAACTGGAAATGGTCTCCGTTCACCCCAAAGAAAGAGCCTGCCAGGTAAATACTTGGTGGAGCTGGAGGGCGTGTGCTGTTCCTCACCACAAGGAGAACAGCTGCTTCGTGGTCACTCTGTGGCTATCAGGATCCTGACTTCACAGACAAGGATAGAAGTCCAAACAGGCTCCCCGATGTGCCTGACACTCCAGAGAGAAAGTAGGGGGCGCTCACACTATGCCCAGCCCACTGCCTGTGCCTGTTTGGATCATGCACTAAGAATGGATTTCACATTTTTAAATGGTTATGTAAGTATCTATACAATATACTCCACTTTGCCTCTTAGCCGACAAAGCCTAAAATACTTACTATCTTGCTCTTTGAGAAAAAGTTTTCGTCTCCTGTGCTAGACAAAGGAGTCTAAAGGAACACTAACAAAAGTAGATGAAATAAGCAGTAATGAATAGAAAACTAGTTTCAACAAACTAGCTCTGAAATGGAAAGGCAGAAATTGGGTGAACCGACAGGCTACATACAAAACAATATGATCTCTTTTTTGCTAAAAATTTAACACATGTAATATGTAATTTATACATTAAATACCAAGATATCAACAGTGGCGATCTGAGTAGTGGGAATGCAGATTTATAGAAAGTTTGCTTATCTGTATTTTCTCATTTTGTACCATGCACATGTACTGCTTCTATAATAGGATTACAAAGAAAAGGTATTTGATAGTATCTCAATGAGTGATTTGTATATCATTTTTATATTTTGTTAATCATTTTACCTACATGATCTGGACAAAAGCCCCATGAGGTAAGCAGGGTGTGTGCATCAAAGGTGAGAAACCAGAAGCTCACAAAGGGCAGATGACTTGCTGGGGGTCAGATGGTGAGATATCCATGGAACTGGAACTAAAATTCACATCTAATCTAGAAAATTCCTCCAGTGCTGCCTATCACAACAAAAGGTCAAGTTTTACTATTATGTACAAATCATGTATTAGATAATAAAAGAACCTAAACACTTGTGAGTCCCTCCTAGGTACAACCAAAGAAGTAAATTACTAGGCTTATCCCCATCAATTCGCCTAGAGCAGCGGGGGAAGACTTCCCCTGAAATATTCTTTACATGAAACAATAAATTAGCTTATTTAGCAAAGAATGTCTGCCTTGAACATCATGCTCTTTTGTAGAACTATCTATATGGGATCAAAATGACAACAGCAACTCAAAAAGTCAGACAGGAAGTTTAGGGAGCAGTGAGCTCATGTTAATGGGGGAAGAACAATTCAGAAATGGAGGGTGAGAATGGCTGCATAATTTGAAGAACGTAATAGATGTTCACTGAACTGTACATGTAGAAATTGTTGAATTGGTGTTTTTACTGTGTATACTTTCAACATTTTTTTTTTTTTAAACTCAATTACAAAACGTAAAAAAACTCACAAAGTGGTAGTCAGTCAACAGCCCTGGCTCTGGGCTCAATATCGAAAGCCCCTTCTAGACGTCCAGGGTACCCTTCTGCCCTGAGTACGTGTTAAATTTGTAAAGTGCCAACTGTAAAAACAGTTATTTTTCAAACCATTTCAAGTATCTGGAGGACGCTTATTTTTGTTTCAAGGAGTGCTGGTGGCATAGTTTTAAAGCTCTTGGCTGCTAATCGAAAGGCAGGCAGTTCAAACTCACCAGCCTCTCCAAAGGAGAAATACGGGCAGTCTGCTTCTGTAAAGACTTACAGCACTGGAAACCCTATGAGGCAGTTCTACTCTGTCCTATAGGGTCACTATGAGTCAGGATAGACTCCACAGCAGTGAGTCTGGGTTTTGGTAAGTTTGTTTGGAATGGGTTTTATGATTTCCTCATAAGAAATATTTTCTGGCCTTACCACTGTATAAATAGAGTAACAATAGCTAATGTTTTCTTTAAAATGTTTGAAGAATACAAAAAAGTACAGGAATAATATAATGAACACTCATGCTTCCACTGTCTGTTCATTTTGCCATATTTGCTTTGGAATTTTTTTAATATACAAAGCATTATATAGAGTTGAAATCCCTTGTATAAACCTCAGCCTGTTCCCGGTCCCCCACTCTCCTAAAATAGCCCTAATCTGATTTTCACATCAGTCATTCCCATACATGTTTTTATACTTATGTTACATACAAACCTATACACTCTGCATGTTATATTTTTGCAGGCTGTGGTGTGATGGATTGCTTTTATATGGCCTTTCTAGCCATAGTCTTATAATTCCCACCAAAGGACTGGGTGGGGCCATGCAAATAAGGTGCTTGTGGCCCACCAAGGGAACTGGACAGCTTGCTAATAACACAAAAAAGTTGCATGGCACTCTTGTGGGGGTGGGACCATGCAAATAATTGTATGGAACCCTAACGAGGGGATTGGTCAGTTTCGCTATCCCGCTAGGATTAAAATAAGCTATTCTAGAGGTGGAAAGAGGTGACCTGACTACTACCAATAAGAAGAGATGGAACAGACTCGGAATCCCTGCGCCGAGACCCTCCTAGACTCAGGAGGCAGAGAGAGGGCTGTAACACCAGAGACGGCAAGAAGCAATGGCAGAGAAACAGTGGCAGCAGAACTAGGAGATGGTGCAGTGAGTTTCCTAGCCCATGGAGCAAAAGAGCTGAGTGTCTTCGAGCAGGGGTTTTGCTGACGGAGTAGGGTGCCTCTGGGCACTTGTCGGCAGAGCTAGACTTGCCGACCTGCCAACCCACGAGCAATAGCGCTGAGCACCTTCAGGCTGAGGCATACTGGCAGAGTGAGCTGCCGCCGGGCACCTACTGGCTGAGCTCAAGAGCTTTGTAACGCGCTTTCCCAAGCAGGGCAGAGGCCAGGCCAGGGGCTAAGGGCCAGAGAGAGGCCTGCCTCTGGGCATGGCTGAGAAGAGGCTGTCCCGATCAAAGAACTGTATCCTGAATTGTAAACTGTTACTTCTCTAATAAACCCCATAACTGTGAGTACTGTCTGCGAGCTCTGTGCGGCCACTGCAACCAACTATCAAACTCATCAGAGAAAATAGAGAGGGCCTGTGGGAGGGTCCACTGTTACAAGAATTGGTAAAAAGGTTGGCGAGAAGGAGGTATGTCTGACCTCCGTCTCATAGAAATTAGCCTTAGGCTGCTGATGCTGATAATGACTGTCTTCCTCCCTTGTGAAGTTAGACAAAAAGGTCAGGAACACCACTCCATTTTTACACAGGCTCTTACACAACAGACCAACAGTGACATTTAGCACGGCCCTCCTGCACCTTTACCCCCTCAAGATTATGCTTTGTAGCTCTACTTTATTCACACTTGCAGTAGGCTATTCATTGTCTGAAAAATATCTATCTTCCTGCAGACTGACACTTGTTTTCCTCCAGCTTTTTGCTATTATAAACAATGCTACAATTGTCTACACATTTTATGTATGTATGCAAGAGTTTCTCATAAACTTTACAACTAGACATGGAACTGCACCTCTAAATGCTTTTTTAAAAAATCTCATGAAGCTTATAATTGCACAGTCATTCACAAGCATGCCTTCTTTCGCTTTTGAGTAGGCTTATGTCTTATGTTGTAAAATTATCAAGAGACCTTTACTGGGTATGAGGAAATGGTATCTTGTATAAACAGGGTCTTTTGTGTAACAGGATTAGGTTCTACAAAAAAGTCAGTAATTAGCAATTTTCATTTAAACAGAAACTAAGCTCAAGTGACATTATGAGGCTCTCCACGGGAGAACCTCTGAGACATGTGAAGGACAGCACAGATGAGGTAACAGGCCCACAGAACTCCCAAACCCTAGAATTATACATGAATGTGCAGATATGCACATTTTCCTCAAGAGACAGGCCACAGCTTTTACCCAATTCTCAAGGGAGTCCAGTATCCAAAAAAAATTTAGACAGCTTTATTCAGGGGGGCCTGAAAGTGACAGCATTGTGGTAAGTGACTACTAGGTGGCATCTAAATGAAGCATTAGAACATTTTACTTTCCAAATCCAACTTCTAAAAAAAAATTCTACCAGCACATCCAGAAGGAACATAATTAGTAACATAAATGACTTCAGGCTTCTTTCATATAGAACCAGAATAAATAATCAATCCTAGCCAAAGGTACATGACTAAAGTATCGTTTATATGCAAATTTTAAAAGGAAAAAAAAAATCACAATTTCTATTGAGAAAGTCTAAAAGCCCAAGTGAGACCACAGAAAACACGCACGTGCTATCGCAACTGTGAAACGTAGAAGACTGGAAAACAATTTTGTGGTTCTGTTTCTTTCTGTAGTAAATATTTCAAGGGATCTGTCTTTTTAAATGATCAGGTAATCAAATCAAAACAGGAGACAATTTAGTTAAAACCAGGCAGCTCGTTTGCAGACACTAAAGGGCAGGCTAACAATGCACTTATAAGAGCAGGTCCTGCCAGGTGCGCCCAGCCTTTTAAAGGACAGTGTGGGCGGTAAGTCTCAAGCTAGTCGCCTTAGCAACGGCTCTAAACATATGTGCAGTGACATCAGCTGATTTCTGAAAGCCGTAAATAGAGGATAATGGCATAAAAAAATTCCAATGAATCCAAGGACCACTCTCCCACCCCTACCCCACCCTCTCTCTAAATCATATGTTAAAACGCAGGCTGCAATTCAACAGATGCAAGAGTGTTCTTAGTCCCCTTCGTATGCCAGTCTGGATAATCATAAACCCATAAAAAGCACAATACAAGGCACTTGGATTAGTCATCTTTGTGCAGACCTGTGAGTGGACAAGTATCAGCGGAGACAGCGAGGTCTGCTGCAGTGTCCAAAGAGGCTGTGGTCCCCACCCAGTGTTGGCTCCCCGACATCACACTTAAGGATTAGATTCTCTTGCAGGGGGGCCCTTCTAGTTTCAAGACTCCTGTGACTTACCCACCATTTGGGCCTCAAAGCCCAAGACCAGTACTGACAAGTAGGCCCCACAAACCAAGAAGTCACAAGAGGAAAATGAAGAAGATGTGGCGGATCTGCTGCCTGGAAAATGGCCTGACAAACTTGTCTCAGGCCACTAGTGTGGTGTTTAGATGCCCAATCTGTGTCACTGGTAAGACAGAGTGAAAGAACAGCCCCGTTGTTTTACCACGGAATCTATTCTGTCTGAGGAACACAGTCCATTTCACCTTGGGGGAAAGGAAGATACCAAGCTCCCTAGTGATTTTGAGATCTTGCAAAGAATTTAGTCTAGGATAAACTGGCGTATAAATTGCATGTGCTCACATCCAGGCTTACAGGGAAAGAACCAAACATTAATGAAAAAAGAAGGGGGTGAGGGCACAATTGAACAGAAAAAGAAAGTGGCACAATTTCGTAGTAACTCCCAGTGTTATCTTCATTAAGATCATAAATATCTATCCCATTTTTCCTCTCTTCTTCCAGCATGTAATGTGGTTAATAATAATACGCTTTTTCCTTATTTCCTTTCAACAACATTTTTTTAGCATTATACAGAAAACTAAGCAAATCCATCTCCCAAGTATGAGCTGACACTGTTAAGAGAAAAAACTTGATATTTCATGTTGCAAAAATCCATTTATGGGTCCAACAGATACACTTCTCCGTATAGTCATGATTAAAATTAAATACTAAATATTCCAAGGAAACAACACAAAACAAATGCATGTTAAAATATGAGAACTGTTTTTACTCTGCAGAATAATCAAACTTTTCTTTACTCAGAGTGCCTTTATCCAGTTATCCACTCCCAACCAGCAAAGGGGTGGGAGAAGAAAAGAGGGAAAGGAGAGGTGGGGCTCACAGCACACGTCCAGAGAAAGGCATCATTTTACAGGCTTTGTAATTTTGATTATGCACTCATGTCTGTGAGCAAATCTAAGAGCATTTTATTTAAGCAATACTTATGCTCCTGATAAAATACAAATCGACATTTACAAATTTAAAAACCTTAGTTTTTTAAAGATCCAGCTATTTAAAGTACATGTGTAACAAATTCTTTCAAAGTAGAAACCAAGCCGGATTTGTCTTTTTATGAGTAATGTCTTAAAAGTCAGGGTACACAGGTATTCCTACAATAGAGTGTGTGTGTGTGTGTGTGTGTGTGTGAGAGAGAGAGAGAGAGAGAGAGAGACAGAGAGAGACAGACAGACAGACACTGCAGGGATGGGGACATACCAAACCCAGTCTGTCTCATCTTGGATTGATACTCTGCTGGAGAATGAAGTTGTCTCAGTATTTCCACTCCAGTCAGAATCTCATGGTAACACTGAGTCTGAACTGGGTCAGTCTGCTACCTAATGAAAACATTTTATAAGACACACTCAGTACTTTCACAGAGAGAATAACTGAACAGGTTTCTTCCAAAAGGTTTACTGTTTGTATTTTTCAAGGGAGTACCTCAAACTCTGAGAAAAAAATCAAAGTGAAGTGAAATTTCAAGCGCTGTCATTCTCCGTATCTACCTTCCAGTCCAGATTCTTTTTCTAAAATGGTCATGTGCTTTGTTTTCTCACTCCAAATGACTAAGGCAAATTAATGAAGTGGGTGGAAAAGGAGGTACTTTGGAAATTGTAGACCGTGAGGCTATTTTAGATCCAAGGAATCTGAAGGTTCAATTATCATATACGACCAGCACAAGGCAGTCTACCTCCCAGGACATGTTTATGGAAGTGCAGAAGGAGCTCCAGCACACCCCTCAGAGCCTGGCTATGCACATACCACATGCACTGCTGATGCCATGAGCAGATCATGGAGTCTATTCCTCAGTCTCCACGTCTGTGAAATGGGAGAAACCTCCGTCCTCTCATTGCCACTGGGAAGACTGCATGGTGTGTTTTCTATGTAAAAGAATGCACACCTGGTAAACAGTCACGTTCATGAGCTTCTACAACGGACGACAGACTCCTGTGCCCCTTACCAAGGATTTGGGTTAATGATTCTTTCCAAATTACATTTGATGGTGCTTTCCCTCTTCATACATTGTTTCATTCAAAGCTACTAACTGACCTAGGCTGAGCAGATGGTATTGTTTCCATTGCACAAACAAAGAGGCTGCAGCTGAGACTCACACCAAGACACACCCTCACTACGCAGGGCCTGGCCCAGCCTCCAAGAGGACCTTGACTTTGGACTTGGGCCCCTGAAGGTCTGCATCTCCGGCTTATACATGTCTATCTGTTTCAACCTGTCAACATGGTTTTTGAACGCTCTTGGGGATAAAACGATTCCATGTGCTAATATTACCTAGGAAATACTACCTTACCCCTCTCCTCAGAGTGTTGAGGACAGCCCTTGGCATTTCTTCAAGGTCTCAGTAAATGGGTTATAGACAACACCAAAGTCTGCTGAGGAGGAGGATGCACACATGAGAAGTCACAGGGCCAGAGAATAAATGGGGCCAGGAATGAGGCACACAGTGTCTCAGGGAAGTGACTGTGCCTTTGCCCCAACAGAAATAAGGCGGTCGGAAGTGTCAGGGCAAGAACACACGTTGGGAAGCACAACTGGTGAAACACAAGGACAAGAAAGATGCTTTGGTGGCAACATCTCCCACTGATAAGAGATGAGAAGACAAATGGAGGAGAGAAACTCAGACATCTTTGAGAATCTGTATCTTCAGCTTCGCATGAGTACCACACTACATTTTACCCGGCTTCATGATTAGAATTCTTAGGGAAAATACCAGTGGAAAAGAGCAGCTGGCAAAAGTGAGAGTCATAGGAAAAAAATATAAAATCAGACACATAACAGAAACCAGAGTGGTTTGAGGAAAGGGCCGGGGGCGGGTATTCTAGGTAGTCTAATAAGTTGCTAAGATAATTTCCCTATGATTTCATACTTAAAAACTATATCAAGGCTTAAAAAGAAAAAGAAAAGTTAAAAAGTCCACACAGAGAACTACTGCCCGAGGGACCCACTCACGCCCCCCAGCCCTGCCTGCCTGCACCAGGAAGCTCAGAGAGGAATGCTACAGGCAGTAAAATCTAGGAGCTAAGACCAGGAAACAGAAGAGGCCAGCTTGCACATATTAGCCTAACTTCCAAGGTAATCACTAAAAGAATACTGTGTGATTTCGATAACATAAAGGGGGGAAAAATGGAGCAAAAGAAAATAATTTTAAACGGCAGAAAAAACACAGACAAGTCAGTACAAACAGAAAGCACCATACATTTAAAACAAGGACCCGAAAAAACAAGTGATTCGATTATATATGGCAATCTGGGAGCCCTGAACATCAAAGGCAGAGCTGAGGAACCAAAGAGAGTGGCAGGGGGAGGGAGAGACTGTATGGAAGCAGCAAGGAGTTGCCAGAACTGGCCCTGCGAAAGCCTGAGCCCTTCAGGCCAGATCAGCTCAGGGGTGAGCAGTGAGGCAGGCAAGGAGCCCAGCTGAAGGGGCACGTCTTCCGCACCGGAAGAGACCCAGGGCCAACAGTATACATGGCCACCCACAACCAGTGAGAAGCAGCCCTCCACAAAAGATAAGTACTTGCATACAGCTTACCCAGCAAATCAAAAACACTTCCCCTTAGGGAAAAACCTCTCTCCCATTTACCTCCCAACTCCCTGCTCTGCACTGGGTCCCAGACCAGCTTCAGCAATTGCCAAGTCCCCTGGGCGGGAAGCAGGATCCATCACTGTCCAGAGCCAATCTCTCTGCCTTGAAGAGTGAACAAATTAACAGACAGGTGAAAAAACAAACTGCCGGCTCTCCTAAGCCAGGAACCCAGGGTAAGCACAGCTCCTTTGCCTAGGCACAGGCATAAGGGATCCACAGACTTTGAGTGCCTTTCCCCCTGCATAGACTTGTGTGGGCCCATCTCAACAGCGTAGGCCCTCATTACCACGGTACAACAGGGTATATACCGGAAGTCTAAATTCAACTGTTTCAGCTGTGAAGTGGCAGGTTCTTCACCTACCCAAATCAGGGGCCTGAGGACTGGTGGCTCCATCCACGCCACCTAGCCACCTGCGAGAGGTGCCCCCCAGTCCTTACAGCCAACAGCATTAGGTGTTCATAGTCCGGCTGCAAAACCCACCCACCTACGTGCTCTAGGGAACAGGGACACGCCTTCCTCCCGGACATGTGGGGGCAGCCGTCAGACCCCTGCCTTGCTCAGAGTGTGTCCCCCTGCTGAAGCCAGATGCCTGTGCCTACACCAATCACCCGTGCCTGTCTAGGGCTAAGTGAGAGCCTACACCACACACTTGGTGGCTATCTACCTGGGCACCTGAGCTGAATCCATACAGGAGGAGTGGGCAGACTCCTGAGCTCACGTACCTAGTAACAGACCTAACCACCTGGTGACAGGGCATTAAAGCTTCAAAGGTGCCAATAATCAAACTAGCTCATACAAGCAGCCTATCTGGGCATAGCAAAAGAAAACAGGAAGCTAGGACACAGTAAGCAAACATAAAATAAATAAATATAATAACTTACTGATGGCTCGGAGGCAACAGTCAGTATCAAGTCACATAAAGAGGCAATCCATGATGGCTTCAGCAAGCTCCCAAAATAAAGAATCTGGAAATTTTCCAGAGGAGGAAAATTTCTTGGAATTACCAAAGGCAGAATACAAAAGATTAATATACAGAACTCTTTAAGAAATTAGGAAGGAAATTAAGCAAAACACAGAACACACAACAGAGGAAATTAAAAAGATTAGAGAAGAGTATAATGACAAATTTAACGGGCTGCAAGAATCCACAGAGAGACAGCAATCAGAAATCCAGAAGATTAACAATAACATTTCAGAATTAGACAACTCAATAGAAAGTCACAGGAGCAGAATTGAGGCAATGGAAGTCAGAATTAGTGAGAATGAAGATAAAGCACTTGACACCAACTTATTTGTGGAAATATCAGATAAAAGGATTTCAAAAAATGAAGAAACCCTAAGAATTATGTGGGACTCTCACCAAGAGGAATAACCTATGAGTGACTGGAGTACCAGAAAAGGGGGGTATAACAGAAGATACAGAGAGAATTGTTGAAGATTTGTTGGCAGAAAACTTCCCTGATATCGTGAAAGATGACAAGATACCTATCCAACATGCTTATCGAACCCCACATAAGGTAGATCCCAAAAGAAAGTCACCAAGACATATTATAATCAAACTTGCCAAAACCAAAGATAAAGAGAGAAATTTAAGAGCGGCTAGGGATAAACGAAGTCATCTACAAAGGAGAGTCAATAAGAATAAGCTTGGACTACTCAGCAGAAACCATGCAGGCAAGAAGACAGTGGGATGACATATATAAAGCCTTGAAGGAAAAAAACTGCCAGCCAGAATTATATATCCAGCAAAACTGTCTCTTAAATATGATGGTGAAATTAGGGCATTTCCAGATAAAAAGAAGTTTAGGGACTTTGCAAAAACCAAACCAAAATTACAAGAAATACTAAAAGGAGCCCTCTGGTTAGAAAATCAGTAACATCAGATAACAACCCAAGACTAGAACACAGAACAGAGGAATCAGATATCAACCCAGATAGAGAAGTCACAAAAGTAAATCAAAGCTAAAACACTGAAAATAGGAAAACAGATGTCAATATATGAAAGATGACAACATTCAAACAAAAAAGGCGGACTTAAAAAATGCAGACACAGATTTTTCATATGGAGAGGAAATCAAGGTGATATAAAGAAATAAAAGACTGCTATAAATTTGGAAAAATAGGGGTAAATATTAATGTAACCACAAAGGAAACTAACAATCCTACAAGTCAAAATAAAAAACTATAAAAATATACAGACTCAGCAAACACAAAATCAATGATGAAAAGAAAATATATAGAGAAAAATGACTCAGCACAGAAAATTAAGTGGGATATACAAACTGTGAACAACACACAAAATAAGACATGAAAATGACAGCACTAAACTCATACCTGCCAGTAATTACGCTGAATGTAAATGGCCTAAATGTACCAATATAAAGAGACAGAGAGTGGGAGACTGGATAAAAACATGATCTGTCTATATGCTGCCTACAAGAGACACACCTCAGACTTAAATACACAAACTAAAACTCAAAGGATGGAAAAAAATATATCAAGCAAACAACACTCAAAAAAGAGCCAGAGTCGCAATATTAACCTCTGACAAAATAGACTTTAAAGTAAAATCCAAACAATGGATAAGGAAGGACACTATATAATGATTAAAGGGTCAATACATCAGGAGGACATAACTATAATAAATATTTACGCAGCCAACAACAGGGCTCCAAAATACATAAAACAAACTCTAACAGCACTGAAAAGAGAGACAAACAGCTCCTCAATAGTAGTAGGAGACTTCAACACACCACTATCAGTGAAGAACAGAACATCCAGAAAGAAGCTCAACAAAGACACGGAAGAGCTAAATGCTACAATCAACCAATCTGATCTCACAGACATATACTGAACATGCCACCCAACAGGAGCCAAGCATACTTTCTTTTCCAATGCACATGGAACATTCTCCAGAATAGACCACATATTAGGCCATAAAGCAAGCCTTAACAAAACTGACAAAGCATCAAAATATTACAAAGCATCTTTTCTGACCATAAAGCCATTGAAGTAGAAATCAACAACAGAAAAAGCAAGGAAAAAAAATCAAACACATGGAAACAGAACAACACCTTACTGAAAAACTACTGGGTTACAGAAGAAATTAAGGATGGAATAAAGAAATTCATAAAATCAAATGCAAATGAAAACATATCCAACCAGAGCCTTTGGGACACAGCAAAAGCAGAGCTCAGAGGTCAGTTTATAGCAATAAATGCCCACATCCATAAAGAAGAAAGGGCCATAATCAAAACATTAACCCTACAACTGGAACAAGCAGAAAGAGAGCAGCAGTAAGAAGCCCTCAGGTGCCAGAAGAAAGGAATTAATAAGAATTAGAGTAGAATTACATGAAATAGAGAAGAGAAAAACAACTGAAAGAGTTAACAAGACCAAAGGCTGGTTCTTTGAAAAGATCGACATAATTGATAAACCACAGGCCAAACTGAAAAAAGAAAAACAGGAGATGAACAGATAACCCATATAAGAAATGAGATGGGTAATATCACAACAGACCCAACTGAAATTAAAAGAATCATAACAGAATACTATGAAAAACTGTACTCTAACAAATTGGAAAACCTAGAGGAAATGGACTAATTTCTAGACACTCACTACCTACCTGAACTAACACAAACAGAGGTAGAACAACTAAATAAACGCATAACAAAAGAAGAGATTGAAAAGGTAATTTAAAACTCCCAACAAAAAAAAGCCCTGGCCCCGATGGCTTCACTGGAGAATTCTACCAAACTTTCAGAGAAGAGTTAATAGCACTACTACTAAAGGTATTTCAGAGCACAGAAAAGGATGGAATACTCCCAAATTCATTCTATGAAGCCAGCATAACCCTGTTACCGAAACCAGGTAAAGACACCACAAAAAAAGAACAGACCAATATCCCTCATGAACATTGACACAAAAATCCTCAACAAAATTCTAGCCAAAAGAATTCAGCAACATATCAAAAAAATAATTCATCATGATCAAGTGGGATTTATACCAGGTATGCAGGGATGGTTCATCATTAGAAAAACAATCAATGTAATCCACCACATAAATAAAACAAAAGACAAGAACCACATGATCTTATAAACTGATGCAGAAAAGGCATTTGACAAAGTCCAACACCCATTCATGATAAAAACTCTCAACGAAATAGGAACAGAAAGGAAATATAATTAAGGGCATTTATACAAAGTCAACAGCCAAAATCATCCTAAATGGAGAGACTTTGAAAGCATCCCCCTTGAGAACGGGAACCAGACATTCAACATTGTGCTGGAAGTTCTAGCCAGAGCAATTACACTAGAAAAAGAAATAAAGGGCATCCAAATTGGTAAGGAAGAAGTCAAAGTATCTATGTTTGCAGATGATAAGATCTTATACACAGAAAACCCCAAAGAATCCACAAGAAAACTACTGAAACTAACAGAAGATTTCAGCAAAGTTTCAAGACACAAGATAAACACACAAAAATCAGTTGGATTCCTTTACACCAACGAAGAGAACCTCGAAGAGGAAATCACCAAATCAATACCATCTGCAATAGCCCCAAAGAGGAGAAAATACTTAGGAAGAAATCTAACCAGAGACATAAAAGATCTATACAATGAAAACCATAAGATACTACCGCAAGAAACCAAGAGACCTGCATAAGTTGAAAAACATACCTTGCTCATGGATAGGTAGACTCAGCATTGTGAAAATGTCAATTCTACCCAAAGCGATCTACAGATACAATGCAATCCAATCCAAATTCCACTGGCATTTTTTAATGAGATGGAGAAACAAATCACCAACTTCATATGGAAAGGGAAGAGGTCCCGAATAAGTAAAAGCATTACTCCAGAAGAAGAACAAAGTGGGAGGCCTCACACTACCTGATTTTAGAACCTATTATACCGCCATGTAGTCAAAACAGCCTGGTACTGGTACAACAACAGATACATAGGCCAATGGAACAGAATTGAGAATCCAGACATAAATTCATCCACTTATGAGCAGGTGATATTTGACAAAGGCCCTAAGTCCAATAATTGGGGAAAAGGCAATCTCTTTAACAAATGGTGCTGGCATAACTGGATATCCATCTGCAAAAAACTGAAACAAGACCCATACCTCATACCATGCACAAAAAGTAACTCAAAATGGATCAAAGACTCAAATATAAAATCAAAAACGCTAAAGATCATGAAAGAAAAAATAGGGGCAACACTAGGAACCCTAAGATATGGTGTAAACACAATACGAACCATAGTAACAATACACAAGCACCAGAAGAGAGACCAGATAAATGGCAGCTCCTAAAAATCAAACACTTATGCTCATCAAAAGACTTCACCAAAAGAGTAAAAAGACAAATAACCCAATTAAAAAATGGGGGAAGGATACGAACAGGCACATTGCCAAAGAAGATATTCAGGCAGCTAACAGACACATGAAGAAATGCTCATGATCATTAGCCATTAGAGAAATGCAAATCAAAACTACAATGAGATACCATCTCACCCCAACAAGGCTGGCATTAATCCAAAGAACACAAAATAATAAATGCTGGAGAAGTTGTGGAGAGACTGGAACACTTACACACTGTTGGTGAGAATGTAAAATGGTACAACCACTTTGGAAATCGATTTGGCACTTCCTTAAAAAGCTAGAAATAGAAGTACCATATGATCCAGCTATCCCGCTCCTTGGAATATATCCTAGGGAAATAAGAGCCATCACACGAATAGATATATACACACCCATGTTCACTGAACCACTGTTTACAACAGCAAAAAGATAGAAACAACCTAGATGCCCATCAGTGGATGAATGGATAAACAAATTATGGTATATCCACACAATGGAACACTACGCAACGATAAAGAAAAATGATGAAGCCGTGAAACATCTTGTAACATGGAGGAAGCTGGAGGTCATTATGCTGAGTGAATTTAGTCAGTCACAGAAGGACAAATACTGTAGAAGACCACTATTATAAGAACTCAAGAAAAGGTCAAAACACAGAAGAAAACATTCTTTGATGGTTACAAGGGTGCGGAGGGAGGGGGAGGGTTAGTTACTAACTAGATAGTAGATAAGAATTACCTTAGGTGAAGGGAAGGACAGTACTCACTACAGGGGAATCAGCACAACTGGACTAAACCAAAGCTAAGAAGTTTCCTGAAAACAATTAACACTTTGAGGGACAGAGTAGCAGGGGAAGGTGTCTGGGAAACATGCTTTCAGGGGACTTCTAGGTCAACTGCCATAACAAAGCTTATTAAGAAAACGTTGTGCATCCCACTTTGGTGAGTGGCCATCTAAGATGCGTCAATTGGTCCCAACCACCTGGAGTAAAGGAGAATGAGGAACACCAAAGACACAAGGAAAGTATTAGCCCAAGAGACAGAAACGGCCACATAAACCAGACTGATCAGCCTGAGACCAGAAGAACCAGATCGTGCCCGGCTACTACCAATGACCGCCCAGAGAGGGAACACAAAAGAGAATCCCGGATGGAGCAGGAGAAAGCTGGGGTGCAGAACTCAAATTCTACTAAGGAGACCAGACTTAATGGTCTGATTGAGACTGGAGGAACCCCAGAAAGCACGGCCCCGGATTTTCTACCAGCCCAGAACTAAAACAATTTCTAAGGCCAACTCTTCAGACAGGGATTGGACCGGACTGTGTGACATAAAGTGATACTCGTGAGGAGTGTCCCTCTTAGCTCAAGTAGATACAAGAGACTAAATGGGCAGCTTCTGTCCGGAGGTGACATGGGAAGGCAGAGAGGGTTAGGAGATGCTTGAATGGACATGGGGAATTAGGGGTGGAAAGAAGAAGTGTGCTGTCACAGTACAGGGAGAGCAATTAGAGCCATATAACGATGTATGTATAAATTTTTGTATGGGAAACATTTAAATAAAAAAAAAGAAAAGAAAGCACCATACAATGTGTCAGAACTAAATACAAATGTTTATTAAGTAGAAAAATAAATGGATTAAAAAATGCATTTAATAGTCAGTTTGTCAGACCAGGGGGTGGGGGGTGGGGGGAAGCAATCTAGCTAGGTCAGAATGCTCATAAAACCCAGAGAGTGAGAGAAAGGAACAGAAAAGACACACAAGGTCCACACGAAGCGAGAAGAGCTGGGGCTGCTCTATTAGTAAGAGGTGAGAGGTGAGAGGCTCGAGGGCAAAACGCATTTCCAGAAACGAAGTGGGTCACTATATAATAACAAAGGTCCCTTTCTCCAGAAAGATAAGACATTTCCAAACTTTTATACACATAATAAAACATGAAACAGCCTCAAAGTAAAGAGCAAACACTGACAGAATATAGACACAGTCACCATCACAGGAGTAGATTTTGAAATACCTCTCAGTAACTGAGTGACCGAGGAGATGGATGGCCTCCACCAAAAACTACATCAACGCCCGACCTAATGAACATATATATAAAACACTACAGCCAATAGCTGTGAGACTCCCATTCTTCCCAAGGACATATGGAAGAGTCACGAAAGCTGACCACATAGGAAACATAAAGCAAGCCTAAAAATTCTGAAAGGACTGGAACGGTTAGTTTAGCCATCTTCTTAAAACCACAGTGCAGTGCAGATAGAGAGGGGAAAGCACAAAAACAACATCTTAAGTCTGGAAATTAAGAAACGTCCTCTAAACACAAGGGTCAGACAGGAAATCACAGTAAGAATTAAAAACCTTCAAATTGGGAGACTCAGTGAAAGCAGTTCTTAGAGGAAAACTATTTCCAGAATGCTAAAAACTAATGAGCTAAGCACTCAAATAAATTTTGTTTTAAACTAGAAATACTTCCCCCAAAGTAGGAGGAAAACATAATGAAAGAACACAAAGTAAACAAAAAGAAAATATACATTAGAGAATAAACAGCCAAGAGGTAGATTTTTTTTAATGACCCATAAAGCAGACAAATACAGAACAAGCCAAGTGACACAAGGAAGCAATGAGACAAAACCAGAAGGGGGACGTTCTGCAGGACAAATGGCCCAACCTCTCTACCGGTCAGAAGCAGAGAAAGGGACTCAGGGTAACGTGAAGGAGAGGACTGTGAGCAGGGGTGGGGCACACACTGGGTCACTGAAGAGACAAATTAGTCTGGCTATTAGATGGGACAGGAAAGCAAAGGGCGCTAGGCAGGCCATGACACGGCATAGCAGAAGCGGCTATCCACAGGTGGAATTTCTCTTTCCTGAGGGAAGCCAGGGCTCTGCTCTTAAGGACTTTCAATGGACTGAATCAGGCCCACACAAACTATCTAGGGTCATCTCCGTTATTTAAATCAACTACAACTATTACACACTTCAATCACCTCTACAAAACACCTTCACGGCAATATCTAGATTGGTGTTCACTGAATAACTGAGAACACATAACACTGACCATCTCACATGTATGTGTACTTACATGCATGGGTGTATGTATTATGTACAAACACACATGCACACACAGAAAAAGCTAGTAAAAATGTGATGTTTTGTATTTTATTTTTCAATGTTGCCTAATTTTCTAAAACGCAGAGTATTGCTTCAGCAATAAAACATTATTTTTTTTAAAAGAGAATAAAAGAAGAGGTGACTGCAAACACCCTCACCTTGTAGCTGACCTTTAGGGAAAAAATTGGATCTTTCACCATTCAGCATGATGTCAGTCAGCTGTAGATATTTCTTAAACAGCCATTATCAGGCTGAGGAAGTTTCCTTCTGTTCTTAGTATGCAGAGTTTTTATCATAAATGGGTATGGAGTTGTGTCAAATGCCTCTCCCTCTCTCTCTTTTTTTTTCCATCTTATGAGATGATCATGTGATTTTTCTTCTTTTGTGTGTCAATATGGTAATATTAAACTGATGGGTAGTCTTCTGTGTCTGGTTTCTTGTACTTGGCACACTGCTCTTGAGATTCACTCATTTTGTGTGGCGTGTGTCAGCAGTCCATTACTTTTTGTTGCCAAGTAGCATTCCACAGGAAGAATAACTCACACGTTTATCCAGTCACTCACTGAGAGACATTTGGATTGGCTGCAATTTTTAGCTATTATGCATAAAACTGCTATCAACATTTGCATACAAAATTGTGTGGATATCGGTTTTCCTCTCTGGTAAACAACTAGTACTGGAATTGCTGGATCATGTGGCAGGTGCATAAATTTTTACAAATCACATATTTGAGAAAGGAGCAAGGAAAACATTAAATATTTAATATGCAGGGTATGTTTATATCATTCTAATACTGATGTAAAATTATAACATGAGAATTAAAGTTAAGAAAAAAGCTTCTACCTGAATCTACAGGTAATAGTAAAAGGAGGTGGAATACCCTGCATTAAGATTTATCATACTAAATAAAGATAAGTCACTAAAAGGAACTGATCCTGTATTTTATGTAATATACTATTTTTTAGTTGTGTTCATGAGGAACCTGTACATGGATAAGGAGGTGATCATTTAAACAGAACAAGGGGATATTGTGTGGTTCCAAATTGGAAAAGGTGTGCAGCAGGGCTGTATCCTTTTGCCTTACTTAGTCAATCTGGATGCTGAACGAATAATCCAAGAAGCCAGGCCAAATAAAGAAGATCCTAGCATCAGAATTGGAGGAAGATTCATTAACAACCTGCAATATGCAGATGACACAATCTCGCCTGCTGACAAAGAAGATAACATGAAGCACTTACTGATGAAGGTCAAAGACTACAGCCTTCAGTATGGATTATGCCTGAACATGAAGAAAAAGAAAATCCTCACAACTGGATTGATAAGCAACATCATGATAAAAGAAGACACTGAAATTGTCAATGATTTCATTCTTGGATCAATAATCAACGCCCTTGGAAGCACTATTCAAGAAATCAAAAGACATACTGTACTGGACAAATCTGCTGCAAAATATCTCTTTAAAGTTCTGAAAAGCAAAATGTCATTTTCATGACTAAACTGAGCCTGACCCAAGTCCTGGTCTTTTCAATTGCCTAACACACATGCAAAAGCTGAACAATAAAAAAGGAAGACAGAAGAATTGATTATTTGAATTGTGGTGTTGGCAAAGAATACTGAACATACCATGGACTGCCAAAAGAACAAACAGAACAGTCTTAGAAGAAATACAACCAGAATATTCCTTAAAAGTGAGGAGGGTGACACTTCAGTTCGCTCCTTTGGGCAGGTCTCCAGGAAAGACCAATCGGTAGAAAAGAACATCATGTTTGGGAGAGGGTCAGCGAAAATGAGGGAAATCCTCAATGAGATGGGTGTCACAATAGCCACAACAATGGATTCAAACATACAAACAATCATGAAGAAGGCACAGGATTGGGCGATGTTTTCTTCTGTTGTACATGATTGTCATGAGTTGGAGCCGACTGACAGTAAGTAACAATGTTTTAAATGACAGCCTCCCTGGGAGCCCGGCACCATTAGCCATCAGCTCTGGAATAACCAACATTAAGACAGGTCCTCTGCATCCTTTTGCTCTAACAGGGGTGTGTCTCGTCAGCCAGAAGAAAGACCGCAGGCTGAGCTGGGAACAATGCAGAGGGAGTTAGCTATGGACTCTGAAGCCTGGGAGTGGTCACAGGGAGATCCTGCCTTACCCCACTGCCCCTGGATTCCCATTACAGTGCCACTTCCATGCTCTTAAAATACAAACTGCATGTATGGCTAAAAAGCACATCTTTATCCATTCACATCTTCCAAGGTACATTATCTTCACATTAATTTTACATAAGATAAACTAAATTTTGCATTAAGCAGAAAAATAGCTCTTATTCAAATCGTTTCTCACCCTAGAATTTAAAAGCCTCCTTTTCCTCCTCACGCTGAATTTTAAGGCAACTCTAAGAAATGATTTTATGAATATTAGACAAGTCTCTCCAAACATACAGTGCTTAACACAAACTAGTATTCAGCCAGCTGAACTGAATTTAGCAGCACTGTCTACCTACAGTGTAACTCAAACTCCCCCCATCAGCAATCTCATTGCCAGGTAAAATGCGAGCATGCCAGGCTACCCAGAGAAACCTGTAGTGCCATCCTGAAGGGCAAGAGGGGACGACAGCCAAGCTCCTGCTCCAGAGACTCTGTCTCGAGGGTGAGTGATCAATGAGGTTGGATTCATCTCCTGGATACCTGTGACTGATGTACACTTTAAATATGAAGGCTGTGAGGATAAGATGACAAGCTCTGTGCTTCTGGCTGCTTTAGGAAAGAAAAGGCCCCAAATGGGAAAGCATGGAATCTTAAAGCCGCCACTCCCCACCCCAGGAGTCCACAGAGTGTGCATACAGATGACTCACTACAATGCAGGGAGAAAATACACATACCTGTTTTTATCTAAAAACATGAGAAAAAATCTACACAAGATGGATCCCTGCAGTAGCTGGAACTGCCCCATCAGCTGGTCCGGCAAAGGGATCTGAGAGGCAGCAAGGGTAGTGGGTCACCTCCCACCCACTCAACTTATTCCCAGACACAGTCCACCTGTGCGGGTGACCCTCACAAAAGGGGCAGATGGTTGACAACTACTCCTGCGAGGACCCGAAGGGAGATCGAGGACACAAACACAAATGGACAAGGATGACAGCTGACACCTACTCCAGTATCAATTTCTTATCAGCCACACTGTTTTTTTCCTCAAAGGCCTAATCAAGATTGGCAAGAACTTGGTAAAAAATTTCAGAATCATCGTCTCGGATGGACTCCTCTCTCAGTAAGGGCTGCGTGCTCCACCCTGTAAGTACCTTTCCAGCCTTGGCTGCCATTCGTGTACCAGCTCAGAACCAGCACCATCAAGGGCTACAACATTTAAAAAATAAAGTTTTATTCCATTAATAAACAAAATAAAAATGCTTATTTTAATGTTATCTATTAAATGTATCTTAAGGAATGTTCTAAAACATACAATATTATGGGTCTTTTTTTAACCAGTGGGGTGTGCAATCATATCTATTTGGAGGCACTGCCGCACTTACACAGTGAATGCCTGCTTTGCTTACTGCAACACAAAGCTCTTTCACATGTATTATCTCATGTAATCCTTCAACAACCAGGGAACTATACAGAGAGGAATATGACTGTCCTCATTTCACAGCCAAAGAAAACAAGGCTCAAAGATGCTGAGTGAGTTGCCCAGATGACAAGAAATGGAACCCAGGGAAAGCCAATGGCCCTCTGCCTCACCGAATCACACTGAACCCAGGAGCTAGGAAAGGTGGCAAATGCAGGCCTCACGCAGAGAAGGGCAGGGAGAGAAGAGCTACGCCCAAAGTCAGATCGACTCCCACCCACTCCAGGGAGGTGGTAAAATTAAGTATATGTGATTTGCTTCTTAATAACGTAAGACTACCTGAAATCACTACTGCAAGTAGTAGTAGTATTTTGAAAACCTTACAGTGAACTGTTGCTTTTTACTAACAAAACAGGTATTTTTTTCCTCCAGTTTCTGATCCTTATCTTTGTTTAAATATAATGTTGATAGACTGCAAACAATGAACACAATCTATTTTGTACTTTTATTATTATTTATTGCTGACTCCCAACAAGTCTGAAGGAGACATCTTTTGTCAGGGGAGCAAGGCCAAAAGGTGCAGAAGTGGATGCAACTATCCTTTTCAGGACAGCCTGTCTGGGTGAGTCATAGACTGGAGGAGGGACTCTGGACATTAGCTGGCCTTGCTAATGATCAAGAAACTGAGCTTAGGAAGCTTAAAAGAGCCGAACGGGGCCCTAGCAGCCAAGCCTGGCCTGAACAGTGGGAAGGGATAGGACGAAGAGTGGTTCCCAATCACAGACTCCTGGGTTCAAATACCAGTTCTACAAAGGGCTAGTGTGATTTGGGGGACACCTCCCAAAAAAAAGGATAGTGCACATAATAAAGACAAACACAAGGGCAATACTTAGTGTCCCACCTTCCGAGGCTTCTCCCAGGTGAGGGCCAACACCCAGGTCCACCTTCCACTCTCTGTGTGACTACGGTCGTCCAGGAGGAGTGGACAGGCTATGCTCTCAGCAGAACAGGTCACATTGCTGGCAGTTCAACATCTAGGGTTCTCAAAAAAATAACCAGATGAGTGGCATCTGGGGTCTTAAAAGCTTGCAAGCGGCCATCTAAGATGCTTTAATTGGTCCAAACCACCTGGAGAAAAGGACAATAAAGAACACCAAAGACACAAGAAAAGTAGTAGCCCAAGAGATAGAAAGGGCCACATAAACCAGAGACTTCATTAGTCTGAGACCAGAAGAACTAGATGGTGCCTGGCTACTACCAATGACCGCCCAGACAGGGAACACAACAGAGAGTCCCTGATGGAACAGGAGAGAGGTGGGGTGCAAAACTCAAATTCTACTAAGAAGACCAGACTTAATGGTCTGATTGAGACTGGAGGTACCCTGGAAAGCATGGCTTCCGGATTCTCTATTAGCCCAGAACTAAAACAATTTCCGAGGCCAACTCTTCAGACAGGGATTGGACCGGACTGTGTGACATAAAGTGATACTCGTGAGGAGTGTGCCTCTTAGCTCAAGTAGATACAAGAGACTAAAAGGGCAGCTTCTGTCCGGAGGTAAGATGGGAAGGCAGAGAGGGTTAGGAGCTGGTTGAAGGGACATGGGGAATAAGGAGTGGAAAGGAGGAGCGTGCTGTCACAGTGTGGGGAGAGCAATTAGAGTCACATAACAGTGTATGCATAAATTTTTGTATGGGGGGAGAGAAAGCTAATGGACCAGAAAAATAATAATAATAATAACCAGAGAGGCAAAGGTGGGGACGCAGAGGATGTGCAGAAATGACGATGGTGACAGGCGAGCATTGGGAAGGCAAAGTGGAGCCATCACTGGGTGCTGATGAAGGGGGTCCTCTGTGAGCTGCACGTGAACTTCCAAAAGGTCTGTTTGGGTTGCTGCAAACCAAGCTTTCTTTAAATATACCAAGTATTCATCTCGGATTTATCAAAACAACTCTGGGTGAGTTCCTCCTGTCACAGCTCCATACACACAGCAGCACTGTCGTATCATCTATACAAGAGCTGGTTTCCACATTTATAAATGTGCACAGCTGAGCAACTGTGGAAGAAGCAATGTAAGCAAGTGTTTTTATCACAAGTACCTGACTTCCATGTGGGGGTGATTATCAGTATTCCAGAACAATCTACACTGTGTAAGATCATTTCCTTAATAGTTGTATGGGTCCTGCTCACCGGTTCTGTTTAAACTAAGATCGGTTTCTAAAAAAGAAAGAACATAAAACACCCCAGCTTTCTCAAAATTTGCCATCTGCCAGCAAGAAATTTTCATATATAGCCTTCACTTTCTTAAAGAAAGAGCTGAGAGACTCAAGAGGAAAAGGACACACTTCTTCAGGGAGATTCCAGAGGCCTCAGTGTTGGGAATGCCACCTCCAGGGTCAGACTGGCCCCTCAGGCACACCAGGACCGCCACAGAGGGGCTCCTAAATGCTCCTAAATGCTCACAGCCTCCCATAGCTTTCTTTCCTTGTAAAAATTAAACGGTGTCTCAGAAGGTTATGCTCTAAGCCAGAAAAGGTAGGGGGAAAAAAAAAAAAAGGATGCCTTAGACAATGGAGACACAAACAAAATAAGACTGGAATATTTACCTTGAAAAAAAATCATTGAGATTTCAACTATCTTAACTAGGGTGCTGCCTGTCAGCCATCTTCACTGCAGACAAAGCGTCTGGGCTCACCCAGAAGACTCAGGGGAGTTGCTGGACACCGTCTTCCTAGATCCCTAAACTCTACAAGTCTCACTTGAATTTCTCACCCAAGGT
Organism: Dugong dugon; assembly: GCA_030035585.1. NCBI lineage: Eukaryota > Metazoa > Chordata > Mammalia > Sirenia > Dugongidae > Dugong > Dugong dugon. The sequence continues at coordinate 30,694,843 of CM057478.1, read as the reverse complement.
TCTGGAACGTTATTCATGGCCATTTTAACTTCTGGTAGTCTGAAGGAAGAGAATACCTAGAGTTCAATAAGCACACAGATATCATTAACTATGTTTTGTTGTATTTCATAAACTACTTTTCCAAAATACTACAGAGAATCAAAAACAGCATAAAGTAAATAATGTTTGCTTCAACGAGTCTCAGGTACAAACAAGATACCTAGATATTCCAGCACTGAAGTTTCCGCCAAGCTTGACCCACACGAAAGAGCTAGGCATCAGCAAACACAAGGTCAAAACCCTTTACTTGGGGTGAATTTTTTTATATATGTCTATATTGCCAATTGAGACACTTACTGAGCAAGGCTTCGAATGTAAAATTCTAAAGAGTGTAAAGCATCCATGTCCGCGTCCTCATCTAGAGATTGCTTCTTGAAGATGTGGTATTTAAAACAAGACCACAGCAAGATCGACTGCCCCACACACTTCACCTTTAGCATAAACAAAACAAATATCAGATGCAAATTGCTTAAGTATGCTTTTTTTATTTTTACTGCTAGTGCAATTTTTTAAAATTTCCCAAGAAGCCATTTTCCAGAAACTTTGATTGAGCCAGCACTGAGCTCTCCCCTCTCCAGGCTGTACAGAAAGGCAGTAAGCTCTAGTGCAGCCCCTCCCTGCCCCCTGGCCTCAAATGGCAGCACCCGCTGTGACCTTGCTGTGCCTGCCTCCTTGTTTTGATCCTGCAGTCCTGATTGTTCAGGCCGATACCACTCAGCCTTGGCTGCCAGCCAGAACTGTTATTACCAGCACAAAAGCTTCTCATTTCAGCTCCTTTTCCATCGGCTGATGCTGCTGTTTGCCTTCTGCCTCTCTATATTACAACCTGCAGATGGAATACTGCTTTGCAGGAGCCACCATACCCATCTTCATATTCAAGTCTCAAAATTCAGCACAGGAGATGCTTACCTTCTCATCTACACTACACTCTGAGTGACGTGAAAGAAAAATCACATAGCACCCACCTCTTTCTTGTGTAAAAACTACAAAACTCTACAAACAAAAAGACCATAGATAGCAAAGTTAGCATCACATATTTTAATCAGTCGATAAACATATCTGTGATGAATGATGGGACTGTGAAGACCCATATATCCTCAATCTTAAAATATTTAAAATATTAAAGGACTGAGGCTCTATTTTTGTTACCTGCATTAACCAGTGTTGGTGCTTTCAAGGACTTAATCCACAATTCCACCCTCCATCATTGAATACAATGCCACTTCAGCAACTGTTACGCCCAAGATGAGGTTAACTGTACTAGAATATTTGTAATTAAATGGCTTCATTTATCATATGCGGAACTTCTCTTTCATACCTCTCAGGTGTGTGTGAATTTTTTTGACTACAGAGAGAGAAGAGGAAAAGATTCAGACATACTAAAAACTCACATTAGTGTTCCCAAGAAGGATAAGAGTAATAAAAGATGTCAGTCAACCCTAGCATGCTTGCCTTTTACACATGAAGCCTTTTGGTTCTAAATGTAAGGTTTGCAAACCTTCACAAAATTAGAGGTATTCTTTCTCCTAACCTACATCACTTGTCTGGGCCCTCACTGGGCCGAGCCTGACCCCAGACCCACATCCCATGGGCTGGGCTGTGCAGGGCTCACACAAAGGCTTGGGAGTCATCAACACCTCACTGTTTTCTACATCTCGCATCTACAGTTTGTGTTCCCCACACAAGCAGAACTCCCACTACAAGAGGGCTGATTCCATACCTGGACACCTGGGGCCTCCAGGACTGTTCCTCAACTGCTACCCTCCTCTGGTCTCCTAACCCACCAGGCCAGGTTAGCGTCCTTCACATCAAGAGCCACGCTCCCCTGTCCCTAAGGCCCAGTTTCTTCCCTAGGAGAACTCATTCTGTCCCTCCTAAGTAATTAGCTCTGCACCCTCCTCATAGAGATCTTGTGGGTCTGCACACCCTGCTCTAACTAGAAAGCTGCCTGACGCAGCCGGGCGACAGTGCTGCTGACCCCTAGCACGCCAGCACTGGAAACCCTGAGCTGCAGCCTTGCTTCATGGTGGGAGTCGGGGTCCAGGTCCTCTAAGTGTCCAGTCCCTGACCAGGTCTTCTTGCTGAACTGTCCAAACCAATAATTAGACACAGACAGAGTTGTCCAAGTGAAGGAGTCAAGAGAAGCTGCTGGGAGAGTTACCAACTACACTTCTCTGAATGTCAGCAAAATACTGGGCAGTAAGCTGCCTCCTCAGGTCACATGGCCGTTTCCATTCTAACACAACTATGAAACCGAGGGTTGTTTTGGCTCCTCTTGTTTGTGAACCACAGGTTACATCTCAGAAGCATTAAGAGGTGTTATCTTCTTTGGTTATAATAAAATCTGCAAAGTCGACACAGCATCAGGAGGAGATATTCTCGTCACAAGAAGGCTCTGCCTGTGGCCTGACGCACCGCTCCCCCTTCCCTCCATGTGAGAGCGCACGTGCTGAGGATGCCCAGTAGGCCTGCAGGGGCCTCCACCATGTCATGAAGCACTGATCAACAAGAGGTCACTACCCCAAAGCGGCATCCTGAAATCCAGAGATCACAAGTTACAAAAAGGAGTATCTAAAAGGATTCGGGGGCAGTAAAAAGATTATTTAAGTTTGGAAAACTGATCCTATACATTTTTTTAAAACTGATATCATTCTAGGTAAGACTACTGGAGGATGAACAAGAAGCTTCAACCAAGAAATGGAGGTGGGACCCCAGGCAGCGTGCAGTCCCAGGGTGTGAGAATGAGCTGCTATCTGTGGACAGCGTGCAATCAGGTGTGCCCCTCTGAACCCACAGGAAGGAACAGATTAGACAAATACTCAAGTTCCCTTCAAATTAGCTGTATTCAATATGTGAAAAGTTTTGTTAAAAGATGCACGTTTCACCATGAAATAAAATCAAATTCTTTGGTCAATTTAAAATGTGGTTTAACAAATGTGAGTTAACTAAGTAATTTTATTAAAAGTCTTTTGAAATGCCAAATCCCGTTTTCCTCCACTAAAATAATCAATAAACCTGTTGCCGTCCGAGTCAATACTGACTCATAGCGACCCTACAGGACAGAGTAGAACTGCCCCCTAGGGTTTCCAAGGAGCAGCTGGTGGATTTGAACTACTGATCTTTTGGTTAGCAGCCAAGACCACGGGCAGTGGTTAAGCGTTTAGCAGCCTGAGCTCTTAACCAAACAATAGACAACTGAAATATGCCAGTAAGATGAGGACTCTGTACCCTCTTTCTAGGCCCCTTGGTACACACATATACCTGCGGCATTTGCCCCTCACTCAGAGCTAAGGGACCACAGGGCAATTCCTTATTGATGAAGAGCATTTTTCTATCTGCTCAAGTCAACCCCCAGAGCTCCCCACCCAGCTGTCCTACTACTGGCTGAAAAGAAGCAAAACCAAAACTGAGCTGGTAAAAAATGCAAAAGTTCTATTGAGCATCAAACCAAAAATGAAGTTATAAAGTGGACAACACTGAAACCTGAAGGAAATTCAATAAGAAATAATAAATGTAACCTAAGTTGGGAAAACATGCCTATTGATACTTACTAAAAATACACAGTATTTACAGACTAAAGAATTCTGATCAAAACTATGTAATTTTTTCATTCCAATTTTTTATCTTTCACTCTAACCTGAAACATTCTCTAAATCCACCCTGTAATTTGACAATGCATATAATTTTGCTATCGGTTAAATGCCAGTCATGGACTAAGATTTAGTCTTGCAAAGATCTGAAATCTCCAAAGAAAGAAAGAATTTTAGTCGTTCAGAATTCTGTGTCCAGAATTTATGGAAATCAATCCAAATTTTTTCCACATTCTGTCAAATTCAAGTGCAGTCTCTGGATAAAGTCCAGCTCACGGTTTATGGGCACCATGCACACTGGACATATATCCTTCCACTTGTATGCCCCCAAGACCACCTTTACCACACACACACCCTGTGGTCAAATGGAAAGCAGACCACAGGCATCTATAGCTCCCTCTTCCCCTACCCCACGAACCTGGGCTGGTGGTGTGGCTTCCACCTTTGCCCTCTCGGAGGCTCCCATGCCCATGCAGGGAGCCAGCACAAGATGCCTAAAGAAGAGACTATGCAGCGAAAGAAATGCCCAGGCAGGTGACTGGGGCCATCTAAGACCCTCCAGAGCCAAACAAGCCACAAGCATACTGTACCTCATGAGTGACCCCAGGCATGAGCAGCAGAAAAACCACCAGGCACGTACAGAATTATGAGTAATAATAAATCACTGTTGTTTTGGGCCATTAAGTTTTGGGGAGGGTTGTTATTCAGCAACAGATAACTGATACACATCCCATTTAGGTTAAGATCTACTATGAAATATAGAGAACATCTATGAGATGCTAAGGAGCTCTGGTGGCACAAAAGTTAAGTTCTCAAATGCGAACCAAAAAGGTTGGTGGTTTGAACCCACCATCTGCTCCATGAGAGAAAAATGTGGCAGTCAGCTTCTGTAAAGATTATGGCCTTAGAGACCCTATGGGGCAGTTCTACTCTGTTCTATAGGGTCACTATGAGTAGGAATCTACTCAGCAGCAACAGGTAGCAGTATGAGTAGTGTGAGTAGTAAGAGATGCTACTTAAACATCCATTTAACTCCAACCATATCATAACCTTTAAATCTATTTTTCTTCCCGATACTCCCCCTCCTCCATTTTATCCTTAAAATGCCACCAAGAGTCAGATGCTAAAGCATATTGATATTCTCTTTAAGACTGCAAATACTCAAAATTACACCATCCTATCATGCCTCCGGAAGCCCTGGTGGTGTAGTACTCAAGAGCTACAGCTGCTAACAAAGAGGTCGGCAGTTCGAATCCACCAGGCGCTCCTTGGAAACTCTATGGGGCAGTTCTATTCTGTCCTATAGGGTCGCTATGAGTCGGAATCAACTCGACAGCAACAGGGTTTTTTTTTTTTAAATCATGGTTCCAGGAGCCCTGATGGTGTGGTGGTTAAGTACTCACCTGCTAACTGAAAGGTTGGTGGTTCAAATCTACCAGCTTCTCTGCAGAAGATGTGCTAGTCTGCTTCCCTAAAGATTTACAGCCTTGAAAACCCTATGGGGCAGTTCTACTGTGTCCTGTAGGGTCACCATGAGTTGGAATCGACTCAATGGCAACAGGTTTGGTTTGGCATTTTTGGATCATGGCTTCTAGAAATAAAAACCTCTGCTGGCGCCACCCGCCATCCTTATCACATTACATCCTGTTACAATCAAAATGCTTGGCCAATAGATGGCCCAGAGAAGTATAATTAAATGTAGAATACCTGTGAAATTCTTTAGTATGAATCAAAGTCAGCAATACTATACTAATTCTCAAATTTTAGCATGGAAATCACATTCCAAACCTTTTCCATACTTCTTAGAGGATGCTGTGTGGAATTCAAAATGATTAAGACTGAAAAAAATGGTCTCGAAAGTGACATGAATCTCCTTTCTCACTGCCCCAATCCTCACTGCCGACACAGTCCCACCAGGGACGACAATTTTCTTGGCTGGTGTGAGAGTTGAACCCCTGAAGCTGAGAGGCCTGGAGAAATGGTGAGTTCAGGAACAGACGGTGGTTCTTCTGAGATTCATTAATGGAACTTAGAAAATCTCAGATCCCATTTGATACAACACATACTTGAGAACCCCAGGACATCTTATTATGTATTCCAAAACCTTGGATCCCAATGCGTATAATATCATTTGCTTAACTTCCCATCATAATGCATCAGAGATTCACGAAATACTCGTGCAAATTTTTAACGTTAGGGAACATAAAGCTAACTTATTTATGGGGGAAATGAGAAACACAAAATACATGGCCACCCTGAGGTACGAGAGAGCAACAGCAGGCAGGCTGAGGCGTGTCACACCATGCTCCTGAGGGGAAGGGGAAAGGATGGCCTTTGCTTGGCCCCTCAGGTCTCTTGACTGCAAGATAGAGGGGTGATTGCAGGATTCTGTGAAACTTGCTTTTAAAAATTCTCCAAACTCAAGTCTCAGACAGGTCTTAATAACTGAGAAGTGGGTACGTTTCCTAGAGAAACAGAACCAATAAGCCCACTATGGAAGCTGCTTACCACCACAACTCCGCTTGGTGTCCACATAAACAAGACCCAAGACTGAGGCTCAGGTGAATTTTCAATAGAAACTCATGTCTCATGACAAATCTGTCTGAACTTGCCTGCAACCAAAAGACTATTATTAAAGACTGCAGCCACCTTCTCTAATTCAAGTCTTTTCCTCTAACTGCCGTGTGGTTGCTAAAATATGCGCTAGTGAAAAGGTGTGGCAATGAGGGGACAGAATCCATAGCTTTGGTTTAACAAAGCAACTCACTGCGCAGCTTTCCGGAGCAGACCAAGTCCAGGTTCAGCAGAGCCTAGGGAGGAGTCAGCAACCTCTTTCTGGAAAGGACCAGAGTCAGTATTTTGGGTTTTGTAGGCCACATATAGTCTCTTCCACATACTCTGTTTTTTGTTGTTGTTTTAAACAACAGTTTAAATTTGTGAAAACCATTCTAAGCAATCTGGTCGGACAAAAACAGGCCACAGGCTGGATTTGGTCCACAGGCCAGAGTTGGCCAACCCCTGGCCTATAACCAAACAGTTACAAGGCTGAATTCCTTGCGTTAGCCCTGCTCTGCTGCTCTCTGTCCCCCTCAACCCCCCTTCTCTGTTAGGAAGCCACCCTCCTCTGTGACACAGATGCCAAGACGCCACCCAGAGTCTCATCTGATGCCTCCTGCCTCTGCCTTCCACCCTGAGGAGGGGGAGCAGGCACTTCATGCAATGGGACAGGGAAACCCACATTTAAGCCTGTGTGTGTCGATGTATCCCTGGGGTCTCACACCTAAACGTCTTCAGCTACAGCATGTGGGAGGCCTAAGGCTCCGCATCGCCATAAGGTGGAACAGCTGCTCAGGTAACTGCAGCTACGGGTCCCCTTCATGGAAACAGCATGGCCCATGGGCTCGTTTTCATAGATTATATGGCAAAGAAACCCAAAAGGGCACAAACCATGTGACTCCCCCACCCCCCAGCAATTCAGGGAGTGCAAGTTTCAAACCATGCCTAGGAAGAGCACAGTGCAAACCCACTGCCCCTTCTCTGGCTGGCACACTGATACGGCCACACTGTCACACCCACACTCCTTGTCCCAGCTGCTTCAGAGGCCTCTAGAAACCCAGCTACCGAGGAACATGCTAAGGCTACTCCAAAGGCAATAGCTAGTGAGGAACGCTGCACTCTAAATCCTTCTTATTAAATCCATGACCCCTGCCACTACCCTTCCAAACTGCAACTTCTCAAAAGCAGAGGGTCTGTCAGCGCAAACGCTTCATCCTGACCTGAACATGCACCCACAGTAAGTGCTTCAGGAGGCATCAATCCTTACACACGTGCTATCTCTAGACATAAATCATATAACACTCATTCTCACCAGATTTTGGGTTAAAACCACTTATATTTTAGGAAAATGACATTAAAATGGTAATTCAAAGAAACAAATCCATTTCAAATTTCCTTTTTGTTTTATTAAGTGCAAAAGGTAAATGGATTTAGGATGTTTGTATTACTCTTCATATTACTTGTTTGCTACTGTTGTACCTCTTCAGGAACCAAAAATAAACTCTAAATTTAAATATTTGCTCTAAAAGAAATGGTACTCAGAGCCAGCAACTCTGAAGAGGCTGCATTAACCTGGTTTCTAATTCTGTTGACTGTTCAGTAGTTTCAACCAAAAGTTCTAAGTCAAGCCAGCTTCCAATGTACTTTGTATATACGTATGTCTTTTCAGGGTTTCATGTGTGCACGTGTGCAGCACTTTCTCTTGCTCGTTCATGCTCCAAAGTAAATCTGTTGTTGTTGATAGCTGCCATCAAGTCCAGCCCTGACTCATGGAGAACCTATACACAACCCAGTCCTGAGCCATCCCCATGATCGGCTGCAGGTCAAATGGCTGTGATCCATAGGGCTTTCACTGGCTGATTTTTCAGAAGTAGACTGCCAATTCTTTCTTCCTAGTCCGTCTTATCTAGAAGCTTCACTGCAGCCTGTTCAGCACGACAGCAACATGCAAGCCTCCACTGAAAGATGGGTGGTGGCTGTGCACAAGGTGCCATATTCGGGAATTGAACCCGGTTCTCTCACATGGAAGGTCTGAAAATTCTACCACTGAACCGCCACTAATAGAAAATCTAAAGGGAAATACAGGGCAATGAAAGACAACAGAACAAAGGGATGGTGTGACAACAGTAGAGGTGAACAGAGGTGTGTGCAGTGACAGGACTGCAATCAGGTTGGGAGCATCAGATCTGAGAGGAAATGCACTACGGGAAATCCATTCTTGCTCCAACCAAGCTGACTGTCACCCCCGGGATGGACTAGTCCCTATCTTGCTCTACCCTGGAAATCTATTTTATAATAAGCACAAAACACCAGATCAAAGCCACAAGTACCCCAACCTCAAAAGGTTTTCCAAAAAGAGAACATAAAATTACTTCATCTCTAAAAGGCTTGGCTCAAAACAAAAGACGGTGAGGCAATTCCACCCCTAGTATGTACCCAAAAGAACTGAAACATACATTCACACAAAAACTTGTACACACATGTTCACTGCAGCACTATTCACAATAGCCAAAAGTTGGTTAAGAACCAAATGTCCATCAACAGATGAATGGATAAACAAAATGTGCTACATCCATACTATGGTGTATTATTCAGTCATGAAATGGAATTAAGCACTGATACATGTGACAATGCAGACAAACTTTGAAAATAAAATCCAGATACAAATGGTCACATATTGCATGATTCCATTTACACGACCTGTGCAGAACTGACAAATCTACTGAGATAGAAAGTAGGTTAGTGTTTTCCAGGGGCTGGAAGGAAGGGAGTGGAAGGGAACAGGGATTGACTGCTAATGGTCATGGGGTTTATCTGTGGGACGATGACGATGTTCTGGAATTTCAAGTCAGTTTTTTCCGAGATTTTGGTTACAGAGACGCCCAGAATGGAGGCCTTCCTCCTACATCAATGAAAGTCCTGGGTGCGGCATCACCCACAGGCTAGGTCCAGAAGCAATCCCAAGGAGCCTCTTAAAGGCAGAACAAATAAGCATGCCTCAGTTTCCCTACTGGAGAAAAAGAGATATGGGAATGATGTTATCAGCTGCCCTTATCTCATGACAAATGAGACTTACTGGGATGATGATTTAGAAATCTCACTTTCACTTATTAAAAACTACCATGGAAGAACATATTATTCTTATTTTGTAACGTACATAAATGGCTAGTCAGACCAAGGAAGTACCAGTAGAATATACCATAAAATCACAGAACTATTTTCATTTCCACCCAGTCTTTCACAGATACTAAGAAAGGCAACAGGTCACACAGAGGGCCGGGTTAAACGCAACACCAAAGAGAACTACTGCCAAGACACAGAACAAACATACTAAAAGAAACAGATTACCAGTACCAATCTGATGGTTTGTCATGTTTTGTTGGCCGCTGATGTCACACAGCTCCGCGCCCTGGTTCTGGCCATGTCTCTGTAAACACGCAATGCGCCAGGGCAAGTCCCACGATGCTGGGAGCATACATCTCCACTCTGGGTATGCGTGAGGAGAGTGCGACCTACAGCAACAGAGTGGTGCCAGTGCACAGGAGCATGACACTGAGGAACTATGTGCCCAGCCCTAGAATGAGTCCTCCATAGTGACCACGCCTGCTGAGAGTCCTCGCTGTGCAGCAGCAAGCTCTAGGCAGAGCTGCAGTCCAGTTCCTAGAGACTGAGGCACAGTAACAGCTCAGATCACAACTCACCAGAGGGAAATAAGATACGCTCTATAGCAGAACCATATACTTTGCCCCAGGTGGGAAATGTTTATAATATTCTTGAACAAACCTAGCTCCTCCCAGTAGTGAGAATAAAAACCAAACTCATCATGAAATGAATTATATCAGCTGTAGGTATTAACAGGAAAAGAGAATCCTATTTGTCTGCTAATGTGATTCCATCAGCACAGAGTAAAACTGTACTCTTATAGGGTGTTTAGCAGCTGATTTTTCTGAAACAGATTTCCAGGCCTTTCTTCCGAGGCACATCTGGGTGGACTCAAATCACCAATCCTTCAGTTAGCAGGCAAGCACATTAACCGTCTGTACCATCCAGAGTGTTCTCATTCAATATAGACTCTTGCAAACCAATCCATTATAGAAAGCCAAAGGCCAATTCATAAAAAGTTTAAAAAAGAAAAAAATCCCTACAAGAACTCTAAAGAAAGAAAGGCCTGGAGATCTACTTCCAAAAATCAGCCAATGAAAATGCTATGGATTACCATGGTCCAATCAAGCAGAGTTTTGTTCCATTGTGCATGGGGTCGCCATGAGTCAGGGGACTGACTCGATGGCAGCTAACAACAAGAGAAGATACAAGTGAAGGTTTATACCAAAACCAAAGGATTAAATAAATGAAACTCCATACACAGAAAAGAGGGACATGTAGTTCATCAAAGATATTTTGCTCCTAGAACACAGGCAGCAAGACTCAGCCCAACAAGGATTCAAGGTTTCTTATCTGGGGAAGCACACTATGCAAGAGTCAAGACCCCAGGTGCTGATATTTGTGCATCTCACCACCCTACTGGCAGGCCCTCCAGTGGACTGGCTCTGCCACGCACACACAGAGCTTCAATTCAACCCAAGTGTAATGCTTTTTAGGTATGCACAGACAGCCGAGAATCATCAAATATTTGAGGAAAGCCTCTAATATGAAATACACAGAGAAAAAAAGAACTTTGAAGAAATAGGGGAAAAAGGCAAGAATCCAAAGAAAACAGAAATTAGAAGAAAAGCCATCCATAAAATAACTGAACAATATAAAAAATAAAAGAACATTTAGAGAACAACAATACAACAAAACAAAAAGTTACTGGTAATTAAAAATCACAGAAAAATGAAAAATTCAATCACAGTGTTAGAGGACAAAATTTAAGCAATCTCCCAGAAAGCAGGACAAACATGGTTGGAGAATAGGGGCAAGAGGGGTTAAAAAACTAGAGGATCAATCCAAGAGATCTAGCATATGATTTAAAAGGAGCTCTAGAAAGAGAACTGAGAAAACATGACACAAGAACCATGTCAGGAAATTTCCAACATAGAAAGGGTCCGCATGTGCCTAGCTTAAGGAAGAGAGACCCATACCCAAGCATATAACTTAGAGCATGAAATAAAGAGAACAACCTAGAAGGGAAAGATTAGGTCACATTCACAGAACAGAGAATCAGAAGCATCAAGACATCAACATCAGGACAATGAAAAAAGACATAAACAGCAATTCTGGAAACTAGAAGTCAAAGGTACAATGCCTCATTTCCCCTCAGAATCCTATACCAAACCCAATTATCAATCACGTGTAAGGTCAGAATGAGAAGATTTTCAGACTTGCATAGTGTCTGACTTTTCCTACCATGCATTCTTTAAGAAAACTACTGGATGATGTACTCCAACAAACGAGACAGTAAATGGAAAAGGAAAACTATGGAATTCAGGAGATAGGCTCCAGTATACCAGAGAAGCAAAAAAAAAAAAAAGAAAAAAAAGAAAAGAAAAAACTAGAATAACAGCTCCGCAGCAGGCCTAAAAAACAAAAAAAGTCCACACTGGAAGAGGACAAAAAAGGACATCTATGAGGGATGTTTCCAAGGGAAAAAAAAGGAGAACTGCTAGATCACCTAACTGCGGTGCAACGGATCGCTTTTGTGCAGCCTTTATCACCACAGGGTCGCTATGAGTCAGAATCATCTCGACAGGCTGGCTGTTGACTGGTTATCACCATGGTTCTTGTAACTCCCACCCAGGTGACTGGGCAGGACTGTGCAGACAGGATAATTGTGGCCCACCAAAGGGATTGGTCAGGTTTTGCCATCCCGCTAGGCTGGAGGTGAGCCATTCCAGAGGCGAAGAAAGAGAAGATCCCACCACCACCAAGGAAGAAAAGCCAGGAGCCAGCACATCCTTTGGGCCTGGGAACCCTGCACTGAGAAGCTCCTGGAACCAGGAGACAGAGAGAGTTGCAACACTGAAGGCAGCCAGAAGCTGTGGCAGATACTGCGCAGCAGTAGACAGTGTGGTGGGCTTCCTGGCCCACAGAGAGAGAAGCTTAGTGCCTTTGGGCAGAGGCCGCACGCCAGGGAGATGCATGCCTGCGAGCACAGCTGGGAAGGGGATGTCTTAATGGAAGAACTGCAGCCTGAGTATCCTGAGCCTGCACTGTAACTGTTACTTCCCTAATAAACCCCATAATCGTTAAGTATGGTCTGTGAGTTCTGTGTGGCCACTGCAATGAATTACTGAACCCAGCAGAGTGAAACAGAGTACCGTGGGAGGGATGGTTGGTGTCAGAGTTGGTAAAAATGGCAGAGAAAGGAGGCATGTCTGACTTCTGCCTCCTAGGAATCAGCATTAAGCTGTTGATCTTGATTCTCCTTCCCCTTCACGAAGCTGGAAGAGGTCAGACACCGCCCTCATGCCATCTTTTACACGTAATTTTTTTTAAACCACATAGGGAAAACATTTACAGTTCTACTAGAGAGTTCTGGAATGAATCAGTGACAGTAGGTAGATACAAAACTAAACAAAAAGAAAAATAAGAAAATTATTAATTCTAAGGAAAAAACCTGTAACAAGAAAAAATATAAATCACCAAATTACTGTGTCTATGTGTGTAAAATATAAGAAATGAACACTGAGTGAGTTCCCAATTTTAATAGCGGAAAGAAAATAATTAAGTCCTCATCTTTCAACAAGAAGTAAGGTCTCAAATCAAAAAAAAAAAATAAAGTATAGCAAAAGCACAGGTAAAACTTAGAAAAAAAAACTAGGGAATCCAGGCTGGTGGAGGAAGGGGGCCTGGGGTGGAGGGATTAATTTTTCACTCTACACCTTGCAGTATTTACTGGAAATGCCATGACCCGTATTTGAGCCTTCACAATGACAACCTTGAGCTACTACCACCACATTACCTTACCCTTCAGCCAACAGCTTTTAGTCAGCAGAGTGATAGTTAGGTCTTCCCATCTACCTAAACTCTATCTGCTTCCTTTTTTGTCAGCACAATCATGAAATCTGGTCTGTGCATGCCCTTCAAAAGAAAGGGAATGAGGAAATGTCAGCACTCCTCTTTCCCAACCTACTCCCTCTTGTAAGGTCTTGGTTCCAAGAAGCACCACCTGTTTTGGAATGTAGAGATGGAGAGTACAAATTTAAACTGCCCCAGGAAACACAGAATTAGGGGATGGGCCTTTGATACAAACTCTTTAAAGGCAGGAACTATGACTTTTTTTGAATCTTTGTATTCTTCCCCAGTAATTGGTATAACCTGGATACTTAATACCAGCAGTACTCACTTTTACACAGTTCTGACATGCACAAATTTCAGTCACCATGGTACGTTAACTGTGAGAAATTGTATATAAAGTACAAACCTCACTGCTAACTCTTCAGTGCACAAATCACTCCGTAAATAAGAGATGTGTGTCATGGTCAGGACCAATTACATCCCTTCATTACAAATCTGCTGGTGATTTGTCACTACACACTTGTAACTCAGTTCACACACACACACACTCACAGAGCAAAGCATGTAGTTGTGCTGCCTCCTTGTGTTCCAGTGATAAACTCGTGACATTTTACAAAAATGGATGATCAAAAGAGGGAATTGATCAACAAAGATGAAAGTATAGCAAAGAACCAAAAAGAATAATACTGAATGTGAAATGGGAATTGATGAGAAGACAGGTGACCATGGCAATGCTGGCACTACTGACTCTAGATGCACCGCCAGAGGAACTGAGTGAACGCAAACTAATGAACATCAACAAGTAAAATGGTTGTCACAAGAAGTGTGAAGAGTCCCAGAGGAACTGACGCTGCCTAAAACTTCACATTAAAAGAACTCTCAGAATTAAAAGCACAAAAGACAAAATGTCAGAAGCTGACCCAAATTCAGAAAAGATGTACACTTCATATCATAAGTTACACAATGAGAAAAAGGAAAACACTGTTCAAACTACACCTGGTAAGTTTTTACAATAAATAAGGCACTTTAATTCTCAATGTTTCTAATGTTTTAAATTAACTGTACCAAACAAATATTAGTTTTGCTATATTTTTTTTCATTTCCCTATACTTATGATAGTAAAAGAGTTTTTCATGTTTTGACGAAAACAATTTTAAAAGTCACAGAACAATAATAATTTTCCCCATTGATTATTAAGATCACTTACACGTCATCTTACATGGACATTTCTATGGTCCCAAACTACAACACAAGGTAAGGACTGCTGATATATCCTGAAAAAACTGCCGCTGCTATGACAGAAATATGACAAGAGGGTGGTTTAAACCAACAGAAATTTATTTTCTCACAGTTTGGGAAACTCAAAGCCCAGATTCAGGGCACCGGCTCTACTGGAAGGCTTTCTCTGCAGGTTCTGGGGAAAGGTCCTTGCCTCTTTTTAGCTCTGTTCCTTGGTGACCTTCATGTGGTACAGTATGGCATCTATCTTCCCTCCATCTCTGCTTGCCTAATCCGCTTTATCTGTTTATATCTCAAAAAAGACTGACTTAAAACACACCCTACACTAATAATACTGCCTTATTAACATAACAAAGAACACGTATTTCCAAACGGGATTATAACCACAGGTATAGGGGTTAGGATTTACAATACACATTTCTGGGGAACACCATTCAATTCATAACAAATGGGGAGGTAACACTCAACTTATTACATTCACAAATGCCACTAAAATTATTAAGCTCTCGAATCTACAGATACAATGCAATCCCAATCCAAATTCCACCGGCATTTTTTAATGTTATGGAGAAACAAGTCACCACTTTCATAAGGAAAGGAAACAAGTCCTAAATAAGTAAACCATTACTCAAATAGAAGAACAAAGTGGGAGGCCTCACACTACCTGATTTTAGAACCTATTATACTGCCACGGCAGTCAAAACAGCCTGGTATTGGTACAACAGATACACAGACCATGGAACAGAATTGAGAATCCAGACATAAATTCATCCACCTATGAGCAGCTGATATTTGACAAAGGCCCAAAGTCCAATAACTGGGGAGAAGACAATCTCTTTAACAAATGGTGCCGGCATAACTGGATATCCGTTGGCAAAAAACTGAAACAAGACCCATACCTTACATCATGCACAAAAAGTAACTCAAAATGGATCAAAGACTTAAATATAAAATCAAAAACAATAAAGATCATGGAAGAAAAAACAGGGACTAGGCTAGAAGCCCTAATACATAGCATAAACACAGCATGAACCATAAGTAACAATGCACAAGTACCAGAAGAGAAACTAGATAAACAGGAGCTCCTAAAAACCAAACACTTATGCTCATCAAAAGACTTCACCAAAAGAGTAAAAATACAACTTATAGGCTGGGAAAAACATTCTGGCTATGACAAATCCAATCAGCATCTAGTCTCTAAAATCTATAGGATACTGTAAAACCTCAACAACAAAAAGTCAAATAACACAATTAAAAAACAGGCGAAGGATATGAACATGCACTTTATCAAAGAAGATATTCAGGCGGATAACAGACACATGAAGAAATGCTCACAATCATTAGCCATTATAGAAATGCAGACCAAAACTACAATGAGATATCATCTCACCCCAACAAGGTTAGCACTAATCCAAAAAGCACAAAATAATAAATGCTGGAGAGATTGTGGAGAGACTGGAACACTTATACACTGTTGGTGGGAATGTAAAATGGTACAACTACTTTGGAAATCGATTTGGCGCTTCCTTGAAAAGCTAGAAATAGAAGTACCATATGATCCAGCTATCTTGCTCCTTGGAATATATCCTACAGAAATAAGAGCCATCACACAAATAGATTTATGCACACACGAATAGATATATGCACACCCATGTTCATTGCAGCACTGTTCCCAACAGCAAAAAGATGGAAACAACCTAGATGCCCATAAATGGACGAATGGATAAACAAGTTATGCTATACCCATACAACGGAATACGAAGCAACGATAAACAATGATGAAGCCGTGAAACATCTTATAACATGGAGGAAGCTGGAACTCATTATGCTGAGTGAATCTAGTCAGTCACACAAGGACAAAAACTATGTAAGACCACTATGATAAGAACTCAAGAAAAGGTTTAAACACAGAAAAAACGTGCTTTGAATGTTACAAGGGTGAGGGGGGGTTATTTCCTAACCAGATAGTAGCTAAGAATTATCTTAGGTGAAGGGAAGGACAGCACACACTACAGGAGAAGCAAGCACGACTGGACTAAACCAAAGCTAAGAAGTTACCTGAATACAATCAAACACTTTGAGAGACAGAGTAGCAGGGGTAGGGGTCTGGGGACCATGCTTTCAGGGGACATCTAGGTTAACTGGCATAACAAAGCTTATTAAGAAAATGTTCTGCATTCTACTTTGGTGAGCGGCATCTGGGGTCTTAAAAGCTTACAAGTGGCCACCTAAGATGCTTTGATTGGTCCCAACCACCTGGAGTAAAGGATAATGAAGAACACACAAGGAACGTAGTAGCCCAAGAGACAGAAAGGGCCACATAAACTAGAGATTTCATCACCCTGAGACCAGAATAACTAGAGGTGCCTGGCTACTACCAATGACCGCCCAGACAGGGTGCACAACAGAGAATCCCTGATGGAGCAGGAGAAAGGAGGGGTGCAGAATTCAAATTCCCGTAAAAAGACCAGACTTAATGGTCTGACTGAGTCTGGAGGAATCCTGGAAAGCATGGCCCCTGGATTCTCTATTAGCCCAGAACTAAAACAATTTCCAAGGCCAACTCTTCAGACAGGGATTGGACTGGATTGTGGGACATACAGTGACACCCGAGAGGGGTGTGTCTCTTAGCTCAAGTAGATACAAGAGACTAAATAGGCAGCTTCCGTCCAGAGGTGAGACAGGAAGACAGAGAGGGTTAGGAGCTGGTTGAAGAGACACGGGGAATGAGGAGTGGAAAGGAGGAGTGTGCTGTCGCAGTGCGGGGAGAGCAATTAGGGTCACAAAACAAATTGAAATGAAAACTTCAGGTAAACTACAATAAAAAAAAAAAAATATTAAGCTCTCGAAACTCAACAAAGACACAGAAGACCTAAAGGGCATAATCAGCCGACTTGAGCTCATAGACATATATAGAACCCTACACCCAACAGCTGCAAAGTACACATTCTTTTCCAATGCATATG
This sequence comes from Dugong dugon, assembly GCA_030035585.1. Taxonomy (NCBI): domain Eukaryota; kingdom Metazoa; phylum Chordata; class Mammalia; order Sirenia; family Dugongidae; genus Dugong; species Dugong dugon. Next base: position 30,677,496 of record CM057478.1, on the reverse strand, counting down.
GAACGTTCTCCAGAATAGACTACATCTTAGGTCACAGAGCAATCATTAACAAGATCCAAAATGTTGAGATTATACAAAGTATCTTCTCTGACCACTACCCCATCAAGGTAGAAATTAACAACAGAAAGAGCAAGGAAAAAAAATCAATTACATGGAAATTGAACAACACCCTGCTTACACATCACTGAGTAATAGAAGAAATCAGAGACGGAATAAAAAAATTCCTAGAATCAAATGAGAATGAAAACACATCATACCAAAACCTTTGAGACAAAGCAAAGGCAGTCCTCAGAGAACAATTTACAGCAATAGATGCACACATCAAAAGAGAAGGGACAAAATCAAAACATTAACTACAGAACTCGAACAAACAGAAAGAGAACAGCAAAAAAAGCCCTCTGTCACTAGAAGAAAGGAAATAATAAACATCAGAGCAGAAATAAATGAAATATGAGACTAGAAAAATAGAAAGAATCAACAAAACCAAAAGCTGGTTCTCTGAAAGGATCAAAAAACTAGACAAACCACTGGCCAGACTGACAAAAGAAAAACAGCAGAGGATGCAAAAAACCCAATAAGAAATGAAATGTGGGATACTACAACAGACCCAACTGAAATAAAAAGGATTAGAACAGAGTATCATGAAAAACTATACTCCAACAAATTTGAAAACCTAGAGGAAATGGATAAATTGCTAGAAACACACTACCTACCCAAACTACCATGAAGAGATGTTGAAAATCTGAACAGCCCTGTAACAAGAGAAGAAATTGAAAAGGTAATTTAAAAAAATAAATAAATAACCCAAAAAAAACTCCCAACAAAAAAAAGCCTTGGCCCAGATGGCTTCACTGGAGAATTCTACAAAACATTCAGAGAAGAGCTTGTACCAGTACTACTCCAACTATTTCAGAGCATAGCAAAGGAAGCAACACTTCCGAATTCATTCTATGAAGCCAGCATAAACCTGATACCAAAACCAGGCAAAGACGCCACCAAAAAAGAAAATTACAGACCAATATCTCTCATGAATATGAATGCAAAAATTCTCAACAAAATTCTAGCCAATAGAATTCAGCCTCATATCAAAAAAATAATACACCACGACCAAGTAGGATTCATACCAGGTATGTAAGGATGGTTCAACATTAGAAAATCAATCAACGAAATCTACCACATAAATAAAAAGAAAGAAAAAAATCTCATGATCATCTCAATTGACACAGAAAAGGCATTTGACAAAGTCTAACAGCCATTCCTGATAAAAACTCTCAATAAAATAGGTATAGAAGGGAAATTTCTCAACATAATAAAGAGCATCTATGCAAAACCAGCAGCCAACATCATTTTCAATACAGAAAGACTGAACAGGAACAAGACAAGGATGCCCTTTATCTCCACTCCTATTTAACACTGTGCTGTAAGTCCTAGCTAGAGCAATAAGGCAAGAAAAAGAAATAAAGGGCATCCAAATTGGTAATGAAGAAGTTCAATGATCTCCCTGTTTGTGGACAATATGATACTATACAGAGAAAACCCTAAAGACTCCATGAGAAAACTACTGAACTAACAGAAAGATTCAGAACAGAGCAGGATACAAGATAAACATACAAAAATTGACTGGATGCCTATACACCAATAAAGAGAGCAATGAAAAGGAAATCAGGAAACAAATACCATTTGTAATAGCCCCTAAAAAAATAAAATACTTAGGAATAAATTTAACCAGGGATGTAGAAGACCTATACAAAGAAAACTACAAAACACTACTGCAAGAAACCCAAAGGGATCTACATAAATGGAAAAACATACCATGCTCATGGATAGGTAGAAACAACACTGTGAAAATGACAATTTCACACAAAGCAATTTACAAATTCAATGCAATCCTGATCCAAATACCAACAGTATTCTTTAAAGAGATGAAAAAACTAATCATTAACTTTATGTGGAACCGGAAGAAGCCCCGGATAAGTAAAGCACTATTGAAGAAGAATAAAGTAGGAGGACTCACACTACCTGACCTCAGAACCTACTATACAGCTACAGTAGTCAAAACAGCCTGGTACTGGTACAACGACAGATACACTGACCAGTGGAACAGAACTGAAAACCCCAATGTAAATCCATCCACCTACAGTCACCTGATCTTCGACAAGGGCCCAAAGTCCATCAAATGGGGAAGACAGTCTTTTTAACAAATGGTGCTGGCAAAACTGGATATCCATCTGTAAAAAAATGAAACACGATCCATACCTCACACCGTATACAAAAACTAATTCAAAATGGATCAAAGACCTAAATATAAAGCCAAAAACTATAAAGTTCATAAAAGGAAAAAATACGCTAGACGCCCTAAAGCACGGCATTAACAGGACACAAACCATAACCAACAACACACAAACTCCAGAAGATAAGCTAGATAACTGGGATCTTCTAAAAATTAAACACTTATGCTCATCAAAAGACTTCACCAAAAGAGTAAAAAAAAGAACCTACAGACTGGGAAAAAATTTTTGGACATTACAAGTCAGACAAAGGGCTAATCTCTAAAATCTACAAGAAAATCCAACACCTCTACAACAAAAAAAAAACAAATAATCCAATTAAAAAATGGACAAAGGAAATGAACAGACACTTCACCAAAGAAGACATGCAAGCCACCAACAGACATATGAGGAAATGCTCATGGTCACTAGCCATTAGAGAAATGCAAATTAAAACCACAATGAGATACCATCTCACTCCAGCATTACTGGCACAAATCAAAAACACTGGAAATAACAAACTTTAGAGAGGATGCGGGGAGATAAGAACTCCTATGCACTGCTGGTGGGAATGCATAATGATACAACCATTTTGGAAAATGATATGGCGCTTCCTAAGAAAGCTAGAAATAGAAATACCACACGATCCAGCAATCCCACTCCTAGGAATATATCCTAGAAAAATAAGAGCCATCACACAAACAGACATATGCATACCCATGTTCACAGCAGCATTGCTCACAATTGCAAAAAGATGGAAACAACCTAGATGCCCATCAACAGATGAATGGATAAACAAACTATGGTACATACACACAACGAAGTATGATGCAACGATAAAGAACAATGATGAATCTGTAAAGCATCTCATAATATGGATGAAACTGGAGGACATTATGCTGAGTGAAATAAGTCAATTACAAAAGGACAAATATTGTTATGAGACCTCTACTGTAAAAACTCACGAGAAAGTTTACACACACAAAAAAAACAATCTTTGTTGGTTAAGAGGAATTCGGGTGGCGGGGGGGGGGGGGGGTACAATAGGTAAGTGGTAACTTTGGTGAAGAGTAAGACAGTACACGATACTTGGGAAAGCCAGCACAACTTATACAAGGAAATGTCATGGAAGCTCCATAAGCACATTCCAACTACCTGAGGGACTGAACTGCTGGGCGGAGGGCTGTGGGAACCATGGTATTGGGGAACATCTAGATCAACTGGCATAACACAGTTTATAAAGACAATTCTACATTCTACCTTGGTGAGTAGCATCTGGGGTCTTAAAAGTCTGTGAGCAGCCATCTAAGATACTCCACTGGTCTCACCCATTCAGGAGCAAGGAACAACGAAGAGAACAGGATACAAGGAAAAGATTAGTCCAAAGGACTAATGGACCACAGCTACCAACGCCTCCACCAGACTGAGTCCAGTACAGCTAGATGGTGCCCGGCTACCACCACTGACCGCTCTGACTGGGATCACAAAAGAGGGTCCTGGACAGAGCTGGATAAGGATATAGAACAAAATTCTAACACACAAAAAAAGACCAGATTTACTGGCCTGAGACTGCAGAAACCCCAAGAGTATGGACCCCAGACACCCTTTTAGTTCAGTGGTGAAATCACTCCCGATGTTCACCATTCAGCTGAGGACTGGACAGCCCCATAAAACAAAATGGGACTACTGAGGCACAGCAGTCCAGGGACAAGGACTAGAAGGTAGGAGGGGACAGGAAAGCTGGTGATAGGGAACCCAAGATTGAGAAAGGACAGTGTTGACATGTCATGGGGTTGTTAACCATTGTCATCAGGCAACATGTGTACTGACTGTTTAATGAGAAACTATTTGTTCCGTAAACCTTCATCTAAACTACAAAAAAAAAGAATTATTATCTGTGTGACATCAAATTGAAAAGAGCAACTCAAAAGGTTTGATGGGAAGCCTAGGGGACAGTGAGTTGAAGATAATGGTGATGGAATAATTTGGAAATGAACAGTGAGAATAGCAACACAACTGGAACAATATAACTGATGTCACTGAGTTGTACGTGTAGAATTTTTGAAATGGTGTATCTTTAGCTACGTATATTTTCACCAAAAAAAATAATAAAAAGGTCCTCCAAGGTTGAAAAGGAGAGTGTTGCCATGTCGTGGGGTTATTAACCAATGTCATAAAACAATATGTGTACTGACTGTTTAATGAGAAACAATTTGTTCTGTAAACCTTCATCTAAAGTACAATAAAGAAAAATTATTAAGCTCTCCCTCTAAAGTTATTTGCCCTAAACCACAGATCAAAAAAATCACCTGGTAAACTGTCTTGACCAGCACTATCCAAGAGAACGTCCTGAGATGATGGACTTGTTCAATGCTGTTCTATCCAATTCAGAAGCCGCTAGCCACGTGTTGCTACTGAGAACTTGAAATATTGCTAGTATGACTGAAGAGCTAAATTTTTTATTATTTAATTTTAAATAGCCACAGGTGGCTAGTGCTACTGTATTTGACAGCAAACAACTCTACAGTGAGCCAATACTAAAATGCTTACATATTCTAAGTCTTTTAAGAGCTGATCTGATGATTTATTTCAGAAATACGAATCAAAAAAAAAAAAGAATAAACTTTTTCTGGTTGGGTAGAAGGTAAGGGGTCATCAAATCTCCTTTTAAGTGTCAGTACTGTTGCCATTTAAACAAAGATTAGGTATCTTTAAAATGGACGTCTTACTAGCTTTTTATGTCTAAATTCAAGTTCTATTTCATCTGTTACCTTCTTATAGAGCATCATGTAAACCCTCACGCAACTGAAATGAACTACACTGTTTCAGGAACCTCACAGAAGCATGAGAAGTACAAGAAGGGGTGGACACCCAGCTAAATTCAAACTCAAATGTACAGAAAGTTACATTTAGAGCTCAAAGTGTTACTGAAAAATTTCCAGTATTCTCCGTATGAAAATTTCTTAAGCAGCCTTTCAAATGTCTCTGATAGTCACATTTCGTTCTGTTATATTTAAATTCACTGAGTTGAAACCGACTCGATGGCACCTAACAACAACAACAGCTCTAGAGCAGCCTTTCTGAACTACAGAATTGAGTCTAGATGCCCTAAGACATCACTCTATGCAGTACTCAACTTCTCTCCTATGCTTCTCAATGTGCACCAGCTCTGCACATCCTCAGAACGGAGAAGAGAATCATGGGCTCAATTCCTGTGTTCCATGGCTCAGATGAGGAAAGTGCCTTTAGAGAGCATAATAAAAGTACTTTCACATCTTTGTCCAGATCAGGCGTGAAAAAAAAGAACTACAAAATCCAGGTTCAATAAACATATATGCCCAACAAGATTTTAGAAACATGTACATCTACCATCCTGTTCCAATCAATGTTCACTAACAACTCTCCATGCAAATTTCAAATCACTTCATTGAAGCTGGACCACCTAACAAATTACTCCACAGAAAACAACAAAAATGTAGCGTTTAGAAAATAGTAAGCTAAATCTATGCACAATTAGGCTATAGATAAAGCAGGATGAAAGTAACAGCAATAGGATTACAAAACATAATTAACCGGCATGCTATTTGCTCAAGACTTTCTTTCTTAAGGAATACCTGGGTGGCACAAATGGTTAAGCGTGAGGCTACTAACCAAAATGTTGGTAGTTAGAGTCCACCCAAGAGCTGCCTTGGAAGAAAGTCCTGGTGATCTGCTTCTAAAAGTTCACAGCCATTGAAAACCCTATGCAGGGAGCACAGCTTTACTCTGACACACAGGGGGTCGTCATGAGTTGGAAACATCTCGAAGGCAACTGGTTTGGTTTTCCTTTTGTTTTTTTTTTTTTTAAGACACTGGTATACACAAAGATTTTGAATATTAGCAGACTAAAAAATATGAATCTAAAATTTTCCATAAGCCTGAGTTATAAACCTAATAGCAGTGGCTAGATTAGAAAATCTAGAATAGAAGAGGGTTAACAACAACGTGGCTGTGTTACTTTTGAGTCTGGTGTGCGCGGCTTTCTTCCTACACAACGCAGACAGAGGCCCCTCACACATCCCCTGAGCCCCATTTGTTTGCCTCCAACCCACTCAGGGGGCTGGACTGTGCCTGAACAAGCCCTGCCTAGGGTGGGCAGCCCCTCCCCCACCTACCACTGTGATTAGGAAAAGCAGAACAGAGGAGCAGAGATTCAGTCAAATTTTTGAAGATTGAGGAGAAATTCTCAGGCATTTGTCTTTTTTTTTTTCCTTTCGTGTGTGGGGTTTTTCTTTTTTTGGGGGGGGGTTGGGTGGGGAGGTAGCAGTTTACAAGGCCCAATGGCACACTATGGAGTATGAAGACACATGCTGTAGCATGGACAAGCCAAGGCCTTGGAAGGCTGTGGTGCACGCTGACCCTCTCCCTGGGAGGAGCAATGAAAAACTATGGCTCCCTGAGCATGACAGGAATGGGAGGAGACGACATCAGGATCATCTGCACCCACCAACATTCGTAAAGCAGCTTGCCCTCAGATGTGGAGGCAGGCAGCGTGGGCGATGCCCCACGCCCTGCCCTCCACCACCTGTCATAAGGTCGTTCCAAGAAGACTTGTACACAGTCAGCAGGTCAAGGCAGAACACAGGCCAGCAAGAGGAGCCCAGCAAACAGAAAATGTTCAGGAATGTTTATCTTGATTTAAAAATCTAAGAATGTCTGGCACAGACCTTCTGCCAGTTTCTAGATGGAATAAAAAATACGATTGTTTTTAAAAACCAGCTCAAATCAAGTGTTAACAGTGAAAGGGGCTTTCATGATACCTTGAAAACCAAGTATGGGGAGTAGGGGCCAACAGCTGGAGAAGACAGCCTTGGTGAATGAAACATATTCTTCAGACCCTGTCACAGCGGCCAGAAACTAACTAGTGGATGAATACGTGTCCAGGTGTCAGACTTGAATTTCAGCACACGCACTCACCGTGTCCTCTCATGCTCCCAGTTCAGGTCCTGGGACATGGAGGCCTGAGGTCTGTCCCCAAGGAGCCTGTACCATGCACACATCCTACCATGGAAGAAGAATTGAGGTTCTGGGGGGAGGCCAAAGGGAGACATTAGCCCCATTTTTAACATCTTCCTTGTTTAGCAAGAAAAATGTATTTAATAATTTCCCAGGAAATATAAGACTAATGTAAAAATTTTTTTAAAACAAAAACTCAAAGAAATAACCTGCTGCAGAAACTCCCCATTTCACAGTTTTCCAATCCTTATTTCTCAAAAACACACACCTTCATCTATATTCACCAATAATATATTTTCTACATCCCCAAACTGCTCAAGCTTCAATTCAGGTCCAAATATAAATGGGTATATAAAGTTCCTCGTGTCCACCAAGAAACTCACTGTGAAAAGATGTTATTTCTGGCATCCTAGTTGCAAAACAATGATGCCATTTTTAACTCCTTTTCTCCTAAGCTGGTTAGAGAGGCATGTGCCTCTGTGAGAGCACCACTCCTGCCAGTGTGTTCTGTGCAGCCACCCCAGGGCATGGTAAGGGCCACACCTGGATCCAGGCGTGGATAAAGTCTCCACAAGGCTCTGCTGGCATTGGCCTGCAGCCTCACACTGAGCACAGCACAGTGAAGGGAGGTGGCTCGAGTGTATTAAGAGCCAACCTGCAGTCCATTTGTGCTGGAGGACAAACATTCAGACAGACTCCTCGGCTAGGAAATCTAGAGAAAACTGCAGGTGAGGCTGACAGAGAGAATGACTGACAGCCAGGGTCTCTCACAGGTACTGGGCTGAGTGACCATCACTTGGATTTGGGTTAAAAGGAAAAAAGATTCTGTGCAGCTCCCACTCAGCAATGTATCCCTGAGATTAGGGGCACAGTGATAGGGATGGTGTAAGGAATAAGCAAACCTACTTCCGGTGTGGGCATCAACGATCTACTCTTCCTCAAGGCTCCCCACATAGCTGCTCCAGGCACAGTTTAATGGGTCCTGCTGCCCAAGCCCCTAAGCAGATGGTAAACAACAAACCTGAAAGAGAGATGTGGGACTGGGTGAGAGAGAGGAGACTACTAGAAGCAAAAACCAAACCAAAGCAAACCCGTTGCCATTGAGTCGATTCCAACTCACAGCAACCTTACAGGACAGAGTAGCATTGCCCCATAGGGTTTCCAAGTCTGTAATCTTTTCATAAGCAGATTGCCACATCTTTCTCCTGAAGAGCGGCTCACGAGCCATCGTTAACAGCCAAGTGCTTAACCACTACATCACCGGAGCTCCTTACTAGAAGAAAGGATACTGAGAAAACTACCAAAACACTAGCACTTATCAGTCGGGTTTCTTAGATAAAGGACCAAAAGCCTTTCATGTTGTAATAGTCCCGACCTTAAGTCATTAATAAAAAATAAAACTATGACAACAAGTATTTTATTATACATATATATATATGTATATATATATAACATGCTCATTATCTGAACAAGTAACTTATATGGAATGACATGCTCTCCAACAATAGAATGATAGAAGGTGCAGTCTGAGTTAAATTGTGGCACAGAAACAGGCAGGATGAAGATGGTTATAACAGAAAGAGTCGCCACTGACACCATTCACAAGCATCCTCTAAGTCTCAAGACATCTGTTGAGCACCTACAGACTTCACCCTGAGGCCCCTGCAAGAGAAGGACCATCTCTATCTCTAGCAAAGGAGAGCCATCCAAAGACCGAGCAGGCTGTCCAAAGCACCTGAGATGCTCACCAGCAAGGGAGGAGGAAAGGAACAGCCAGGTGGACATCTGTCCACTGCCTCCCCAGCCCACTCCCCTTTGCACCCCAGTGTAGGGCCCCCACTTTGGACTACAAGTCCCAATTATCCCAATCAATCACGTCCCTGCAGTGCCTTCACCTTGGCAATGGGTTCCAGGTGGACCTGCGGCGCCTAAGCTGGAGCAAAAGGCAGTCTCAAGACTTCTCAGAGAAACCTTTCCAGCCCAGAAGGGGAGTCTGTCTGTAAGGGGTCAACCGTGGAAAAAGATGTACCTACAGCCAGAACCACCATCCTTGGTCACTCCTCTACCTGCACAGTGAAAACAGTTTCAGCAACTGCACACACAGCCGCTGTGAAGCCAACTGCAGTCGCACACTTCCCAGGACTCACTCACCTGCTCGAGCCCAAACAACCACCATGAGTGTAGGTACAGGTATCTCGGTACACAGAAATGGAGCTTGAGAATTCTAATCTCAAGAAAGCATACCCTTCAGCTTCACATAGCCAGGCAGAAGGATATTCGTCAGCATATACCCACCTCTCATTACCAAATTTCCTCAGTTTATGAGCAAATGCTTACTGAACACTTTCAGGCACACGAGCAGATGGTGTAATGGGAAACAAACTTGCTGTGGCAAGGGTGGGGCACTGATTAGCCCTCTGAGGGTATTCATGGCAGCCTAGGCCCCAAGCTACTCAACTGGGTCTTGGCCCAGCCATTTGGCCTTCTGGGCCGATTTCCTTCCTCCTGGAGTACAGATAATGCCTATTATACCCATCTCATGCGCGCCTGAATCAAGCAAGTACAAGTGCTTTACAACCTACCATCGCCCCAGGGACAGCAAAGGGAAGCAGGAAGCAGGCAGAGTCTGCGGATACCCAGGAGCTGAAGGTGGGGACACACACACACAGCCCCTTGGGCAGCAACGCAACCACCAGCTTAGAAATCATGCCCCTACCCTGAGTGCAAAGGTTGGATCTAGTTTAACCCTCCCCTCTTTCTCTAGTGCCCTAATAACCTTAAAAAACACTCGAGGCAAGTGACAGGGTAGGTGATGCCCCAAAGCGGGGCTGAAAGAAATGCATTGCTTTAGCCTCTGCTACAACTGCAACTAGACAGTCCAGCTGCTCAAACTCTAGAAATAAATATTTCATGCCCAGCTCAACATCCTAACCAAGAAATAAAAGTACAGCTTTTAATAAATGAGGTCGTTTACTTATTCAGCTATGCCATGTGAAATACCTATTTCTTGTTTGTACTCCCAACTTTCACGTCAGTTTCCACTGTGAAAAGCCAGCTCCATTCCATCTAAAATGAAGCTCACACAGGATTCACACTTATCCCCAAGGCCAGTCTAGACTCTCAGCTCCAGGGGCTTGGAGAAAAGAGGGAGGAAGTGAGACATGATCTACTTTCTTTTTAAATAACCATTTAGTATGAAAACAGAAGCACTACATGTTTATTATAAAACATGTAGGTAATACTGACATGCTAACAGAAAAACCAGGAGTAAATTCTCACCACCCAGAAGTCTCCAATGAACCCTGCAGCGCATTCTTCAGCCAAAATGAGGTCATGCTGGACACACTGTTTTGTAGCTTACTTTATACTGTCAACATTCTCCACCTTCCCATTTAGGACTGCAAGCACTACGCATGAACACATTCCCCCTAAGTTAACAATGAAACGTGACTGTTCACCAAGCCTTTTGTGTACGGTCCACACTAACTTAGGAAATTGTAATCACCCATAATCCTAGCCTGTTTTTCTCTGCTACTCAATTTAGTAGCAGAAAAGCAAGAATGAAGTAGCACCAAAGTGCTGCGGGATGGTTGCTGGTTTCTCTGTGAAGAGCAGAGCAGAGCTCATAACCATCATGTCACACCTGAGTGGAGGGCACGGGAAAAGGAGCCAAAGACCATGTGCTCCCTCTACCCAGTGGGGACACAACATGGATGATTAGCATACAACAATGACCTTGGTAACTACTCTGGTTTCAAGGACTCATTCATGGACTCTGCACGGGACAGTAGAACGTGTATGGGAGTGGCACTTGCAGTCACAGGGACAAAGAGGTCCTCTAAGTCTGCTTCCTCCTTGGACAGCCACTTGGGCCTCTGCTTCTTGATTCCCTTCTCTTCCTGGCAGCTGCTGAAGGCAAAGAATCATAGGCCTCTTGCCACTGGTAAGAAAGACTACTTGGTGCTTCCAAAGGTGAGATAATCACATAAAGGTGTGGGGACAAAGGTCAACTGGGATAGAAACAGAAGAACCACAAAAGGAAAGTGATTAATTTGAGGGTGAAAGTTCAGGTAATGGACATTTACCAAAGTGATGGGCTTTAAAGTTCCCAGGGAAATTCAAACACTTCCTCCCCAGTCTCTATTCTGTTACTTCCTGAGGGGACAAAACAGAGCTGTGGAGGAAACAACTGCCTCTGCCTCCCAATGGCTGGCATCCCTCCAGCTGACATGAAATGTCCACCCCCTTTCTAAAGGGCTGATTTCTGTCTGAATCAAAGCCTTAGCACACAGCTAAGCAGAGGCCTGCTGTTTACTATGTGGCTGCAGAGAAAACGGCAATAAAATCATCCACGAACAAAGTGTGACCAAGAAAGGCCTAAGCCCAGGAGTCAAAGCAGATGGAGTCCTAGGTGGGTGGCCCCAGGGCAGTGCAGCCTCCAAAGGCAGCAGGTGGGCACCAGAAAACTGACTGCAAGAGCCTCTGCCAGGTGGCAGTGGCACCATGGGGGCCCACAGGTGGCCAAGGACGCTCTGCTCCAAACCCAGAGCTGAGCTGGGCTGTACCATCCGTCTCCTGCCCTCCATTCCCAATGCCGCTTCCATGGAGAGTCTTCCAAAGTTAAGTCTCTATTAACACCCACTTGCTTTGTGTTGGCCAGTCTCAGCTCCTGCTGAAGTAGGCACCCACAAAGGTAGCTGGCAAGATAAGGAGTCTAAAACATCCTATCTCCCACAGATCTGTTCCATCCTTAATCCTGAACCCCCAAAACTATCCCCCCCCCCAAAAAAAGAATACGCCAAGGCTTCCTCCAAGAACTCAGGTTTGCCCCCAGGGTGCCCTTTGGGGAAAGGGCTGGCAGTTACTACTAGGTGCTTCCACAAATCTAATTCTGGGCCCAGCCCAGACACAAGCCTGCCTGCAAGGTGCCTTCTAGAGTCCAGGGCTGTGTCTGCTTATGTGGGAAGAGAAGTCAATCACACGCAGGAAGACAGCAAGACTTGACTGTGAACATATTCTCCCTTTTATATAGGCAGCCACTTGCTTTCAGGTTACTATGAACTAGTAAGATTAACGTATGAGTCAAACAGTCACCTAGGTATCAAAATAGAGCTGAAATCCAGAACACAACACAGGGCTACACACAGCACTAATAACAACAAGACAAAGACAAACATTAAGCTCCAGAGATTAGGGGTAGACCAATGAGAAGGGTGCCTTTGGATGGATAAGACACTGGGGCAGTGCAGATGGGGAAGTAAGTTAGGGTTAAGGAGAGGGTAAAGACCTGTTTGTTATAGAAAAGGACCAAACCCAACTTATAGCAACCCTGTAGGACACAGGAGAGCTGCCCCATATGGTTTCCAAGGCTGTTATCTTTATGTGAAGACTTGGTGGCCCAGGGGTTAAGAGCTATGACTAACCAGAAAGGTCAGTAGTTAGAATCCACCAGCCACTTCTTGGAAACTCCATGGGACTATTCTACTCTGTCCTATAGGGTCGCTATAAGTCAGAATCGACTCAGTGGCAACGGGTTTGGTTTTGGTTTTTTTGTTTTTGTGTTTAATTTTTACGGAAGCAGACTGTCACATCTTTCTCCCACGAAGTGGCTGGTGGGTTCAAACCATCGACCTTTCGGTTAGCAGCTGAGCACTTATCCACTGGGTCACCAGTGCTCCTTACAGAAAGGGACAAGGGATGGTTATTCTTTCCTTTAATTTCAATCAGGTAGCCTTTTGGTCTCACAGCAATGTATAGCTTCAAGTTTAAAACCTACAGAAAACACAGGCTTGACAGACAGCCAATAAGAGTTAGCACTACTGAGGCAATGACGAGCTTCCTGCCGCAGCGAGGACATGAGAAGAAGGAGTTGCCGGTGCTGAGTCTGAAAGATACCAGAAAGAGCTTCTGGGCTGTCACAAAGAACAGCAAGAGCAAAAAGACAACTCAAGAACTATCTTTCCTTGTTGGTCTTTACAAAACGAACACTCACGAGTTCCTGCCTGAACCATCAGAGAGGGCGCGCCACTTTTGGAAAGCAGTGCCTGTGAGAATCTAACTCTGATAAAAACGATCTACTTCATAGAAGGCAGGCTAAAGTGTTGCTGCTGGTGGCCAGCAAGAGATGAACAAAAAAGAGAGGGTAAGGCTAACAACACGCCAACGCTATTTTCAATTCTTCCTTCAGAATTGCAATTTATTTCCAACTATTAAACACAAAGAGGCCCTGGTGGCACAATGGTTAAATGTTCGGCTAACCCAAAGGTTGGCAGCTTGAACCCATCACTGGCTCTGTGGGAGAAAAACCTGGGATCTGCTCCCGTAAAGATTACGGCCTAGGAAACCCTATGGGGCAGTTCTACTCTGTCCTACAGAGTTGCTATGAGTCAAAATCAACTTGATGGCACACAACATTAAACAAGTAAAATAAATGTTTTCCACTCTAAACGTCTATTCTATTATTTTCTAATCAGACCACTGAGTTATTTGAGAAAACACCAACTAAATGTTTTTTAGGCCACCTTAAAGCTAATACATCAGCAACAAACCTTTCCCAGGTGCTTCTGTTACAACCTTTTTGAAAACAGGTTTCAAGAGAAGGTTTCAAAAAATTCCAATTTTCCATGGCTAAGAACAGGTTTCCAGTGGTTTACCCAACACCAGAACTGACAGCCTGTTAGAGATACAGGACTGAGCACTTTCTGATCTGACATATAACCCACTGCTGTCGAGTCCATTCCAACTCAGAGTGACCCTATAGGACAGAGTCAGGAGAACTTCTCCGCAGGGTTCCCAAGGCTGTAAATCTTTACAGAAGCAGACTGCCACATCTTTCTCCCACAGAAGGGATGGTGGGTTCCAACTGTCAACCTTTTGGTTAGCAGCCAAGCGCTTAACCAGTGTGCTACCAATATGGGCCATATCAAAGCAGGCAGACTATCACACTCTTAGGCAAGACCAAGTCAGTCTGCAGGAGAGGCAAGGCTCCAAAAGGCTCAGGCCAGTGGAGTGCCCCCACATACACACAGCCATGCCCAGGGACTTCCCCAACAGGCCAGTTATTCTTGAGAGGCCACCTTCTCCCGCCCAGAATATAAGAAAAGGCCCATCCAGCAAGTTCATAGCACCACCTTTGTTTCCGCCTCCTCACAAATGGAGGAGTAGAGTCTGTAGGCGGGCCCTGAGGTGAGCCTCATCCAGGTATGCTGCTCTCTGGGGCCACTCCATTTAGCACTGGGTGAGAAGGGAGAAGAGGGAGTTACCAATTCTAACAAGCTACCTGATAAACACATAAAATTAGTCAAAGTGTTGTGTTTCCATTTTTCACTTAAAACATTTTCAAAGACCTCAGAACTATAAAAATCTACCTTAGATACAAGCCATCAACTACAATCCCATTCAGCGTTGTTTTCACTTTGATAACAGCAAGCACCACACTTTAGACATAAACGCAAAGGAGGAAAACTGCCCATGTGGCTGTCTGCCTGCACACACTCTGCTGCTGAATGATGTGGGGCCGAGCCACAGGGACAGCAGGAACAGGGACACAGCCAGCAGTCAGGTTCAAAGGGCACCACTGTGCTCTGTCACCAGGAGACCCACCTTCCATCTACAACCATCGCCACAGACAAGTCTACTGAAAATTACAACGCATATATCAGAACTTCCTGGGGAGTTCAAGTTCATTTAAAAGGCATCACTCTTCATGTCACTGACCTAAGAACATTACCTCTTAATCCCCCAAAGCCTTTACAACAAAGGTGATTAAATTTTAATATTTTCGCTAATCTTACTAAAGGAGGCAAGTAACTCTAAACTCGCTCATCTGTCTAAAAAGTGTTAAGGAACAATCTAGAGAAAGTCACAGTTAATAATAATTACTAGTTTTGTCACATTCACCTGTGAAAGAAGCAAAGGGGCTGCCAAAAGTTTGTCTTATTGCTCAATTATTTTTTTATTTTTTTTTAAAGTAAACCCCTTTCAGATTAACACGGTCATGCTGGGCTTCAGCTGAACACTTCATCTAATTTAATGTGGATCAAAACTCAGAAATCCACACAGCAGGGCATATAATAACTGAATACAAAATGATTTCATGTAAAAAAATTACAAACGTATGAAAAAGAGTTTGACTGAGATAGACAATTAAAGTCACCTTTCCTTCTTCAGTTAAGAGCAGAACCAGATTTTAAATTTTACACTGAAGAGCAAGGAAGGACAGGGAAGGGCTAGGAAACCGTCATGGCTCACCTGCTGTGCCCTCACAAACCAGCCTGTTCTCCAGATGCGAGAGAACAGAAGCAAAGCTCCATGGACTTGGGAGCTTGAACATAAAGCTGTCGCAAACCCCTTGCCCCTTAGCAGGTATAGACCCATCTCCTGGGTACAGACAGCAAGGTGCGCCCTTGGAGAGGATAGGTAACAATCCTCCCTGGAGAGATCCCCACAAGGAAGAAAGGGTGACTGAGAGCCGCTGGCACTGGCTTGATGCCTTTTAACCTACAAGACCCACAAAAGGGAAAGGCATGTCTAAAGGAAGCCCTTAAGCAGGCCAGTAGTAACAAAAGTTCAGATCTTGACCTAGTAAAATTACTTCTTACCCTATGCTAGGTGGAGAAAGCAAAACATTTACAAGTTACCAAACTTCTTTATGTAAGAAAGTAATAGCCAAGAGTATAGATTACATCGAGCTGAAATAAACACTACAGAATCATTTTCCAGATAATATGATTCTTTTTAAATAGCATCTTCATAAAATGGAGGTCTGAAGACATCAATCCCATCAACTGCCTGACATGCGTGCAAGGGGTCAAGAACCAGTACCATGTGCCCTCAAATGCACACCCCTTGCACCAACAAGACACCCCTGATATCAGGAAGGCTCCAACTCAAGGGACAAATAGGTCCTGTATAGCGGTGTGGTGACAGCAGAGAGTGCCCTGCTCTGCCCTGCCATTTCCAGACACAAACAGAAAGGCAGGGCTAGGGGCCTGAAAAGCGAGGTCTCAGAAGGGCCCTGATGACCCAAAGAGCTAGAGGGCCGCATCCCAGACAGATGGGAAAAGGTACTAGAGTTGAATGTACGAGCATGGAACGAGGAGGGGAAGAGAGCAGAGAGACAGGGAGAGGCAGTTGGTGCTGGCCACCAGCAGGGCAAAACAAGCAGTGTAACCTAACCAAGGAAGCCACTCAGTGAGAAATGGCACTGGAAGATTTGTGGGACATTAACACTAAACCAAAAAAACCACAAAACATTCCCGTAATAACACACCACCAGGGTTTCCACCCTTAATAACACACGTGGACTATAAATGTGGGGTGAAGAAGAACCTGGAAGGACCCCCACCAGCACAAGGGGTTATCTGAGGGCGAAAATTTTGTGGGGAGGGGTGTCTGGTTTCACACCATATCCTTCTAAGTTTAAGAAAATTCTTAGACTTTCAGAAAATATTTCAGAGCTCCTGTATATTCTTCACCCAGCATCCCCTAAGGTTAACATCACACATGCTCACAGTACAAGCATCTCAGTCCAAAGTTAACACTGACATCATTAACTAACGCAGGGCCACCTTCAAGTTCAGCCACTGCATTTCACTCCACCATCCTTCTTCCCATCCAAGACCCACCCAGGATCCCACACTGCATTTGGGAGTCATGCTCCCTTGTTCTCCTTAACAGGTTACTTTGTAATTACATAATGTAATAATTTTTAAAATCGGGGGGGGGGCCCCCGTGGGGGGGGGGGGCGGGGGGGCAGGTTGTGACCTTGTGTGTCAAGCATGCACAGTGATTACAGAAAAGCCCAGGAGGTGATCAAAAAAGTGGAATGCTGCATGTGTGTTTGTCTATGGGGAATAAGAACTACTGGTAAATATTTAGATCAGAGAAGATGCAGTTTGGAGGAAGTTATCCAGAGCGAGAAGCCTAGAGCTCTGCAGAGGGCTCCCTCGATTGTTCTACAGCATGTTCTGGCTGCTGCAAGGTGGGAAGAAACTACTTGCAGGTACACAGAAGGATCAGAGGGGGTGCCCATCCACGGGGGAGACAGCGCACTCCACCAGCAGCAAGAAGAACTTCACAACCCAGGGTGCCAGGTGGAAGACTCAGGAAGGCCATGCTCAGCAGGGAAATGGTTCACCCACACTGAGCAGGGCTTCTCGACCCATCCAACAAATCTAAAAGCAAGACTTGAAAGATGCAAGCTGTTTCCAAGTAACTAACTGGATCCCAGAACAAAGATCAAGAAGATTCACAGGAAAACAAAACCATCCAGTATCCAGTGAGGTAAAATTCGCAATATCTGGCATCCAATCAAATATTGCCAGGCATGGAAGCTGCTGGAACTATTTGAGCAAAAACACAGCGTGGTACTGGACCTAGATGGCACAGTTTGCACCCAACTACTAACCTAAAGGTTGGCAGTTCAAACCCAACCAGCAGCAGAAAGGCATGGCAATCTGCTTCCATTAAGATTATAGCCAATAAATCCCTACAGATCTCAGTTCTACCCTGTAAAACATGGGGTCACCAAGAGTCAGAATCAACTCAACAGCAACTGTTTTGAGCTTTGTTTCTTTTTTCTTTTGTTTTGTTTTCTTTTTTATTAGATTATAAGCCAAAGTATAAAATAATTATATATGAGGTCATACTGATACAAAGAAATGATTGAATAAACAAATAAATGGGAAAGAAGACAAATCTTCCTTACAAGTAGATGATCCCACCCCCCTCTAAGAAGGTTCTTATGCTATATGTGAAGTGATATAATGGCACTTGATGGTGGACTTAAACCTAACCATATCAGTAATCACATTTAAATGTAAGTAGTCTAAACACCCCAATTAAGGGAGAAATAATGTCAGCTTAGACTTCTTTTAAATCAATACTCAACTACAGACTACCTGCAAGAAACTCACATAAAATACAAAGACATAAACAGTTTAAAAGTAAAAAGATGGGAAAGGATGTACCATGCTAACAGCAGTCAAAAGAAAGGTGGAGTGGCTATTTTGATATGAAAGACTATTACCAGGGATAAAGAAGGTCATTCATAATGATAAAGGGATTGAGTCATTAAAAAAGGATATAACAATCTTAAATGTTTATGTTCCTAGTAACTAAGCTTCAAAATACATTACGTAAAAACTGACAGAACTGCAAGGAGAAACAGACAAAATCACTGTCATCTTCAGGGATTTCAGTGCCCATTTCTCAACACTTGATAGGACAGGTGGACGGAAAATCACCAAAGGGACAGACTGAGCCACCACTGAAGGACCACAGTAATAAGTTCATCGTCATCATACTTGGATGGTGGGGTTTAAGGTAGATTTTTCCCTTTCTCATGTTTTCTTGTATTTTCTACAATGGGTGGAAAATGAAAATAAACATCATAAAGGAACTTCTAGTCCATTTTCCAAGCAAAAGAGAAGCAATGAAGCACCCTGCTGAGGTGGTTAGGGACTCTCCCTCTCATTTAAGAAACATTTCTTGAGCCTTTAGTCTGAGCAGGCCCTGCATTCAACCAAACCGGTCTTGATATTGACCTCAGAGTCCAGCTGCATAAACCAAAAAACAAAACAAAACCCACTGCCCGTTGAGTCAATTCCGCAGCCAAGTGCTTAACCACTTTGCCACCAGTTACCTTCATCATCTATAATGCAGTGTAAGTTCTCTCTGTGCTGGGTGGCAGACGATCGGAGCTTATGCAATAAAAATGGGAAAAGCAAGCTCATTGGACCCTCTGGTCTCAGTTCATCTATAAATCCAGAGATAGTATTTCTCAGTGACCTGGAAAATTCCCTGTGGCAGCTTTTCTCTAAACACTAAGTCAGAAAAAGAAAACACGGCTGGGAACAAGTTTTTCCCATTATCTAGCCAACAAAACTTCCCTAAGAGTGAACTTGTGTCTAGCTGCCATTCCTGCTACCTTGTCTACGAGTCACTGAAATGAATGAGCGGCCTAGCTTCACCCCAAAGGCACTTAGACTGTAGTATAGATTAACCACCCCGCCCCCCACACCACTACACACACACAGAGATAAAAGCTTAAAATCAAGAAACTTCTAAAATGCTTCAGTAACAACCCTGAAGAACTGCTGGTAATTATTTCAGCGCACCAGCTGGGCACAGCCCATATCCATCCAACATAACTTCTCCCTGTGGCCCACCTCCCCAGCCGACCTGATTGCCTATCCCATTTAAGCCAATTATCATGGGATGGGGAAAGGAAAAAGGATGTAACTTAATTTACACGGGTCTGGAAAAACTAGACTTCAAGTGAAGCACAAATGTGTCACTTGAATTGGAACTGGGATGTCCCCACAGTTGACAGCAGCTCCAACAGAGGTGCTGGGGCTGCAGGTACATTTGGCTCTGCTGCGTGACTCAAACTCCTGGCGCAGCAGCCCAGGAAGAGTTTGGAAGAAACCTACAGATTCTAAGACACCAAGGTACTGTGCTTCACCATCATTTAGTCTCACTTGCTGAAGGTGCAAAATCATCTATTGTATTCAACCGTTTTGTGATTGCAAGAAATGGGTGATTTCTGGTTCATTATCTTTAACTCATCCTTTAAAACCCCCTCTACTGAAAAAAGTCATCTTTGAAAGGGGTGGGCCGGGCTGCTTGACAAAGAGGAAAGACCTGTTTTGAGATGGAACAAACAACAATTACTACTAAATGGGGGTTTTAAACTACTTAAGCCTCACCACAAGTATGTGGAAATTCTAAACTTATCTGTTTGGGTTTTTTCAAGTTGGCTTCAGTCTAATTATCTATTACTGCTTCTTTAAACCATTCTGAAACCTTAAAATTGCACAGAAAGTAGTAATGTGAAGACCGTGTGCACTCTACTTACTATGAGGTTAAAAATAAAATCTGCAATAATGTACAGATTAGAAGACCAAAATAGGAACATGACCTAGAAAAAGTTTCAACAGACCACCTGCACATTATCCAGTCAAAGAATCTACTGGTTACAGTGGTGGGAATTTCTTTCACCCTTTTTTTTTTTAGTTTTTGATCTTAAAAATAATAAAATCTACCTCCTAAAGAATTATGTTATACTAGGGTGTTTTTGTTTGTTTTCTCTTTAAACAAAACTTTTATCTTTCCTCCAGCCTCTCCCCCTGCTATGCACAACCCCTCTGGGGCTCCAGGCCTCCATTTCCAGTTCTGGACTGTCTCCCACATGCCCCTCCAACTAGCACCTCAAATCCGTCATGCCCAAGACATGCCTGCTCTCTCCACTCGCCCATACTAGCTCCCTATCCGCACAGTAGCACCATCACTCTTCTAGTCACCAAACCTCAAAGACGGGTTTCTCTATTCTTATCTCCACCCTCTTCAGCCCCATGACCCCGTGGACTTCTCACACCCTGGCCCCCTGTTCCACTCTCAGAGCAGCCATGGGATCAGTTGTGGCCTCAGAGGGCTCCTCGGAGGCATCCTTCTCTTGTTCCAGATCTTTCCATGTTGCTCCACCTGGGCTGGCATTCCAACCTCGCTGCCATCTAGCCTGTGCCCTAAAACTGTAGACATGCTGGAACCCTCTCTGCTCTGTGCTGGCCCACCTCCAGGCAGAACCTGTTCTGTTCCCCTTTATCCAAATTCCTTTTCTAAACCCCAGGGCCATTTGCTCCACTGTGAGGTTTTTGGGGCCCCAGCCCCTCTTCAATGGCAGCATTTCCTGACAGTGGCTGTCCGGGGCATGCTCCCTGTAGGTTTGTCACCTTGTTGCAGGACTGTAAGACCCTCAGGGCAGGATGCTAGCCTAGCCGACTGTGCTTAGAGGGGACACGGAGGCTTTGTGAGAAGCGTGGCGAGAAGTCCCCCACACAACAAACTTCTGTGTTCTCTTTTTCACAATGGTAATGATGCCCACTCTGAGGATCAGAAGGATGAGAGGCCCTTGCTGACAGGTGGGACATCTGGCTAAACCCACCACCTGATTTCTGTAAGCCTAGCTGGACTCGGCAGCACCTGGACACAACGGTGCTCACTGTTTCTTGAATAAAAGGAAAGCCATCTGACAGTGAGAGCTACCTCTTGGACTTGCTCAAGTACATGTGTCAAGAAAGAATCACAAAGAAAGTTCTTATAACAAAGATTGATTTAATTCTGAGGGCTTTAATAAGGAAAGCACAACGGAAGTGGGCCCCTAAACCACTGGTCTTGATAACTTAAACTCAACAGCATCTGTCTAGGGATGCCATTACCCAGTCTCTCTGACTGTATTAGAGACAGCGTACTCAGGCCCCTGCGCCCTGAGTGTGTTCTCACAGACCACTCGGCAGCTGTGAGAACAACTCAATCCAAAGGTAAAGAAACCAGAGTGTCCATGGAGCCAGTGGGCCCGCTACCTGTTCACCCCATGGTGTGCACATGTAGCTGAGACTGTTCTACGATACTGTGCTTACACAGCACAGGAAAAGAAATGGCCTCGTCTCCTTCAATCCTACCATACACTCTCAATAATTAAGAAGTTTTTCCTCTTCATATAAAAATACCTCTTACAGAAATTTAAGAGTATTTTTTCCTCCTCCTCATCCCAATAAAATCTGAAAATTTTCAGATCATTTTCATGAACAGTAGTCATAATTTACAGCAAACAAAGCTTCATCTAAGATGTTTATAGACCATACATAATAGTTTCATAATAAATGGCATAAAGAACGGAATACAAGGTTCCTGAAGGCCCAGAGCCCTCATGTTCAACGAAACCAGATCCACTCCATCACTGTTAGAAAGTCTGAGGTTCAGTCCTAGCCAGTGCAGAGAAAGGAATTTCTTTAAAGACTGTTTAAAGCTGGGTATACAGAACTCTCCAACTTTAAGAAAGTTCTCCAAACCAATTAATACATAACAATATATTTTAATTAATTGCAACCCAAATCGTCTTAAAAATTACACAAAACTTTGAAAAACAAATTATGAAATCAAGTGACCAGGCTGAACTACAAGACAAGGTAAGAGTGAGCCAAGAGAAGGCAGCACTATTGAAAAACTCCACAAGAATCCCAGATTAAACAATAAGATGAGCGAACAGTTTTGAGGAAACTTCTCAACAGGAAGAATTATGCAAGCAAACTGGCTGAGTACCAGGGAATAGCCGTGTACTGCCAGAGGAATGGGCTGGCTCTTTTCCATGTCTATAATCCTGAGAGCAGAGTCTATGTAGAAAAGGGCCATACAGCAGCTGGTTACATAAGAAACCCTGGCCACAATGGGTGGCACAGTCCACTGCTACTGATATGCAATAAAAGACAAGATCTAAAGAAGGAGAGAAGAACTCAGCAGTGCCACATCACAGAAGAGAACATGAGCCCCGTCTGTGAGCATGCACCCAAGGGCCTGTGCACACACTTATTTCAGAAGAGGGTCAGTTTTACATTCTCATGAAAATTCTAGGAGGGGCCTCACTACCTAGGGTCCCCAGAATCACAAGCCCCTTGATATGCACACAAACCTGTGAGCTTATGCATTGGGGGGAGGGGGGGGGGGGGGGTAAAGAACACAATCAGATTCTCAGAAGGGTGTGAAATTGTTAAAAAGTAATCCATCTGCTGTGTACATTCTCAACAACAACAAAAAATAAATTATTTTAAAAAATTTTTTTAAGTAATCCATAAGCATCAGGCTTACTTAACACCCTGGTGGCACAGTGGTTAAGAGCTTGGTTGCTAACCAAAAGGTTAGCAGTTTGAATCTATCAGCAGCTCTTTGGAAACCCTTTGGGGCAGTTCTACTCTGTTCTATAGGGTCGCTGTGAGTCAGAAACGACTGCACGGCAACGGGCTTGGTTTTGGTTTTTTGGAATGCATTCTGGCACAGACTGCATAGATTAGTACAGCTGTTTCCAAACCATAGTCTGAGGACCCCTGGGGGTCCCTACAACCCTTCTAGGGGGTTTCAAATTCAAAATTATTTTCATAATAATACTGAGCTGTTGTTTTTGACATCATACAAACTGTACTGACATCATGCAACAGCCCAATTTCACCGAAAACCCCTGAAGAAACCATAATTATTAATTTCATTAAATCTTGAGCCTTCAGTACTTGTCTTTAATATCCTGTGTGTCAAAGTAAGAAGCATGCAGGAAGCACTTCTGCTGCACACTGGAGTACAATGAACGGCTCCAGGGAAAGCACTTTTTCATGGAGCACCATTTTTAGATTAGAGAATGACTGATATACAAACTGTGGTTATTCAGACTTGGGTGTCTGGTTTAATTTCTAGCTTGGTAAATATCGATAGATGCACCTATATAAACAAAAGTTCTTTCGGTTCCTCCACGCTTAACAGCATGAAGAGGCCGTGAGACCAGACAGCACTAGGGACTGGTTGGTGAAGGCCCACTTCCACCACAGATGCAACAACACCGCGCTCACAATGAGGCACTTTCATCTGTGATCACATTTCTTGGATTCCACTGTAAATGCTATCAGCTGGATGAAAACGGAGAAAGGATGTGTATATACACAATCTGAGCATTTCTGTCAGAGAAACTTGCCTGCCTTCTGTCTCCACAGGGTAACTGTGGCCAGCCAGCTGCCCAAAACAAGGGGTTGGAAGGACGAGCGAGGCAGGTCCGGCACCCCCACTGGCCCTTTCTGCCTGTCCATACTCATTCTGTTGGAAACACAAAGCCACCACAGACCAAAGTTGCATGTGAAGACCAGCAGCACACATCCCTGTGACTTGGGCTGAAGCCAGACCGAGATGGGTCCCTATTTCAGTGCCCTATTGGAGACCCTGAGCCAGTCTGATTCTCTGACTGTTAGACGAGATAAAGAGATGGAGGCCTCAGGAAAAGGCTCAGAACAGAAAGCAAGCTGGTCTCAGTCTCACCAAGGCTGGTGGTCACCTCCACGTCCGCTCACTGGAGCCATGCTTGCCCCAGGGTGATCCTGAACACCAGAACAGCAACAGGTGCTGGGAGTACAACTCAGACTCTGAGCAACTCCAGCTGCAGATGAGGTGGTGTGCAGCATTCCCATGCTAAAAGTCACTGGAAGGGGCTACAAGCCAATACAGGTGTTGCGTTAATGAATAAAACTAAGTTATATTTGGAGAATTTAGTGATCTTTTGAAATAGATTCCAAAATCAGGTTAGAGACTGCTAATCCAGTGTCTAAAAGAAAAAGTAAGGGATATAGTAGGCCAAGGCAATTTAGCCCGAGGGTGCAGAGATGGCAAGTTGTCTCACAGCCAGCTGTGTGCTCGCCTCAAGGTCACCAGGGAGACTCTGTAGCCTTCAGCCCAGCGTTCTCCTCCTCTCCCACTTCAACTATTCTGTAGTGTTAAAATCTACACTGCCTACAATGTTAGAACTGCCCCATAGGGTTTCCAAGGATTTGAACTGCCAGCCTTTCGGTTAGCAGCCATAGCTGTTAACCAATGCGCCACCAGGGCTCCTCTGTAGTATTAAGAAGAAATAAAATAAATCTCAATGCTCATGGGGAATGGTTTTCCAAGAGAGGTATATCCAGTGCTCCCTAAGCATAAGGCTGTCATTTTCGTTCTTTGATGATGTCCTCCTATCAGACAAGGGGTCTTGTAACTGAAGTGGGGTCAATAACACACAAGTACCCAGAGGTGGGGCAGGTCTTCAAAGCAGTTCCCAGAATGAGTTCAGAAGTCAACTGCTGGCTTTGTTTATTTTTTACTTCTCAGTCAGAGAACACAAAAGACAGTTAAAAGTGATCCTCCTGCCAGAAGACACACTATGTCAAGACCAGACTTGGATTTGCAGTGCTACAAGAGCAGAGTTGAGTCAAGCAGGTATGCAACCCAAAACGGCACCACAAAGGAGACTGACACCAGGACTTACATAGGACAATCCCTTTGCCTAGATCTCACCTAACCCCTGGCTGCCAGGGTTTGAGGTCTGGGGAATTTACAGCCCGTGGTCTGGGCTCCCTGACTCAGGATCGAATGGAGCAGGTGTCAGCTTCTACAGAGGGAGCCTATGGCTCAGTCAGCTGGTAAACAACCCATGGGGCAGTGTCCCCACCGTGTGACATCCCTCCAACTCCTTCACACACCACTCTTTTGTCAGTGTGTTATGTCTTTCCTATCACACACAAGCTAAGCGGCCCTCTATCAGCCCCTTGCAATAGCTACTAACTATCCTGCTACCTTACACATCACCCTCCCATAAAAGACAGTAAAAGGAGAGGGGGTAAGAATACAAGTGAAAATGTTCCACTTCTCCATAAAATGTTATAAATAAAATTATACCAGTTACATTATAAATTTGTCCCTAGATTATGTAGCCATTAAAAATCATGTTTTGAAGATTAATGTCATGGGACACCAATGCTTAGTTTTAAAGATGAAGATTTCCACAATTCATTGGACAAAAGAATTGCCCATTCAACAAGAAAGCAATGACATGGCCAATCATGTTTGGAAATCTACACTTTAACAAGCTCTTTGTAGAAAGAATGGGGAACATCTTAAGAGATAATAACTTCCATTTAACCAGGAACTCTTAACCTTAGCAAGCCACAATTAGGTAGGTACCTGAGATTGAATGCTTCTTTAAACTTCTGGGTAGATGCTTTGACTTCCTCTATGGAGACTAAGGAAGGTGAAAAGATAGAACTCGTTCTTACTAATGGTTCTATTCCCTGCTAAGCCAAAGTGCTATTTCTGCCCAGACTCTATCCTACCCCCACCTCCCAAAAACAACGAAAAAGTTATTCTGAATTTGTTTTAAATTTACAACAGTTTGGAACAAACATGTCTATCCATCTGAAGGCCACAAATGAGGGACAGCGTGAAAGACTCAGAGACATAAGGAAAGATGTGGGCTCTCAAGGTCCCACAGAGAACTTCACACTCCTTGAGTGGTGGGGGCAGAGAAGGGGGAACGAGAAGCACCCTGAAGATGACAGAGGACAAGACTGGCAGCACTAACGTTCTAGGCGAAGCTTCACGCCAGCTTGGAGTCAGTGGTCTGCACAGTACCCTGAAGCCTAAGCCCAAGATGCTCTCTAATGGGCACTGCCCAGAGTGGCCCACGCACAGGCGATTCTTCGGACAGAGAAGCCACCTAGACGAAGCTGATGGCAGGTACCTTGAAAATGGCATTTTTATATTCTATTATTGTACGTTTAAATTTCTATACATACTTATATATTTATAGTTATATATAATACACCTATACAATATGCACCTGTATTATATATACACATACACACATATATAAATTATAAACTACACAATGTACAATGTTCCCAAACTTTTAAGGAAAAACAATTCAAAGAAATTTCTCATTTTAAAGAAGCCCCCAAACTCCTCGGGGCATAATATGCTCACTCTCTTTTGCTTTAGAAACATTTATATGAAATATCTGGTAAATGTTGACACAGACCAGTCACACAGACATTAAGAATAATGATTTTTGATCCCTGTCATTACTCCCTCCTCAGCATGGTACCCAGAAGAACTCAGAGAACGCCTGTCTTCCCCTATCCACCAACAGCACACACTGTCCAAACAGCTTCCTGGAGAACCTACTGCTGTATGGTCAACCTGGCCAGTGTGGGCCAAGGGAAAGTGGGAAAGCCCTGGGGAAGCTGATAAAAAGTTCTGTCTCACCCCGTCAACGCATGCCATAGTCACCCAAGAATCTAGAGAGAAAGTGACTTCATATAAACACAACCAGGATTAAGCACTGATTGCAGCTTAAAAAGAAAAGTGCTCCCAAAACTGATCTACTTCTATAAACATTCCTACCTCCCAGTACTGAGCTTCAGAACATGTCTTTCGATTACAGGGCCCAGACAGAGCAAGACTGTAAGATTAACGTAGCGCAAAAGAATACAAGAGACCCCCAAAATGGTAAATTCATGACTGAAACACCAAACTATGAAAACAATTTAAAAGCAAACTGAGTATGCTGCTCGCCAAGCATTAATCACAGCAGCTGCCACACACTCATCCAGGAACAAGTTTACTTAAGAGAAAAGGGTCCTTTTAAACGTGAGCAGTCAATGGCCTCTGCAGCTCCTGCCAGCCGCACCCCGCCTCAGGCAGGAACGCTGCCAACACACTAAGCTTGTTACTCAAGGCTAGCGGTTCAAGGGCATGAGAGCCGAGTGGCAGGAGGCCACAGAGCTCTAATGAGACACCCCAATTTGATCTCCCCACCCTGCCAAAGCACTAAATCATGAGTAAAGGTCTCTGGGAATAACAACACGCATGCGATGAAAGAAAATGGAACTATGGGAAGAAAGCCAACTGTTTGGAAACAAATAACAAGGAACAAGTCATCTTCCCTGAAAACATTGAAAAAAATGTAAAACCTGTTGTCTTAGTTATGTAGTGCTGCTATAACAAAAATACCACAAATTGATGGCTTTAACAAAGAGAAATTTATTCTCACACAGTCTAGCAGGCTAGAAGTCCGAATTCAGGGTGCCAGCTCCAGGGAAAGTCTTTCACTCTTTGTCAGCTTTGGGGCAAGGTCCTTGTCATCAATCTTCCCCTGGGCTAGGAGTTTCTCAGTGCACCGACCACAGGTCCGAAGGACGTGTGCTTCTGGCTCTTCTTGTTTGGTGGTAATGAGGTCCCCCTGTCTTTCTGGTCACTTCTCTCTTTTATATCTCAAAAGAGATTGACTCAAGATACAACCTAATCTTGTAGGTTGAGTCCTGTCTCATTAACATAACTGCCTCTAATCCTGCCTCATTAACATCATAGAGGCAGGATTTACAACACACAGGAAAATTACATCAAATGACAAAATGGTGGACAATCACACAATACTGGGAATCATGGCGTAACCAAGTAGACACACATGGGGTGGCGGGGGTGGCACAATTCCATCCATAACATCTATTATAACCCCCGTGTAAAATTTTCCTCTGGTATTAAAGGGTTAGGAGTCAAAAACTGTTATTTTGTTATTTCCATGTCCTTCAGAAAATTAGGCACCTATAAGTATATACACGAAAGAACTGAAAGCAATTCAATTATTTTGGGTATATACATATATATACACATACATATATACTTGTACATCAATGTGCATTGCAGCACTGTTCACAATAACAAGGTAGAAACAACCTAAGTGCCCATAACAGATGAATGGATAAACAAAATATGGTCTGTCCATACAATGGAATATTATTCACCTATAAAGAGAAATGAAGTCCTGATAGATGCTACAACAGGGGTGAATCTTGAAAACATGATGCCGAGTGAAATCAACCAGTCACGAAAGGTCAAATATTGTATGATCCAACTTACATGAAATATCTGTAATAGTCAAATGTATAGGGACCAAAGTTTATTAGTGGTTACCAAGGGAGGAAGGGAGGAAGGAAAGGCGGGAAGGAGGAAATTAGGCATATCTAAAGTTTAAAGGTGTCTGGGGCAAAGGGAAAGAGAATGAAAAAGCTACCCTAAAAAATGTCATCATCAACTGATACGATCACAAAGGCGCCATCAAGAGGCTGATGGAGGAGCTGGTGGTGCAAGGTCCTGGGTCTGGTGACCCTTCCCCCTACCCCCAAGGGAATCTGACCAGCCAGGGAAAGGACCACAAACGACCCTGAGAGCAAGAGGCTGGGAAAGTTGTCTGAGTGTCCATGGTGGAGCTGTTACATTACCTAGATACAGTAAGAGAAAGAAGACCAGACATGGACAAGAGTGAACATGAAGGAGAGGAGAGAAGACTGTGCTGGCCCTCAGGGACCTCACTTACAGAGCTGTTCTGAGGATCAATGAAGTCAGGAACCCAGGTGTGGCTTTGGTTTCCCAAGTGCTGCACAAATAAGAAACCACTCTGTAGACTACACTGTTGACTTTTAGTCGACACTCTTTTCAATAGTGGGTAATGTGAACTCTTAGCAATCAAATGGTAACCAGAACCCACCATAAACACAGTTTATTGTCTGAAACAAAACTGAAATCAGACTTCCAAAAGAGGCATCTAATATAGTCTCCTCTCTGCACCCTACCGAAGGTCCAAAACAAAAACACCCGTTGCCATCAAGTCGATTCCGACTCATAGCAACCCTACAAGGCAGAGTAAAACTGCCCCATAGGGTTTCCAAGGAGCGGCTGGTGGACTTGAACTGCTGACCTTCTGGTTAGCAGCCAAGACTACGGGCAAATACCCATATAAACCCTTTCAGAGACTCCTATCCACAGTGAACCTGGTGAGATCTCAGACACAAAAAGAGAGACGGGAACTTCACAAACACTTTTCTCCTGTAATATTTCTCTATGGTTCTTTCTAAATGAGTTTCAGAGCCATTTTTCCCAAAATCTGTGCTCTCAAATAATTTTCACTAGCTTATACTAGATGCCCTACGTAGGCAATAAAAAGACGGAAAGTAAAGAATTCTGAGATAAATGTTTGCAAAAGAGCTATTTATGAGAGCCTCTCTTCCGCAAGCAACTTTCCTCTCAGCTTCCTGAGGGGACCAGGAATCTGGGAGTCTCATTCTGCTGCAGGCGAGGCCACATCACAGTTCCAGATCAGGAAAGGTGCCCCTTGAATTCCAGGCTCAGTCCTCAGGCCCCAGCATGAGCCTAGCCCAGCCCAGCCGCCGGCATCAGGGCTCATACTCTCAGCCTCTCCCGCCAGCACTCACCCACCAACACGCTGGCTACTTCAAAACGAATCCCAACTATGCACTAGGAAAACTTCAGTCAGAAAACCAGTACAGTCCTAAATCTGGTTATGACCTTTGTTTTTGCTTGCTTCATTATTTTAAAAAAAAAAAAAAAAAAACCATCAAAAGGCATAATGCTCTGAGTAGGACCCCTTCAAGATCCAGTTAATTCTGAGCTGAAATGAGGCAGCAGGCCACCAGGGCAGATGTGTTCTGTCCACAACAGACATACTTCCTGGGGCGTTCTGCTTTACACCTGGAAAAAGGCACCTTCCCTTCCAGGAAGCCAATCCTACCAACACTCACTTGCTGTGACAACTGAGGGGACCAATGCAAACCACCAGCCATGTCTCAGATATTCAGGCAGCACTGAACGACAGGCGGAAGGTGCGGCCATGCAGCATGTTCCTTGCTTGTTCGTCAAGCACCCACAGACATGCAGGCACGGGGGTGCTGTACAGGGAGGCAGCTATAGTGTCTGCCCTGGCATGATGGCTGGCCGAGGGGGGACAGACAACGAAAGCACAGATGCAGCATTTCCTAGACTCAGCACCTGACTAGAGAAGGGACTAGGGACACAGAAGTTTCTGCCTTGAGCAGTTACAGCACCATCCCACCAATGGCATAGGGCAAAGCTGCCCTCGGGGGTGCTACATGGGAGACACAAGTCACTCTGAGGGCAGCAGGAAACCCCACCTGGTAAGCAGAAGAGGTAGAGATATTTGAAAATTAATCAGTTGTACATCAGATCCTGGTAGAACTGCCCCCATAGGGTTTCCAAGACTGTAAATCTTCCTGGAAGCAGACTGGCACATCTTTCTTCCGTGAAGCAGCTGATGGGCTCAAACTGCCAACCTTTCAGTCAGCAGCCAAGTGCTTAACCAATGAGCCACTAGGGCTCATACTGCATTGGGCACATCTGCTGCAAAAGACCTCTTTAAAGTGTTAAAAAGCAAAGATGTTACTTTGAGGACTAAGGTATGCCTGACCCAAGCCATGGTATCTTCATATGCATGTGAAAGCTGGAAAATGAGTAAGGAAGACAGAAGAACTGATGCATTTGAATTATGGTGTTTGGCGAAGAATACTGAATATACCACGGACTGCCAGAAGAACGAATAAATCTGTCTTGGAAAAAGTATATCCAGAATGCTCCTTATAAGTAAGGGTGCTGAAACTACATCTCACTTACTTTGGACAAATTATCCACAGGGACCAATCCCTGAAGAAAGATATCACAGTTGGTAAAACAGAGGGTCAGTGAAAAACAGGAAGATCCTCAATGAGATGGACTGACACAGTGGCTCCAACAGTGGGCTCAAACAGCAACGACTGTGAGGATGGTGCAAGACTGGGGAACTTTTCGTCCTGTTATATACATGAGATTGCTATGAGCCGGAACCGACCTGGCAGCACCTAGTAACATCAGATCCTGAAAATGGCAGCCCATAAAAAGGACCTAAAGTGAGACCCTCAGAAACGCCAGAAGGTGAGGAGAGGAACTGAGTCCTCGACTACAGATGTCAGGACACAGCCTCGGACTCACCCAGACCTCAGAAAACTCTGCATACCCGCTACTTTGCCAGGTGGGAGAAGGAGCAGCAAGGACAAGTCAACAGAGGCAGGCCTCGCCCTTACCCCTCAGCAGGGACTGTTGTTTCCAAAGCGTGACCCTTTGTGAAAGGTCTTCGAAGTGCTGGGTGTGCAAAGATGTTCTGCAAATGAAGGTGAGAGAGTTATCAGCTGGGAAGCCTCATTCCAATGTCCCCTCAGAACTCCCTTCAACATGCACCAAGACTGCACCAGAGTTCTTGGGGAGCAACAGGCTCCCCATCAGCTGGAAGACATGACAAAGCCCCTCAGGACAAGGACTACGTTCATGTAGACAAACAGCACTCCAGCAGCCAGCATTCCAACTTTACTTACATCTCAGGCTGCCATACAGGTGACAAGGGGGAAATGGATGAAGTTAGGGAATCAAGCAAGCTGGTAAAAAGGAGCCAGCCACGTTGTTGAGTAGGCTGCCTCACATGGCAGGAGCTGGCCAGAATCAGTCGCCAGTTCCTGGAAAAGCACTGAAGGAAAATTTAACAGGTATACAGACCTTTTGAAAAGTTTCACCTCTAACCTCTAGGAGTGGGGAGGCGACTGATTGATCCATTTCTCGTTCATTCTATTTCAGGGCCTACCCCAGGACCGAGCCTGTTCTAGGCATCTACAAACAGCAGAGCACGGGGGTGCATGGAAGATGGGGATGCACTCTGACCCTCCCCACACACTCTGGCCGGCAGTGCAGCCACTAGTAAAGGCCAAGGCGAAGGAATGCCAGGGTGGCAGATGCACCAGTAGCAGCAAAACAACCAGAGCACCAAGCAAACCCTCTCTTAATCACCCAGTGTGCTCCACTGTCCCTCTGCTTCTCCTCCACCTTCCTCAGAAGCCAAGTGGAGACACAACCCCGCACATCCATGTGGCATATGAGGAAGGCCCCAAGACCTAACATTCACTCTGCACCAACTGATTAGCTGGGGAACCTTGGAAACCTTCCTTTCTCAGCATCTTTGAGTTGCAGAATCTTATGATTAAATGTGGAAAATGCTATCCATTTTGTAGGACTTGTGGGGGAAAAAGAGAGCATGAGTGAAGGTGCCTAGCAGAGATAGATGCTTTGTCATGGTGGGCACCCTGGGCTGCTTGCAGACCTTTTGAGTTAGTGGAACATAGAAATGAGCAGGCAACTCTTCAGTGAGCTTTCAAGAAACACTGCAGAGAAAATACCATCTGAGCAGAAACCCAGAACACTGACAATAGTCATGGGTGAAGAAAGCCTACAGGGAGTGAGGCAGTTCAGAAACGCCAGGGCCAGGAAGCCGCAGGCCCAGCCAAGTCAGCAGGAGCCCTGAGGGACAGCGGCTTAGAACCCAGCTGGGCACTGAGGCATCTTAAAGAGCACAAGCCTCAAACATAGAGAAAACGAGGTTTAAAACAACAAAAAAAAGTGAGGTTGTTAGTTTGAGGAGGTTAGAGAAGCTTACACACCTGATTATAGCTTTTTCTATAAAAACAAACTCAAAATAGTTCCTCCAGCTGTACTGGCCCACGCTTGGTTGCAAACCTTTGTTGAGCCCCTGAGTTCTATCTCCATGGGAACTAAGGCCCAAAGGCTATTATCTAAGATCTAGTCTTAAAAGGCAAAGATCACTAGGCTAAAATAATGCTCAAATTTCTCCGGCTCAAGCACTCTAAGTTACTAACAAAACAACTATTAAAAAACCTACCTATAAATGTCTGTGTGCATGTGGTGTGTGTGCAGCGTGTGTGCATGTTTGGGGTGGCGGGTGGGGTGGTATCTGTATGGTGTCTGGTATGTCTTTCGGGGGGTGGTGTCTGTGGTGTATGTGCATGTATGGAGTGGGGGGGGGGCAGTGTCTGTGTGGTGGGTGGTTGGGTGTAGTGTGTCTGTGGGGGCGTGTCTTATGCGTGGTATGTGTATGGTTGGTGTGCATGTGTGTCTGGGTGTGGTGGGTATGCGTGTGTGGTGTGTGTGTGGTAGAGGGGTATGGGGATTGCGGAGGGGTCTCATCCCCATTTCCTTTCTTTCCCCATGTGCTGCAGCCACAGTGTTGAGGGTGTGGGGGGAGATGAGATAGATATTACAGTTGTCAAAAGAATAAGAACACCGGTTGCTAGGTTAATGATTTTTAATTGTAGCATTGAAATTTTAAATATGGCCTTACCATGCAAAAATACTCTGGCATTTTACAGGATTTCTTTAATAAAATCTGATCGCATCTAGATTGGCAGCTTTAAATTCAATTCTCAATTGCAATCTAACTTTATAACACTCTTTGCTGTTCTGCTATAGGGCAGAACTTAACATACAGTAGGCCCAATATAGCACCCAACTGAGTGCATAAATGATCTTCTTATGAGTTAGTACCAAGCCCATCTCCAAAGCCAGCATTTAGTTAGCCACTAGGATGCAAAGTTCAGGAACTTTGGTTCACACTAACAAACAATGAACAAAAATAAACTTTAAACAGATGATGACCTAGTCTAGGATGGGAATGACAAGACAAGGAGATGGAGAAAATGAATAGAAGAAAAAGCCTCAGAGGACAGTGACGGTGGGAATGAGTTATCTTGGTCCATATACCAGATGCAAAAATGTCCTTCAAAGGGGGTAGCACCACCCAGGCCACAGGGCTTCTGCTCCCTGGAGACCACGCAGTTACTGAGTGACAAAAGCCAGCTCCAGATCCGTTTCTGACCTGCCCTCTGGAAACACACAGGCAGTCCTCTCTCTTCCAATGTGGACACAGCCCCCACAGTCCATTTCTTCTAATAAACGAAGTGTCATTAAAAAAAGGCAAACAAACTCAAAAGCTATAAAAGAAAGTGTCGTTTGCTTTCTAATGTCTCCTTTCTCATTTCTCTTACTTCCTTTCCCATTCCTGCAGCAAACGAAGAGATATGCCAGGGCAGAGAACCCTCTGAGCCCACAGAAAGCTTCAGCCCTTCAGTCGGGGACTCTGTTTAAATCGAGACTGCAAGGGGGTGAGAGCTTTTAAAGGCAGACTAGTCGGGAGCAAAAGAAAATACGAGTGGGTTGGGAGAGAGAGCACACACACGCCTGCTTTTAGCAGATGTTTATATACTGGGTCACTACGCAAGCAAGGACTTGGCAGCTCCCACTGCCAAAGTCAACATGTTGCAGGCTGCCTAGGGCCTTCACACTTGCTTTCCTCAGGCAACTGCTATTAGAATCCCTGCCAGAACGATGGGGAGGATGTAGG
The DNA here is from genome assembly GCA_030035585.1 of Dugong dugon. Classification (NCBI taxonomy): domain Eukaryota; kingdom Metazoa; phylum Chordata; class Mammalia; order Sirenia; family Dugongidae; genus Dugong; species Dugong dugon. Next base: position 30,642,801 of record CM057478.1, on the reverse strand, counting down.
GGAGGACGATGAAGAGGAGGGTCAAGGGCTCTCAGTGGCCACTGGTCTCACCCAGTGCTCAGGACCCCATGTTGTGCTACAGCCACACGTCCACAACCACAAACACACAGTCCCCAGACCTACCGCATCACTCAATTTCTGGTGCCAATCACTTTGCCCCAGGCGATGTCACCACTGTTTTTTGCTCTACTTCTCTTTAAAACTTGCTTTGCTAACCCCAGCACTCAACGCTATCTTTAATAACCCTCACACAGAAGAAAACCTGAGGGGGAACCCACTGGCAACAACTAAGATATAATATAGAAAGACTTAGCTGGTCCAAACACTGTATCCTGCATTCAAAACAGTTTACATTTCAAATCCCAAACCACTCTCCTTTTTTTTTTTTGAACTAGCCATATCCCAAGTTCCTTCTCCCAATGGCTAATGCAAATAGCAAATAATTGAGATACCTATTCTTGGGAGAGGGTAGAAGAGGCTAGAACTCTCCCTGGGGCCTAAGAAATCTATAGGCAGGTCCTGAAGACACTCATCCCAAACATTCTCCTTGCCTCCCCTGAGACACCTGCCCTGGTCCGCTCAAGGCCTCCTTCCATGCCTTCCTCCTCCTCTCCATGAAGATCTAAACAAGCTACAAATTTAACTTCTTGTCTTAAAGGACATTTCCAAACGTGGGAGTTGGGCTGAGCCCTCATTCCACATATTGCAGGAGCTTGGTCCCGCTCAGCAAAGCACAAGTAGGATGGTACGGGACCTGTGGTGGAACCCCGGTAGCACAGTGGTTAAGAGCTACAGCTCCTAACCAAGAGGTCGGGAGTTTGAATCCACCAGTCACTCCTTGGAATCCCTAGGGAGCAGTTCTACTCAGTCCTACAGGGTCGCTATGAGTCAGTTGGAATTGACTTGACAGCAACAGGTTTGGTTTTTTGGTTATGGTGCTTCTACAGGTAGCAAAGTTCAGCTCAGTTTGAATAAAGTATGTGGAGGGACTACTCTATGCCAGACACAGGCAATCTCTTCACCCTCAGACACAAAAATATACTTGGCCACCTTTAAAACTCAACAGTATTAAAAAATAAACACCAGCTCCATGGGAATCAGTGCAGTCAACAACGGAAGGAAAATAAAAGCGACATTATAATCAATACATGTGGTATTACAAACAGCATTCTAGCCTTTCTCTCGTCCAAAACAGATCTTTCTACATATATGTCTTCCTTCTCAGGTCAGTATTTATCATAAGACACTGAAATCTGCCACAGAGCCAGAGGTCCATTCCAGCCAGAAGCATTCAGAGGGGGGAAACAGACTACCACAGCCAGAACATATCGCACCTAGCCACAGCACAGCTGCAATGCAGCCCAAAGGCCCCTGGAATCCAGACCTTTCCTTTCTGCTGTGACCTGGCCAGCTTCTAAATCCTTCCCTCTGGGCACTTGAATTTTCCTAGCAATTCAGTATCTTGGAGTAAGGGCTCATCATTTCTACTCATCAACAATAGCTGCAGTTGGGGGTAGGGGTCTGGGGGAAAATAGTTTTGAACACCAACTGCCAATTTTTATATTAACAAAAAGCATGCATTTAATGAAATCTAGCTTAAATGACAACTAATATTCTATAAATCATATGTAATTTAAGGGAGTTCAGCCATAGAGTGTTCCTCAGAACACTAAAATTACAATACCAACTGATTATATTCAAACATTCAGTAAACTATATTGGCATGTTTAGCTCCGTATTAATTTGATAACGAAGCAAAGTTAACAAGGTTTGTGTGCTGTTATCTATTTTAAAATCGAACAAAAACACATTACGTTAAAAAGGGGAAATGAATCGGCACTGATTCTTACAAGTTCCTTACAAACCTGCACATCAAGCCCAGCCCTGTTGCATCAGCCCTGCCTTCAAGGGCGCAGGTGAAAACAGCCTCAGCAAATATGTGACCTTACTTGTCACCTATTGTGGATTGAACTGTGTCCTCAAAAAAATGTGTGTCAATTTGGCTAAGCCACGATTCCCAGTACCGTGCAGTTGTCCTCCATTTTGTGAACTGATGTAATTTTCCTATGTGTTGTAAATCCTAACCTCTATGATGTTAATGAGGCAAGATTAGGATTAGAGGCAGTTATGTTAATGAGGCAGGATACAATCTATAAGATTAGGTTTTATCTTGAGTCAATCTCTTTTGAGACATAAAAGAGAGAATCAAGCAGACAGGAGAGGGATCTCATACCACCAACCAAGAAGAGCCAGGAGTGGAGTGTGTCCTTTAGACCTGTGGTCCCTTTGCCAAGAAGCTCCTAGACCAGGGGAAGACTGATAACAAAAACCTTCCCCCAGAACTGATGGAGAGAGAAAGTCTTCCTCAAGAACCAGCACCCTGATGTCAGACTTCTAGCCTTCTAAACTGTGAGAGAATTTCTGCTTGCCAAAATCATCCACTTGTGGTATTTCTGTTATAGCAGCACTAGATAACTAAGACATTACCTAATAGCTGACTCAGACCCTAGGCAGTGACATGGTCACCACACAAGTGGGGACAGATGGTCTTGCCTAGGAAGAGCTCCTCTCTCTGCATTTAATACCAAATGACAATACCGGGGTTAAGGTAAGGGGCCACCAAGCACAGGACCCCTCCCACCATGCTGCTCAGGTGGCAGATGGACAGGGGAAGGGGGTGTTACTGGGAGACTGCCAGCAGCTCCTGTGCAGAATCACAAGCTGGGAAAGAGGTGTGCCTCCACAGTAGTACAGACCACTCACAAGAGCATGCTCCTCGTCAGCACATCTGGTGACACTGAGGCAAACTATATGTTTTACTCTTCCACATGACTTGCTAATTTCCACATTTCACCCCATGAAAATCAGCAAGTTAAAAACTGATCACTTTTCTCTTAAATAGAGGTGTTCGGTTAAAAATACAAGACATTAAAGTCAAGCCTTTCTAAGACTCCACTTCCAAAAACCATTTTCTTTTCAGAAACATAATTCAAAATTGTCTTTTCATAGTGAGTATAAGTGCAGCCTGTGCACACCCACTTAGGCAGTCTGCTCTGGAAAACAAGTGTTTAGAAACCCTGCCCTATTCATCCTTTGAATCTTACTTCTACACATTCCTTGTAAACCTGGTTAACTGTGTGCCAGCAAAAACCAACTCCATCTCATCATTTCTAGAAAAAACCCTTGACCTTCTGCTTTACCAGTAAAGATGGTAAGAAAGTAAGAATGGCACCAGCTGTCAGCATAAACTAGAGTCTGATGCTAGAGAAAGGTAAAAAATCTAAATTTAATTATTTTAAAGTGCGTATTTCGTGGAGTTTTTTTCCCACAGTGTCATTTAATCCTAAAGAAGCCCTTAAGCTGGATATTAGCATTATCACCTCACAGGTGAGGACACTCAGCTCAGAGCACTTGAGAGCGTGATACGCTCACACACCAGCACTACCCAACCCAACGCACACACAGACTGGCTCAGACCCAGGTCACTGCAGCTGTAATTGGCAAAATCTTACGGCAGGACTGGTCCAGAATTCATCCAAACCCAGCCTCTAAAAAGTACCCAGCTGTGATACACAAGCACTACCACCACCGTACACTAAATGGGTTTTGACAAGTCTGATCTGTCAAAAACAGTAGTCCTCAGTATGATCTAAATTGCCCATTGTCTTAGTCTCCTAGTGCTGCTTTAACAGAAATACCACAAGCGGGTGGCTTTAAAGAACAGAAATCTATTTTCTCACAGTTTAGGAGGCTAGAAGTCCGAATTCAGGGCACTTGCTCTAGGGAAAGGCTCTCTCGCTAGCTCTCTCTCTCCGTCATCTCTAGGAGAAGATTCTTGTCTCAGCTTGTGTAGCTTCAGTGTCCCTTGGTTCTTTGGCGATCCTCACATATGTGCTCCTGTCTTCCCTAATTTGTGTTCTTTTTATATCTCAAAAGTTTATTAGATTTAGGACATGCCTCATTAACATAACAAAGAAAACTCTCTTCCCAACTGTTATTGCATCCACAGGTATGGGGGTTAGGATTTCAACATGTATTTTAGGCAGCACAATTCAATCCGTAACACTCATATTCCACATTCCACCTTGAGCAGTCAAAATTAAAATAATTTTAAAAACTGAACAATACAAATAAATTGAAAAATCATTAGTGCGTCTACAAAATAATCCTAATAAAAAAATCCTGCCTTTGAGAATGAAGAACACCAAAGACACAAGAAAAATATTACCCCAAGAGACAGAAAGAGCCACATAAACCAGAGACTGCATCAACCTAGAACTAGATGGGTGCCCTGCTACCACCAATGAACGCCCTGACAGGGAACACAACAGAGAGTCCCTGACAGAGCAGGAAAAAAGTGGGGTGCAGAACTCAAATTCTAGTAAAAACATCAGACTTAATGGTCTGACTGAGACTGGAGGGACTCCAGAAGACATGGTCCCTGGACTCTCTGTTAGCCCAAAACTAAAACCACTCCCGAAGCCAACTCTTCAGACAAAGATTAGACTGGACTATAAAACATAAAATGGTTACTTGTGAAGACTGTGCATCTTAGCTCAAGTAGATACATGAGACTAAATGGGCAGCTCCTGTCCAGAGGTGAGATGAGAAGGCAGAGAGGGACAGGAGCTGGCTGAATGGACACAGGAAATCTGGGGTGGAAAGGAGGAATGTGCTGTCACAGTACAGGGAGAGCAACCAGGATCACATGACAACGTATGTATAAATTTCTGTATGAGACACTAACTTGAACTGTAAACTTTGACTTAAAGCACAATTTTTAAAAAATCCTGTCTTTAATGACAGGAAAGTTTATGGAAACAAACCTCACACAGCCGTGGGATCCTGGGCTCAAGGCCCAAATACCCCAGTCTGCTGTTTCCTTCATCTAGGTTCACCCATGATCCCTACTGGGGACACAGCACTTCATGTGAAGAGCTTTTATTTTACTCTAAATACTGCAGATCAAAAAGACAATGATGACCAATATTGACCAAATACTTATATTTCACAAAAGTGGTAAGTGGCATTAGACACCTTGGATTATTAGTGTGGTACAGCCAAAAGAGTCACCATTTCACATATCATAAAAGCTTTTGGGTATTTGTTGATATATCCTACTCACCTCAATCCACAAGAGCATCAAACCAACTAGACCAAGCCAAGATCTGCCTGCAAAGAGCCAAGGATATCTTGTTTGATTTTCATCAGAAAATACAGACTTTGAATAACTAAATACTTATTAATAATCTAATTATTGCACTAACATAAGCAGCATTTTGCTTTTCCTTTTTAGAAGTTAATGTCAATACTGCAGTTGCCACACAGATTTAAAGTGCAGACTAGAGGTCTGAGGGTCTAGTTTTCACTCCGTCACCACCTCTTTTCTCCCACGTACCTGACCTTTGAGGGCTCCCCCACTGCTCAGGACAGCCACGGGAATCAACATCCAACCACCTCTCCCCACCCCTCCAGCCCACCTCCAGGCATCCCAGCACATTACCTTACCTGTTCTGGCAACCACCTCCTGAACACCTCCAGCTTAGGCCCTCTTTGGCCTATATTCCATTTCTCCTCTTTGGCCTCTCTCTCAATGTTTACCCTTCCCTTTCCTCTTAACACAGCTCAACCCCCAACCTCTTCAAGTCCAGTGACCTCAAGAAACCTTCCTGAACCACGCTATGCCCAATAAGACTCCTTCCTCTCCCTTCTTAGATACTGTTTTACTATTTGCAGTGAGCATCTGCTTCCTCCTACTGTTACCATAACACCTGTTCTACTAGACTATAAACTGCTCAGGACAAATCCTGTGGCCCTTCTGAGGGTCCCATGAATCTGCCTGAAGTGGGTAGATACTCACAGACTTTCTGAAGAGAGGACTATTTTCACAACCTAGATGAACCAAACATATATTCATATCCTGAAATATCACCTTGGAAGCACTCATACCACAGTCCCACAGAATGCTACAAAGCCAGCTTTTTCAGCAGGCTGAAGGGAAAATATCTACATGCCCACCCAAACCTCACCTGATCACTCACATCCTATGTTAGCCATGCTTGCTTCTTTCTAGTTGCTAACCATCTTGCAGATAAAGAGAAAGGAGTTCTAGGCCTACCGTCGGAAACATTCGAGATTTCTTTTCCATCAAACTTCATTCTATTTCCAAAGAAAGACTTGAGTTGGGTGAAAGGGACAGGACAGGTATGTTTCAAAGTGGCCTGATTCAACTATGACAGAGATAGAGGAAGGATATGAGAGAGAAAGAAAATTCTCTTAAGTAGCAGAAAAGTTTCTTTCACGTTTGCTGGGAGTAACAACACAAAATAGGTATTATACTTTTGGGCTATTTGCTTTTAAACACTAATACCTGACCCAGAAACAAAAACCTGAAATAAGCCAACATAAGAAATAAACAATCTGCCAGGCTACAGTCAATTTCCCAAGGGGGGACTCTGTCCTAGAGCAACATAGAGCAACGTTTCAGACCTGAGGCCAAAGTTTTTACGAGGCTGCTGCTCTTCCTCTCAAGAAATGTCCCAGTAATCCCCAGGAGGAGGCAGGAGTCAGGGCAACCTACAAAGGGTCCCATTCCCTACCCAAGGACCTCATTCCCTACCCAAGGACCTCATTCCCTACCCAAGGACCTCATGCCCTACCCAACGACCTCATTCCCTACCCAATGACCCCGCAGATTGGCTTCTCGCTTCTAGAACACAGACAAGGAGTGACCACTACACCTCAGTACATAGCAACCCTCCTGCACGAAGACAGACAACGAAGTCAAAACACAGGAAGGCCTTGACTGCCTGCTCCTCTCAAAGACAACGGCAAGTACTTTCAGCAAACAAAAGCTACTCTTCAGGCAGGCCGTTAATCCAATCTCCTAAAGTACAGAATACAGGAGCTACAAGGTGTCGGTGCTCTAGAAGATTTGGGGATGGAGAAAATCAGTAAGCTGAGGAGAAATAGACTTCCTTTGCAGGCAAGGCTGCCAAATTGTTTAATTTTTCAGCACAATTCATCTCACTGTGACACTAGAGATGCTATTTATTGATCCCATAGAGCTCAAAGCTACCACTCTGAAAATACCCTCGTCTATATGCAAACCAGGACAAAAGTTTAAAATTTAAAAAAAAAATTTATTTTTTAAGCTAAAACTATATCAAGCCCAAGAGAAGCAACTTGGAAAATTCTGCGTGACTCTCATACTGCTTTTTACAAACCAATGAAAACAACACAAATTGAAAAGGCACAAAGCAACAAAATACTTACCGATTCCATAGCTGAAAGTCGATGTTGATGAGGACTGTATATTAAATCCAAGAGAGGTGTGTCCCAAAGGAGTGCTGGGTATATTCTGAAACAGAAGAGTAAAATTAGTTCATGTAAATATTAATTTTTACTTGAGTTATTTTTAAATTTGCATTCTCTCCATTTGGGTCAAATTCCTTCCTATCTCACTTAACCCCATACCCAATTACAGCTCATTGGGAGAAGTAGAAAAATTTTTACGATGTTTGGTTTGTAAACGGAGAGTGAAGCCCAGGAAAGGGGTTCACCCTGGTGATTTGCCTTAGGGCACTATCCAAACGGAAACCTCTGTTCTCAACAACAATTTTTCCTAGGAAAAAAGTACCCCAAATGACCAGAATGAGGGCAGGCCCATGGCTCTCCCCTCAAGCTGGCTGCCTCAGCGAAGGGACTGGCAAGCCTCCCTGCTGAAGAGGAACACTCCTGGCCTGTGCTCTGCAACCTCCAGTGACTCCTACGCTGAGTGGCACTTATTCCCTCCCACTCTTCTGCCTCTACACAGCCTACACCATCTCTTCCACTTTGGTCTGGCCAACCTATATCCAAGGCAGTCATCCCTGACCCCACTCTTATACTGCTTAGGGGATCCATTCTCAAAGACGCAGAACCACAATCCAGACCCAACCGGCCTTCATACTTGCACCCCATCATCATGAGTCTTTGAGCTCCGGCCAACACAAGTCAGGAGAAACAGGAACATACTGGCAAGACCCCCAAGTACACATGCCTTCTGTAAATGTATAAAAAACATTGTTTGGGGGTGGGTGGACACAGACAGGGACCAGCACACGGCAGGCTCCTAAGCTGGCTTAGCAAATGGCCACAGCTCACAGGAGCCTGCCATGTACACACAGGGGCCCCTGTAACTGGGCAATCGATCCCTGCCAGCCACTCCTTACAAAATGCCAAGTCTACTCTGCACAGCTACCGCCCAAGGTTAAAAGACTCCTTCATTAATTATTAAGCTATAGCTACAAGTATCAACATAGCTGAATGTCAAAAACCATAACGTTGAATAAAAAAAACAAGTCTCAGAGGAATATCCTGAATATCTGTGTGTTTCAAAAGCACACACAACTTAATATATTTATCATGTACACAATAAAACGTCAATGAAAAGCAAAGAAATGATACACTGAAAAATTCAGTATAATGATTCCCAGTGGTAGGTATAGGGCTCCCAGGAGCTTCCACGGTGTTGATGAAGCAGAGAGCGTGGCACGCGGTGTTGCAGCTCACATAACACCAAAAGGCCAGCAGTGACTACAGGTTGATGTTCTGCTCCCTCCCAGGCTGACGCAGCAGGGAGTGGAGGGCAGACGCAGGAAAGAAAGGAAGGCCAGCAGGGACACAGCCATGAAGAAAGTCAGCTCAATCCCTTAATTTTGCAAACATTCACTTTTCTATTTGTGATTAAATTGAAATACGTTATTTCTATAATTCATGTTACGGATTGAATTGTGTCCCTCAAAAATATATGCTGAAGTCCTCAATTCCTGTACAAGTGAATGTTAACTGTTTGGAAATGAATGTTAACAGTTCGGAAATAGAGTTTTTCTTTTCATATGTTAATTGGGGGGAGGAGAAGGTAGGTGCTAAATCTAATCCCCTCAGAGTAGTGTCCTATATAATGGGCAGAACAGAAACAGAGAAAGAGACACACACACACACACACACACTCTCTCTCTCTCTCTCTCTCTCTCTCTCTCTCTCTCTTTCTCTTTCTCTCTCTCTCTCTCTCTCTCCATGTGACAACACATCTACAAGCAGCCAAAGAACACCAAGAAACATCCCAGGCTACAGAAGCTGAAATAGACAAAAATCTTTCCTCAGAGGGGAGAAAGAGACAGAGATAAAGACAGATAAAGAGAGAGAACAAGGGAGTCTAGCCCTGCCAACGCCCAGAATTCAGACCCCTAGCCTCTAAAACTTGGAACCACCCACCGAAACACCTGCTCTCCTCCACCTGCAGATGTATCTTTTGGTAAAGGGTGGGCATGGGCCCACCTTGCAGAACCAGCAAGGGAATATGCACATAGACTGGTAGACAGAAAAGGCTCCTGGGGCTTGAATATTTCTAGTTAGTATTTTCCAAGGTTTGGACTTATAATATCCAAAGGATTTAAGTAGTCTCCAGATCTGTACTCAAGGGTGTGTGTGTGTGTTTTGCAAAGATGGAGGAAGGTTTTTCTACCCTTATGTTCTTGTACCAAATTTTTCAAAGGTGGCATTAAACCTTGAGGACTATTAAAAAGAAACTGAAAGATCAGGTTCTACAGTGCAATGGATAGTTTTTATATGGCCCTTCTCACCATGGTGGCCTTTTAACTCCCACCAAAGGAATGGGTGGGACTATGCAAATAAGGTGCTTGTGGCCCACCAAGAGGATCAGACAGCTTGCTAATAATGCATATCAGGTGCACGGCACCCTTGTGGGGGCAGGACCATGCAAATAAGGTATATGGAACCCTAACGAGGGAATTGCTCGGTTTTGCCATCTCGCTAGGCTTAATATGAGCCATCCCGGAAGCTGGAAGGAGGGGACCACACTACCACCAAGAAAGAAGAGCTAGGAGTGGATTGCATCTTTTGGACCCAGGATCCTTGCACTGAGACCTCCTAGACCCAGAAGACAGAGAGACAGCTGTAACACAGGAGATAGTGAAAGATGGTGAGAAGCAGTGGCAGAGAAACGGCAGCAGCAGAGGAAGCAGAATCAGGAGATTGGCAAGAAACTGCGTGGTGGGCTTCCCGGCCCATGGAGTGTGAAAGCTAAGCACCTTCCGGCAGAAGGCTGGCTGGCGGAGTGGGGTGCCTCTGGGCACTTATCAGCAGAACTAAACGAGCTTTGTAACCCCTGCCCAAGCAGGGCAGAGGCCAGCCAGCCCAAGAGGCCTAAGGGGCCAAGGGGCCAAAGACCGGAAAGAAGCCTACTGGCAGCAAGGATGAAAAGAAGCTGTCCTGATTGAAGAACTGTATCCTGAGCATTCCTGAACCTGAAATGTAACCTGTTACTTTCCTAATAAACCCTGTAACTGTGAGTATGGTCTGTGAGTTCTGTGAGGCCATTGCAATGAATTATCAAACCTAACAAAGTAGAGAGCGCTGTGGGAGGGACAGCTGGTGTCAGAATTGATTAAAAGGTTGGAGAGAAGAGGTATGTCTGAGCTCCACCTCATAGGAATCAGCCTTGGGTTGTTGATCTTGATTCTCCTTCCCCCTTGTGAAGTTAGAGGACGGCAGACGCTGCCACCAAGCCATTTTTACAGCTTCCAATCACCACATAACTTGGTTTTATTGAAAAGCAGCAAGTGTGTCATAAAGCTTTTCAATTTTCCTATAAAAACAGTAATGGAACAATAGGGTTGCTATGAGTCAGAATTGGCTGGACGGCAACGGGTTTGGTTTTTTATTTACTACTAGAATTTTAATGGAAACTTGTCATTTGGGGCAAGATAATTCTTCAGGGGGGTGGGGAGCATTGTATCTTGCATAGCATTGAGCTGTATCCCTGGCCTCTACCCACTAGATGCCAGAAGGACCCCCTCCAAGATGTGATAACCAAAAAGCGCCTCCAGCCATTGTCAAATGCCGGCGGTGGGGGGGAGGGTGCAAAATCATCTGGGTTGAGAACCACTAAAATAAGGAAACTGGGCCCAGGTAAGGAAAATGAGAGCCTAAAGTCACACAGGGAATTAAAAGCAGCGTTGGGAACAGAACTCAGGTATTTTCATGCTAAGAGTAAATTCCTTGGTAACTGATTCAATTATTTCTGGAAAACAATATAAACTATGAGTCTCAAAAACATGTATACCCTTTAACAGAATAATTCCGCATCTGGGAATACATACTGAAGAAATATTCGAAGACACTGAGAAAACATACGTAGCATACATGTTCACATCAAAACCATCTCAACTATAAACAAGCTACATTTTCAAACAGAAAAAAAGCACCAGACTACACTTTTTACAGTAGTTAAGAGGGTATTCCCAGCACAGGAATAAACAGATGGGGAGAGAGTGCAAACACAGACCCTGGACATACAAAAATGTCGTGTTATGATAAATGTGCCCCACAAGCCAGGAAAGAAAGGATGAACTATTCATCACATGGACTGAACTACTGCCTGCTGTGTCTTGGGGAGGGGAGATCCACATATGAGCAACCTTGCCAAGCATCAAGTTAAAGCAACAGGAGACTTCACTACCGTTGATCAGACAGGTAATATTGACAAGGCAATAGCAACAATCGCTAACTGGCAACAAACAATCAACAAAAGAAAAATGAAACAGATTTCTGAGAAAAATTAGGAAGTGTCTTTAACATTAATGGTGGTTCTCTCTGGATGGTGGAGCAACGCAAGGTGTTAAATTTATTGTTCTAGTTCTTTGTTTTCTCATCAATGTCTTTAAATGAGTCACGGGCAACATTAAGTGCAGGGGTGGGGGGGAGAAACTTTTTTCTAGTAGTACCAATAAATAATACAATATTCAAGTTGACTCAACCTCATTTGATTTCTGCATAAAAATTTACCCTGGGAAACATGCTTTCCTTCCTCTTTGTGATACAATAAGAGACAGTGTTGCTTTTATTCACTTCTTTCTACAAAAAAAGTCAGTGGCATAGAATCATAATCTTGGTAAGAGCCCTGATTAGATACTGAACTATTATTATATTAAATCCAAGATTAGTAATGTTTTCACCACTGAGAGTCTCCCTTTTCTCCCCTACAGGAACCCCAAGTTTTGGAAGATTTTTACTTATAAAACTACATTTATTAATATTTAATTCACTTCTATTTTTATGGACCAAAGACCTATGACTGCTAATCATAATTTCTGATCAGCATAAGATAAACAATTTTTTAACCCATTTTGATGTAATCCCAATTAACAGCAAAGAAATAATGGTATTCTTTGTTGACCCATGCACTAGACTTTTAGATTAATAATTTCCACTCAGGCTTTTGTAGTATAAAAATTGCTCAGGCCTCCTTTATCTTCTTCTCTTTACTACTTTTACACACCTCTGAATGTCCAAGAATCCAATTAGGAAAAACCTGTCTTACTATGGAGACCTAGTCGCGCAGTGGTTAAGAGCTCGATCGCAAACCAAAAGGTCAGCAGTTCGAATCCTTGGAAACCCTGTGGGGCAGTTCTACCCTGTCCTATAGGATCGCTATGAGTCGGAATCAATTCAACAGCAATGGGTTTAAAGTGGTTTGGTCTTACTACACTGGTCTCAGCACACAGGTCTTAAAATACTGTTAGCCACAGAACCACTTTTTCAATCACAGTCTTACACAGAACTACAATTCCCATTAGTATAAATTTAACTGGTTTGGTCAAAGTTCACAGTAAAACCATTTTCTGACTGGGTCTTGTGGCCCTGGTACAGTATTCCCTCAGTATCCATGGGGGATTGGTTCCAGGACCACCCGCCTACCCCTCTCCCCTACAGAAACCAATATCTGCAGATGCTCAAGTTCCTTATATAAAATGGTGCAGTATTTATTCGCATATAACCTACGCACATCCTCCCACATACTTTAAATCATCTCTAGAGTACTTATAATACCTAATACAACGTATAAACTCTACATAAATTGTTGTTAATGCTTACACTTAACACTTAATTCTTTCTCAGTCTTTGCAAGCACTTTATCACAAACCAGAGGACTATTTTTGCTGTTGTAGGGGCAGTACTAATACTTCCACGAATTTCAGCTTCTTTCTGCCTTACTGTGTGAATGCTGGATTCATTCTTACTGACTTCACAGCTCACTTCGACAAGCGACAAGCCATGCGCCACCTTTCAAAAGATCTAAAATTTTTGTTTTCTCATCGAGAGATAGCACTTTACACTCCCTCTTAGCCTTTGAAGGATTGCTTTGACCACTTAATCACTTTTTAGGGGCCATTTTTCACTGAAACAAAGGGTGCACACAACACAAGTAGCAAATGAACAAGACAAGAGGCAAACAATGCTCAAACAACGAGTGCGGGAGATAAGGATCTGTGAAATGGCAGAAGGCTACAGCAGGGGATGCCTACACATGACTTCATTCGTGTGGATTCGGGTAGCGCTCCGCATGTGGCAAATTCAAGTTCTGCCTTTTGGAACTTTCTTTTCCTCTCTCGAATATTTTCCAACCACAGATGCAGAACCTGCAGGTATGCAGGGCTGACTGTATAGGGCAGGCACTCCATATACACCGGCTGAATAAATCTAAACAACCAACTAACCAGGGGTCCTGGATGGTGGCCATACCCAAACGATCTCAGGACTGCATCTATTTCTGTGTTCTCCTTCACCTATGCCTTGTAGAGACCCAGTCAGCTGGCAAAGAAAAGTGGCCACAATCTCCTCTTGTAAGTTCTGTGGGCAGATAAGCATAGGGCTGGGTTTTAAAAGGCAGGGCTATGGCTTTCCTGAGAAGTAAACATTTCTTCAGTAAGTTCAAATATACACACAGACATGGCATGAGATGTGTGTTTCAAGGGCTGCACAGAGACAAGTTAATCCAAAAGCACAAACTGATGCCCCGTGATTGCGAGTGGCAACACCACCATCCACAGAAGCAGCAGCAGCAGCAGAGATGCTAAGAGATTTGCAGGTACTTGACTGAACCATTTGACAGACTGCAGTGTCTGTAAGCCAGAACGGCCCAGTAACCTGTACATGAAAGTTCTTAACAGTTTTATTTGTAATTGTCAAAAACTGGCATCAACCCAGATGTCCTTAGAGAAACTGTGGTCCATTCACACTATGGAATACTACTCAGCGATTAAAAAGAATGGACTACTGATAAACAACACAACTTGGAAGTTTTGCACAAAAAAAGCCAGTCTCCAACATTACATTTATAGGACTCTATGTATATGACATTCTTGAAATGACAAAATTTTAGAAACGGAGAACAAATCAGTGGTTGCCAGGGGATAGGGAGGGGGTGGGAAGAAAAGGTGGAAAGCGTGGATATGGTTATAAAAGGGCCACAAGAGGGATCCTTGTGGTGATGGAACTGTGGTGATCCATACAGAAACATGCAAAAATGGGACAAGACTGTATACAACTAAACATACATAGACATACAACTAAGTACAAGTAAATCTGCGGCAATATGAATAAGATGGGTGGATTTCATCAATCTCAATAGCCTAGTTGTAATATTGTTCTACAAAACCAAAGAAAAAAAAAACCCCAAACCCATTGCCGTTGAGTCGATTTTGACTCATAGTGACCCTAAAGGACAAAGTAGAACTGCCCCACAGAGTTTCCAAGGAGCGCCTGGTGGATTCAAACTGCCGACCTTTTGGTTAGGAGCTGTAGCACTTAACCACTATGCCACCAGGGTTTCCGATACTGTACTATAGTTTTGCAAAATATTACCACTGGAAGAAATTGGGCAAAGTATACAAGGGATCTCTATTACTTCTTACAACTGCATGTGAATCTATAATTATCTCAATGTTTTAAAAAGTCCAATATCATCAATTTCATATGGTTCAACCTAATACTAACTCATTTAATCCTCACAATCCCAAGAGATAGAATATCATTATCACCCCATCTTACAGATGAGAAAACTGAGGCCCTGAGAGAGTAAGAGATTTCGACAAGGTGACACATTACACGGTGGGGCCAGCACTGAACTCCTGGCTGGCTGGCTCCAAAGCCCATGCTCTTCAACACTCTGGTATATTACTGCTCCTGAAATTAGAAATATAAAATATGAATGTGCATGCTGCGCTTTTATGGTTTTTAAAATCTCTTTAAAATGAGAACTTAGAGGATTTAAACAGAACACTGGGTAGAAGCCACAGAACTAGCCTCCCTTCATTTTAAAGAGCTTGAGGAAATAAAGGCAACTAAGCAAACTGTGGAAATGAGGTTAGGGTGGGAAAGAAACTGAAGGGAAAACTAATGCTCCCTGTATGGTTTCTTTCTTCCATTCAAGTGATTCTTTTTATTACAAGAAAAAACAAAGCAAGAAACAAAAAATTAACGTTTCGACTTTGTTCCCTTTATACTTTTTAACGGAAGAAATTGAAAGTGAACAGATGCAGGATGAGAATAGAGAGGACAATTTCACACAGCTGCCCTTCCCCTGGTCACAATGCCTGTGCTGACAAGTGCCTGGTGGGACTGAGAAGAATGTAGACCAAGCCATCCGACACCATTTCAAAAGAACAAAAGCAAACTCCTGAAGCATTAGACTCCAGTTTAAAGGTGAGCACTCTCCTCACCAAATCCAGAGAAATGACTCCCCAAAATGTTTTTAAAGTAAATATGTACACAGCTCTAATAAAAAAGGTAAAAAGGGAAATTGTGTATAGACCAGAAACTGAAAAACACCTGAAAATTAGAAGGATAAAAGCATGAAATCACACTAAAGGTAAGTCACCAGATCCACATGGACTTAACAGCTGACTGAGAGATCAGCAGCCCAGAGGCAGCAGATGAAGGCACACTGCTGGGCTGGGCAAAGCAAGCTGTCTCTTTCCTGGCAGGAGCAACCCAGACTCTACAAGATATTAACCAGCACTGACTTTCAATCAGAAAGTCACTAGCTTTTAAATTTACAGGCTCAACGAGCAACCAGTTCACATCTCTCTACCTCACCCTCACTGTAAGAAGTCACAGAAAGGACAAGAAAATCTGACAGTAACTTACGCACCTAACACACACATCTAATTAACAAGGGCATACAACCAACTTTTCAGTAGGCTTAAAATTAGGAAACAGATCACCAGTATCTCCAGCTCTTAGCAAACCAATAAAATTCCAAATAGGCATCATGCTCTGACAGTAAACTCAAAAGAAAACATGAGCAGCTGTTATCCACCCATCTCTGGGGCTCACTGTTGACCTCACCATTTTATAATGGGAGTCATTAGAGTCACAAGCAAGGGAAATATAGCAGATGACACAGAACAGTGACGTAGCTGCTTCACTCCACAGGTGTGGCATTCCTACAGAACAACTGTTTTCTCATTTGCAACCTCTCATAACATTTCTGTTTTATTTCTACAAAATGAATGTTCCAGAAGGGAGAGAGTATAGGATGCTGGTTATCAGCCTGCCGTGTGTTAGAGTAGAAACTTCATGTAGAATACTGTTCTCACGCTACACAACTCTCGTTCATAAAATTCACTGCCAGCACTACACACTCCCTCCCTTGGAGACCCACATAAGACAGATAAGACGAGTAGTGACAAAGCTCCACAGAAAGTACAGTCACTGCTGGCATGCAATGCTCCAAGAATTAAGAAGCAATGTGCCAACCCACACCAGAAGAAACACACAGGAAGTCAAAAAATACCACCAGTGGGACACAACTAAAAACTAAATTGGGTCACGAAGCTAGAAAACTCAGCTTACAAAAAGGAATGTAAAACCTTAAAGAATCTCTACCCTTCCTCAAAAAAAATTAGAGCTAATAAACAAGTTTAGTAAAGTTGCAGGATATAAGATCAATACACAAAAATCAGTTGCATTTCTATACAATCGCATGAACAATCTGAAAAGAAAATTTACAAATCAATTCCATTTACAATAGCATTAAAAAGAATAAAATTAATCAAAGTACTAAATTTATACACTGAAAATTACAAAATATTTTTGAAAGAAATTAAAAAGTATCTAAATAAATGGAAAGACACCCCATCTTCACAGACTGGAAGACTTAATATTATTCAGATGGCAATACTCCCCAACCTGCCAAACTGATGTACAGATTCAATGCAATCCCTATCAAAATTTCAACTGCACTTTTTAAAAAATTGGACAAGCTGATCCTAAAATTCATATGAAATTGCAAGGGACATAGAACAACCAAAACCATCATTAAAAAGAAAAACAAAGTTGGAAGATTCCCACTTCCCAATTTCAAAACTTACTACATAGCAACAGTAATCTACACGGTATAGTACTTGTATAATGACAGCCATATAGATCAACAGAACACAGTAGAGAGTCCAGAAATAAACCTATACATTTATGGTCAGTTGATAGTCAATATAGGTACCAGGAAAATTTAATGGAGCAAGAACAGTCTTTTCAACAACAGTGGTGTGACAATTGAATAGTCACATTCAAAGGAATTAATAAGGAACCCTACCTCACACCATATATAAAAATTAACTCAAAATGGATGAAGGACCTAAAACTGTAAAATTATTAGAAGGAAACGTAGGTGAAAATGTACGTGACCTTGGCAGCGGTTTTTTAGATATGACAGCAAAAGCACAAGCAATGACAACAAAGAAAATAGATAAACTGAACTTTACTAAAATTAAAAACTTTTGTGCACCAATGGATATTACCAAGAGGGTGAAAAGACAACCCACAGAATGGGAGAAAATATTTGTAAATCATGTATCTGATAAGGGTCTAGTATCCACAATATATAAAAAACTCTTACAACTCAACAACAAAAAAGAAACCCAATTTAAAAAATGGGCAAAAGATACGAATAGATATTTCTCCAAAGATTATTTATACAAGCATATCTAATATTACTGCACTTCCCTTTATTGCGCTTCGCAGATACTGCCTTTTTTTTTTTTTTTTTTTAAACGAATTGAAGCTTTGTGGCAACCCTGCATTGACCAAGTCTATCAGCACCATTTTTTTAATAGCACATGCTCACTTCGTGTCTCTATGTCACATTTTGGTAATTCTTGCAATATTTCAAACTTTTTCACTATTACTATATCTTTTATGGTAATCTGTCATCAACTATCTTTGATGTTAGTATTGTTCATTGTTTTGGGGGCGCCAGGAACCGTGCCCATACAGACGGTAAACTTAACTGATAAAGTTGTGTGTGCTGTGACTGCTCAACCAACTGGCCATTCCCCCGTCTCTCCCTCTCCTCGGCCTTCCTATTCCCTGAGACACAACAATACTGAAATTAGGCCAATTAATAACCCTACAATGGCCTCTAAGTGTTCACATGAAAGGAAGAGTCACAGGTTTCTCACTTTAAATCAAAAGGTAGAAGTGACTAAGCTTAGTGAGGAAGGAATGTCAAAAGCTGAGACGGGCCAAAAGCTAGGCCTCTTGTGCCAAACAGTTAGCAAAGATGTGAACGCAAAGGAAAAGTTCCTGAAGGAAATTAAAAGTGCTACCCCAGTGAACATACAAATAATAAGAAAGCAAAACAGCCTTATTGCTGATATGCAGAAAGTTTTAGTGGTCTGGACAGAAGATCAAACCAGTCAAAATATTCCCTTAAGCCAAAGCCTAATCCAGGGCAAGGCCCAAATTCTCTTCAATTCTATGAAGGCTGATAGAGGTAAGGAAGCTACAGAAGAAGAAAAGTTTGAAGCTAGCAGTGGTTGGTTCATGAAGTTTAAGGAAAGAAGCCGCCTCCATAACATGGAAGTGCAAGGTGAAGCAGGAAGTGCTGGTGTAGAAAAGCTACAGCACGTTATCCAGAAGATCGAGCTAAGATAATTGATGAAGGTGGCTGCACCAAACAACAGATTTTTAATGTAGACAAAACAGCTTTATATAGGAAAAAGATGCCATCTAGGACTTTAACAGCTAGAGAGGAGGAGTCAATGCCTGGCTTCAAAGGACAAGCTGACTCTCTTGTTAGGCGCTAATGCAACTGGTGACTTTAAGCTGAAGCCAATGTTTATTTGCCATTCCAAAAATTGTGGGGCCCTTAAGAATTATGCTAAATCTACTCTCCCTGTGCTCTATAAATGCAACAACAACGCCTGGATGACAGCACATCTGTTTACAACACGGTTTATTGATATTTTAAGCCCACTGTTGAGATCTACTGCTCAGAAAAAAAAGATTCCTTTCAAAATATTACTGCTCATTGACAATGCACCTGGTTGCCCAAGAGCTCTGATGGAGATGTACAAGGAGATTAATCTTGTTTTCATGCCTGCTAACACAACATCCATTCTGCAGCCCATGGATCAAGGAGTAATTTGGACTTTCAAGTCTTTTTATTTAAGAAATACATTTCTTAAGGCTATAGCTGCCACAAATAGTCATGCCTCTGATGGTAAACTGAAAAATCTTCTGGAAAAGATTCACCATTCTAGATGCCATAAAGAACATTTGTGATTCATGGGAGTAGGTCAAAATATCAAGATTAACAGGAGTTTGGAAGAAGTTGATTCCAACCCTACAGGATGACTTTGAGGGGTTCAAGACTTCAGTGGCAGAAATAACTGTAGATGTGGTGGAAACAGCAAAAGAACTAGAATTAGAAGTGGAGCCTGAAGATGTGACTGAACTGCTGCAATCTCATGATAAAACTAACGGATGAGGAGTTGCTTCTTATGGATGAGCAAAGACTGTGGTTTCTTGAGATGGAAGCTACCTCTGGTGAAGATGCTGTGAACACTGTTGAAACGACAACAAAGGATTTACAATATTACATAAACTTAGTGGATAAAGCAGCAGCAGGGTTTGAGAGGACCAACTCCAATTATGAGAGAAGTTCTACTGTGGGTAAAATGCTATCAAAGAGATTGCACGCTACAGAGAAATCCTTTGTGAAAAGACGAGTCAATTAATGCAATAAACTTCACTGTTGTCTTATTTGAAGAAATTGCCACAGCCACCTCAACTTTCAGCAACCACCACCCCAATTAGACAGCAGCCATCAACATGGAGGCAAGACCCTCCACCACCAAAAAAAATTACAACTTGCTTAAGACTCAGAGAATGGTTAGCATTTTTTAGGAACAAAGTATTTTTTAATTCAGGTGTGTACATTGTTTTTTAGACATAATGCTTTTGCACACTTAATACACTACAGTATAGTGTAAACATAACTTTATATGTACTGGGGAAAAAAATCCGTGTGACTTGCTTTAATGCAATATTCATTTTATTTGCAGTGGTCTGGAACAAAACCCGCAATATCTCCGAGGTATGCCTGTATACAAATGGCAAGCAAGGATATGGAAAGATGTTCGACATCATTAGTCATTAGAGAACTGCAAATCAAAACTACAATGAGATATACTACTTCACACACACTAGGCTGACTGCAATAATAATTTTAAAAACAGACATGAACAAGTGTTAACCAGTAAAGAAACTGGAACCTTCATATATGGCTGATGGGAACACAAAATAGTTCAGGCTTGGTGATTCCTCAAAAAGTTAAACACAGAATTACCATGTGACCTCACAATTTCACTCCCAGGTATAATACCCAAAAGAAATAAAAACAGGTCCTCAAACAAGAATATGTACATGCATGTTAACAGCAGCATTACTCACAATAGCCAAAAGGTGGGAACAACCTAAATGTCCATCAGCAGATGAATGGATAAACAAAAGGTGGTATATCCATACAAAGGAATATTATTCAGCCATAAAAAGAAATGAAGCTCTGATACATGGCACAATATGGATGAGACTTTAAAAACAATGCTAAGTAAAAGAAGCCAGTCATAAAAGGCGACATACTGCATGACTCCATTTATATGAAATATCCAGAATGGGCAAATCCAGAGACAGTAAGTAGATCTGAAGTTACCAGAGGCTGAGGGAAGGGGAGAATGGGAAGTGACTGCTAATGGGTACAGGTTTCTTTCTGGTGTGATGGTTGCACAACTTAGTGAATATACTAAAAACTACTTAGGTGTACACTTTAAAGTATGAATTTTATGTTATAGGAAGTAGATCTCATTTTTTTTAATGCTACTTTAAAACATGAAAGAAAGAAAAGGAATACACAACTTAGAAAAGAATGACTAATAGAGACAAGCAGCCTCATTTGTAAATACTCAGTGGCTTTGATACAAACGATATTACTAACAGCCCTTTCCACTTCCAGAAAACTTCCACCAGCACCAACTACATATTATACTCAGGGTTAACTACAAAACTGAACAGATCCTCATAATTTTTTGGTTTTTGTTTTTGAGAATTAAAGTTGTGTCAACGCTGACAGTTCTGATAACTACACCACACAAGTAGCAACTAACTCCAAAGTGGGCCCAAGTGTTTTAGCAAAAGATGACAGTAAGCCAGACCAATGCAATATGGCTTCAGTGTGCTGAAAAACTGCAAGGGAGGCTTCTGGTAGTGCAGATTCACCTATAAACTGAAAGCTAAAACCTGCACCGGATGCACACTGAGGACACCGACAACAGACACTCCAGCAGACACTTAAGAGCTTACTTTATAGCAGACTAAAGCTGCTGTATAGAGTTATTTCCCCATCTCCACCAACGGTGGCATTTGCAACTACATCCCACCACACATCTGTCAATCTGTAGTACTGTGGTGGCTATGTGCTGCTGTGATGCTGGAAGCTATGCCGCCAGCATTCCGAACACCAGCAGGGTCACCCATAGGGGACAGGTTTCAGCAGAGCTTCCAGACTAAGCTAGACTAGGAAGAAAGACCTGGGAATCTACTTCCAAAAATTAGCCAATGAAAACCCTATAGATCACAACAGAATACTGCCTGACATAGTGCTGGAAGATGAGCCTCTAGGCTAGAAGGCACTCAGATACACAGTGGCTGCAACAATGGACTCCACTGGAGCAGGACCGAGCAACGTTTCCTTCTGTAGTGCATGGGATCGCCGTGAGTCAAAGCCAAATTGGCAGCAACTAACAATAACAACTACACCAGCAGGGTAAGGGTAAAGTATCAGATGGTGGAATTAGAGTATCAAAGCAATCCTGCAATCTAATACCAAGGCCACAAAGGACCATCATTTAAGGCCCACTTTTTACATACGCATACCTATGTTCACTGCACTAAAATGATGGAAACAACCTAAGTGCCCATCAATGGATGAACAGATAAACCAGCTATGGTACATGCACACAATGGAATACCATACAACGATAAAGAACACTGACAAATCCAGAAAACATCTTACAAAACAGATGAATTGGGAAGGCATTATACTGAGTGAAGTAAGTCAATCACAAAAGGACAAACATTGTATGAGACCACTATTATTAAAAAGAAAAAAACAAACATGAAAAAGTTAACACACAGGAAAAAAAAAAATTCCTTCACGGATACCAGGGACGGGAGGGGAAGGGAGGAAAAATTACTAGTTAGATAGATGTGTTAATACTGGTGAAGGGAAAGGCAAGACATAACATGGGGGAAGCCAGCACAACATGACCAAGGCAAAGGAAGACACTGAGAAGAACACAGAAATAAAGGGCAACTACAGCAATTACTACAACATAGATAATCCTACAACAACAGTATTAACAAACAATAATTTACAAATGGATATATAGGTAGATAGATATGCTAAAGAGGAGTGGGAGGGTGTAATGGAGCACACTCACCAGCAGATATAGGTTTGATTCTGGATATTTCTACATATACAATTTGAGGTGCTGCATATATGTTAACATAGACATTAGAGCACACAAGAGGCAGAGTCATGGAAACTTCTTAGACATAGCCAAACACTTTGAGGGACGAAGTTCCTAGGCTCAAACGCAAAGAACCATAGATTCTGGGGATATTTACGTCAATTGGCACAAAATAACTCATAAAGACATGGAGAGAAAACAGAAAACACAGAGAGGATCATTGAGGAACTGCTGACAGAAAACTTCCCCAATATCATGAAAGATGAAAAGCTGACCATCCAAGAAGCTCAATGAACCCCATACAAGAGAGACCCCAAAAGAAAATCACCAAGGCATATCATAATCACACTTGCCAAAACCAAAGACAAACAAACAATCCTGAGAGCAGCTCATGAAAAACAAGAAGTCACATACAGAGGAAAAGCAATAAGACTAAGCTCAGATTATTAAGCAGAAACCATGCAGGCAAGAAAGCAATGGGATGACATATATAAAATCTGCAAAACAAGAAATTGCCAGCCAAGAATAATATATCCCGCAAAATTCTCGTTCAAATTTGACAGTGAAATTAGGTCATTTCCAGATAAACAGAAATTAAGGTAATACGTAAATGTCAAACCAAAATTACAAGAATTATTAAAGGGAGTAATTCGATCTGACAACAAACAGCTTCAGCTCACAGGCAGAATCTAGGACGCAGGATTATACCAGCCAGATACCAATCTAGGAAATGAACTCTCAAGTACTATCCAAAACCAAAAGAAATACAACAGGTAATGAAAGCAGTTAATCAGTAAATGACAACAAGATCAGAACAATAAAAGAGGAAATAAATGCCATAGGTATAGAACCTTCTAATGGAGAGGAAGGCAAGGCGATAACAAGTAAAGGTAGACTGCTTCAAACTTAGAAAGATAAGAGTAAATTTCACGGTAACCACAAAGACAGTTAACAAACATACTCATAAAAAAAAGAGGAAAAACCTAAAAGTCTCAGCAAAAACAAAAGAAATCAAAAAAAAAAAAAAAAAAAAAATCCACAAACAAAAGTAACTCAGCACAAGAGAGTAAGAAAAACAAAGAAAATTTCAGCACCACAAAAAAAAGCACTACAAAATGACAGCAACAAACTCACATCTATCAATAATTACACTGAATGTAAATGGACTCCATGCACCCATAAAGAGACGGAGAGTGACAAAATGGATAAGAAAACAGGATCCATCAATATGCTGTCTACAAGAGACACATTTTAGAAACAAAGATGTGAATTTATTAAAAGTCAAAGGTTGGAAAAAATATATCAAGCTAACAACTACCAAAAAAGAGCAGGAGTGGCAATAGTAATCTCAGATAAAATAGATTTTAAAACAAAATCTACCATAAAAGACAAAGAAAGACACAATATGATTAAGCGGACGATCCATCATGAAGACATAACCATAATAAACATCTATGCACTCAATGACAGGACTCTGAAATACATAAAACAAACTCTAACAATACTGAAAAGAGAAACTGACAGTTCCACAGTAATAGTAGGAGACTTCAACACAACACTCCCAGTAAATGACAGAACTAAGAAGAAACTCAGCAAAGATACAGAAGACCTAAAGGGCACAATCAGCCAACTTGACCTCATAGACATATATAGAACACTCCATCCAACGGCTGCAAGTACACATTCTTTTCCAATGCACATGGAACGTTCTCCAGAATAGACCACATCTTAGGCCACAGAGCAATCCTCAACAAGATCCAAAATGCTGAGATAATTCAAAGTATCTTCTCTGACCCCAATGCCATCAAGGTAGAAAGTAACAATAGAAAGAGCAAAGAAAAAAAATCAACTACATGGAAACTGAATAATACACTGCTTACACATCACTGGGTAATAGAAGAACTCAGAGATGGAATCAAAAAATTCCTAGAATCAAATGAGAATGAAAACACATCATACCAAAACTTTTGGGACTCTACAAAGGCTGTCCTATAGCAATAGATGCACACATCAAAAAAGAAGAAAGGGACAAAATCACACAAGGTACACAACTCAGACAAATAGAAAGAGAAAAGCAAAAAAGGCCCACAGCCACCAGAATAAAGGAAATAGTAAAGATCAGAGCAGAAGTAAAAGAAATAGAGAACAGAAAAACAATAGAAAGAATCAACAAAACCAAAAGTTGGTTCTTGGAAAGAATCAACAAATTCGACAAACCACTGGCCAGACTGACAAAAGAAAAACAGGAGAGGACACAAATAACCCAAATAAGAAATGAAATGGGGGACATTACAACAGACCCAACTGAAATAAAAAGGGATTATAACAGAATATTATGAAAAACTATACTTCAAAAAATTTGAAAACCTAGAAGAAATGGATAAATTTCTAAAAACACACGGCCTACTCAAACTACAACAAAGTGATGTTGAAAATCTGAACAGACCCATAACAAGAGAAGAAATTGACAAGATAATAAAAAAACTCCTGACCAAAGAAAGCCCTGGCCCAGATGGCTTCACTGGAGAATTCTACAAAACATTCACAGAAGAGCTTGTACCAGTACTACTCAAGCTATTTCAGAGAATAGAAGAGGAAGCAACACTTCCAAATTCATTCTATGAAGCCAGCATAACGCTGATACCAAAACCAGGAAAAGATGTCACAAAAAAAGAAAATTACAGACCAGTATCTCTCATGAATATAGACGCAAAAATTCTGAACAAAATTCTAGCCAATAGAATTCAGCATCATATCAAAAAAATAATACACCACGACCAAGTAGGATTCATATCAGGTATGCAAGGATGGTTCAACATTAGAAAATCAATCAACGTAATCCACCACATAAATAAAAGGAAAGAAAAGAATCACATGATCATCTCAAGTGACGCAGAAGAGGCATCTGACGAAGTCCAATACCCATTCCCGATAAAAAAAAAAACTCTCAATAAAATAGGTACAGAAGGGAAATTTCTCAACATAATAAAGGTATCTATTCAAAACCAACAGCCAGCATCATTCTTAATGGAGAGAGGCTGAAAACACTCTCCTTGAAAACAGGAACAAGACAAGGATGCCCTTTAACACCACTCTTATTTAACACTGTGCTAGAAGTTCTAGCTAGAGCAATAAGGCAAGAAAAAGAAATAAAGGGCATCCAAATTGGTAATGAAGAAGCTAAACTGTCCCTGTTTGCAGATGATATGATATACATAGACAACCCTAAAGACTCCACGAGAAATCTACTGGAACTAATAGAAAGATTCAGCAGAGTAGCAGGGTACAAGATAAACATTCAAACATCAGTTGGATTCCTATACACCAATAAGGAGAACGATGAAAAGGAAATCAGGAAAACAAGACCATTTTCAATAGCCCCTAAAAAGATAAAATACTTAGCAATAAATCTGACCAGGGATGTAAAAGACCTATACAAAGAAAACTACAAAACACTACTGCATGAAACCCAAAGGGTTCTACAGAAATGGAAAAACATACCATGCTCATGGAAAGGCAGACTCAACATTGTGAAAATGACAATTCTACCCAAAGCAATTTACAAATACAATGCAATCCCGATCCAAATACCAACAACATTCTTCAAAGAGATGGAAAAACTAATCATTAACTTTATATGGAAAGGGAAGAAGCCCCGAATAAGTAAAGCACTACTGAAGAAGAAGAATAAAACTGGAGGACTCACACTACCTGACTTCAGAACCTACTATACAGTTACAGTAGTCAAAACAGCCTGGTACTCCTACGACGAGATACATTGACCAATGGTACAGAATTGAGAACCCAGATGTGAATCTATCCACCTAGGGTCACCTGATCTTCAACAAGGGCCCAAAGTCCATCAAATGGGGAAAAGAGAGTCTTTTTAACAAATGGTGCTGGCAAAACTGGATATCCATCTGAAAAAAAAATGAAACAGGACCCATACCTCACACCGTATACAAAAACTACTTCAAAATGGATCAAAGACCTGAATATAAAGCCTAAAACTATAAAGTTCATAGAAGAAAAAATAGGACCAATACTTCAGGCCTTAATATACGGCATTAACAGGATACAAACCATAACCATCAACGCACAAAACCCAATAGACAAGCTAGATAACTAGGATCTTCTTAAAATCAAACACCTATGCTCTTCAAAAGACTTCACCAAAAGAATTAAAAGAGAACCTACAGACTGGGAAAAAATTTTTGGACAGTACAAGTCAGACAAAGGTCTAATCTCCATAATCTACAAGAAAATCCAACACTCTACAACAAAAAGACAAATAATCCTATTAAAAAATGGGCAAAGGAAATGAACAGACACTTCACCAACGAAGACATTCAAATGGCCAACAGACACATAAGGAAATGCTCGCGATCACTAGCCATTAGAGAAATGCAAATTAAAACCGCAATGGGATACCATCTCACCCCAGAATTACTGGCACGAATCAGGAACACTGGAAATAACAAATGTTGGAGGGGCTGCAGGGAGATGGGAACTCTTATGCACTGCTGGTGGGAATGCAAAATGATACAACCATTTTGGAAAATGATATGGCGCTTCCTCAGAAAGCTAGAAAATAGACATACCATACGATCCAGCAATCCCACTCCTAGGAATATATCCTAGAGAAATAAGAGTCGTCACTCGAATAGACATATGCACGCCTATGTTCATGGCAGCATTGTTCACAATAGCAAAACGATGGAAACAACGTAGATGCCCATCAACAGATGAATGGATAAACAAACTATGGTACATACACACAATGGAGTACTATGCAATGAGAATGAACAACAATGAATCTGTAAACCATCTCATAACATGGATGAAACTGGAGGACATTATGCTGAGTGAAATAAGTCAATCACAAAAGGACAAATATTGTATGAGACCTCTATTGTAAAAACCCATGAAAAAATTCACATGCAAAATGTAACAATCCTTGTTGGTTACCAGGGATGGGGGGGGGGGGGGGATACTAAACAGGCAATAGATAAGTGGTATCTTGGGTGAGAGGTGAGACAGTACACAGTACAAGGGAAACTAACACAACCTGCACAACGAAAGGTCATGGAGGCCCCATGGACACATCCAAACTCCCCGAGGGACTGAGCTGTTGGACGGAGGGCTCTGGGGACCATGGTATGGGGAACATCTAGCTCAACTGGCATGACACTAGTTATAAAGATAATGCTCTACATTCTACCTTGGTGAGTAGTGTCTGGGGTCTTAAGAGCCTGTGAGCGGCCATCTAAGATACTACACTGGTCTCATCCCTTCGGGAGCAAGGGAGAACGAAGAGAACAGGATACAACGAAAAGATTAGTCCAAAGGACTAATTGTCCACAGCTACCAAGATCTCCACCAGACTGAGTCCAGTACAGCTAGATGGTGCCCGGCTACCACCACTGACTGCTCTGACCAGGATCACAACAGAGGGTTCTGGACAGAGCTGGAGAAGGATGTACAGCATAATTCTAACTCACAAAAAAAAAAAAGACCAGATTTACTGGCCTAAAGGAGACTGGAGAAACCTCAAGAGTGTGGCCCCCAGACACCCTTTCAGCTCAGAGGTGAAGTTACCTTCGAGGTTCACTGTTCAGCCTGGGAGTGGACAGCCCAGTAAACCTAAATGAGACTAACGAGGTACAGGAGTCCAGTGACAAGGGCCAGAAGGCAGAGGGGGAGTAGGAAGCTGATGATAAGGAACACAAGTTGAGTAAGGATACTGTTGATGTGTTGTGAGATTGTTAACCATTGTTATAGGGCAACATTTATAGTAACTGTTAAATGGGAGGCTATTTTGTCCTGTAAGCCTTCATCTTGGGTGAGAATGGCAGCACAATTGGAAGAGCATAGTCAATGTCACTTAAATGTGTACGTAAAAAGTTTTGAAATGGTGTATCTTTGGCTATGTGTATTTTCACCAAAAAAAAAAAAAAAAAAAAGCTGAGAATTCAGAGAGTTAAAATGTTGTGGGGTTGTTAACCAAAGTCATAAAACAGCATGTGTACTACTGTTACATGAGAAACTGTTTGTTCTGTAAGCCTTCACCTGAAGTACAATAAAATATTAATAAATAAATAAATAAAAATTTAAAAATCCGAAGAAAAAAAAATAAAAAACCATGAAAAAGTTTACACACAAAATGTAACAATCTTTGTTGGTTACCAGGGATGGGAGGGGTGGGAGGGAAATACTAAATAGGCAACAGATGAGTGGTATCTTGGGTGAAGGGTGAGACAGTACACAATATAGGGGAAACTAGCACAACTTGTACAAGGAAAGGTCATGGAAGCCCCACAGACACATCCAAACTCCCTGAGAGACTGAATTGCTGGGCGGAGGGCTCTGGGGACCATGGTCTCGGGGAACATCTAGCTCAACTGGCATAACACAGTTTATAAAGACAATGCTCTACATTCTACCTTGGTGAGTAGTGTCTGGGGTCTTAAAAGCCTGTGAGCGGCTACCTAAGATACTCCACTGGTCTCATCCCTTTGGGAGCAAGGGAGAATGAAGACAACAGGATACAAGGAAAAGACTAGTCCAAAGGACTAATTGTCCACAGCTACCAAGGCCTCCACCGGACTGAGTCCAGTACAGCTAGATGGTGCCTGGCTACCACCACTGACTGCTCTGACCAGGATCACAACAGAGGGTTCTGGACAGAGCTGGAGAAGGATGTACAGCATAATTCCAACTCACACAAAAAAAAAAAAAAAGACCAGATTTACTGGCCTAAAGGAGACTGGAGAAACTTTGAGAGTATGGCCCCCAGACACCCTTTTAGCTCAGTGGTAAAGTTACCTCCGAGGTTCACTGTTCAGCCTGGGAGTGGACAGCCCTGTAAAACTAAATGAGACTAATGAGGTACAGGAGTCCAGTGACAAGGGCCAGAAGGCAGAAGGGGACAAGAAAGCTGGTGATAGGGAATCCAAGGCTGAGTAAGGATATTGTTGATGTGTTGTGAGATTGTTAACCGTTGTCATAGGGCAACATTTGTAGTAACTGTTAAATGAGAAACTATTTTGTTCTGTAAGCCTTCATCGTAAGTGAGAATAACAGCACAATTAGAAGAGCGTAGTCAATGTCACTGAACTGTGCATGTAGAAATTTTTTAAATGGTGTATCTTTAGCTATGTGTATTTTCACCCCCAAAAAAAAAAAAAGAGGTTGAGAAGTTAGAGGGTTGATATGTTGTGGAGTTGTTAACCAATGTCATAAAATAACATGTGTACTTCTGTTTCATTGAGAAACTATTTATTCTGTAAGCCTTCACCCGAAGTACAATTTAAAAAAAAAAAAAAAAGTAATTCATAAAGGCAATGTTCTGCATCCTACTTTGGTGAGTAGCATCTGGAGTCTTAAAAGCTTGGGAGTGGTCATCTAAGATATAACTATTGGTCTCTTCCCATCTGGAGCAAAGGAGAGTGAAGAAAACCAAAGACTTAAGGGAGCAATCAGTCCAAAGGACTAATGGACCACACGAACCACAGCCTACATGACCCCGAGACCAGAAGAACTAGATGGTACCTGGCTGCCACTACTGACTGCTCGGACTAGGATCACAACAGAGGGTCCCAAACAGAGCAGGAGAAAAATGTAGAACAAAAAATTGAATTCACAAAAATGAACAGACTTACTAATCTGACAGAGATTGGAGGAACCCCCAAGACCACAGCCCTAAGACACCCTTCTGACCTGGAACTGAAGCCATTTCTGGAGACACCTTTCAGCCAAACAAACAGCCCCATAAAACAAACAATGACACTTAGCACAATCAATTACATCATATCAAAAGGATAACAATTTGCCCAAAAGCAAAGAGGAGAAGGCAGGAAATGGCAGAAAATCCAAATGAAAAGAAACAGGGAACCCAGGGCAGAAATGGGGCGAGTGCTAACACACTGTGGGGAATGCAACCAATGTCCCCAAACATTTTATGTATGATCTATCAAACTGGAAAACTAATTCACTCTGTAAACTTTCACGTAAAGCACAATAAAAATTTGAACGGGGGGTGGGGGGCGGGGGAGACCCCCACTGGACTTGATAATCTCTAGGTCCCCTTTAGTTCTAAAAGTCCAAAATTCTTCCATATCCAACGTAACAACATTCTTTCCCTTAAAAATGCATCACTTTTCCTGTATGTGTACTATTCTTTTAATTTACAATATGAACCCACAGCAATCATTTGTACAGGTTAACACCTAAGACACAATCAGCACACTATCAGTATGGGAGGTGGATGGTAAGTGAAAGTGCACAACCACGGACATCCTGGAACTCTAGAAGCAGCTGAAGCAAGCAATTCTCCACTCTGATGTTCAAACATTCTAGCATATAGCGTTTGACAAAGTTTAATAACTATCTGTTGAGTGGATGACTTACTGAAAGTTGCTCTACACACAGGCCCTGTCCCAGCCTTCCTTGTGTGTCCACTGTCCTGAACCACTATTTCTCGTTTCATTAAAGCTTCATGATGCCCATCCATTGTAATGAAAGGAACATGACCAAATATGATTTAACCTGCTTCCTCAGATAAACAAAGTGGAGTTTGTTCTTTACGTGGAATCCTTCCAATTGCTCTTTGGAAAATCATAATGTTAATTATCACTAACTGTACTCCTCCCATTCTACTTTCTCTTCAATGGCTTACATCACAAATGGAGCCACTGCCAACCCCCGTAAACTCTGAAATCCTTGGAAGTGGGTATGCAGTTAATCAGGAGTCAACCTAAACTCCATCCAAACCTCTTGGCAAAAGTCCTTCTAAAACTCGGTGTTTATTCTACTCTCATTTACATTCAATTGAATCCTCTAATCCCTCAGGGAGTTACCACACAAAATCTGCTTCTTCGTTTACTAAGAATTGTTTACAGAGCTCTCAGGTGCAAAGGTGAAGAAGCACAGAAGATAAATAAAAGCAAACTGACCCAAGCAAGTATGGCTTGATAGATAATGGACTTACTGATCATGTCTGTATAATATAAACTTCTGTTTCACTCACTGATATGTCCCCAGTGTCTGGAGGCATACCCAGCACACTGCAAGGGCTCAGCAGATACCTGCTGAGTGACAACACATGCCAGCCCCACCTTCTACTCATCGCTGCCAGCTGAGCACCGTGTTTTCCATACATTACCTCATTTACAGTATCGTCTCCATTTTTCTGGTGAGAAAGTTATGAAAGGTAGAATAATTTGTCTAAAAGTCAAGATCAAACTCAGGCTTTGACATTTTTGCACCCTCTATATCCCATCTACAGACTCTGGGTAGCATTTTAAGTCTATAACTGACAAAGCACTCCCCGACCCCAAATGTTTACCTAACACTGGCAATTAAAGAGATAATTTATACCTTAAAAATCTAGGGCAAGTGTAATTCCTCTCTCCATTTAAATCAGGATCATAATTGAAGTTTATCGGGCTTGGCTTCTCGGCAGTGTTGATCCCACAAATTACTCACCCTCTTTTCCAGGCTTCCCTCACACATTTCTCAGTTTCTCTTGCTGACTCTCCAGATGTCCACTGTGTTTTTCTTACTGGATCTTCTTCCTCCACCTGCCCCTTAAATTTTGTTTTCTCGACAATTCACTTTCAGCGCTGTGCTCTCCCACTCTCCCTGGGCAATCTTATTTGACTCTGTGGTTTTAACAACTATGTTATTAAAACCCAGATCCGGTACTCTACTCAGAGCTCCCTAATGAACTCTACATGCCAACAGTCATCTCCATAGCACATAAACTCACCTCTCTTCACATACACAATGCACAGATAGGACTCTCAAAAATGTTTTTCTTCCTGTGGTTCCTGCTTTAGTTTGAGGTATCATCATATAGCTGATCCTGCAAGCCAGTAATCTGTTGCCTCCTTCTCCCTTGCTATCAAAAGCCAGTTTACAAGTTAGGTCAAGTCCAGCTTCTAAACATCACTATCTCTCCTGACAATGACCTAATTTCTAATTCAGTATTGTCTCAATATTTCTTTACCTACTTTATCCTAACAACTTAATTATGTTCACTTCCAGCTACACACATCATCCAATTTATTCCCGACAATGCTTAGAAATGAATTTGCCATGTCTGATTCTACCTCTTATTTAAGACACTTCACTCTTGCCTATAGAATTCAAGGAATTTATTAGTGTTATTCAGACTTTCAACACAACACAGTGAGAGACACATTTTACACTGTGATGCAGCACCCAAACACATACATATATACATACACACATATAACTGAAACAACAAAACTCATCCTGACTCTAGGTTTGTTTTTAATGCTGGGTGCACCCCACCATGTTGATTTCACAATGCATCACAACCCACGGTCACAACTGTGCACAGGCTTTCGCTCATGTGCATCTCCTCGACCTCCGCAGTGCTCCTTCCCTCACACTTTTTTCTCAAGCAATTTAAAACTTCTTCCAATTTCTTCAAAACATCATGTTTCACTTATAGGGTATTCCCTCTTCCTGGAATGCCCTTTTCAGCTTTGTCCATCTGGAGAAACTCCTATTCGTCCTTCAAAAGCAAGTTTGAATTTTTACTTTCTTCATTATACTTTTCAGTATTTTTCAAATTTTCTAGGGTGGATATGTATTATTTTTATAACTAGAAACAAACTCAAACTTCAATGTCACTACCATACTCAGGAAACCGTTCTCAGGCACCCCTCCCCACTAAGAATTGCACTGATCATGCTGTACTATAATGTTTGTGCTATCAGTAGCTCATAAATTCCTCAGGATAGAGACTGCCACTGACCCGCTGTCTTAGAGCCTGACACTGTAACTTAGCCACATGGTACACACTCTAATGTAAGATTCAAACAAACAAAACCCATTTAGTATGGGGAAATCCTAGACTTCAAAGAACATACAACTGTATAATTAATCATGTATTAACAGAAGCATTATCATAATAAAACTCTCTACCCTTAGCCTCTGAACATTTCTGTCCCTTTGGCCCATTAAACTTACAATTATTCTTTAAAACAGATGAAAATTCACCTTAAATAAATGTAGTTTATAGATCAACTTAATCTAGAAATTAAGATAAGTAAAGAAAGAAGCCCTCCCCAGTTCAGTGACCAGGCCTGGTCAGCCTCCTTGCAGCCCCAGCTAAGAGGGCTAGGTGTTTAGCAGGGCATAGTGATCCCTCAGAGCTCTCTGATTCCATCTACCTCACCTACCAATTAGCACATTTCTATGAATAAAGTGTCCATTTTCTCCTCCCCAAAGTTGCCACTTCCTGACAGCACAGAATATACTTGTAACTGTATGCCAAGTTACAAACTACTATTTTCCTCCATCTTACTACCTCCGACAAAGCTTTCAAAATATATTGTCACAGAATAAGGAAAAAAGTATAGTTCATTAGTCCCCAACGGAGAAGTTGAAGCTCTCCAATGAAAAGATGGTCCTCAAGCAGCAGCACACACGGAAGAAGGCCCCAGGCTTGGACACTGAGGCCAACTCGGACACCTCCCTGAGCCCCAGAGAAGGGAGATGAAGAGCTCTGCCTTAACGTGGAAACGCTGCGTAAGAACAAAGTCAAATACCACTTGGAAAACAGCTGTGTAAATGTTCAAGATGAGTAATACTCACTGATTCGTTTCTTGAGCCACAGTATCTGCGAGGAGAGGTACAGACACGACATGGTCTCCAAATGCCAAAGTATCCAACTACATTTAGAAGGTGAGCTTTCCGTATTATCTACGGGGAAATTTTAGACTCTCACCCACCACTGCCTGTTCTACCTACAGTAGGCCCATGCTACAAATGAACACAGAGAAAAGGCTGCGTGGAATATATGCTCACTGTATTTCAAAGACATTAAAACAATTTAGAACTACCCACCATTCTAAAAATCACCCATGATTTGTGTACTACATATCCCCACCCCTAAAGATGCTTTATGGAGCCCTGGTGGCACAGTGGTTAACAGCGCGGCTGCTAACCAAAAGGTCAGCAGTTTGTATTCACCAGCCACTCCTTGGAAACCCTATGGGGCAGTTCTACTCTGTCCTATAGGGTAGCTTATAAGTCAGAATCAACTCGACGATAATCGGTTTGGTTTTTTTTTTTTTTTAAGATGCTTTGGATTCTATGACTCTGGAGGTGAGGATTATGACATGCTTCCCAAACACTAATCTAGTCCAACCCCCTCCCCACCCACCCTAATTATATGGTTATAGAAGCAATCACCATAAAGCAATGTTTCTCAAACTTGAGAACTGTCATTACCATTACCTTTCCCCTCCAAAATAGGTCGGAGAAGCCCAGTTTAAGAAACAAGCCCGTAAAAATAAGGAGACTCCAGTAAAGCCCTGAAGCCAGGAACGAAGACGAGGTGAGAACCCACGCTTTCTACAACCCTGACTCCTCACACTTCGCCTCCTTCAACAGGTTGCCTCTGCTTCAAACACGAATCCTAATCCTACACTTGTTCAGACAACGACATGAAGAGACGTGCCAATCAACTAACTGCACTCTGCCCAGCTGTTCAACAAAAGGAAACTTGTAAACAACAGCCCGATACTGCATATTCCAGGACAGATGTCTCCTGTGCTCCAAAATCTGCTCTGAAGGACAAAATCAAATCCTTATAGACTGAAGGGTGGAATGCAAGAATGGCAAAATAAGAATCACACTATCACACCACACACATGAAATCTTAGGACACAAAACAAGGTCATCTTCTGGATCCTGGTACTCTACTGTTTCGTAAGTCTCTAATGACTACCACAATAAAGCACAAGATGAAGAAAATGCTATGACCCTGGGTGCTTGGGGAAAGTACCATTCTGAAGAAGTTCACCATCTGACTGGCAAGCCACAGGAACACCAAGAGCTACCTAAACACACTGGTGCTGAGGGGCTGGATAGAGCACAGGTTCAGCACATTGGCAGGTGTGTCACATGGGTGTGGTGACTCACCGTAGAGACACAAATGTCTGCTGCAAGCCCAACACTGACTTGGCAACACACGGGCACCAACTCTTCACAAATAAATATGCTTTCAAATTGTCAGCTCAAGGCACAAAATATCTTACTTCAATTTCTATATTTAATTCAGTATGTTGGCCATGTTCTTCATCCCTAACTTACCGCAAATTTCCAGAAGAACAATCTATCGTGTTCTGGTCACAGTACTGAACACATTCATTAACCCCAACGGGCTCTGCTGCTCGCAGAGATTTCTGAACATCCACATATATCCTCCCACCAGCTGCCAGAAGAAACCCTGAGCAAATGTGTAGGCTTCCCACTTTGGAAAACAGAGTCAAACTCTGTGCCTAATAAACTAAAGTCAAAATGCATAGCATGAGGGCCACCAAAGCTCTCCTTTCTTCACTGAACATCAGAGTAGTTCTTTAGGGTGACTTTCTTCAGATGTAAAAGAAAAAACAATTCTCAACACTGACAATTAAACACAGAATACTGCCAAACCAAAACACCTTTATAACATTTTTCTTTTAATAAAATCACTATAATTACCTTAGATAATTACAAAAGAGAATCTGTAATCTAGGCAATTGTCAGTTAGAGATCACACACGGTTAAATAATGGCAGTCCTTAAGAAAATTCCAAGTAAGGTAGACTTATCTACTTGCTTATTCTAATTAAATAAAATTCTGAACTTAATGCACACTCACCAATCACAACTTAAAAAAAAAAAAAAACAAGGTGGGGAAGCTCAAAGTAGTTTCCTATAAACCAGCAGTGGTCATGGTTGATTAAACTAGAACAACTTGTCCCCAGTTTCCTCAAGGTAACAGCTGCATGCAAGAAAGGAGTCACTGTAAAGAAAACAAGTAACATCCACCCAAATATAGATAACTTGTAGGTCACCATTTTCAAAATGGTTAAAAAAAAAAAAAAAAAACTAAATTCAACTCTCTGTGAAGTCCATAATTGAAAACACAGTAGAAATCTTTTCTTTGACCAAGAAAGGTGAGAATATCCATTTATAAACTGGGGGAGTGAGGGGGCAATGATATTCATTCCATGGACCAAAGATGATACTTACATATCCTATGGCAAAGACTAAAAAAGTTGCAAAAAAAGTCTTTCAATTGTTCCAATAAATGCAATACTGTTTTCTGCTTGTATTATGCCTATCTTCTTCACACTGATATTTCCAACAACCAGCAGTGCCCAACTCAACCTTTCCCTTCAATTTTACTCCTCTACACCACTCACTTTCTCTCTCTGCTCATGAATCTTTTCCTCCTTCCTTGGAAGAAAGGGCTCTGATATGAACCCTCATTTCTCTTCTCTCCCTCCAGTCTCTCACTTGGTGGTCCATTCACTCCCAAAACTGCAACTATCACCTATGAGCAAATAACCCCTCAAATCTTCTATCTCAAATCCGGTGTCTCTCCTGAGATCCAATTTCTGCTGGGCATCTTCACCTGTATGTATCCAGCTGGCTTATCAAACTCAA
Organism: Dugong dugon; assembly: GCA_030035585.1. Lineage (NCBI taxonomy): Eukaryota > Metazoa > Chordata > Mammalia > Sirenia > Dugongidae > Dugong > Dugong dugon. The sequence continues at coordinate 30,605,675 of CM057478.1, read as the reverse complement.
CTCGTTCAAGACAGCTTCACTATCCTGCCACTTGGGTCTCCTTTGACTTCTGCAATATGATAGATGTAGTTTGGAAGTCATATGATGATGTGATCACTTCCATGATGGGATCTGCTGTGAGCTGTCAATCAGTTGAAAGGGAGTTTCCTTGGAGGTGTGGCCTGCATTGAATATGAGTGGACTTCTGGCAAGGCTTGTGGGCTTTTACTTGCTCTGGATCCTGCAGATGGCTCCTGTTCATCTGACCTCCGGTTCTTGGGATTTGAGCTAGCAGTTTACCTGCCGTCTTGCCTGCCAATCTTGGGATTCGTTGGTCTTCACAGCCTGTGAGCAAGAGTCCTGCTGTTTGATCTGCCAATCTTGAGTTCACCAGCCCCTGTGGCTAATGAATCAGAAGTCTCCAGGCTGACCAAGGACTTGGGATGTTCCAGCCTCTGCAACCACGTGAGTCATTTCCTTGAAATAAATCTTTCCCTGTATATATTTACATGCTTTACTGGTTTTGTTTCTCTAAAGAACCCAGCCTAAGACAAACTCTAACAAGAGGACTGGTCAGTCTTGACATCCCACTAGGCTAAAACGAGCCACCCTAGAGGCAGACGGAGGACCTCTTTACCACCAAGAAATAAGAGCTAGGAGTGGAGCACATCCTTTGGACCTGGGATCCCCACACTGACAACCCCCTAGACCCAGGAGACAGAAAGAAGGAGCTGTTACACCAGAGATGGCTAGCGATGGCAAAAAGCAGCAGCAGAGAAAAGGCAGCAGCAGAGGCAGCAGAACCAGGAGACCAGCAGGAGAGATGGTACAGTGGGCTTCCCAGTTCACAGAGTAAGAAAGCTGAACATCTTTAGGCAGGAGGCTTGCTGGCAGAGTAGGGTACCTCCAGGCACTTGGCAAAGCTAGGCTCACTGACCCACAGAGCTAGAGAGCTGGGCACCTTTGGGCCAAGGCTTACTGGTGGAGTAGGGTGCTTCTGGGCACTTATTGGTGGAACTAGAGAGCTTTGTTAACACTTGCCCTAACAGGGCAGAGGTCAGGCCGACCCAAGAGGTCCAAGAGGCCAAAGGGGCCAAGGGGCTGAGGGCCAAGGAGAGGACTGCCTGTGGGCACGGCCGAGATGCTGTCCTGACTGAAGAACTTTATCCTGAGTCGTTCCTGAATTGTAACCTGTTACTTTCCTAATAAATCCCACAATCCGGAGTATTGTCTGTGAGTTCTATGTGGCCATTGCAACGAATTATCAAATCCAGGAAAGAAGTAGAGAGTGCCGTGGAAGGGATGGCTGGTGTCAGAATTGGTAAAGAGGCTGAAGAGAGGATGTATGTCTGACTTCAGCTTCACAGGAATCAGCCTTGGGCTGTTGATCTTGACTCTCCTCTTCCTGAAGTTAGAGGAGGTCAGGCGCCCCCACCACGTCACCATTTTTATAACTTCCCACTCACCTCCACACCTACAGTATGTTTTCTTCATTTCTTTCTGGCTCTCTACTGCTCCTAATGCCACTATGACCATCTTGGATCCTTTCCTGCAATTTACCTTTCCGATGCACCCTACGTGCTGTAGTCGGTTTAATTTTCCTGAAGATCAATGTGGGGGCAGTGCATGTGAGCAGTTAAAAGCAGGGTCTAAGGAGTCTGAGAGCCATGGGTTAAAATGGTGACTGCCACTTTAGCAGCTAGGTGACCTTGGGTAAGCCCTAACAGCCTATTTATCAGTCTTAGTTTTTCCATCTGTAGAAACAGAAATTCCTGGATACAAAATGTAAAATGAACGTACAAAAGTCAATTTCATTTCTAGATTCCAGTAACAATCAGTTAGAATATATAATTAAAACAGTGACACTGTCACAAGGGCAGACAAGTTGGCCAATGGGACAGAGCAAAGAACTCCGACACAGATCCAGGCAACCTGGAGGTGTGATATCTGACAGAGCAGTACTGTAAACCAGCCAGGATTAAAGAATGCTGGGTGGTACAAACGGTTAGTGTGCTTGGATACTAACCAAAAGGTTAGAGGTTCGAGTCTACCCAGAGGTGCCTTGGGAGAAAGTCCTGATGATCTACTTCTGAAAAATTTGCTACTAAAAAACCCTATGGAACACAGTTCTACTATGACACACATGGGATCACCCTGAGTCAGAGTCCACTCCACTGCAACTGGCTTGGCTGGCTACTTAATAGATAAACGCTAGGGAAACTGGGTTCCATATGGAAAATATGAGCAATCAGTTCCTTTTCTCACACAAGACACAAACATTTATTTGGGGCAGATTAAAGACTTAAATGTAGGCAACAAAACTTTTTATTATTTAAAGGCATAGAAAGCTGCCTTTATGGTCTTCAGATAAGGAAAACTTTCTCAAATAAGACATAATCGGTCATGACCCAGAGTTTGGAAAACACTGTCCAAGAGAAGCTAGCATAGCCCTTTCTAAGTAGAAGGACTCAGCCTGCAGTTATCAAATATAACTGCATTTTTCCATTCATCTGAAAGGCAAATATCCCAATGGCAAAGTATCCTAACATATGACACATTGTTCAAAAATTCAAGTATATATGTAATCATAATAAAATTCTTCTCTTTCCCTACTCACAACACTAAAGATTCAAATAAGCCCTACTTTTCTTGGTAAATAAAAAAAAAGTTTCTTTGAAAGATACACAGTGTTTAGGTATAAACAGCTCTATCTATGAGTCATGGAAACTCTGGTGGCACAGTGGTCAAAAAGTCAGCAGTTCGAATCTACCAGGTGCTCCTTGGAAACTCTATGGGGCAGTTCTACCTATAGGGTTGCTATGAGTCAGAACTGACTCGATGGCAATGGGTTTCGCTTTTGTTTTAGGAGTCATAAGCACAAACATATGACCTCTGAATATATAAAAATCTAAAAGCAGCCAACATTAAGTTAATGGATTTACTTCTAAGGAGAAAAAACCTCAAATACATCCTTTTAGTGCTAAAAAGTGCACTTAAAGAAAAAAAACAAGTGTCAAAATTCTCCAAGTAAAACAGTGATTCAGGGATGTGGGTGAGAAAATCTATCTGAAATACAACGGGATATTTAAGATGATGTTGGAACACAGACAAGTGTCTCACTAGCCAGGAGCTATGAACACAACAAGGCCGTCAGCGAGGACAAGCTGGTCCTCCTCACACCAGAGAGAGCGTATAGATGGTGCCAACGGTCTCTCTCTGTAAAGCTTGTTGTAGCTGCCTCTAGTGGGTCCCCAAACTCATGGTGATCCCTTGCACAACAGGATCAGACCGCTTTGACCCATAGGGTTTTCACTGTCTGGTTTTTGGAAGTAGATCACCAGGCCTTTCTTTCTAGTCCGCAAGCTCCACTGAAACCTGTTCAGCATCATAGCAACCTGCAAGTCTCCACTGACAAATTGGCGGTGGCTGCAATGAAGCACACTGGCTGGGAATTGAACCAGGGTCTCCCACATGGAAGGCAAGAATTCTACCACTGAACCACCACTGCCTCCCTCTAAAGCTTACAGCCCTATAAACCTGTTCATCAAAGGCAAAGTTTTCACTCCAAATGATCATACGTGGGCCTGGTTTCAAGTTCAACTCCCTTCTCACCACAGGCCATGAGGCACAGCCGACGCACCTCCATCCTTCCTCAGCTGTGGGGCTGTGTCTCACCTGCCATTTTACTCCATGACTCTGACCTCTCTCAGAGGGGTTTGAAAAGCATAAAGAGATGCAGAGGGAGCAGAGCACTTGAGAGCAGAGCTCTAAATCACAAACCTGCCCACGCTACCAGTCTAGGGTTCTTCCCTCACCATTCTCCCTGCCTCTCTCCACTCTCCAGTCTTCAAGGGAACCATGGGGCGACTCAACTAGCAGGCTTCTTCTGAAGAACTGAAGAACTCAGTGTGCTGCTAGTGAACAGTTAAGTATCTTACAAATATATTTTAATGTTCCCAAAGGGGAAGAGGAACCAAGAAAAGCGAACCACCAGATACTGTCAAGCACAAATTAAGGGTCCAAAACAGTGAAGCCCAAGTAGCCGTGCGGTGGAGCTGCCATGAGTCCATCTGCTGGGGGCCAGACAGGGAGAACCACATCAGGTGGGGTGGGGTTGGCCCCTACGCAGGTCTTCCCTCAAGTCCATCAAAGCACAAAATGAATCCACACGGCCATCAATAGCATGTACATCTGTGACTGGTGCATATGTGTGCACATGTACAAATCTGTATGGCTTTTTGTGTGCTGAAGCAAATGGGAAGGGAGTTCAGATTTTTTTTTTTTTTTAAATAGAAGTTTCCTATGCTATGCATGTGCTAAAAGGCTCCAAGAGAAATTCCTAAAATATTCAAATGAAATTTCATTCTGGAGAGACCAAAGAAATTCTCAAAACAGGTCCTATTACATAGACTTTTTGTTTTAACATTTTGAGAATCCAGTGTCAGAATATATTCTGCCACCCAACAACAAACGCAAAGTCATAAAAAATCAATTCTTCAAAAAAGAATTCTTTCAAAGATGTATATGCCTGACTCTAAGAAATGAAGCCTACTTTGCACCAGGAAGCAGTGGCCTAGGCATCCATCATCCTCCCTGGTACTGTCACAGTGACCCCTCAAGCCAGCCAATTATGCCACTGTCCTCTATATTCTCTTTGCAAAAAGCTTTCCTGAAATCATGCAAGATCTTAGCCTGATGGTACTTTCACTGGCAGATTTCAAACCAATCTATTCTAAACAACGCCACATTAGAAGTCTAGAAATTAAAAATTCTTGGAAGAAAAAAACAAGATCATCTATTCAAAGCAGATGTAACCAAGACGCTTAAGAAATAATACTTTTTAAAAAGTAATGACATTAATTCACCAATATGCAAAGGGTTATTTAGACGGGCCTGAATTTCCTCAGTGTATACAACATTCACAAAACACAAAGGAGAGCAGCCATAAAGGACACACACAACAAAAGCAGGCAGGGAGGAAGAGGCACCTGGTTGCCATGTCTGATCCCTACAAGGGGTGACTCCCACAGATTTGTACCTTGAAATTTTAAAAGCAGGTAATTTCCAAGTTTTTAGTACTAAGGACTTAATTTCAATATCCTACACCATCCTCTAATTTTTTTTAGACACAATTGAAACTATGAGGTGATGAGTGATAGAGCAGAAGTTATTTAGAGAATACTCTGGAACCATATCTCAGAAAACAGCCTGCAAACAAGAGACTAAGCTTCTAACACTCCTTTCCAGAAAGTTTTCTGCTCAAATCTGATCCTGAGTAAAGAAAATTCTACAAATTTCTCCTCTCTAGTAAATCTCCACCACCACCCCCGGTCTCTCTCTCCCTCTCCCTAGTAGGACAAAACAAATCCTTGTTTTCTTAGCTGGTTTGTACCATCAGGACTGACTTTGCACATCTGAGGCTCATCTCCTAAAGAAGTCAGCAGCTCTCAGGGACAAGGACAATGCTGTGGCTCCTCCTCTTGGGTATCGTAAGGGCAGATGCTGTTCAGTTTAACCCCTTCCTTGCCCCCATCCACCAGGACTCTTCAGTAAGCTCCAGATTCTTACAGCTTGAGCTCCACGGCTTCCCTCGAAGCCTCCGGCCTGCTCACTCCCCAGAAGCTATCTCCGTTCCTGCCTCCAGCCTCCCCCCCCACCCCCCCCCACCCCCCGCCAATCGTCCAGCCCTTCTCACTTCTACAGTGTGAACTTGCCTGTCACCTGGCTCCCTGTCACTGTCACTGAGTACTCTAGTCTCTCTGCTTCTTTCATTAGAAAATATGAATTTTCCCTCTGGCTAGAAAGTTTCCCGATGTAGAGTATTTCAAATTAAATTTGTTCTTAGTCAACAAAAAACAAACAGATACCTGAGTTACAGGGCAGTCTAGTACTCCCTCTTAGTCAATGAGATTAGAAGCACAGATTTTTCTAATTCCTAAGATAAACTTCCCTTCTTCGGCACCAGAGCCAACACCATACATAAGGGTGCCAGCTACTTGCCTGCCCAATCTACCTACCTGTAAGAATGTCATGAGGGCGGCATCTGACCTCCTCTAACTTCACAAGGAGGAAGGCGACTCAAGATCAAAAGCCCAAGGCTGATTCCAGTGAGGCGGAGGTCAGAAATGCCTCCACCCTCCAACCTTTTTTCCAATTCTGACACCAACCATCCCTCCCCCGACACTCTCTACTTCTCTGCTGGGTTCAATAATTTGCTGCAAAGTCTCAAAGAACTTATGAACTGTATTTTCAGTTAAGTAGTTTATTAGGGAAGTAACAGGTTACAATTTAGGATCAGAAACAACTCAGAGTACAGTTTTTTGGTCAGGACAGCTTCTCCTCACCCTCTGTTGCAGGGCCCTGTTGGGGGGCTTCTGCTGCCAGGCCCTGCTGGGGACCTTCTTAGGCAAGTGTTACAAAGCTCTTTAGCTCCACCAATAAGTGCCCAGGAACCCCACTCTGCCAGTAAGCGTCAGCCAGAAGGCTTTCAGCCTTCTTGTTCCATGGGTAGGTTGCAAGCCTAGCACCACCAAGTACCCAGAGGCACTCCACTCCAACAGTAAGCCTGCTAGCCGAAGGTGCTCAGCTTTCTCACTCAGTGGGCCAGGAAGCACACCGTGCCGTCTCCCACCTGTCTCCTGGTTCTGCTGCCTCTGCTGCCAGCGTCTCTACCACCTTCTCTTGCTGTCCCTCTGGTGTTACAGCTCTCTCTGTGTCTTCTGAGTCTAGGAGGCTCCCAGCACAGGGATCCCAGGTTCAAAGGACATGCTCTACTACCAGCGTTTCTTTGTTGATGGTCGTGAGGCACCCCTCTGCTCTGGGACTGGCTCTCTTTTAAGTCTAGCTTGATGACAAAACTGACTGATCCCCTTGTTAGGGTTCTATACACTTTATTTGCATGGTCCCACATCCCCAAGGGTGCCATGCATCTTATTTACATTATTAGCTAGCTATCCAATCCCACTGGTGGGCCACAAGCACCTCATTTGCATAGTCCTCACCTAGTTATTCGGTGGGAGTTACAAAGACTATTGCTAGAAAGGCCATATTAATTCACTGCACCACACTACCACATGTGGAAAACTCTTTCAGCAATACTTTCCCCACCCCAGGAAGCTACTGGACGTGTTATGCCCCTTTCAACCTGGTTTTGCAAGCAAGAGATATATATTTATTAGGAATACTGTTCTGAAGAGTAAGGAACACCCTTTTTCACATGTAAACATACACAAATGGGATGAATTAAGAGAAGCAAAAAGCAATGCCCTATGACCAAGATACATTACAAGGCATGTCTGCACATGAAGCATGTGGACAAAGAGCCAAAATGGGTGTAGAGCATGAACCTACTGTGAAAACAGAGACTTGTACTGGAGGACAATGCGAACAAAACCTGTGCAAATTTGTAACAGCTCTAACTGCTCCCATGTCACTAACAGGAGTGATATGCAAAGATAAATCAACCAGGCTGAACAGGACAGTGTTACAGACTCCGGGGACAAGGACACATTTTTAGTAGAACTTTCAAATTCATCAAAGCTGAGTTGAAATACAAGAAAACAAAGATAACAGACAGTTTAAATCCAAAATCAATAATAGCTCACTTAGGTGTTTTATCAAGGAAAGTAGTTAGATAATTTTTATGCTCCTGCATAAAACAGTAACCAGACTCAGAAGCAGTAAATACTGCTGTGCAATTTTTTAAATTACAAGTAGAATAAACGCTACACTCTACTGAGACCTTCCACATCAAAAGACAGAAAGTAGCAGAATTTATCCTAAGATAAATGTCCATGCCCAGAGTATACACTAATTATAATTTTCCCTGAATTATAACTCTGAACAGATTTAAAATCTGCAAATGGCTGCTCATCTGAACTTCTTGTGTACGACAGACTTCTACTGCCAAGAATAGCTGTGCATTCAAACATTCTTTGGGTACATAAGGCTATAAGGACATCTGCCACTCTGGACCACAGGCTGATACTACATGCTCTGCACCCTGTCCCACCCTCATCACAGTACTCCCATCCTTACTCGACTTTATCTGACCCAGTGGCACAAGAATGGGCATAGTGTGTGTATTTCAAGACACACGTTTAACCTCTATTTCCTGGGCAAGTCAAGCTCAGTGGGGGCCAGCTTTTAATAGTAGATTCCTTCCCAGAGAAAGAAGATTTTATCTATTTTGGCTTGTTTTGTGAAAGGAAACCAAGTTTAAAGCCCGAGGTGTCTAGATGTGGGGAGGGATAAGAGTTCCCTCATTTAACTTGTGTAGCACCAGCTCCGTGCCAGGCACTGGGAAGTGCTTTCTCAATACAACCTTATTTACTTCTCCTAACATCCCATGTGAGATCTGATTCCCATTCCTACTTCAGATAAGGAAACCAAGCATGGAGAGGTAAACACCTGCCCACCTCACCACACCTCAGAAACAGGCAGTCTGGCTTCTGGGTCTATCTCTTCAATCACTCGCTGCATGAACACCAAGATTCACTTTACCTGTCACAACAGAAAGAAATGTAGCCAGAGTTATTAGTGCCTGTAACGTACAAATCTAGATTACTATCCCTTTTCAGACAACCTGCAAAACAAAAGGTTTTGCCAGCCTATCAGGAAAAACCTGCAGCCCAGGAGCCAGCAAGTGTTCCAACTCTTTAGTGGACGTAGACAGGAGCACACGTGACCCAGCCAGTTGTTCAGGTGAAAGAATCAGAGAGGAAGTGGGACAAACCACCCAACACAGGTGAGAGCATCAGAGAAGCAGTGGGAAAAACCACTGAACAGCAGACACCAGAAAGCCTCCTCTCAACTCTGGGAAAGGTAGAGTGATAGCACTTGGCATTATTAAGGGAGGCAATGGTGAAGAGGAAAGGGTCAACAGGAGACCTAGGTCACAGCTCAAGTTGTACCTCTGACTCTAAGCAAAGCCCAGCCTCTGTGGGTTTCAGGTAAACTAAGCAGTCATACATTCACGACGTCTGAGGTACTACCCCTGGAAGCAACTCCTCATCCTTTCAAGGCACCACTATTTCCCATAAACCCTAACCTCCAAACACGCCTTTACCAGTGCCTGACCCTGCACAAAATGCAGAATGACCAAGTATCCTGAACTATCCCTACCCTCCTCCACACTGGACAGGCTGTTCCAACTGCTAGAACCAAGAGAACAATGATTACAAACAACATACGACAATTCCCCACCTTACGTTTGATATTCCAGGAGCCTCTTTACTAAATTCAAGAACCACATTATTTAAAAAAAGAGAGATCATAAAAACTAAAAATAGACTGGCCTAGCATATGTTCTTGAACAAGTGAACAGCAAAGTGCACATGAATTTTGTTTTGTTTTTGAGGATCTACAATTAGAACCACAATGCTTTTTAACAAGTTTATGGTAATTTTAAAAGGGCCTCTTTCTAACTGCATTTCATACATGGGATAAGAAATCCTTGATCAGCCCCTAGTTAGGCATGACAACATGCTACCAGATTCTTGTTTCAAAAATTGGGACCAAGAGATGAGGGGGAAAGGCAGAGGATTCAGACTTCAGACCTTACATTTAATATCACCCATACTCACCCAGAGGCATCCAGAGACAGACAGCCCCTGCTGAGACTCTCCCTGGGGAAGTCCTCCGGGGGAGGGTGCCCCCGCTAGGCCTGAAGGCAGGATCTGGCCGGGCAGTACAGCCCCATGGTCAGGCAGTACAGCCCCATGGTCAGACTGGGGCACAGGGCTGTTGGGGGTGGGGGGGTGGGGTGCCACCTGATGGAGGCTAGAGCTGGGTTTTCACACAAGGAGTACCTTTATCTCACTCCCCAAGATCGGGTATCTGACCTGCAACCACTCCTGCGCCCCCTTGCGAAATGCCCTCCTTCCTTGCAGCCATCCAGGCATCCCTGCACTGCCACTAAGGTGCTATGGAATCTAGGGCAAGGCACTCGCCTCTCAAGAGCCCCTATCTTTGCCCCTGTAAGATGGGATGGTGACACCCACCACCCAGGGCCACATGCTGTGAGAAGGGGTGCAGCACTTTTGAGGAAGCCAGCTCTCCTTCCCACTCGATGAGGACCCTGGTGCACAGTCCCCTCCTCCGGTCCACCCCATGGCTGCCTGTGGGGCATTATCAGCCTTCCAACCACAAAGACCTTTGACTTGCTCAACTCCAGCTGCCTCCACACCTCAATCCACATCTGCAACCCACTCTGCCCAAAAGCCTCACCCGGACCTTATCCGCCACATCTCAAACTCCAGTTCAACCATCACTGGCCTCTATCTCCCACTTTTCCTACCATCACTCTAGTGTACTTCATAAAGACAGCCAGTCCCTGATGTTTCCCTTTCTTCTGTACTTTCCGACCTGGTCCCTCACTGGCAAACCTTCACGCTTCCTTGTCTTTCCATCATACCCTCTCCATATATCACTGAACGTAAATGCCTCCAACCTTCAGTTTCTGAACTCCAACAGAGGGGACGAAGATACTGAAGCCTCACCAGGCAATGCAGACAGCCGTATCCACAATTGTGGCCCCACACTGGGCCCTCATACCAGCCTCATGACCTTCCTCACGCTTCTGCCCCTCAGTCCACAATGCTCAAAGTAACACTCAACATACCAGAGTGTCTCTCATACACAGCGTACCCAAACTCTACCACTTCTCCTTCCTCAACAAATGACTTGCCAACCTCGGCCCAGAAAAAAAAAGCCAATTCCCAGGTTCTCAAGCCCTCAGCTTCAACACTGACAGCCTTCTCCAACCAACAGCCATGTCCACATCCTCATCCCTTTCACTTCTTTTCCTCTTGAGGAGCTGGGATTCTTCTGGTCTAAAGTTAATCCTTCCAATTAATCTCTTCCTTTCCTGTCTACTGTGGGATCCTCATCAATTATTCCTACCAAACTTTTGTATTTCTAAAAAAACAAAATATCCAAATCCATAATAACCCCCACATGCTACAAACATGCCTATGGAATTAACCCATGGTCCAGCCCACATACACTGTGCCCCTTGGTCTGCCCCAGCCTCACCTCCTCTTTAGTACCTAACTGCCTACTACATGCAAACCCATACCACACTCTTCTCTAGCCAGCTCCCCCCTCGTCTCCGTTGCACCCTCATTACCTCTGCATGCAGTAAAGTCCATCTGATCAATTCCTAACTGAACCCAAAGAGCTCAGTCCAGGGGCCCCTTCCCCCAGACGCTTGACAACTGCCCTGGGCTAAGGTCATCACTCCTTCCTCAGCCACCAATGTGCCATATGTTCACTTCTGTGACATTTCTTCTGTCATATGCCACTTCTATCTCTGCTAAAACGCCATCGATTGTACCACTAAAAAAAGTTCTCAATTAATTGACACAAAGCCCTTGTGACAGTCCCATGTGATGTGCGAACGGGTTATGTGAGCTTCTGCTTCTCTCATCTATTCCAAGGGAAGTGGCCATTTCCTATCTTGTCTTCAGTGGCAGTCCTAGAGTGTGACAGGGCTCCTCAGTTATAGGTTATAAAGTGCGGTAGGCTTCATTTATTAATGGGCACCATCCTTCCTTAGCTTCCATAGTGCACTTAGCCGATGCTCTGCCAGAACTTCAGAACTGGAGCCCTGGTGGCGCAATGGTTAAGCATTTGGCTACTGACCAAAAGGTCAGCAGTTCAAATCCACCAGCTGCTGAATAAACAGAGCAAATCTCAAGAGTCAGAAAGTATCTTCAAGGTCATTTAGGTCAGTGGTTCTCACACTCTTCAGACTACAGTGTACAGTCAGACCACACTGCATAGTCAGAAACATGATTTACGTCATTGCCAAGTACACACCACATCCATGCAAAACAAACATTTATAGAAACAATATTTACATTTACTATATCTGGCACACTGATACTTTCTATTCTTTTAAATACATTTTTAAAAAGCTAACAAGAATGTGCTGTGATACCCTCTGCCCCACCCAAATGCTGATCTAGCCAATGTTTGCCAAACTGCGTTCATTTAAATACCATATGTGTATGTTTTGCCATAACCATGCATTCATTTCTTGCACCATTATTTATCTAGTACTTTCTTTAAGTGAACAACTTTCTTAACTTGTATAAATGAAAAGTTCCCTTTTATAATAGCACTATAATAAATGGAAAACAAGTGTCACTCTTCATACACAGATATAACTCTAAAATGCACCCTTTTCCCTACCTTCCAGTCCCTTCTTTAGACCTAACTTGGAAACACCCTAATGTGCTTCCCCCAGTCTCTCCCCATTCCACTTCAGATGAATTCTGAGGCCCTTCTCCCTCTAGCCACACAGAGCTCACAGCATACTCCAGAACTGCAGACAGGGGTGTGCCTCTCTGCCCCACCCATCCAATCACCACCAGGTACCTGCACAAGCAAACACTCGCTCACCCAGCAAGATGCAGCTCAAACCTGTCTCAGTTTTATATAACCCTGTGCCAATCTTCTAATCCTTTCCAAACCCTTAGCCGTCTATTATCAAGTCTACCTCCACAGGTAGGCAGGCAGTTCCTCAAGGTCAAGAACTGTATCTTGGCTCGTTGGCAACCCCAACACTGGAGCACAATGCCCAACACACAGGGGGCATGCGATGGTGCAGTCACACCACAGTCACAACGCCTATCTGACTCCCTGGCCTCAACTGCATGCTCCTGACCAGAGGGAATGACTGTCACCTACGCCCATACAGATGGGTTTTCACTTAGGCAGTAACTATGTGCATATTCCCAGAGATTATACAAAGAAAAAAGTCTCCTTAAGACTTTCTAAACCATAAAACCAGCATATACAGTTCAATGACAGAATCAAACACTTCCTTTAAAATGTAAATTAAAAGGGCAAGGTAAATTAAATATTAATGCTAATGTTCAAGAAAAAAATTTCAGTGATCTATCAGAAGTCATACTGTGGACTCTAAATCTGTTCAAAGCAAACCTACTGAAGCATCAGAACAAGGATCTTATTATCTTAAGAAAAAAAAGAATCATAAACTACCATATTACAGAAACCCTCAAACCAAAAGTTGAAATCAAAAATGTAAGCCTTATAAATGACCCAAGTACAAAAATATCTTCCAAATAATCTTCAAGTATGCCTTATTAAAAGCAGGTATTTAACTGCACAAAGTTAGTGAATTTAACATTTTAAAGAGAAGCTAAACTGTAATGAGGATGACAGTACCCTAAAATCATTTTCAAAGTCAAAGGCTATACTGGAAAAACAGGGAGGACCCCAGCTGGCAGGGCAGGTGGAAAGCACTGCTCAGTCAGCAGTTGAGTCCAAGTGAGTCCAAGTGAGTCCAAGTGAGTACAAGCAGGAGGCACAGGAGCCCCTTCCTAATCCCCATCCTGCCTCCGGCTGCTTCTATGAACACAAGCAAAACTGCACGTCCCAGACATAACATGCCATCTGCGCCTTTTGTATGTGCCCATATCACCATTTTATTGAGCTCTTGTTAGCAACTAGCAACCTCTTAAACTAGCTTAATTGTTTCATTCTTTGCGATTTCAAATCAGCAAGTGAAAAGGGAAATCCAAGAATAGAAACAGTAATAGAGACAAGGAAGCATAACAGGGTCAATGTAAACAAGGAGCTCTTAAAATTGGTTATTTAAAAAAAAATTATATACTTTATATGCATGCACACATATGTTACACACACATATATGCACATACACCTTCCATATTCTGTGGTACAGGGAAAACGGCATGCATGCGCACGTACAGGCACTCGTTTATCCTCACACTAATCTCAGAAGCTGAAACAGAGGGCAAGTGACGCACTCAAAGTCACAAGGATAGGGCAGAGCCAAACTGAGAAGAGTGCAGTCTTCCTGCCCCAGTTCTGGCTCCTTCTACTGCACTGCACCCTCCTACTTCACCCCCATGTGACTCCTGCCTAAGCAAGATCTGTGTGCTTTATATCAAGGTGATTTTTTTTCCCATGGAATTTTTCAGAGGCAGGCCTAATACTTCAATTTGAAACATATGATTACATGACAGGTAAATATTTATGTAGTTGCTAAATGTGTCATATTTCCCCCATGTTAAGGAGAAAGTAAACTGTTGACAATAAAGTGAGATAATTCTGACTTTCTCCATCCCTGTTTTCTTCTTTATCTCTATGCCCAAATTTTACATCACGCCATTAACCTGAGACCTCTAATTAAGAACACTATTTCAGTTATTTAGCTAACCAGAAAACTCCTGAAACCAACTTCCAGCTAAAGAACATGCCATAAATTATTTTTAATCATTTTAAATTCAAATATCTAAGAAATCCACGCACAAACCACATTGTTACATACCTCTTTTCAAACTTAAACTTATTAGAAACATTGTGGGACGTGGAATAGTTCTCAGTATTCATCAAACTTATTTTCTAGCTCCATGAACCACTTTTGTTTTCTTGTATTATTGGTTCTACATAATTTACCCCCAATCTACTAACAGCTATTGCCATCTAATTTTGCTGACAGAAATACAAACTATGCTAAATTGTTATCTTTCTTACAAGGAAAATGAGCACAGGTGATAAGAAAGGATGCTGGCTTAATGCCAAAGGATGGAAAAGCAGTATAAACATCTCAGAAGAGTTCTACTTTTGGGACAGGTAGACTCAGTGAAGGTACCCAAAACAATTATGTCATTTTATATAAATTCAAGTATAGATATAAACTGATCAAGTTAATCACTTCATCTTCCTGGGGCTCTTTATATCTTACAGACAAGAATTCATCACAGGAAAAATTAAGATATTTGAACTAGCCCAGAATATAATTAAATTCTACCCCAACAAAGTTCCCAGAAAATCCCAAAATATGCCTCAATTCTACAGCACACGCCTGATTACTCCCAAGACCCACCCAACGCTGGGTTAATGCATAAAGGCTGAATTTCATTGAACTGCAAAAATAAACCAGGAAGTAGCCCATGGTTCTAGTCACAGAAGTGGTGGCTGGCTGTTTGTAATACTCAGAATGACCCTCAAAATCCAAAGATCCAAATACCAGATTAAGGAAAATAAACAAAATCCATGGACCAGAAACGCAATGTCCTGAAATGACTCAGGGCGAGGTGGGTGAGGTGTTTCTGTCAACCTCCAGAAAGGTCAGGTTGGTTGCAAGAACACAATCTCATTCCACTTTAGCCTCTCATTTCATACCAATCTTAAATGGCCTCCTGATAAGCATGTATCAGCAGTGTACTCCTGCTGAAAACAACTGCAAAGACACATGAAGCCTGAGACACCTGCGGCACTGAAATTTCCAGGATAAACATGTTTCGAGAGCTCTCAGGTAGGGCTGGGAGAATCACAGGACTAGGAGAAGCCTCTCAAAAGGATTCAACTTCTCTTCCAAGGCGCTGCCTCCAGGCAAGTTTCACTCAAACCTGTAATTTACACTGTATTTTCCCCTAGTCACGGCAGGCCCAGGAAGAAACTAGCATTGGGACTCACTGCAAAGTGAGGAGCATCTGGGTAGACCTGTGAGGTGAGCAGGAACCTCAGCAGATGCGGTGACAGTAACCCAGAAGAGAGTTAACATGGCACAAATAAAGGTGCATACAGGTGCACACTACACTCCCAACTTTAAAAAATTATCCTGTTATTAATGACATCCTGGAGCCCTGGTGGCGCAGTGGCTAATAGCTCGGCTGCTAACCAAAACGTGGGCAGTTCAAATCCACCAGCCGCTCCCTGGAAACCATATGGGGCCATTTTACTCTGTTCTAGAGGGTCGCTATGAGTTGAAACTGACTCAACAGCAACGGGTTTGGCTTTCTGGTTTTTGTTTTTGTTTTTAATGATATCCTGGATATTCTGATCTCTCCTCAGATCCCAACTGAATGCCTAGCAACTCAAGAGGTAATGGGAAGATGGTCACAATACAGTAAGAGAAAAAAGAGTCAGTAAACAGTATATCTTACCCCTCTCCACTTGATAAGAAAAAAAGTGCCCAAGACATGTTGACTGAAAAAAGGCAGATATCAGAACAATACGTATCCTATGATTTCACTTTTATTTTTTAAAAAAAACCTACATTTTGACATATATACACACCTATTTTTATCCACCCAGACTAGGCACTGGGTGATTCTGTAAGAATATACAACAAACCCACCACAGGGGTACTCTCTAAGGAGAGAGTAGATACAAATGGCTTGTCAATTTCTGCTACTACACACCTCAGCGGTGTTCAGAAACAGCACTTTTACAACTGGAGAAGGGAATTTTTTCATTTTGAAAAAAAGCAGGCAAAATCATAAGCCTCAGAGCTGGAATGCAAGAATATGAGGGTGTCTAGCTGGCAGGAAGGACACCTTTTACCTAAGTGCCACAACAGAAAGAGCCATCAGAACCAAACCCACACCTAAGCAGCCTACAAGTAGTTAGTTCTTCCAGTTAAATTTAACTGATCAATATTTAAAAGTATAAAGTTTCACTCTAAATCCTAAGCCCATTCATTTTAGTATTTATTTAGTGCTTGCTTATGATCCTATAAAACCCAAATCCCTCCATGTGGTTATTATCATTCCCAAACTCTCCTTCTAAAACTTACTACTACACGTGCATTCCTAAAATTCCTAATTTCTCTGAATTATCATTCTAGAGTCTACCTTTATCTTCTCAGATATTTTCACATTTTACCCAGTTTTCCCAGAAAGTTAGTAAGTATGCCTTGCACCACGCCATCAGAATAACAACGAAAATGTAAGCTACCTTGGGAGTTAATCCTGCTTCTGTGGGAAGTCCAACTGGTTCCTCACAATCTAAGAGTTACAGCCTAAGTCAGAAGGCAGCAAACTAAATATTTACACCAACTGGCCCTTTACAGAAAAGGTGTGCCAACTTCTGACCTATGTTAGAATCCAAAGTTTTACTCAACCAAGAATAAAATCCATCTCTGTATGCTAGCCTGACAGTAAGTGGGTAAGGTACAGCTGCTTTTAAGTGTGTTTAAGGATTCTGATTTTAAAAGTTAATTATCTGTAAAGTCAAGTCCATAGAGACAGAAAGTAGATTAGTATTTACCTGACGCCAGGGGTGGGAACAGAAATTACCCATAAACGAGCATGAGGGACCTTACTAAAACTGCATATGGTTATAGTTTTGCGACTCAGTAAACTTAATAAAAATCACTGAATTACACACTTAAAATGGGTGGCTTTTATTATATGAAAAGGGCACTGCAATAAAATTTAAATATTAAAAAATGTTATATTATCTGTATAATTTTTTTTTGTAATCTAAGACTTAAAGGTTATGGACATTTGCAATAAATCTACTAAAGATTCCTTTCAAACGTATTCAAAACATCAAAATTTTCATTCTAGCTTCTGACATCAGATGCTCGTTGGTGACAAGGAACAGAACTTGCAGGCATGTGCACTGGTGCCTCCTCCCCGACTGTAGCTGTGATGCAAGGCCTCCAGGGACCTCCAGAACCAAGTAAGCACAGAGTCCCACCCATCAAACCCCGAAATTCTCTAACCGTCATCAAGTAAGTAATAATTAGGATGTCAAATTCTGAACATGATTTAACCTGATATTACATTCCCCTTAGTAACAAAGGTAACTGAATTCATAGATAAGGACATAGCCATTTACCATTTTTTAAATCAAGAATAAATACTTTTTATCTGTGGGGACCATGGTCTCAGGGAACATCTAGCTCAACTGGCGTAACAGTTTATAAAAACAATGTTCTACGTTCTACTTTGGTGAGTAGCGCCTAGGGTCTTAAAAGCCTGTAAGCAGCCATCTAAGATACTCCAGTGGTCTTACCCCTTCGGGAGCAAGGAAGAATGAAGAGAACAGGATACAAGGAAAAGATCACTTTGGTGCCCGGCTACCACCACTGACTGCTCTGACTGGGATCACAACAGAGGGCTCTGGACAGAGCTGGAGAAGGATGTAGAACAAAACTCTAACACACACAAAAAAGACCAGATTTACCGGCCTGACAGAGACTGGAGAAACCCAAGAGTATGGCCCCCGGACACACTTTTAGCTCAGTGGTGAAGTGACTCCCAAGGTTCACCGTTCAGCTGGGGATTGGACAGCCCTATAAAACAAAATGGGGTGAATGAGGCAAAGCAGTCCAGGGACAAGAACTAAAAGGCAGGAGGGGACAGGAAAGCTGGTGATAGGGAACCCAAGGTTGAGTATGGACAGTGTTGACATTTAGTGGGGTTGTTAACCATTGTCATAGGGCAGTACGTGTACTGCTTAATGAGAAATTATTTTGTTCTGTAAACCTTCATCTAAAGTGAGAATAGCAGCACAACTGGAAGAGCATAGTCGATGTCACTGAACTGTGCATGCAGAAATTTTCGAAGTGGTGTATCTTTGGCTATGTATCTTTTCACCAAAAAAAAAAAAGTCGAGAAGTGAGAGGGTTGACATGTCGTGGGGTTGTTAACCAATGTCATAAAACAATATGTGTACTGACTGTTTAATGAGAAGCTATTTCTTCTGTAAACCTTCACCTAAAGTACAATAATAAATAAAAAAGAATACTTTGACTTTTTAAAAACAAATTAAGAAGTCCTACATCATCACTACATTATGTCCTTGTTTCCACATGGTCTTCAGGAAATAAGTTGCACAAGTCAGTTTTTCTGTGCAGTTGCATATTCCACATGTGTAGAGAAAGACATGACATCTTAAGACTTTTTTTTATATATTCTCTACTATGCTAGTGGTTAAAAACTATTCTGCTGTCATCAAATTTTGTTTTAGTTTGCTGATATCAAAGTTTGAAATCCAGGAAATAAGATTAATTATGGCTCAAGGTAAATACTGCATGTTTATATGAAACCACTTCCAACTTAAAGTTGTGTAGGAATCCCTTGAACAACACCCACTTTCCTATAAAAGCTTCCAAAAATTCTAAAAGGAATTTACAGCTAAGTTAAAGTATGAATTAGCACAATAAAAAGTCCTCCTCTCCCTTCACAGAAAGACACTATTACAAACCAAACTATCTTTAATATCAATATTAATGTTAATCCTGCCTACTAAGGTATCACCTGGGACAAAGTTTTAGTAACTAGCTTGCTATCATTCATACTGAGTACTTCAAAAAGTATGGCTAACAGAAAGGGGGCAACACAGATGTTTTAAAAATAAAAGCATGAAGTATCCTATCAAGAACATAAATGGAAAAATACTAGAAGAGCACAATGTAGTTTAAAGATATTCATCTGGCACTGTATTGTGTGCTGGAGAAACAGCTGATAACAAAACAGACTTGTTCACTGACCACATGGTGTTAACGTATTCAAAAAATATATATATTATAAGGGCATGTGATTGGCGAGACAAAACAGCAGAGTGGATGAGAGGATGGACTCTGGAGCCAGCCAGCCCAGGGTCCAATCTGGGTGTTGCCACTTATGACCTATGTGACACTGGGCTGGTTATCTAGCCACTCTGGGTCTCAATCTAATCATCTATAAAAAATAGCAGTATCTAAACCTAGAGGTTACAAGTTTAAATGAGTTAGTCTTTGTACAGCGCACAAAATAGTCCTGGCAAGTAGTACATGTTCTATAAATGTTTCCTCAACAAGGAAAATAAATGATATACTTGCTCAACTCATAGTAGGGAAGGTGCTTTATACAAGGCCTGGAGGCAAACTGTGACTCCCTCCCTGACTGATCACCGGCCACTGTGACCAGCAGAGGTAAGGAAAGCTACTCTAAGAACCACCATGCATGGAAACCCCTGACAATCAGGGCAGAAGACTTTGGCCAGAGATCATGACCTCTGCAAGCAAGGGCCTTGAGTTCCAGGGTACAAATCTTATATCTTTGACCCAATGGATAAGGGAACCCTGAGAAGAGGCATAGTTCACATGAATAACAGACTAATTCTTTAATAAACACCCCTCTTAAATTAGTACAGGCCATTTTTTTTCCTTCACAAATTACCAATCTGAACTTCCTAAACCAGGCTTCTATCAAAAAAGTCTGTAGGCAAGACTCTCAGCAGTAACCTCTGTCATAAGGTTCTTCAAACCTGTCCCAAACCGAAGCTCCCTGGCACAACTCAAAGTCATCACAGGTGTGTCGTGCCTACACAGCAAGGAAGTCAAGAACCACTGAAACATGCCACAAAACAGATGAATCGACAAAACTTTACCACGCTAGGTGAAGGCAGTACTGAAAATGGCGAAGTAGGAAACTCCAAAACTCCATCCCTCCACAAAAGCAACGAATAAGCTGGCAAAAACTGTCAGAATCAACTTTTCTGGAACTATGGAATCTAATCAAAAAATTCCAACTAGGAGATTGCTTAATGAAAAAAGCTGCTGCTGAGTTCTGATAAGAAAGCACTGTGGTGTATTAACTTACCCCGCTACCATCCACCACACCCCAGCAGCCCACATTCCTAGTATCAGAGGGAGCAATTCTCAAAGAATCGAGGCTATGTGTTTTGTCCTGTCTGGTGGGAATGTAGACTGGTGCAGCCACCTCAAAGAATTGTGGCTGTGGGTTTTGTCCTGCCTGGTGGGAATGCAAAATGGTACAGCTGCTAGAGAAAACAATTTGGCAGTTACTCAAAAAAGTTAAAACAGAATTATCATATGACCCCGCTATTCCACTCCTAGGTACCTACCCAAAAGAAGTGAAAACAGGCATTCAAACAAAAGTTTGTGCATGAATGTTCATAGCAGCATTATTCACAATAGCCAAAAGGTGGAAATGACCCAAATGTCCACCAACTGATAAGGATAAACACAATGTGGTACATCCATACAGTGCAGAATTATTCAGCCATAAAGAGAAATAAAGTTTTGATATATGTCACAACATGGATGAACCTCAAAAACATTACGCTCAGTGAAAGAAGCCAAACAGAAAAACCAAATATTATATAAGCATTTACATGAAATATCCAAAACAGGCAAATCCATAGAGACAGAAAGCAGATTACTGGTTGCCAAGGGCTGTAGCAAGGAGGGACTGAGGACTGACTGCTAACATATACAGGGGTTCTGTTCGTGGTGATGAGACTGTACTGAAATTACACAGTGGTGATGGTTGCACAACATTGTGAATGAAAGCCCACTAAATTGTACACTTCGGTTGTTGTTGTTAGTTGCCGTCAAGTTGCCTCTGACTCATGGGGACCTTATGTATAACAGAACAAAGCACTGCCAGGTCCTGTGCCATCTTCGTGATCGTTGGTATGTATGAGTCCATTGTTGCAGTTATGTGTCAGTCCATCTCATGGAGGGTACCTTACTTTCAATGACCCTCTACTTTATCAAACATGATGTCCTTTTCTAGAGATTGGTCTTTCTGATGCCATGTCCAAAGAAAGTGCCTCGAAGTCTTGCCATTCTCACTTCTAAGGAACACTTTGGTTGTATTTCTTCTAAGACTAATTTGTTCATTCTCCTGGCAGTCCACCGTGTATATTCAATATTCTTCACCAACACCACAATTCGAATACACCAAGTAAATTTTATGTTATGCAAATTTTAGTTCAACAATAAAATAATCACGCTCAATGAACACTGTCAGACTCACAAGAATACATCCTGTGGGATTCCATTTATGTGAAATTTTAAAACAGGCAAAACTGGTCTGTAATGACAGAAAGCAAACCAGTGGCTGTTGGGGCCAAAGGTACAGGGGATTCACAGCAAAAGGTTACAAGGGTCCATCAACAGATGATGGATAACAAAATGTGGAACATACATACAATAGAATATTACTCAGTTAGAAAGAGAAATGAAGTTCTGATGCATGCTACAACATGGAAGAACCTTGAAAACATCATGGCGAGAATATAAGTCAATCACAAAAGGACAAACATTGCATGATCCCGCTTATATGATATAAGCAAATACACAGAGTTTACCGGTTTTTGCCAGAGGTGGAAAGGCAGGGAAGGGGAGCCGATGCTGAGGCGCATGAGCTTGTTATGGTGGTGGGATGACTGGAAAGTCATGGTGGTGACCACTGCTCAGCATACTGAATGTGATCACTGAAATGTACATGTAAAAATTGGTGAATTGGCAGATGTCTTCTTGTATATTTTTACCACAATTAAAAAATTTTTAATAAAAAAGTTACAAGACAACTTTTGTAGGTGATAGAAATGTTCTATATCAATCTGTACTGTTGGCCACAAAAAAAGAAAATTACAGACCAATATCCCTCATGAACATTGATGCAAAAATCCTCAACAAAATTCTAGCCAGTAGAATTCAGTAACGTATCAAAAAAGAAAGATTCGCCATGATCAAGTGGGATTTATCCCAGGGATTCAGGGATAGTTCAACATTACAAAAAAAATCAATGTAATCCATCACATAAATAAAACAAAAGACAAGAACCACATGATCTTATCAATCGATGCAGAAAAGGCATTTGACGAAGTCCAACACGAACTCATGATAAAAACTCTCAACGAAATAGGAACAGAAGGGAAATACAATTAAGGGCATTTATACAAAGACAACAGCCAAAATCATCCTAAACGGAGAGACTTTGAAAGCACTCCCCTTGAAAACAGGAACCAGACAAGGATGCTCTTTATCACCACTCTTATTCAACATAGTGCTGGAGGTCCTAGCCAGAGCAATTAGGCTAGAAAAAGAAATACAGGGCATCCAAACTGGTAGGGAAGAAGTCAAAGTATCTCTATTTGCAGATTATATGGTCTTATACACAGAAAACCCCAAGGAATCCACAAGAAAACTACTGCGCAGAGCAACCAGATATCAACCAGATAGGGAAGTCACAAAAATAAATAAAAGCTAAAACACTGAAAACAGGGAAACAGAGATGTTAATATGCAAAAGACGACAACATTAAAACAAAAAAGACGGCATAAAAAAAACGTAGTCATAGATCTTTCATATGGAGAGGAAGTCGAGGCAATACAAAGAAATAAAAGAGTGGTTTAAACTTAGAAAAACAGGGGTAAATATTAAGGTACCCACAAAGGAAACTAACAATCCTACACATCAAAATACACAAGAAAAACACAAAGACTCAGCAAATACAAAATCTAAAACAATGAAAAAGATGGAAAAAAAAACACATAAAGAAAACTGAATCAGCACAGAAAACTAAGTGGAACAAAAACACTGTCAACAACACACAAAAAAAAAGACATCAAAATAACAGCACTAAAATCATACCTATCAATAATTACACTAAATGTAAATGGACTAAATGCACCAATAAAGAGACAGAAAGTGGCAGAATGGATTAAAAAATAGATCCATCAATGTACTGTCTACAAGAGACGCACCTCAGACTTAAAGAAACAAACTAAAAGGATGGAAAAAATATATCAAGCAGACAATACAGACCAGGAGTGGCAAAATTAATATCTGACAAAATAGACTTGTAAGTAAAATCCACCACAAAGGATAAGGAAGGACACTATATAATGATTAAAGGGTCAATACACCAGGAGGACATAACAATAATAAGTATTTACGCACCCAGAGACAGGGCTCCAAAATACATAAAACAAACCTAATGGCATTGAAAAGAGAGATAGACAGCTCCAGCTCCGCAATAACAGCAGGAGACTTCAACACACCACTTTCAGTGAAAGACAGAGCTTCCAGAAAGAAACTCAATAAAGACACGGAAGATCTAAATGCCACAATCAACCAACTCGATCTCGTAGACATATACCAAACATTCCACGCAATAGCAGCCAAGAATGCTTTCTTTTCCAACATCCATGGAACATTCTCCAGAATAGAACACATATTAGGCTCATAAAGCAAGCCTTAACAGAATCCAAAGCATCAAAATATTACAAAGCATTTATTCTGACCATAAAATCATAAAAGTAAAAATCAATAACGGAAAAAGAAAGGGAAAAACATCAAACACATGCAAATTGAACACACCTTGCTCAAACCCTACTAGGTTATAGAAGAAATTAAGGATGGAATAAAGAAATTCACACTATCAAATAAAAATGAAAACACGTCTTACCAGAACCTTTCTGACACAGCCAAAGCAGTGCTCAGAGGTCAGTTTACAGCAACAAATGCCCACATCCAAAAAGAAAAAAGGGCCAAAATGAAAACATTAACCTTATTAACTCAAAGAAGCAGAAAGAGGGGGAATCTCATACCATCAAAAAAGCAGTGCCGGGAGCAGAGCGCATCCTTTGGACCGGGGTCCCTGTGCCGAGAAGCTCCTAGCCTGGAGGAACACTGAAGAGAAGAAGGCCGACAGAAAAAGCCTTCCCCTGGAGCTGATGCCCTGAATTTGGATTTTTAGCCTACTTTGACTATGAGAAAATAAACTTCTCTTCATGAAAACCATCCATTTGTGGTATTTCTGTTGTAGCATCACTAGATAACTAAGACAAAATTTGGTACCGAGGGAGTGGGGTGCTGCTCTAACAGATACCTAAAATGTGGAAGCAGTTTTAAAACTGTGAATGGATAGACACAAAGGACCAGCAGCAGCAGAGAACCAACAGCAGCAGAACCAGAAGACCAGTGAAAGACCGCACTGGAGCCGACCCACCCATGGAGCGAGAAAGCTGAATGCCTATGAGCAGAAGGCTTCCTGGCGAAGTGGGGTGCCTCTGGGCACTTATCAGTGGAGCTAGGCTTGCTGACCCATGGAGCGAGGGAGCTGAGTGCCTGTGCACAGAAGGCTTCCTGGTGGAGTGGGGTGCCTCTGGGCACTTAACGGTGGACCTACTGAGCTTCAGAACACTTGCCCCAGTAGGGCAGATGGGGGCGTGAGGCCCAAGGGCTGCTGAAGAGACAAGGGACACAAGAAGCCGAGCTGCTTCAGTCTCAAAAGGTATGGTCATGACCTCAGGGGTTTCAAAGGGTGGAGCCATGGCCTCTGGTATTTCTAAGGGTGGAGCTGTCACTCCAATGGACTAGCAGAATGGTGTGCCTAAAGCCAAGGGAGCAGAGTTGCTGTCACAGGGGGCCTGGAAGGCGGAGCTGAAGCACATGACCGAGGGGCCTCCACCCAAAAGCCAGAGCATGTGGACAATACCTAGAGTCTCGAGGGCAGGGCTATTGTGTAAATTGTCTCAGAGAACAGACGATAATTTTCAAAGCCTTGAGGACTAATATAATGTGTTCTGCTGACTTGCTTGGTGCCTGTTATCACTTCCTTTCCTCTAGTTTCTCCTATTTGTAATGGAAGTGTCTAGCTTGTGCCTGTTCTGCCACTGCACACTTGGAAGCAGATAACTTGAATTCTAGATTTCACAGATGAAAAGGACTTTCTGGATTTTGGACTTGGAGCTAAGACCTTTGCCATGATATGATGGGGTGAATATATTTTCCATGTTGCAACGATGTGATTTTGGGGGGCCAAAGGGTGGAAAGTCATGGTTTGAATTACATCCCCCAAAAAATGTGTGTATCAATTTGGCTAGGCCATGATTCCTGGTACTGTGTGATTTTCCGGTATGTTGTAAACCTGCCTCTATGATGTTAATGAGGGAGGATGGGTGGCAGTTGTGTTAGTAAGGCAGGACCTGATCTACAAGACTGGATCGTGTCCTGATGCAATCTCTTGAGATATAAAAGACAGAAGTGAGCAGTGACACAGGGAGACCTCATACCATCAAGAAAGCAGTGCCAGGAGCAGAGCGTGTACTTTGGTCCTGGGTTTCTGCGACGAGAAGCTACTAATCTGGGGGAACACTGAAGAGAAGAAGGCCAACAGAGAGAAAAAACCTTCCCCTGGAGCTGATGCCCTGAATTTGGACTTTTAGCCTACTTTTAAACTTCTCTTCATTAAAAAAAAAAAAAAAAGGGGGGGGGGTAGAAAGAGAGCTGCAAAAGAAGCCCTTGGGCACCAAAAGAAACGAAATAATAAGAATTAGAGAAAAATTAAGTGAAACAGAGAACAAAAAAACAATTGAAAGAGTTAACAAAACCAAAAGCTGGTTCTTTGAAAGGATCAACAAAACTGATAAACCAGTGGCCAAACTAACGAAAGAAAAACAGAAAAGCCAGCAAATAACCCGAATCAGAAATGAGATGGGCAAGATGACAGCAGACTCAACTGAAATTAAAATAATCATTAACAGAATACTATGAAAAACTGTACTCTAACAAATTTGAAAACCTAGAGAAAATGGAAAAATTTCTAGAAACTCATTACCTACATAAACTAACACAAACAGAGCTAGAACAACTAAATAAACCAGTAATAAAACAAGAGATTGAAAAGATAATTAAAAACTCCCGACAAAAAAAAAAGCTCTGGCCCTGACAAGTTCATGGGAGAATTCTACCAAACTTTCAGAGAAGAGTTAACTACTACTATAGGTATTTCAGAGCATAGAAAAGGATGGAATACTCCTAAACTCAATTCTATGAAGCCAGCAAAATCCTGATACCAAAACCAGGTAAAAACACAACAAAAAAGAAAATTACAGACCAATATCCCTCCTGAACATAGACGGAAAAAAAAAAAAAAATCCAGCCAACAGAATTAAACAACATATCAAAAAAATGATTCAGTGTGATCAAGTGGGATTTATACCAAGTATGCAGGGATGGCTCAACATTAGAAAAACAATGTAATCCATCATATAAATAAAACAAAAGATCCACATTATCTTATCAATCGATGCTTTTGACAAAACGCATTTGACAAAGTCCAACACTCACTCATGATAAAAACTCTCAGCAAGATAGTAATAGATGGGAAATTCCTCAACATAATTAAGGGCATTTATACAAAGCCAACCGCCAACATCATCCTAAATGGAGAGCGTAGGAAAGCATTCCCCTTGAGGGCCAGAACCAGACAAGTATGCCCTTTAACACCACTCTTATTCAACACTGTGCTGGAGGTCCTAGCCAGAGCAATTAGGCTAGAAAAAGAAATAAAGGGCATCCAAATTGTTAAGGAGGAAGTAAAAGTATCTCTACTTGCAGATGATATGATCTTATACACAGAAAACTACTGGAAATAATAGAAGATTTCAGCAAAGCATCAGGATACAAAATAATCATACAAAAATCAGTTGGATTCCTCTACACCAACAAAGAGAACTTCGAAGAGGAAATCACCAAATCAATACCATTTATAAGAGCCCCAAGAAGATAAAACACTTAGAAATAAATCTAACCAAAGGTATAAAACACCTATACAATGAAAACTATGAGGATCTACTGCAAGAAACCTAAAGTGACCTGCATAAGTGGAAAAACATAGTTGCTCAAGGACAGAAAACTCAACATTGTGAAAATGTCAATTCTACCCAAAGTGATCTACAGATACAATGCAATCCCTATACAAATTCCAACAGCATTTTTTAAGGAGATGGAGAAACAAATCACCAACTTTATATGAAAAGGGAAGAGGCCCCAAATAAGTAAAGCATTACTCAAAAAGAAGAACAAAGTGGGAGGCCTCACACTACCTCATTTTAGAACCTATTATACCGCCACTGTAGTCAACACAGCCTGGTATTGGTACAACAGATACACAGACCATGAAACAGAATTGAGAATCCAGACATAAATTCATGCACCTATGAGCAGCTGATATTTGACAAAGCCCCAAAGTCCAATAATTGGGGAAAAGACAGTCTCTTTAACAATGGTGCTGGCATAACTAGATACCCATCTGCAAAAAACTGAAACAAGACCCATACCTCACACCATACACAATAACTAACTCAAAATGGATCAAAGACTTAAATATAAAATCGCAAACAGTAAAGATCATGGAAAAAAAATTGGGAGTATGCTAGTAGCCCTAATACATGGCATAAACACAATATGAAACCTAAGTAACAATGTACAAGTACCAGAGAGACTAGATAACTGGGAGCTCCTAAAACTCAAACACTTATGCTCAGCAAAAGACTTCACCAAAAGGGTGAAAAGACAATCTACAGACTGGGAAAAAAATTTTGGCTACAACAAATCCCATCAGCATCTAATCTCTAAAATCTACAAGATACTGCAAAACCTAAACAACAAAAAGACAAATAACCCAATTAAAAAATGGGCAAATGATACAAACAGGCACTTTGCCAAAGACGACATGCAGGTGGCTAACAGACACATGAAGAAATGCTCACAATCATTAGCCATTAGAGAAATGCAGATCAAAACTCCAATGAGATATCATCTCCCCCCAACAAGGCTAGCATTAATCCAAAAAACACAAACTGATAAATGCTGGAAAGGTTGTGGAGAAACTGGAACACTCATACACTGTTGGTGGGAATGTAAAAGGTACAACCACTTTGGAAATCAATTTGGCGCTTCCATAAAAAGCTATAAATAAAAGTACCACACGATCCAGCAATCTTACTCCTTGGAATGTATCCTAGAGAAATAAGAGCCATCACAGGAATAGATATATGCACACCAATGTTCACTGCTGAACTGTTCACGATAGCAAAAAGACGGAAACAACCTAATTGCCCATCAACGGACGAATGGATACACAAATTATGGTACATTCACACAATGAAATACTATGCAATGATACAGAACAATGAATCCATGAAACAACATGAAGGAATCTGGAAGACATGCTAAGTGAATTTAATCAGTCACAAAAAGACAAATATTGTATAAAATCACTATCACAAAAACTGAAAAAAAGGTTTAAACACAGAAGAAAACATTCTTTGATGGTTATGAGGCCACGGAGAGAGGAAGACAGTTATTTACTAACTAGATAGTAGATAAGAATCATCTCAGGTGAAAGGAAAGACAATATACACTACAGGGAAAGTCAGCACAACTGGACTAAAACAAAGCTAAGAAGTTTCCTGAAAACACCCAAACACTTCAAAGGACAGAGTAGCAGGGGCAAGGGTCTGGGGACCATGGTTTCAGGGGAAATCTAAGTCAACTGGCATAACAAAGTTTATTAAGAAAAACTTCTGCATCCCACTTCGGTGCATGGCGTCTGAGGTCTTAAAAGCTAGCAAGCAGCCATCTAAGATACACCAATTGGTCCCAAACCACCTGGAGCAAAAGAGAATGAAGAACACCAAAGACACAAGGAAACTATTAGCCCAAGAGACAGAAAGGGCCACATAAACCAGAGACTGCATCCACCTGAGACCAGAAGAACTAGATGGTATCCAACTACCACCAATGACCGCCCTGACAGGGAACACAACAGACAGTCCCTGACGGAGCAGGAGAAAAGTCTGGTACAAAACTCAACTTTTAGTAAAAAGACCGTAGTTAATGGTTTGACTGAGACTGGAAGACCCCAGAAGACATGGCCCTAGACTCTCTGTTAGCCCAAAACTAAAACCATTCCTGAGGCCAACTCTTCAGACAAAGATTAGACTGGACTATGGAACATAAAATGATACTCATAAAAAGTGTACTTCTTAGCTCAAGCAGATACATGAGACTAAATGGGCAGCTCCTGTCTGGAGGCAAGATGAGAAGTCAGAGCAAGTTAGGAACTGGTTAAATGGACAAAGGAAATCCAGGGTGGAGAGGAGGACTGTGCTATCACAGTATAGGCAGAGCAACTAAGGTCACATAACAATGTATGGGTGTATAAAGTTTTGTATGAGAACTAACCTGAATTGTAAACTTTCACATAAGGCACAACTTAAAACAAAAAAAAATAGAGAGGGTTCCGGCAAAATGCCTCTCTAGGTAGAAGCACCACGCTGTCCCTCCACAGCAAAGATCCGAAAAACTAAGCCAAACAGAATACAACACTCCTGAAACCCTAAAACATCAAATGAAGAGATAAAGAACTCAGCCAAGCACCAAATGGAGTGAGAAAACTGACACAGAACGGAGAGCGAGGAGAGATTCATGCAGAGGTCCCCTACCAGCTAACGGCAGCACAGATCTCCCATCTTGGACACCTATCGGAGACCAGAAAACAGGGGGTACGAGAAAGCAGCCTCACGGAGCTTCCAGCGGGAGATAAAACAACCGGTAATTTGCGATATATATTTTCCCACCCCCCACCCTTCTTCACCCCGACTCAGCCTCCTCTGCTTCCCGCGGTCACAGTCTCTTGACCAGGAAACAGCGGCTGCTTGGATTCCACACACCTGAACGGGTGGCTGTCTGAATGCCATTTGTTGGCTGCTGGTGTTGCTTTTTTCTGCTTCGTTTTATTTCTCCCTTGCCTCTCTCCCCACCTCCCCCTCCTTTCACTCGAGTACCTCGCTCTGTGCGCCATCTTTGCTTCTTCCTGAGGGGCTACAGAGCTCCGGTAATTTGTGATATATGCTTTCCCACTCTCTACCCTTAGTCACCCACACTCGGCCCCCTCTGATTCCCGCGGACACAACCTCTTCTCCAGAAACACCAGCCTGCACTAGCTGGCTCTCTGAGGTCCATTTCTTGGCTGCTAGTGTTACTTTTCTTTTTCTACTTCTTTTGATTTCTTACTCGCCTCTCGCCACCTCTCCCTCCCTTTGCTCAAGTACCTGGCTCCGTGCGCCATCTTTGCTTCTTCCTGACGGGCTGCGGAGCTCCGTTTGAGTGTGGAGCTGCTTCCCAGTTTGGGCTGCCGTGCTGCTGGGATCCCAGGGCTTTTGTTCGTTTGTTTGTTTTGAATTGTTTGTTTCTTTTCTTTTCCTTTTTTTGAGTTGGGAGCCCTTTCTGGCCACGCTGAGTTGCGTGGCAGGGAGACTCCACTTCGGCTTCCACAGATGTGCAGAGGGATCCCTGAGAGCATTTCTTTTTACGTTGGTTTTTTTTTTTCTTTTTTTCTTTTTCTCTGTTCCTTTGGGGGGGGGGGCCTTCTTTTTTTTTTTTTTTTCCAATTTGTTTTCTTTCCTTTTTCCTCTTTTTCCCTTTTTGTCTTTCTTCATTGCTCAGTTTCTCGTCTCTCTATATTTTCTTCAGTTTCTGTTCCCTGAATAAATGGTGTTGTATATCTCTACGCCTTATAGCCAAGCTGTACTGCAACACCTGAGAGCGACTTCCCCAGACCTCATACCTTTACCGGTGGGATCCCTGGGAACTTTGCGGTTCTTTAACTTTTCTGATTCTTATTTATTCATTCTTTTCTTTTCTTCCTCCTCCCCTTTCTTTTTTCTCCATTTCATAGTCTCTCATCTCTCCACACCAACGACAAGCTCCCCTAGCATTCTTTTTTGTTTGTTTGTATGTTTTTGGCTCCTGCTCCTCTCTCCTCTCTCCCATATCCATCTCAGCTCCACACATAACAATTTCCCCACTGCATCCTGCCAACCTGCACCGTGCTCTTGACATCACACCACCAAGCAGCATAGGCATGGCCTACTGGAACCTGCCCTGCACTGATTACCAACCCGCTCTGGTGGCTGTAGTAAGTGCCACAAACAACCCATCCCAGTAACTCCTCGTCAGCTAGACCTGCCCCACCGTACCATATCTGAGTGACTGACCCTGCCAGTTGAAGAAGTAGGCGAAAAGTATTGTGCCCACATACGAGCAAACAACAAAGAACACAGTCTGCCTGCTCAGACAGTACTTTAAAAAAAAAAAAAAGGACAAAACAAACAAATCTACAAACAATAAATGAGAAAAATAACTACTGAAGGCCCCGAAGACAGCAGACAATATCAAAACATTTACAAAAACAGGACAGGATGGTTCCAGTAGGCGTCCAAATTAAAACACCAGATGACTCTCCTCTGGAAGAAAATGCACTAGAACTACCTGATAGGACATTCAAATCTCTAATACTCAGAATTCTCCAAGTACTGAGGCAAAAAGCTGACAAACATGAGGAAAAACGAGACAAATTCATGGAAAATACAGACAAAAAAATGGAAGAATTCAGGAAAATAATGCAGGAACAAAATGCCAAAATAAATTCACAACTAGAAATTATACTAAGACAACATTAAGAAATCCAAAAGATAAACAACCAGATTTCAGAAATGGACGGTGTCACAGAAGGGCTGAGAAGCAGATTTGAAATGGTGGAAGACAGGATCAGTGGAATTGAAGACAAACACTTGGATACAACTCTGTATCAGGAAAACTCAGAAAAAAGAACAAAGAAAAATGAAGAGACCCTGAGAGTTATGTGGAACACAATCAAAAGCAAAAATCTGCGAGTCATTGGAATTCCAGAACAGGGGGGAAAAAAAAGAAAACACAGAAAGGATCATTGAGGAACTGCTGACAGAAAACTTCCCCAATATCATGAAAGATGAAAAGCTGACCATCCAAGAAGCTCAATGAACCCCATATAGGAGAGACCCCAAAAGAAAATCACCAAAGCATATAATAATCACACTCGCCAAAACCAAAGACAAACAAAGAATCCTGAGAGCAGCTCGTGAAAAACAAGAAGTCACATACAAAGGAGAAACATGAAGACTAAGCTCAGATTATTCGGCAGAAACCATACAGGCAAGAGAGCAATGCGATAACATATTTAAATCATTGAAAGAAAAAAATTACCAGCCAAGAATAATATATCCTGAAAAACTCTCGTTCAAATATGATGGTGAAATCAGGTCATTTCCAGATAAACAGAAATTAAGGGAATATGTAAAAACCAAACCAAAATTACAAGAACTATTAAAGGGAGTTCTTCGATATGAGAACAAACAACTTCAGCTCACAGGCAGAATCTAGGACGCAGGATCGTACCAGCCAGATACCAATCTAGAAAATGAACTCTCAAGTACTATCCAAAACCAAAACAAATACAACAGGTAATCAAAGCAGTCAATCAGTAAATGACAACAAGATCAGAACAATAAAAGAGGAAATAAATGCCATAGGTATAGAACCTTCTAATGGAGAGGAAGGCAAGGCGATACCAAGTAATGGTAGACTGCTTCAAACTTAGAAAGATAAGGGTAAATTTCACAGTAACCACAAAGACAGTTAACAAACATACTCATAAAAAAAAAAGAGAGAAAACACCTAACATCTCACCAAAAACAAAAGAAATGAAAAAAAAAATCCACCAAGAAAAGTAACTCAGCACAAGAGAGTAAGAAAAACAAAGAAAACTTGAGCACCACAAAAAAAAAACACTACAAAATAACAAAAACAAACTCACATCTATCAATAATTACACTGAATGTAAATGGACTCAATGCACCCATAAAGAGATGGAGAGTGACAGAATGGATAAGAAAACAGGACCCATCAATATGCTGTCTACCGGAAACACACCTTAGTAACAAAGATGTGAATTTATTAAAAATCAAAGGTTGGAAAAAACTATATCAAGCTAACAACTACCAAACAAAGAGCAGGAGTGGCAATACTAATCTCAGATAAAATAGATTTTAAAACAAAATCTACCATAAAAGACAAAGAAGGACACTATATAATGATTAACGGGACGATCCATCATGAAGACATAACCATAATAAACATCTACACACCCAATGACAGGGCTCCAAAATACATAAAACAAACTCTAACAACACTGAAAAGAGAAATTGACAGTTCCACAATAATAGTAGGAGACTTCAACACAACACTCTCAGTAAAGGACAGAATAACCAAGAAGAAACTCAGCAAAGATACAGAAGACCTAAAGGGCACAATCAGCCAACCTGACCTCATAGACATATACAGAACACTCCATCCAACGGCTGCAAAGTACACATTCTTTTCCAATGCACATGGAACGTTCTCCAGAATAGACCACATCTTAGGCCACAGAGCAATCCTCAACAAGATCCAAAATGCTGAGATAATTCAAAGTAT
This sequence comes from Dugong dugon, assembly GCA_030035585.1. Classification (NCBI taxonomy): domain Eukaryota; kingdom Metazoa; phylum Chordata; class Mammalia; order Sirenia; family Dugongidae; genus Dugong; species Dugong dugon. Next base: position 30,572,026 of record CM057478.1, on the reverse strand, counting down.
CTTCTCTGACCCCAATGCCATCAAGGTAGAAAGTAATAGAAAGAACAAAGAAAAAAAATCAACTACATGGAAACTGAATAATACACTGCTTACACATCACTGGGTAATAAAAGAACTCAGAGATGGAATCAAAAAATTCCTAGAATCAAATGAGAATGAAAACACATCATACCAAAACTTTTGGGACTCTACAAAGGCTGTCCTATAGCAATAGATGCACACATCAAAAAAGAAGAAAGGGACAAAATCACACAAGGTACACAACTCAGACAAATAGAAAGAGAAAAGCAAAAAAGGCCCACAGCCACCAGAATAAAGGAAATAGTAAAGATCAGAGCAGAAGTAAAAGAAATAGAGAACAGAAAAACAATAGAAAGAATCAACAAAACCAAAAGTTGGTTCTTGGAAAGAATCAACAAATTCGACAAACCACTGGCCAGACTGACAAAAGAAAAACAGGAGAGGACACAAATAACCCAAATAAGAAATGAAATGGGGGACATTACAACAGACCCAACTGAAATAAAAAGGGATTATAACAGAATATTATGAAAAACTATACTTCAAAAAATTTGAAAACCTAGAAGAAATGGATAAATTTCTAAAAACACACGGCCTACTCAAACTACAACAAAGTGATGTTGAAAATCTGAACAGACCCATAACAAGAGAAGAAATTGACAAGATAATAAAAAAACTCCTGACCAAAGAAAGCCCTGGCCCAGATGGCTTCACTGGAGAATTCTACAAAACATTCACAGAAGAGCTTGTACCAGTACTACTCAAGCTATTTCAGAGAATAGAAGAGGAAGCAACACTTCCAAATTCATTCTATGAAGCCAGCATAACGCTGATACCAAAACCAGGAAAAGATGTCACAAAAAAAGAAAATTACAGACCAGTATCTCTCATGAATATAGACGCAAAAATTCTGAACAAAATTCTAGCCAATAGAATTCAGCATCATATCAAAAAAATAATACACCACGACCAAGTAGGATTCATATCAGGTATGCAAGGATGGTTCAACATTAGAAAATCAATCAACGTAATCCACCACATAAATAAAAGGAAAGAAAAGAATCACATGATCATCTCAAGTGACGCAGAAGAGGCATCTGACGAAGTCCAATACCCATTCCCGATAAAAAAAAACTCTCAATAAAATAGGTACAGAAGGGAAATTTCTCAACATAATAAAGGTATCTATTCAAAACCAACAGCCAGCATCATTCTTAATGGAGAGAGGCTGAAAACACTCTCCTTGAAAACAGGAACAAGACAAGGATGCCCTTTAACACCACTCTTATTTAACACTGTGCTAGAAGTTCTAGCTAGAGCAATAAGGCAAGAAAAAGAAATAAAGGGCATCCAAATTGGTAATGAAGAAGCTAAACTGTCCCTGTTTGCAGATGATATGATATACATAGACAACCCTAAAGACTCCACGAGAAATCTACTGGAACTAATAGAAAGATTCAGCAGAGTAGCAGGGTACAAGATAAACATTCAAACATCAGTTGGATTCCTATACACCAATAAGGAGAACGATGAAAAGGAAATCAGGAAAACAAGACCATTTTCAATAGCCCCTAAAAAGATAAAATACTTAGCAATAAATCTGACCAGGGATGTAAAAGACCTATACAAAGAAAACTACAAAACACTACTGCATGAAACCCAAAGGGTTCTACAGAAATGGAAAAACATACCATGCTCATGGATAGGCAGACTCAACATTGTGAAAATGACAATTCTACCCAAAGCAATTTACAAATACAATGCAATCCCGATCCAAATACCAACAACATTCTTCAAAGAGATGGAAAAACTAATCATTAACTTTATATGGAAAGGGAAGAAGCCCCGAATAAGTAAAGCACTACTGAAGAAGAAGAATAAAACTGGAGGACTCACACTACCTGACTTCAGAACCTACTATACAGCTACAGTAGTCAAAACAGCCTGGTACTCCTACGATGAGATACATTGACCAATGGTACAGAATTGAGAACCCAGATGTGAATCTATCCACCTACGGTCACCTGATCTTCAACAAGGCCCAAAGTCCATCAGATGGGGAAAAGACAGTCTTTTCAACAAATGGTGCTGGCAAAACTGGATATCCATCTGAAAAAAATGAAACAGGACCCATACCTCACACCGTATACAAAAACTACTTCAAAATGGATCAAAGACCTGAATATAAAGCCTAAAACTATAAAGTTCATAGAAGAAAAAATAGGACCAATACTTCAGGCCTTAATATACGGCATTAACAGGATACAAACCATAACCATCAACGCACAAAACCCAATAGACAACCTAGATAACTGGGATCTTCTTAAAATCAAACACCTATGCTCTTCAAAAGACTTCACCAAAAGAGTCAAAAGAGAACCTACAGACTGGGAAGAAATTTTTGGACAGTACAAGTCAGACAAAGGTCTAATCTCCATAATCTACAAGAAAATCCAACACTCTACAACAAAAAGACAAATAATCCTACTAAAAAATGGGCAAAGGTAATGAACAGACACTTCACCAACGAAGACATTCAAATGGCCAACAGACACATAAGGAAATGCTCGCGATCACTAGCCATTAGAGAAATGCAAATTAAAACCACAATGAGATACCATCTCACCCCAGAATTACTGGCACGAATCAAAAACACTGGAAATAACAAATGCTGGAGGGGCTGCGGGGTGATGGGAACTCTTATGCACTGCTGGTAGGAATGCAAAATGATACAACCATTTTGGAAAATGCTATGGCGCTTCCTCAGAAAGCTAGAAATAGACACACCATTCGATCCAACAATCCCACTCCTAGGAATATATCCTAGAGAAATAAGAGTCGTCACTCGAATAGACATATGCACACCTATGTTCATGGCAACATTGTTCACAATAGCAAAACGATGGAAACAACCTAGATGCCCATCAACAGATGAATGGATAAACAAACTATGGTACATACACACAATGGACTACTATGCAACGAGAAAGAACAGCAATGAATCTGTGAACCAGCTCATAACATGGATGAAACTGGAGAACATTATGCTGAGTGAAATAAGTCAATCACAAAAGGACAAATATTGTATGAGACCTCTATTGTAAAAACCCATGAAAAAGTTCACACACAAAATGTAACAATCTTTGTTGGTTACCAGGGATGGGAGGGGTGGGGGGGAAATACTAAACAGGCAACAGATAAGTGGTATCTTGGGTGAAGGGTGAAGGGTGAGACAGTACACAATACAGGGGAAACCAGCACAACTTGTACAAGGAAAGGTCATGAATGCCCCATAGACACATCCAAACTCCCTGAGGGACTGAACTGCTGGGTGGAGGGCTCTGGGGACCATGGTCTCGGGGAACATCTAGCTCAGTTGGCATGACACAGCTTATAAAGACAATGCTGTACATTCTACCTTGGTGAGTACTGTCTGGGGTCTTAAAAGCCTGGAAGCAGCCTTCTAAGATACTCCACTGGTCTCATCCCTTCGGAAGCAAGGGAGAATGAGGAGAACAGGATACAAGGAAAAGATTAGTCCGAAGGACTAATTGTCCACAGCTACCAAGGCCTCCACCAGACTGAGTCCAGTACAGCTAGATGGTGCCCGGCTACCACCACTGACTGCTCTAACTAGGATCACAAAAGAGGGTTCTGGACAGAGCTGGAGAAGGATGTAGAGCATAATTCCAACTCACAAAAAAAAAAGACCAGATTTACTGGCCTAAAAGGGACTGGAGAAACCCCGAGACTATGGCCCCCAGACACCCTTTCAGCTCAGTGGTGAAGTTACCTCCGAGGTTCACTGTTCAGCCTGGGAGTGGACAGCCCCGTAAAACCAAATGAGACTAACGAGGTACAGGAGTCCAGTGACAAGGGCCAGAAGGCAGAAGGGACAAGGAAGCTGGTGATAGGGAACCCAAGATAGAGTAAGGATACTGTTGATGTGTTGTGAGATTGTTAACCACTGTCATATGGTAACATTTGTAGTAACTGTTAAATGAGATACTATTTTGTTCTGTAAGCCTTCATCTTAAGTGAGAATAACAGTACAATTGGAAGAGTGTAGTCAATGTCACTGAACTGCACATGTAGAAATTTTTGAAATGGTGTATCTTTGGCTCTGTGTATTTTCACCAAAAAAAAAAAAGGTTGAGAAGTTAGAGGGTTGATATGTTGTGGGGTTGTTAACCAATGTCATAAAACAACATGTGTACTTCTGTTTCATGACAAACTATTTGTTCTGTAAGCCTTCACGTGAAGTACAATAAAAAAATAAAAATAATAAAAATAAAAATACAGGAAAGAAAGAAAAGACCAAAATCGAGGTCAGACAAGACTCTGAAACTTGATGTTGAAAGCAGAGTAGCTAAAGTTAATGACAGATATGATGAAGTACAAGAGCTGATCAGAAGATTTCAAAGGTCGGCTCGAGAAGACAAAGTAAAGTATTATTATGAAATGGGCAAAGATCTGGAGTTAGAAAATCAAAAGGGAAGAACACACTTGGTATTTCTCAAGCTCAAGAAACTGAAGCAAAAATTCAAGCCTCAACTTGCAATACTGAAGCATTCTATGGGCAAGATACTGAATGACACAGGAAGAATCAAAAGAAGATGAAGGTATATACAGAGTCACTGTACTAAAAAGAACTGATCGATGTTCAACCATTTCAGGAAGTAGCATATGATTAAGAACCAACAGTAATGAAGGAAGAAATCCAAGCTGCGCTGAAGGTACTGGCTAAAGAGAAGGCTCCAGGAATTGATGGAATACCAACTGAAATGTTTCAATAAACAGATAAAATGCTAGAAGTCCTCACTGGCCAACCAAGTGGAAGAGATCCATATTTCCTGCCTATTCCAAACAAAGATGATCGAACAGAATGTGGAAACTATCAGGACAATATCATTAATATCACATGCAAGTAAAATTCTGCTGAAGATCATTCAAAAACGGTTGCAGCGGTACGTCGACAGGGAACTGCCAGAAATTTAAGACACGTTCAGAAGAGGATGCAGAACCAGAGATATCACTGCTGATGTCACACGGATCTTCACTGAAAGAAAATACCACTAAGATATTTACCTGTGTTTTAGTGACTACGCAAAAGCATTCAACTGTGCAGATAATAACAAATTATGGATAACATTGTTAAGAATGGGAATTCCAGAACACTTAATTGTACTTATGAGGAACCTGTACATAGATCAACAGGCAGTTGTTCGAACAGAACACGGGGATACTGTGTGGTTTAAAGTCAGAAAAGGTGTGTGTCAGGGATGTGTGCTTTCACCATACTTATTCAATCTGTATGCTAAGTAAATAATCCATGAAGCTGGACTATATGAAGAACACAGCATCAGGATTGGAGGGAGACTCATTAACAACCCGAAAGCGAAGAGGACTTCAAGCGCTTACTGATGAAGATCAACGACTTCAGCCTTCAGTACAGATTACACCTCAACATAAAGAAAACAAAAATCATCACAATTAGACCAATAAGCAACATCATGATTATCTTAGTTATCTAGTGCTGCTCTAACAGAAATACCACAAGTGGATGGCTTCAACAAGCAGAAGTTTATTCTCTCACAGTCTAGTAGACTAGAAGTCCAAATTTAGGGTGCCAGCTCCAGGGGAAGGCTTTCTGTCTCCATCAGCTCTAGAGACAGGTCCTTGCCATTAATCTTTCCTTGGTCTAGGAGCTTTTCTGTTCAGAAACCCCTGGTCCAAAGGACGAGCTCTGCTCCCAATGCTGCTTTCTTGGTAGTATGACATCCCGTGTCCCTCTGCTCGCTTCCCTCTTTTATATCTCAAAAGAGACTGACTTAAGACACAACTTAATCTTGTAGATTGAGTCCTGTCTCATTAATTTAACAGCCGCTAATCCCACCTCGTTAACATTACAGAGGTAGGATTTACAACAAATAGGAAAATCACATCAGATGACAAAATGGTGGACAACCACACAATACTGGGAATCATGGCCTATCCAAGTTGACGTACATTTTTGAGGGACATAATTCAATCCGTAACGATGACAAACAGAAAAGACTGAACTTGTGAAGGATTTCGTTTTACTTGGATCCACAATCGATGCCCATGGAAACAGCAGTCAAGAAATCAAACGACATACTGTAATGGGCAAAAATGTGCACAGAAGACTTTTTTCAAGTGTTAAAACCAAAGATGTAACTTTGAGGACTAAGGCACGCCTGACTCAATTCAAGGTATTTTCAATTGCCTCATAATGCATGTAAAAGCTAGAGAATAAATAAAGAAGACCGAAGAAGAACTGATGCCTGTGAATTACGGTCTTGGCGAAGAATACTGAATATACCATGGACTTCCAAAAGAACGAACAAATCTGTCTTGGAAGAAATACAGCCAGAATGCTGAGAAGCGAGGATGGAGAACTCGTCTCACATACTTTGGATATGTTATCAGGAGGGACCAGTTCCTGGAGAAGGACATCATGCGGAAGGAAGACCCTCAACAAGATGTACTGACACAGTAGCTGCAGCAACAAGCTCAAACATAGCAACGATCATGAGGATGGCGCAGGATGAGCAGTGTTTCATTCTGTTGTACATATGGTCAATATGAGTCAGAACAAACTCAACAGCACCTAACAATAAAAACAAACCTCATTTTGCTCATCAGTAAAATAGAATTAATTAATAATACTGCCCATCAAACAGGATCATTAGTGGGATGTAGAGTATTCTGATGGTGCCTAGCTAAAAAAGTAAATTAATATTGGGGAAAAACCACACAGACATCAAAGCCAAAAAAAAAAAAAAGTTTATAAAAATGGGACAGGTTATCCCTTGGGTTAAAAACTATGCTATAAAAGAAAAAGAAAAGAGAGGAAAAGAAAAGAAAAAAAAAGATAACTAAGTAAAAATGGAAGATCCAGTCATTGTTGTTATTAAGTGCCATCGTGGCAGCTCCAATTCATACCAACCCCCACGTATGACAGAACAAAACATTGCCCAGTCCTGCACCATCCTCACAATTGTTGCTATGTTTGTGCCCTTTGTTGCAGTCACTGTGTCAATCCATCTCGTCGAGGGTCTTCCTCCTTTTTATGCTGACCCTCTACTTTACCAAGCATGATGTCCTTCTCCAGGGATTGGTCGTTTTGGTAACATGTCCAAAATAAGTGAGATGAAGTGAGACCATTACTCAGGTTAAAAACAATAACTAAGGAATGTATGCCATTTTTCAAAGTTCATTCATAACTACAATTCCTGAATAAGCTTGGGAGAGCCAGAATGAATCCCTCAATTAACATTCTGATACTAATAAAATCATCCTCATAAAGCAGTTACCAGGTAAGTGGTAACAGTGCCCCACACTCACAGAGGGCCATAAATAGTGCCTGTTCCCACCAGTCAGACTGGAAAACCTCACTGATTCACAGGGCACTGGGTAGAATACGTATTAGGGTCATGTTGTAGTGGTAAGCAATAACTGGCCCTAGACTGAGCACTGCTCTGACAAATTTTAAAAACAAAATCTGAAAGTATAAAACTGTTTCCAAGTGGCTTCACTGCATCCCAGAACAAAGCACAAGAATATTTACAAGTATATAAAAATATCCATCACCCAGTAGCGTCTGGGGTCTTAAAAGCTTGTGAGTGGCCATCTAGGATACATCTATTGTTCCCAACCCTTCAGGAGCAAAGAAGAATGAAGAAAATCAAAGTCACAAGGAAAATATTAGTCCAGAGGACTAATGAACCACATGAACCACAGTCTCTACCAGCCTGAGCCCAGAAGAAGTAGATGCTGCTCAGCTACCACCACTGAAGGCTCTGAGAGGGATCATAACAGAAGGTCCCATACAGAGCGGGAGAAAAATATAGAGCAAAATTCAAATTCACAAAAAAGACTAGACTTACTGGTCTGACAAAGACTGGAGGAATCCCCAAGACTATGGCCCTAAGCATCCTTTTAACTCAGAACTGAAGCTACTCCCAAACTTCACCTTTCTGCCAAAGATTAGACGGCCTATAAAACAATAACACAGGTGAGGAACATGCTTCTTAGATCAATCAAGTAAACAAGACCAAATGGCAACACCTCCCCCAAAAGTAAAGACAAGAAGGCAAGAAGGGACAAAAAACTGGACACATGGAAATGGGGAAACCAGGGTGGAAAGGGGGAGAGTGCTGCCACACTGCTGGGATTGCAAACAATGTCACAAAACAATTTGTGTATAAATTTTTGAATGAGAAACTAATTTGCTCGGTGAACTTTCACCTAAAGTACAATACGATGAAATTAAAAAATATCGATTACCCAACAAGGTAAAACTCACAGTGTCTGACATCCAGTCAAAAATTACTAAACATACAAAGAAGCAGAAAAATACAACCCATTATAAGAGGAAAAAAAGTAATAAAAACTGACACAGATGTTAAAATTAACAAAACATTTGAAGTTATTTTAACTGTATTAATTATGTTTAAAATGTTTAGAGACATGGAAGATATAAAAAAAGACAAACTGAACTTTTGGAAATGAAAACTACAATGTGTGAGATGAAAAATACACCCAATAGGATTAACTGGCAGATAAGACTAATGAACATAACAATAGAAACTATGCAAATGATACACAGAACACAAAATAAATTAAAAAACACATAGCATTAGCGAGCTGTGGAACAACTTAAAGAGATCTAAAAACGTAACAGGAGTAACAGTGGTGGTGGGGGACAGAAAAAAATATTTAATTAATGGCATAAATTTTCCAGATTTGATGAAAATTATAAATCCACAGGTCCAAGAAGCTCAATGAATCCCAAGCACAAAAACAAACACATGAAGAAAATTATACCAGGGCACATCATAATCATATTGCTCAAAACTAGTGATCAAAAAAAAAAATCTTAAATGCATCCAGAGTCCAGAGAACCAAAATGGAGTAGCCCCCTACCTCGCAAAGCCTCCCTCTTAAAAAAAAAAAAAAACCCTAGACACATCATCACAAACACCAAAGACTCTGAAAGGTGGAAAAAAGAAGGCAGACTACCTATGAACCTCAGGACTTACGGAACAAGACAGCAGGATTTACCCATGTCTAGACCCTGCACTTGGCATTAAACTTCCAGGGCTTCAAATCAGTTTGTTCTGGTTAGAACCCCTGATAAGAATCTGCATTTCTACCCCAGATACACTGAATCAGAATCTATATGAGTTTAATAAGATCCCCAGGTGATTCTTATGAACAATAAATTTTGAGAACCACGGTTCTACGAAACCCATTGCTGTTGAGTCAATTCCGATTCATAGCAATGCAACAGGACAGAGTAGAACTGCCCCATAGAGTTTCCAAGGAGTGGCTGGCAGATTCAAACTTTTGACCTTTCGGTTAGCAACCGAACTCTTAACCACTGCACCACTGCTCTACTAGTGGTTCTCAAAACTGGTCCCTAACCAGCAGCATTAGCATTACCTGGAAACTTGTTAGAAAGGCACATTCTCAGCAGGGGTTTGAACCGAATGAACCCAGCTCAAAGCCCTGTAAACTTCCTGGCTGCCAAGGCAGAAAGGGAAGTTCTGTTGCCAGGCAACAATTCAGCGCCCCCTAAAAGAAGATGCAGCCATTGCCCAGCGGGAAGCACAGCTTTTCTGGCACATTAGGGATCAGACAGGGTCTCTCTGTGCCTCATGGGGGAACCTCGTGGGACACACTTCACAGTGCTTTCTTGGGCAATCTCCGAACAGATGCAAGGTGTGCACTGCTTGGAAAGACCATCAGCATGGTGCACAGCATGTCCTGCTAAGCACAGAAGCTCTGTGGGTTTGGGGTGCGGTGAATGCTATGCCACATTCCTCCAGTTTCTCTCCAAGCAGTGAGGACTTTCAGATCAGAAAGGTGTGATAGTTAAGATTGTGTGTCAGCTTGGCTGGGCCGTGATTCTTAGCGTTTATATGTGATCACTCCTATGACTGAATATGCTGTGAGTGGCCAATCAGTTGAAAGGGAGTTTCCTTGGGGGTGTGGTCTGCATCTGAACATAAGCAGACGTTCTAGGTTTTTGCTCGCTCTGGATCCTGTGGGTGCCTCCTGTTCACCTGACCTCGAGTTCTTAGGACTTGAGCTAGCAGCTTACCTTCTGATCCTGGGATTCGTCGATCTTCACAGCCTGTGAGCGGAGTCCTGCTTTCCAACCTACCGATCTTGGGTTCGCAAGCCCCTGCAGCTACGTGAATCAGGAGAAGCCTCTATCCTAATCCACGGACTTGGGATGTTCCAGCCTCTACAATCACGTGAGCTGTGTTCTCGTTCTCAATCTCTCAATCTCTCAATCTCTTTCTCTCTCTATATATATATACATATACATATATATATACACGCTTTACTGGTTTTGCTTCTCTAGAGAATCCAGCCTAAGACAGAAGGTATGCCAGAACAGTCTTCAAACGGTCCTGAACAAATGCTGTTGTCTTGCCCAAGCTCCAGACAACTCTCCCGTGGTCAAGATCCAAAACTGCATTATTGTAGCTGGACATCAGGGCTGCAGCTGGGCCCTGACTCTGGACAGGTAGACAATCAGGCTACATCAAGGAAACTGAGGTGTCCATAAGGCCACACACTTAACGACAAGGTTGTGGCTACGTCAAGACCTTGTGCCACCTCACAAGGACCAGCATTTCTAGAGTTACTGGGATTTCATTCATTCATCTATTGATCTGTCCACTGGATAAACATGGTTGAGTACCTACCATGTGCCAAACAACTTCTGGGGTTGCTGGGATGAGAGGCAGAAAATGAAACAAAATCATCAGCACGCAAGTATCTAAAATTCCTTCAAACACATGACAAATAGTACCTAAATTTTTCAGTAATCAATACAGAAAAGGAGAAAGCCCTGAGAAAATGTTTCAAAGTAATAAGTTTACTGATTCAATACTTTATGTCAATTCAAAGAATATACCTGAGTTTAAATAAAGTCTGTTTAACCAAAAAGGAGCCTTGATGTGGTGACAGACTGGTTAAGTCCTCAGCTGCTAATGTAAAGGTGGATGGTTTGAATCCACCACAGGAGAAAGATGTAGCAGTCTACTTCCTTAAAAGATTACAGCCTTGGAAACCCTATGGGCAAGTTCTTCTCTATCCTATAGGGATGTTATGAGTTGGAATCAACTCAACGGTAACAGGTTTGGTTTTCAGTTGGTTAAACCAAAACTCTGAAATCAAATAAGTACTCACAGCATCTATTCACTTCAAAGGAAAAGATACAGTTTAAAAATTCTGCTTATTTTATTAGTTCTATGTTGATTCAAGATTTTTTCCCACCTTGAATAGCTTAAAATAGAAATGAAGAATGACTTGAGACCTGTTATTGAGACACTGCTGAATAACTGTTCCCAGTTTATACAATGCCACTGCTGCTTACTACCTTTTAAAGCTCCTGTAACCCCGAGAGTATGGCCCCTGGACACCCTTTTAGTTCAGTGATGAAGTCACTCCCGAGGTTCACCATTCAGCTGGGGACTGGACAGCCCCATAAAACAAAACGGAACTAATGAGGCACAGCAATCCAGGGACAAGGACTAGAAGGCAGGAGGGGACAGGAAAGCTGGTGATAGGGAACCCAAGGTTGAGAAGGGACAGTGTTGACATGTCATGGGGTTGTTAACCATTGTCATAGGGCAATATGTGTACTGTTTAATAAGAAACTATTTGTTCTGTAAACCTTCATCTAAAGTACAAAAAAAAAAAGAATTATCTATGTGAGATCAAATTGACAACAGCAACTCAAAAGGTTTGATGGGACACCTAAGAGACAGTGAGTTGAAGATAATGGTGATGGAATAATTCAGAAAAGGACAGTGAGAATAGCAGCACAACTGGAAGGGAATGTAATCGATGTCACTGAATTGTACATGTAGAAACTTTTGAAATGGTGTAACTTTGGCTATGTATATTTTCACCAAAAAAAGCATCCTCCAAGATCGAGAAGGGAGAGTGTTGGTATGTCATGGGGTTGTTAACCAATGTCATAAAACAAGATGTGTACTGACTGTTTAATGAAAAACTATTTGTTCTGTAAACCTTCACCTTAAGTACAATAAAAAAAATTTTTTTTTAAGTAAATAGAAAAGGTTTGATGGGAAACCCAGGAGACAGTGAGTTGAAGAAAACAGTGATGGAATAATTTGGAAAATGATAGTGAGAATAGTAGCACAACTGGAAGAATGTAATCAATGTCAGTGAATTGTACACATAGAAATTTTTGAAATGGTGTATCTTTGGCTATGTATATTTTCACCAAAAAAGAAAAAAAAGGTTCTCCAAGGTTGAGAAGGAGAGTGTTGACATTTCGTGGGGTTATCAACCAATGTCATAAAACATACGTGTAGTGACTGTTTGACAAGAAATAATTTGTTCTGTAAACCATCATCTAAAGTACAATTTAAAAAAAAGCTCCTGTAGCAGTATTCAACACGCAAGATTTACCAAATTTCCTAAAGCAGCCTACCAGTGCTTTAATTTCAAATACTGTTGTGTAATACATATACAAACATAAATATTCAATAAAGATGTATATTGAATATGTTTATAAAAATCAGATAAGACAATTGAGTTACTTGCTACCTACGTTACTTAACACTGTAATCAGGAAACCAGGTAAAACAAAGAAAGGAGGAGCTGCCAGATTTAGCGTTGATTTCAAAAGGAAAATTAAAGAAGAGAACCAAATAATTATATGAGTAATCATAGCAAAAATGAGAGGATTTGGTTTTGAGCTATTCAGATAGCTATGCCCTAACCATCACCCCATGGCAAACTGTAAACACGGCCACAAATTTTTCCCTCTCTTATATACCTTTACAATGTGACTTTGAAGCTCCTCCCATTAAGAGGTGGAGTGTTTGAGTCTATTTCACACCCCTTGACTCTGGGCTGGCCTAGTGTCTTGCTCTGACCAGAATGCAAGTCTACACCTCCAGAAGCCATGTGGCTTCTGCTCATGCTCTTGCTCTCTCACTGCTCTGGGGAACCCCACAGCCACACTGTGGAGAAGCCTGGCAAGCCTGCTGTATGATAAGCCACATGGCCCAGTCACCATGGTACCCAACCAACAGTCAAGACACCCAAACAACATACAGAAAGGATGACACATCATTATCAAGTGTGACTTAACCCCAGAATACAAGGTTGGTTTAACATTTGAAAAGCAATCAATGTAATTCATCATATTAACAAACTAAAAAAATACAGAGATGATCAATACAACAGATGCAAAAAAGCATTTGATAAAATCAAACAGCCATTCCTAATATAAACTCAGCAAACTTGGAATAGAAGGGAACTTGCTCAGCCTGATAAAATACATCTATGAAAACCCTACAGTTAACATCATACTTAATGGCAAAAAAAAAGTGAATGCTTTCCCTCTAAAGTGAGAAAGAGACACAGATGTCTACTCTTCCCACTTCTTTTCAACACTGTACTGAAGGTACTAGCCAGTGCAATCAGACCAAAACAAAAAAAATAAAAGGTAGCCAGGCTGGAAAGGAAGAAGTAAAACTGACAGTATCTGTGGGCAATATGATGATCTATATAGAAAATCCAATGGAATTTATTAAATTTAAAAAAAGCTACTAAAGTTATTAGTTAAGGGGTACTTAGTTTGTGTCTGGGGTGATGAAAAACTTGTAGATAGATGGTATAGATGGCTATACAATACACCGAATGTAATTAATGTCACTGAACTATACACTTAAAAATGGTTAAAAGGACAATTTTTTGTTACATATATTTTACCACAATACAACTATAAACGAAAAAGATACTAGAAATAAATGGGCTTAGTATGGTTTTAGAATACAAGATCAATATATAAAAATCAATTTATTTCCATACTAATATATTTCAATCAAAAATTAAAATTAAAAAACAGTATCATTTACAACAGCATCAAAATATGAAATACTCGGGTAAATCTGACAAAATCAGTACGGTGAAAACTGAAACACTGCTGAGGGATACTAAAGAATATATAATTAAGGAGAAAGGAATACTTGTGTTCATGAGTCAGAAGACTCACTTTGGCTAAAATACCAATTCTCACTCAAATCAATCTACAGATTCAATGCAATCCCAATCAAAATCCCAGAGGGCCTTTTTGTGCAAATTGAGGAACTGATTATAAAATTCACATGGAAATGTAAAGGACCTAAAATAATCTAAATAACTTTGGCAAAGAATAAACAAAGTTGAAAGAACTAGTACTACCTGATTTCAAGGCTTATGATAAAGCTACAGTACATTAATCATGACAGTGTGCTACTGGCATAAGGATAAATAAATAGATCAATAGAACAAAATAGAGTCCAGAATTAGACCTACCCATATATGGACAACTGATTTTCAACAAAGATGCAAAGGCAATGCAGAGGAGAAAAGATCCCACTTATACAAAATTCTAGAAAATGGTAAGTACTATAGAGTGACAGAAAACAGATTAGTGATTAGGGGACAGAGGGAGAGCAAGGGATATAAAGAGTACCTGGGAAATTTGGTGCGGTGATGGTTATATTATCTCGATTGTGGTGTACATTATGTCAAAACTTATCAAACTGTACACTTTAATATTGTATGCCAATTATACCTGTATACAGCTATAAAAATAAACGGCAGCTATCAGGCCTCAAATGTCACCCTTGGTAAACCAAACAAAATAAAAAGAAAATTATTATTATTTAGGGCTTATGTACCAGTCTTCCTGCTAGTTGCTTTACAGTCATCATTAGCTCATTTAACCTCAGAGTCCAGATAGTAGATACAATCCCAATTTTTCTAAGAAAACTAAAAGCAAAGAAAAATTAAATAACTTACTTATGGTCACAAAGCTTATAATGTAGATTCAAACCCTATCTACAATTCCTCCTACAGACAAAGAACTGAAATGACTAAAGAGAATATAAACACAGCAAACTGAAACCCAGGGTCAGAAATAAGCCACGCAAGAACAGACAGTAAAGCGTGTCTATAAAAGTCAAGGTAACATCAGTGGTTCAGCGGTAGAATTCTCACCTTCCGTGCGGGAGACCCAGGTTCGACAGCCAGCCAATGAACCTCAAAAGCAGACACTACCTGTATGTCAATGGAAGCTTGCATGTGGCTATGATATTGAACAGGTTTCAATGGAGCTTCCAGACTAAGATGGGCTAGGAAAAAAGGCCTGGCAATCTATTTCTGAAAATCAGCCAATGAAAACCCTACGGATCACAATGGTTGCTGATTATGGGGATGGCATAGGACCAGGCAGCGTTTCATTCCATTATGCATGGGGTTCCATTGTGCAGCTAACTACAAGTGCACATAAGTATGAAAACAGAATGCGTGAGTAAGCTAGGGGCAGGGAGCCAGCGCCATTTTATGTCCAGACGAAAGGCAGGCAGGTTAAAGTGGTTACCCTGACAGACTTAGGAGGAAAAAAACTAAAACATTAGCTTCCAAGAAATCTCAAGAAAGCACAGGAACCAACCCCCTCCATGCTAGATCCTAAATTTAAAAACACTACTGAACCCCAAAACTAGATACTACTTGGAAATTCTAACTATTTCCATATCACAGCCTTTGAGCAGCTCAAATGTGAAAGGAAAAGATGGCTAACCTGAAGTCTGCATCATGGAGTGATCCCATTCCCCCTTAGGAATTCAAATCTGAGACAGATGATTAAAGCACATCGAGGAAAACTATGAACTTAGTTTCACAAGGCAGCAGTAACTCACCATAGTATCATGCAGTCCTAAAAGAGCGTTAACAGGAAGTGATTCTATCAGAACAAACCTTTAGCTCACTAATTAAGGCCCCTAGGGAAATGTTTAAAGTACTGTTTATTTACTATCCAAATCAGGCAAGTACCCTTAATTCACAAGCAATACCTCACAAAGAAGAGGAAAAATGAAAATGCTTATTTAACCAGGTATTTTTAGGTATTTACCTCCCAACTCTGCTGGTGGCAGGCCACTCCCCTGAATACCCGGCATGCCAAGCACTGTAACACCCACTGTTCTTCTAGATACTTGTTAAGCTATATTCTCTGTCGAAGGGTACCTGGGTAGTAAACATAATATAATTAGCACTGTTTCCCACTTACCAGGCATAAATTATTACTCATATTGGCAAACAGACAAATCTCCGCATCTGT
This sequence comes from Dugong dugon, assembly GCA_030035585.1. Taxonomy (NCBI): domain Eukaryota; kingdom Metazoa; phylum Chordata; class Mammalia; order Sirenia; family Dugongidae; genus Dugong; species Dugong dugon. The sequence goes on along the minus strand of CM057478.1, from coordinate 30,555,822 downwards.
AAAATAAGCAGCTGGGAGAGCAATTTCTAAAGTTTCTTCCAGCTCCAATACCCTCCTAACACTGAGGTGACTACTGGTAAAGTTGCTCCCAACTGAACTGGAGAGAAAGCATTGGGATCGGTTATAGAAACTTTTAATGGCACCGCTTTTCAGGGCTCTAAATCCAAGACCAGGTTTCCAAACATTTTTCTGAGGTTGAAGTTGCTGTAGATGCTCCAGTCAAACCTGCCCATGAACATCCCCAGTATACATTAGCAACAACTAAAAAAGGAAACCAGAAGGATGGGAAAGCAAAAAAGGACTTAAGTTTGCATTTTCATGTCCCAAATCTAGGTTCGGCCTATGCTTTTTGTTTTTCCAAGTAAATGGGGAAAGAGTGCCAATATCTCTAAGTTGGCTGTAATAGTCAGAAGATCTAGACATTTATTAAAACAAAAGAAACCATCTAAGATTCACACAATAAACCCAGCAATGAAAATAAGTAGTGTTAGTGACACTAGAAGCAAATAACAAGCAAGGTAGATCAGATCGAGCAGAAGAACCAAGTAACTGGAGAGTTTCAGAACACACTGCATTCTTCTCTGTACCAATTTTAATGGAGGTGTTGTGCATTATATTTAAATATTTACTGGCACAATGACAAGCTTTATTAGGTATGCACCAATATGTGTGCCAAGTCCTGCGCTTGGTGCTTGAAAATACAGAGTATCCTATTTAGTATGGAAGATGGCTCCTTATAATATACAGCAATCATTACCAGAGGGGGGAAGCAGAGGGTCCTGTGAGACTGGGGGCAGAAGTCACGAGCAAAAACAGATCTAAGCCAAGGGATGAGTGTCAAGAAGGCTTATTGGGAAGGCTCAAGCAGAGTAAGCACTCCCTGGCAGAGTAAGTACTGGCCAGGAAAAAAGTGGGGAGAAGGGAATCCCAGGCAAAAGCACACCATTTAAGGCCTGGAAGATACTGAATGGAAGTGTCAGGGGCCAGTGAAGGGGCTGCAGCAGTAATAAAAGGTAAAGGGGCGTGACAGAAGGTAGTGGCAGTGGAACAGAGATAAGTGGGCTGATTAGAAGATGTTAAGGAAGTAAAGCAGAAAATACCAATGCTATCTGAGAGTCCCTGGACTGCTCCCCACCAAAGGTCCCAATGCACTTGAGAGAATCCAGGCCTAGAGGACCAGGAAGTCTGCAAGGCTACAGCAAAATTGACGATTCCACACTTTACTCCTGAAAAGAACTGATTTGTTGCCGGAAGAATGCACTAAGAGGAGGAGAAAGAGATGAGTGAGTTCACCTAGCTCAGAAGACTAGAACTCCCCAAGATGGTGAGCAGCTGGCTCAGGGCAGGCTCCACCTTTCACAGCCATTATCACCTATGATCTTCACACAAGCCTCAGAGGCAGGCAAGCAGGCAGGCAGGCAGGACAGGAATTTTTCCTCCTTATTTGAAAGCTAAGAACATGGAAGCAGGGGGTAGTGAAAGACATGCCCAACCCCATAAAGGGAACAGGACAGGTGTCATCCAGGACCATATTTCAGCCTAGTGCTCACCCACTCAACCTGTGGCTCTCCTCCCACCAAGCCAAGTAGTAAAGAGTATGGAGATAAGAGATGTGCCCCCCCCCCCAATACTGACATATCAGAATGCAGGAAACTAGACTTTGAAAAGGCACACTCCCAATCCAATGTATACCCCCAGTGACAGACAGACTTGAGGGTGCGCCCAATGATGGCTCGCCTCCTGGTGTCAACTCCTTGCACAAAAGCCCCTTCCCCTTGAGTGTGGGTACCTAGGACTTGCTTCTAACCATCAGAATATGGCAAAGGCAATGGGATGTCACTCCCATATTGACCTCACGTTATAAAAGACTCAAGTCTTAGCAGACTGGGGCAACAGGCTCTCTCCTTGCTGGCTTTCCAGAAGTACGCTGCCATGTCTTCACAGGGCCACGTGGCAAAGAACTGTGGGGGTCCTTCAGGGGTTGAGAGCAGCTCCCAGCTGGCAGCCAGCAAGAAAACAGGGACTTCAATCCTACAAGCACAAGATGAGGTAGATCGTTCCCCACGGAAGTCCCTGATGAGACCAGAGTCCCACCTGACACCTGGATTGCAGCCAGATGAGACCCTAGAGCAGAGGACCTGGCTAAATAGTGCCCAGACTCCTGACCCACAGAAACTGTGAGAGAACAAATGTGTGCTATTTTAAGCTGCTACGTTTGTGGTGATTTGTTCGGCAGCAAAAGACAGCTTATACACCCACGCAAGTCACACTGGAAAGAAAAGTCACTGAACTCTACCGTACCAACTCTATATGCTCAAATGACTAAGGATATGTGCTACCAAAAAGGAACCCACCAACCTCTTACTTGCTAGGTCCAAAAGAAGAATACCAAATGCTGGGTGTTCTTTACAACATACCACTAATGCAGATTATGCCAACAAAACTGAGATCAAATCCTTTATAACTGATCTCATAGCTGCAAACAGACTATACTCCAAGTTTTGTTACAGTTTAGCCTAATGCTGCTTTTCAGGTTAAAGCCTGCCTCCAACTTTTACCCCAGGGCAATGAAGAATAGCCCAAAATTCACAAAAAATCTAATTTAAATGAATTCTTCAAACATGAACGCATGCTGATGGTACAGGAAGGAAGTGAGTGGGTTTCTGGCTGGCTGGGACCGTTCCTCCACAGTGTACGCTGCAGCGCCACCCTACCCTCTTCCTACCCTTGCTGATGGAGGGAAATGAGGGCCGTCACAGTTCAGGACGGACTTTAAAACTGGTCGTTTAAGCAGCCTTTTTCAACAGATCCCCCTGACTGCTTTCTCTGGGGGACGATCTCACAGGACAGGCACTGATGGGGCTGGACTGGATGACTAACTCACACCTAGAACAAAAATCCAGGACCACTCAAAGGGAGAACAAAAGCCCATAGCACTTAAACCAGGGGAAGGGGTAATCACACCATTCTAATTATCCAGATGCTGATATGCCTGTGACCAAACTGTGATGCAGCCCAGCCCCGCCTGCAGGGCCCACTGTCACGAGGGCTGCAGCAAGAGGAACAGAGCGCTCCATTATTGAAAGCGGTGTAACCTAGCACTTGATTAACAGTCACTACCACACTGGACCGTTTCTATAGCAACCAGAAAGAAAATATAAAGCAACCAATTGTACATGAAAATTATTCTCTGTTACAATGAAATATTGCAGTTAGGAAAAGGATTTTAATAAAGAAATAGGTAGAAGGCATCAATAACATTAATGCTATTTATTTACTCACCACTCATACAAATAATAATTTTTCCTTAAATTCTAAAATAATTTTATATTGCTCACACCATAAGTCTGCAACCTATTTTATGACCACTAAACATTACCATCAAGAAAGTATGTTGGGTCCCCCATTTTAAAACTAGGAAACAGTGGCAAAAGATATCACAAGGGCAATTCAACAATCAAAGAAAAAATTAAAATCAGAAATTCTGTTCTTTACTCTAATACCTACATCTGGCAAGAAATACCCTCAGAAGTATGAGGAGGGATAAGGAACATAAAAACAACAGAGCGAAACAACAATCAAAAGGAAGAAGATATGCGAATTCTTAGAACAACAAAGTTTTAGCCAATGCCTTCTCACATCAACGTACTAAATTACAAACCCAATTCGGGTACAATAAAAGACCCTGTCATCCACAGCCCTAAAGCTGATTCTTACTTTTCATGAGACTTAATGACCTTACCATAACCAGGACAGTCATACCTCCCCTTACAAGACAGAATCAGAACTCTTAATTGGAAGAATTTATTCCATATTATTAACAGTGCATATTATCCTCTAGAACAGTGAAGTGATGGCTTCATAACAATATAATTACTACTTATATATCAATGTGAGGAAGAAACAGAAACCAAAACCCGGCCAAACTAGGAGAGGTGTCTGGACCTGGACAGGCCAACTCAGCCCTCAATGTCTCCACCAGTCCAGGCAAGTGGCACATATTACAACACACTCCTGACTCAACACAGGTGGGGCAATCCAGAACAGCTGCTCTGCAAGCAGAGCAGATACAGACGCTGAGACCTCAAGCAGCAGGGATCAGCCTGCCCAGAAAGACTTTCTCTCTGACCTCACACTTGACATTTGATGGTAGTGCACTGATCAGTTCTTCCAGAAAGAGGCCCTAGCACCACCACACTCCTGCTACCCCCACCACAACCACCCACTAGTACTCACACGAGCTGGAGGAGAGCTAGAGCTGACCATCGGGGCCCATCACTGCAAGGTCCACCATCCTTCTCCCTACCTCAGATGTAATAAAAGATCAAGCTGACAGCCTGACCTCTATTCCTTCCCCAAATCCATTCAAGCTTCTCGAAACTCCTTTAATCTCAGAGATGCCTCCTCCTTCCTTCAGGCCTACAAATGACCTACAGCTAGAAAGTATATGCCCACCTTGAATATCATTGAAAATAACAGAGGAGTACTAACCTCACAACACTCCACAATGATTATGCTGTTCTTTGTAGCCCAAAGTGGATTTCACAGTCTAATAAATGTGCAAATGTTATTATGCATAATTACAAACTAAATTCATGACAAATTTTCAAAACATTCATTGTTCAATCATAATTTTTTCAGCCTTTTCTAGACACAAATGGAAAAAATAAAATTAAAACAACTACCAAACAATAATCCCCCAATGCATGAAACCTTTCAACCTATCCAGATGCTTGACTAGTTTGCTACTTTGCTGAAAGTCAGAATTTTATTGCTTATGGTCCAAGGTCACTTCAAAACATACAGAACATAAACAGACACAAAACTAGTCTTTAAAAATAATTCACAATCCATACATCTGTGGCCAATTGATTTTTTTCTACATTTTATTTATTTTGTTGTTGAGAATATACACAGCAAAACATACACCAATTCAAGTTTCTAAAAGTACAATTTAGTGACATTGATTACATTCTCTGAGCTGTGCAACCATTCTCATCCTCCTTTTCTGAACTGTTCCTCTCTCAATAACATAAACTCACTGCCCCCCCCCCAAGGTTCCTATTTAATCTTTTGAGTTGCTGTTGTCACTTTGATCCCATATAGACATCTCTTTTCACCATAAACTGTGATGGCTTGCATGTTACTGTGATGCTGGAAGCTCTGCTACCAGTATTTCAAATACCAGAAGCAACACCTATGGTGGATATGTTTCAGCAGAGCTTCCAGACTAAGAAAGGTTACGAAGAAGGACCTGGCGATCTACTTCTAAAAAAAACCTGGCCGGTGAAAATCTTATGAATAGCAGCAGACACACTTTCTGATACAGTGCCGGAAAATGAGCCCCTCAGGTTGGAAGGAACTCAAAATACAACTGGGGAAGAGCTGTCTCCTCAAAGTAGAGTCAATCTTAATGATGTGGATGGAGTAAAGCTTTCAGGGCCTTCACTTGCTAATGTGGCACAACTCAAAGTGAGAAGAAACAGCTGCAAACATCCATTAATAATCAGAACGTGGAATGTACGAAGTATGAATCTAGGAAAACTGGAAGTCATCAAAAATGAAGTAGAACACAAAAAGATCGAAATCCTAGGCATTAGTGAGCTGAAATGGACTGGTATAGGTCATTCTGAATTTGTCATTGTGAATGACTACAGCCTTCAGCATGGATTACACCTCACCATGAAGAAAACAAAATTACTCACAACTGGACCAATATCCGACATCATGATAAACAGAAAAGACTGAAGTTGTCAAGGATTTCATTTTATTTGAATCCACAATCAACGCCCATGGAAACAGCAGTCAAGAAATCTAACAATGTATCACACTGGGCAAATCTGCTGCAAAAGACTCCTTCAAAGTGTTAAAAAGCAAAGACGTTACTTTAAGGACTAAGGTGCACCTGACCCAAGCTATGGTATTTTCAATTGCCCCATATACATACCACAGCTGGAGGATGAATAAGGAAGACCGGAGAAGAATTGATGCCTCTGAATTATGGTGATAGCGAAGAATATTGACTATACCATCAACTGCCAGAGGAATGAACAAATCTGTCTTGGAAAAAGTACAGCCAGAATGCTCCTTAGAAGCAATGATGGAGAGACTTTGTCTCATGTACTTTGGACATGTTATCAGGAGGGACCAATCCCTGGAAAAGGACATACTGCTTGTTAAGTAGAGGGTTGGCAAAAAAGAGGAAGATGTTCTTCGAGACGGACTGACACAGTGGCTGCAACAATGGGCTCAAGCATAACAACGACTGTGAGGATGGTGCGGATTGGGCAGTGTTTCATTCGTTGTACACAGGGTCACTATGAGTCGGAACCGACTCAACAGGACCTAACAACAACAACAGATAACTTTTAAAAGAGCAAAATGCCCAAGGCAGACTTTTTTTTTTTTTTGTATTTTAATTTTATATTTTTTTATTTATAAATGAATTCATGGATCTTTTTTTATTGTACTTTAAGTAAAAGTTTACAGTTCAAGTTAGTTTCTCATAAAAAAATTTATACACGCATTGTTATGTGACAGCACACTCTTCCTTTCCACCCTGGATTTCCCATGTCCATTCAACCAGCTCCTGTCCCTTTCTCAAGGCAGACATTTTTAATAGTTAAGCTAAACTACTGTTTGATTTTAAGACTAATATAGGGGATATTTTTGGTTTAAGGTTTAAAAATTATCCCAGAGCAATAGTTTCAGAGGTTCATCCACCCTCCATGGCTCCAGAAAGTCTGGAGTCCGTAAGAATCTGAATTGTTTTGCATTCTCCCCCTTTTGATCAGCATTCTTCTATGGAATCTTCGATCAAAATGTTCAGTAACGGTAGCCAGGCACCATCTAGTTCTGCTGATCTCACTGCAAAGGAGGCAGTTGTTCATGGAGGCAATTAGCCACACATTCCATATCCTCCTCCTATTCCTGACTCTGCTTCTTCCTCTGTTGCTCCAGGTGAATAGAGACTAATTGTGCTTTGGATGGCTGCCTGCAAGCTTTTAAGACCCCAGGCACTACAAAACGAACTAGGAGATAGAACTGAAGCCTTAAACATGGTATTAGGCCAATTAACTGTCCCATGAAACCATGACTATAAAACCTCCAAAACAAGGAAACAAATTCCATGATGTGTTCAGCTGTGATAAGCAGTTCAGCAGCTTTCTTTTTCATTGCTGTAAATATGTCACACAACTTTTGCCAATTCAACTTTTTACAGGTGTACAATTTATTGACAACAATTACAACAATCAGTTGTGCAACCCTACCCTTAATCAATGTGATTTTTCCATCACTGTTAGCCCTCTTTTTTCCCTTCCATCCCACTCCTGGTAACCACTAATAAACTTTGGTCTTTACATATTTGCCTTTTTTTATCTTTTTATATAAGCGAGGTCATACAATACTTGTCCTTTTGTGATTAACTTATTTCACCCAGCATGTCTTCAAGTGTCATCCATATTGTAGCACGTATCAAGACTTCACTTCTCCTACTGACTGAGTAGTATTCTACTGTATGTATGTACCACATTTTGTTTATCATTCATCTGTTGATACGCATTTAGGTTGTTTCCACCTTTTGGCTATCATGAATAGTGCTACAATGAACACTGGTGTATAAGTCTCTTTTTGAGTCTCTGCTTTCAACTCTTGGGTATATACCTAGCAGTGGAATTGCTAGGTCATATGGCAGTTCTATCTTTAGTGTTTTGAGAAACTGCCACACTGTTTTCCACAATGGCTATACCATTTTGCATTCCCATCAGCAATGGATAAGGGTTCCAATTCCCCCACATTGTTGCCAACATTTGTTATTTTCTGGGTTTGTTGTTTTTTAACTTAGCCACCCCAGTGGGACTGAAATGGTATCTCACTGTGGTTTTGATTTGCATCTCTCTGATGGCTGATGGCACTGAGCATCTTTTTATGTGTTTGGCAGCCATCTGAATGTCCTCTTTGGTGAAATGTCTATTCAAGTCCTTTGCCCGTTCTATGATTGGTTGTCTTTTTGTTGTTAAGATGTCAAAGTTTTACATATATTTTGGTCATTAGATTATCATCAGATATATGGTTTCCAAAGATATTAGACAATAGCTTTGTCTTTTCACTTTTTTGGTAAAGTCTTTTGATGAACAAGAGTTTTTTATTTTTATGAGCTCCCATTTATTTATCTTTTGCTATTTGTGCTTTTGTTATTATATCAGATAACCAACTGTTAAAAGCTAGGCCAGACAGTGTTGCCCCTGTATTTTCTTCTAAGAATTGTATGGTTTTAATTTGCACATTTAGGTCCTTAATCCACTTCTAATGTGTTTTTGTGTGTAGTGTGAGGTCTTGTTTCATTTTCTCGCAGGTGGAAATTCAATTTTCCCATCCGCAGTTATTGAAGAGACTCTTTCTCCCATCGAATGGACTTAGCACCCTTGCCAAAAAAATCAGTTTACCATAAGCGTGTGGTTTTATTTCTGGATTCTCAAATCTATTCCATTGGTCCATGTGTCTATTGTTATACCATTACCAGGCTGTTTTGATTGCTGTAGCTGTATAAAAACCAAAACCAAACCCACTGCCATTGAGTCGATTCCAACTCATAGCAACCCTATAGCTGTATAGTGTGTTTTTAAAATCAGGAAGTGTGAGTCCTCCTACTTTGTTTTTCTCTTTCAACACTGCTTTAGCTATTCGGGGCCTCCTTCCATTCCACATGAAGTTGAGAATTGGTTTTTCTATTTCTGTACATGGCCAGCTAATTTTTGACAAAAGAATAAAGTCCATTCAATGGGGAAAAATAGTCTCTTAAACAAATGGTGCTGGCACAACTGAATTTCCACATGTAAAAGTTGGACCTCCACCACATACCATATACAAAAATTACATCAAAATTAATCAATAACCTAAATATAAGAGTTAAAACTATAAAACTCTTAGAGGAAAACATAAGGGTAAATCTTTATGGCCTTAAATTCAGCAATAGATTCTTAGATACAATACCAAAAATATAAGCAAAAAAATAAAAAATAGATTTAAAAAAAGGAAAAACAAATACACTGGAGTGCACCAAAATTTAAAAATTTTGTGCATCAAAGGACTTTACCAAGAAAGTGAAGAGACGATCTACGGAATAGTTTTTTGTAAATCATATACTTGTTAAGGGAAGGGCTTAATATTCAGAATATATAAAGAACTCCTACAACTTAATAGCAAAAAAGACAAACTCAATTAAAAAATGGGCAAAAGACTTGAACAGACACTTCTCCAAAGATGATAAGAATGACAAAGGTTGGTCAATATTGTTAGCTATTAAGGAAATGCAACACAAAATCACACAGATACCACTTCAAACCCACTAAGATGGCTATTATCAAATAAACAGACAATAACAAGTGTTGAGGTGGATGTGGAGAAATAACACACATGTGCACTGCTGATGGAAATGTAAAATGAATGGTGCAGTGTTGCCCCTGTATTCCACAGCCACTGTGGAAAACAATTGGGCAGTTCCTCAAAAAGTTAGAATTATCATAGGACCCAGCTATTCTACTCCTAGGTATATACTCAAATGAAGTGAAAATAGGTATTCCAAAAAAACTTGTATATGAAAGTTCACAGCAGCATTATTCATAGTAACCAAAAGGTGGAAACAACCCAAGAGTTCATGAACAGATGAATGGATAAACAAATTGTGGTATATGCATATAATGGAATATTATTCAGCCATAAAAAAGGAATGAAGTTCTGATACATGCTGCACTGACCCTTGAAAACATTATGCTAAGTGAAATAAGCCAGATACAAAAGGACAAGTATGTATGATTCCACTTATATGAAATATCTAGATTAGGCAAATTCATAGAGACTGAAAGTAGAAGAGAAGTTATCAGGAACTAGGGGGAGGGGAAAATAAGGAGTTATTGCTTAATGGGTACAGAGTTTCTGTTTGGTATGATGAAAAAGTCTGAGAAACAGATAATGGTGATGATTGCAAAACATGGTTAATTAATGCTACTGAAATGTATATGTAAAGGTGGGTAAACTGGAAAATTTTATATGTATTTTATAATATTTTTTAAATAAAAATAAATCACACATGCATGTTCACAGCAGCACTATTCTTAACAGCCAAAAGGTAGAAACAGCCCAAATGTCCAACAATGGACGAATGGATAAACCAAATGTGGTATAGTCATACAGTAGAATCATTATCAGCCATAAAAAGGAATGAACCTTGAAAACATTATGCTAAGTGAAAAAAGGAAGTCACAAAAGGCCACATGTTGTATTATTCCATTTATATCACATATCCAGAATAGGTAAATCCATAGACAGAAAACACAGAAAGGTGGTTGCCGGGAGCTGGAGGGGAAAGGAAATGGGGAGAGACTGCTTAAAGGGTGTAAGTTTCCTTTTGGTATCATGAAAATGTTTTGGAAAACATTTGGAAAAATACTTTGCAGGTAATGCTTTTGTACTTCGTACTGAACCAGTAATATTTTCTGAGATACAAATTCTATCAGGCGAAACAAAATCTCTCTTATGATAGAGTGGCAAGATCAAAGAATTTTTTTCTCACTTTCAGTGGTTTCTTAAGCTATTTATTTTCATAAATAGTTAGAGATGGTGGTTGCACAACACTGTGAATGTACTAAATTGTTTGCTTAAAATCGTTAATTGTGTATCATGTGAATCTCACCTCAATATAAATTGTTTATTAATAAATAAAATCAATCACAAAGCAATTATACATCACTCGGGTACAATCTCAGCCAAAAGCAATCTGGCAAAATCAAAATTTTTAAATATCCATAACCTCTGATCTGGCAATCCTAAGAATGTAACCTATAGCTAATACTTACACATGTGCATGACAATAACATTTTATCACAGTAAAGCAAAGGAAACAAGTAAATGTCTATCAGTAAGACACAAGTTAAATAAATTATGGCACATTCACATTATGATGGAAGAACATGAAGCAGCTCCACGTGTATTAATACAGAATAAATCCCAAGATTAAGTGAAAAAAGTAAAAACGTACAGAATCGTACACTTCGCCATTTGTGTAAAAAGCTTTATGCACGCACATATGCTTCTTCACACAAGGACTATCCCTGGAAGAATGCACAAGATATGGTTAAGAAAGACTGCCTCTATGGCAGGCCTGCTAGAAGGCTGGGGGCTGGGAGTGGAAGATATTCCTGAGTCAGACTATTCCCAAAAATCACTATTTTCAATGGCGAAAAATGCATAAGAATAAAAGAAAAACAAAATTAGATGGTGTAGAGATAAGAGAATGTCAAAGTTTAGTTATCACGAACAGGATCACAATGTAGTTTAACAGCCCTGGTGGTGCAGCGGTTAAGAGCTTGGCTGCATGGAGAAACCACAAGAGTATGGCCCTCAGACACCCTTTTAACTCAGTACTGAAATCATTCCTGAAGTTCACCCTTCAGCCAAATATTAGACAGGCCCATAAAAACAAAACAAGACTAAACATCCAGCACGGGGACAAGGACAAGAAGGCAGGAGGGGACAGGAAAGCTGGTAACAGGGAACTCAGGGTCGAGAAGGGGAGTGTTGACATGTTGTGGGGTCGGCAACCAATGTCACAAAACAATATACGCATGAATTGTTTTAACAAGAAACTAATTTGCTCTGTAAACCTTCATCTAAAGTACAATTTAAAAAAAAGAACTTGGTTGCTAACCAAAAGGTCAGCAATACAAATCTACCAGCCGCTCCTTGGAAACCCTATGGGGCAGTTCTATTCTGTCCTATAGCGTCACTATGATTCAGAATCAACTCAACCTCCACAGGTTTTTTTGTTTTGTTTTGTTTTTTAAGTAGAGAAATTTGTTTTTCCCTCTATTTGATCTGAAAATTCTAGCCAACCCTTATCTGTCAAATCCTAAGAGTTTTACTATTCAAGTTACTTATGGTCACATCTTCTCTACGATAAAAATGGACCAGGCTTAAGTAATCTAACAGGCCCTGCTGGAACAGTGGTTAAGAACTCAGCTGCTAGCCAAAAGGTCAGCAGTTCAAATCCACCAGCCACTCCCTGGAAATTCTACGGGACAGTTCTACTCTGTCCTATAGGGTCGCTGTGAGTAGGAATCAACTCAATGGCGAGTTATTTTTTTTTCTTTTTCTTAAATCATCTTATGTATACTTTTATGAAGTGCTTTTAACACTTAATCTGGAACCACAATCTTAGTAGTATTCACTGAACTCACAACAAAGTAGAGATGTCAGTATAGCAGCCTCTGCTCCACCAAAACCACTACCACATTTTCTTCCCTATCCTTTGAATCTGGCTCTCTGCTAGGCATGAGAAGAGCTGGCGTGAGATGAGACTTAGTCCCTGACTTTAAGTGTCTTTTATCTGAAGGGCAGAACACACAACATACATTCACATTACGTACAGTACTAGAACACAAGCCCTGGCTGGCAATCTATAATATACACAGTTCGTTAAGCTTAGAGCTGCTGTTGAGTCAGCCCCAGAATCATGGCAACTCCACGCACAATGAAACAAGACGTTGCCCTGTCCTGAGCCATGCCCACGATCAGTAGCAGATCAGACCATTCATGACCCACAGGGTTTTCATTAGCTGATTTTTGGAAGTAGATTACCAAGCCTTTCTTCCTAGTCCATCTTAGTCTAGTCTGGAAGCTCTACTGAAATCTGGTGACAGCGCTACAGCAACATGCAAGCCTCTACTGACAGATGGGTGCTGGCTGTGTATAAGGTCCATTAGCTGAGAATTGAACCCAGTCTCCCACATGGAAGGCGAGAATTCCCCCACTGCCCCCACGCTCTCACAACAATAAAAAATATGATAGACAAAAACTGGAAGATAAGTAAAAGCCAAAGTGTTGATTTTTCCACACTTAAACATTACTTCCCAACTGCAGTCTACTCACATTCCTGCTTTCGCTTCAGTGGCTCACAGACCCCACCATGTCCTCAAACAGATCTAGTCTCACTGACTTTCTGCCCCAATACGCAACCTTAATATTCTACTCAACATACAGCCAAAGCAGGGTAATAGTGTCCTTTTCATTCTTACTATTATTACTGAACGGTCACACATCCCAGCAAGAAGCCTATTCCCTCTAGCCCACATTCTCAGTCCACAAGCAGGTGGAGAGCACGAATTCCTGTGCACTGCCATTACCTGTAGAATTTGGCAACGACTGACATCTTTCTATGACATTTCTCATTAGGACTTCTTACAAATAATTCCCCCACCCCAATCTTCCTTTCTGCTTTCATTTCTTTATTCCATATTTTTTTTATTTATATTGTTGTACTTTAAGTAAAAGTTTACAATTCAAGTTAGTCTCTCATGGAAAAATTTATACATATGTTGTTATGTGACCCTAGTTGCTCTCCCTATACTGTGACAGCACACTCCTCCCTTCCACCCGATTTCCCGTGTCCATTCAACCAGTTCCTGACCCCCTCTGCCTTCTCATCTCACCTCCAGACAGAAGCTACCCATTTAGTCTCATGTTATCTACTTGAGCTAAGAAGCACACTCTTCACGAGTATCATTTTATGTCCCACAGTCCAGTCTAATCTTTGTCTGAAGAGTTGGCCTCCGGAATGGTTTTAGTACTGGGCTGACAGAGAGTCCAGGGGCCATGCTTTCTGGGGTTCCTCCAGTCTCAGTCAGGCCATTAAGTCTGGTCTTTTTACTAGAATTTGAGTTCTGCACCCCACTTTTCTCCTGCTCTGTCAGGGACTCTATGTTGTGTTCCCTGTCAGGGTGATCACTGGTGGTAGCAGGGCACCATCTAGTTATTCTGGTCTCAGGCTGATGCAGTCTCTGGTTTATGTGGCCCTTTCTGTCTCTTGGGCTAATACTTTCCTTGTGTCTTTGGTGTTCTTCATTCTTTTTTACTCCAGGTGAGTTGGGACCAACTGATGCATCTTAGATGGCCGCCCACTAGCTTTTAAGACCCCAGATGCCACACACCAAAGTGGGATGCAGAACATTTTAAAAACTTTGTTATGCCAACTGACCTAGATGTCCCCTGAAACCATGGTCCCCAGACCTCCGCCCCTCCTACTCTTGTTCCTCAAAATGTTTGATTGTATTCAGGAAACTTCTTAGCTTTGGTTTAGTCCAGTTGTGCTGACTTCCCCTGTACTGTGTGCTGTCCTTCCCTTCACCTAATTCTTGTCTACTATCTAGTTAGTGAATACCCCTCTCCCTCCCTCCCTAGCCTCATAACCATGAAATAATGTTTTCTTCTGTGTTTAAACCTTTTCTTGAATTCTTATAACAGTGGCCTTATAAAATATTTGTCCTTTTGTGACTGATTAAATTCACTCAGCAGAATGCCTTCCAGATTCCTCCACATTATAAGATGTTTCACGGCTTCATAGTTGTTCTTCATCGTTGCATAGTATTCCATTGTGTGAATATACCATAACTTGTTTATCCATTCGTCTGCTGATGGGCACCTAGGTTGTTTCCATCTTTTTGCTATTGTGAACAGTGCTGCAATGAACATTGGTGTGTGTATATCTATTCATGTGATGGCTCTTATTTCTCTAGGATATATTCCAAGGAGCAGGATTGCTGGAGGGTATGGTACTTCTACTTCTAGTTTTTTAACAAAGTGCCAAATCGATTTCCAAAGTGGTTGTACCATTTTACTTTCCCACCAACAATGTATAAGATTTCCAGTCTCTCCACAACCTCACCAACATTTATTTTGTGGTTTTTGGTTTAATGCTAGCCTTGCTGGGGTGAGATGATATCTCATTGTAGTTTGATTTTACAAATAATTCTTGATGCTTAATGAAAACTCCTCATTCCCACAGCACTAACATCAAAGAAAGAAGCACACGTCAACAGAATGAAACCTGGGTTATTCAGAAATTTTTTCAAGGATGAGGTAGTCTGGAAAGCTAAATATGCTGGCTACTAAGCTGGCGACTACAAGTGAGATTCGTGGAGGCCCACTAGACCCATTGTTTCCTCATTATACATGACTCCAAAACCAGGGTAAAGGTTTCAACTTTGATAACTGTGTGCACCATGTGTCCCCTCCGTCGCTACCAGACATGTCCCATAGCTTCCAACCTGCTCAAAGGGACAGCAGTCCCATGGGTGATGAGTCATTACACCTGTCCAGACCCAGTCCCTTGAGAATCACTGCCCTGAAGAGTTTCAGGTGACGGATAATTGACCTCTCGGAAAGTGTCATATCACTAGAAGAACATTAATTACAAAATAGGTTTGCCTTCTTGTATAATACAAACATGGCTTCATATAAAAAAAAAAAAAAACCTCAATACAGGAATGGCTTTTAATAAAACTGCGGGCTATTTAAAACACCCTATATAAATATTTCCCTGATTAATCAGCTCTTGATGTTTGCTTCTAAATTCATTTGTAAAATATACGTAAGTTTTTACCGTTCGATTATCTTTTAAAGCAGAAGGCATGTACAGATTCACAAGTACTATAGTAACAATGACAGAGATGGAGCAGAGGTTGAGTCCCAGACCCAGGGGAGGCCTCACAGCACTCTGCATGCACTGGGAACAAGGAGGCTGAAAACCCCGGACTGCTCCCTGCTGGTGTAAAATCATCTTTAAATGGCACCCCAGTACTAAGTGAGTATTAGCTATACCTTGTTAGTGTACTCCCTTATTAAAGAAAGTCCCATGAAACCAGGAGAGAAAGCACAAATAGTAGCAATGTTAATCATAAAACATTAATATAAATTCACTAACATCTGGAATGAACTAAAGCTTTACGTTCAAAGAATCATTTTTAGTACTTAAATCGGATCTTAACATTTGAGAATTAGGCCCACTGGGGATAAAATCTAAAACCACTCATCCACATCATGCTCTTAACCCATTGAGCCACTGTTCTCAGGCAAAGAAACTGGCAAGCTCTCCCAATGGGGACATAGGAAAGCCACTGGCTAAGGGAAGGACTGTTTCTCCCCTGAGATGGAGTGAGCAACACAAAAGAATCTACTCATGGAAACACAGGCCAGACAGTACCAACTATTAATAATGAAGGTCTACTTAGAATAACACTCTAGGCTTTCAAATCAAATTGTGCATTTATTTCAATCAGGAAAAAAAAAAGCTGCATGAATTCTCAACTGTGCAAATGTCTATCAACTCTAAATCTAATTAGATGACAGAGAAGTAACTGAATTTTCAGGGGGGAAAGCTAGAGGCTAAAAAATTTAGCCACCAATGACAAATATTTACATGGAAAGTTTTAAAAGTCCCCTAAACTGATAGTTAGGATAAGACTTCTAGCTCCAGCCTTCCCACTCCTCAGCCGAATGCGCTGGACAAGTGTGAAAAGGAAGATGAGCTGGGTCTCCAGCAGCTGCTGCAACTCTGAAGAACCCCAACAATGGAAGAAATCAGATTTCATTTCATTTACTGAATATTCTTAAAGCTTTCTCTCTTTAACTATCTTCTGTAACACCTAAGGAGGAAAAAGTATGTACAGATACAGACTGTGTATATATATCATATTATACATATGCATATATATTCTATTGTAGTTACTTGATTTTGTACTTAAATTGTAAAGAGAAGTAGCTGCAATAAATACCCATATATGCCAGGCAATCACACAGAATAAACAAGTTTTTTTTTTTAATAATATTTTACTGTTTTGTTGGTGGAAGTGTACACAGCAAAACAGGTTCCCATTTAACAATTTCTACACACGTTGTTCAGTGATACTGGTTACATTCTTCACACTGTATCAACATTCTCACTATTTCCATTCTAGTTATTCCATTCCCATTAATCTAGTCTCAGAGCCCCTCAACCCTTTCATCTATGCTCTTGGTCTCAGATGGTTTTTTAAGAGTACAGTGCTCAAGGGTGATATTCATTGCTTTATGGGCTAACCTGCTATTTAGCTAAAAGATAACTTGAGGGGATAGTTTCAGTTCAAGGCTTAAAGAATATCTCAGGGTAACAGTCTCAGGGATTCCTCCTGTCTCAGTGGGTCCAGTAAGTCTTGTATTTTTTAAAATTTGAAGTTCTTTTCCACATTTTTATCCCTTTCTATCAGGATCCATCTATTGTGGTCCTGATCAGAACATTCAGTATTGGTAGCCAGGCATCATCTACTTCTTCAGGTGTCAAGGAAGAGGAGGCCCTGGTAGACTATTAGTCCTGTAGACTGGTTCCTTCTCTGAGTCTTGAGTTTCCTTCTTTCTTTTTTGCTCCAGATGAGTAGACACAATAGTTGTATCTTAGATGGTAGCTCACAAGCTTTTAAGACTCCAGATGCTACTCACCAGACCAGGATGTAGAACATAAACTTTATGAACTATATATGCCAACTGACCGAGTTGTCCCACGAGACTAAGACTCTAAGTCTTCAAACAAAGAAAACTGATGCCATGAGGTGATTGGTTATGTCTCAGAAGTATCAGTTTCTGTGAGCCTTATTTATTATACAGTATGCATATATATACACACATATATACACATACACATACATACACATGCACACACACACAAATAAGTTTAACATTGTTATATTTGTACAAATCTCTCCTCCTCCCAGCTCACCACCCACAACCAACTTCTAGCCTCTCCTCTGGAGGTAAGAGGTGAAAAGCTGCCATTTTAAAAGAGGTAGTAAAGATATCTGGTACCCTTGTATCTATTATTTATGATCTGCCATGTTTAAAAAGGGAAAGATTAGTCCAAAGGACTAACTGTCCACAGCTACCAAGGCCTCCACCAGACTGAGTCCAGTACAGCTAGATGGTGCCTGGCTACCACCACTAACTGCTCTGACCAGGATCACAACAGAGGGTTCTGGACAGAGCTGGAGAAGGATGTACAGCATAATTCCAACTCACAAAAAAAAAAAAAAAGACCAGATTTACTGGTCTAAAGGAGACTGGAGAAACTTTGAGAGTATGGCCCTCAGACACCCTTTTAGCTCAGTGGTGAAGTTACCTCCGAGGTTCACTGTTCAGCCTGGGAGTGGACAGCCCCGTAAAACCAAATGAGACTAACGAGGTACAGGAGTCCAGTGACAAGGGCCAGAAGGCAGAAGGGGACAAGGAAGCTGGTGATAGGGAACCCAAGGTTGAGTAAGGATATTGTTGATGTGTTGTGAGATTGTTAACTGTCGTCACAGGGCAACATTTGTAGTAACTGTTAAATGAGAAACTATTTTGTTCTGTAAGCCTTCATCTTAAGTGAGAATAACAGCACAACTGGAAGAGCGTAGTCAATGTCACTGAACTGTGGATGTAGAAATTTTTGAAATGGTGTATCTTTGGCTATGTGTATTTTCACCAAAAAAAAAAGGTTGAGAAGTTAGAGGGTTGACATGTTGTGGGGTTGTTAACCAATGTCATAAAACAACATGTGTACTACTGTTTCATGAGAAACTATTTGTTCTGTAAGCCTTCACCTGAAGTACAATAAAAAAAATTAAAAATTAAATTAAATTAAAAAAACTAACCGAAGAGGAAAAAAAAAAAAAAAGAATCACTGTTCGTAATTGTACACTATCTTTACCAGCAGGCTAACTGCTTCCCTAACCCCCAAAATCTCTAGCTCATGTTGTTGTTTTTGTTGGGTGCTGTCGAATCCATTTCGACAAATAGCAACCCTATAGAGTACAGAGTAGAACTGGCCCATAGAGTTTCCTTGGTTGTAATCTTCATGGGAGCAGATCACCAGGTCTTTTCTCCTGCAGAGAGGCTGCTGGCTTCAAACTACCAACCTTTCAGCTAACAAGCCGACTTCTCAGCTAGCAGCCAAGTGCTTAACCACCGAGCTACCAGGGCTCTTTAGCCCCCTCATACATGGACACAGATCTACTACCCTTGGTCTCTAGTTTACAGTCTTGACTGAAACTCCTTGAGAGCAAGGACCAGAAACTTTGTCTTGGACATTAAGAGGTACCAATCTGAATTCGGGTTTTATCCCTATAATAGTTTTTTTAAGTTTCATTTTTTTTTTCTTTATTGCTGTAGTTTAAGTGAAAGTTTACATTTCAAGTTAGTTTCTCATACAAAAATTTATACATACATTGTTATGTGACCCTAACTGCTCTACCTATACTGTGACAGCACACTCCTTCTTTCCACCTGATTTCCCGTGTCCATTCAACCCGCTCCTAACCCTCTCCGCCTTCTCATTCTACAATAAATTTTAAACTCCATCATCCATTTGTTATTTTAATTTTTCCCTAGAACATGGCATTTCTACTTTTGTAAGTGTTCCTTGTGAGACATCTTTTAAACCTGATATTCTTCCAAAAGCAGAGGATAGTGGGGGTAAAAGTACTAACCAGAAGACAAAACAGTGCCCTTGCATTCACCTTTCATACCCTATGGCCAACTTCAGTTGATTTCTTCTGCAAATTCCTAGAAGCCACCTCTTTCTTTGTAGTAAGGTAAAGGATACTCCAAGTTTAGGCACTGGAGTACCGCAAAGCCTGTCTACTTCTTGGTCCTTCTGACTGAGTCTGACCCATCCTATCTACCACCGTCAAATTCTGACACAGCACCTCCTACCTCAAAAAAATTCAATGCCTCTCCTTTGCCGACCCAACGAGGTCTTTATCACTCAATGCCCTACACAATTTGACTCCATTGTCCTAGGCTTCCCTGGTACCGTTCTCCTTCATGGGATCCGTGTTCAAACAGGTTTAGATGACATCTCACCTTACATTTTGCCTTTTCCAGTCTTTGTCTAGAACCTTCTCTCAGTTTAAGATGGCCTCATCCTGCTTTCTGCACACTGACTCTCCACCTATTCTTAAAAGCTCTTCTTCAACAGCACTTCCTACATTAAATCTTCCCAGAGCCAGAAGTGGTCTCTTTCTCTCCCCTAAACTCCTACAGCACTTTGCTTATACCTCTTTTCCTAGTACCAGCCCCTAATAATGCAGGTTCTAGTATCTGAACGCCTCTCTCCCCGCATCAGATTGTATACTCAGAGCAGGACTGGGTCTCAGTCACCTTTGTGTTTCCTACAACAGTCTTCCACACACAGGCAACCAATAAACACGTTCCCCAATGTACACATAGGAAAAAGCTGTCTAGTCATAGAAGTCCCCTCCGTAAAACATGTAACTCGTGGAGTTGAAAAAAGACACAAGACTGTTCTCCCACTAAAGAGCTGGCCACACTTGGAAAAGTAGTCAAGTAAACCCAAAGTCAGCTACACAGTGCTTTACAACTGAGCCGAATCGGTGAATGGTTACAAAGACTTAAAAAACAAAGACTATACTCTTCAAAATGGTCAAGGTCATGAAAATAAGGAAAGCCTAAGAAACTGTTACAGAGAGAAGACAACTAAGAAGACACGATGGCTAAACACGATGTGGTATCCTGAATTGGATCCTGGAAGAGAAAAATGACATCAGCAGAAAAACTAGTGAAATTCGAATAAAGTGGGGCTTAGTTAATAGTAATGTACCACAGTTAATTTATTCACTTTGACAACCTTACTTTTGTTATATAAAATGGCAACGCTAGAGGAACTGGATGAAGGTTATAATGGAACTCTGTACTATTTTTGCAACTTTTCTGTATATCTAAAATTACTCCAAAATAAAAAGTTTATTAATTTGTAAAAACCCATGAAAAAGTTCACAAAATGTAACAGTCTTTGATGGTTACCAGGGATGGGAGGGGTGGGGGGGAAATACTAAAATAGGCAACAGATAAGTGGTATCTTTGGTGAAGGGTGAGACAGTACCCAATACAGGGGAAACCAGCACAACTTACACAAGGAAAGATCCATAGACACATCCAAACTCCCTGAGGGACTGAATTGCTGGGCAGAGGGCTGTGGGGACCATGGTCTTGGGGAACATCTAGCTAAATTGGCGTAACACAGTTTATAAAAACAGTGTTCCACATTCTACCTTGGTGAGTAGCATCTGGGGTCTTAAAAGCCTGTGAGCAGCCATCTAAGATACTCCACTGGTCTCATCCCTTCAGGAGCAAGGGAGAATGAAGAGAACAGGATACAAGGAAAAGATCAGTCCGAAGGACTAATGGACCACAGCTACCAGGGCCTCCACTGGCCTGAGTCCAGTACAGCTAGATGGTGCCCAACTACCACCACTGACCGCTCTAACCAGGATCAACAACAGAGGCTTCTGGACAGAGCTGGAGAAGGATGTACAACAAAATTCTAACTCACAAAAAAAAGACCAGATTTACTGGCCTAAAGGGGACTGGAGAAACCCCGAGAGTATGGCCCCCAGACACCCTTTTAAGCTCAGTGGTGAAGTCATCTCCGAGGTTCACCGTTCAGTCTGGGAGTGTACATCCCCATAGAACCAATGGGACTAATGAGGTACAGCAGTCCAGGGACAAGGGCCAGAAGGCAGAAGGGGACAAGGAAGCTGGTGATAGGGAATCCAAGGTTGAGTAAGGATAGTGTTGATGTGTGGGGAGGTTGTTAACCATTGTCATAGGGCAACATGTGTACTAACTGTTAAATGAGAAACTATTTTGTTCTGTAAGCCTTCATCTAAATTGAGAATAGCAGCACAACTGGAAGAGCATAGTCGATGTCACTGAACTGTGCATGTACAAATTTTTGAAATTGTGTATCTTTGGCTGTGTATATTTTCACCAAAAAAAAAAAAAAAGGTCGAGAAGGGAGAGGGTTGACATGTTGTGGGGTTGTTAACCAATGTCATAAAACAATATGTGTACTACTGTTTCATGAGAAACTATTTGTTCTGTAAGCCTTCACCCGAAGTACAATAATAAAAAATTTTTAAAAATTAAAAGAAAAAAAAAGTTTGCCCAAGACTCTTAATTTACAGCATGCTCACAAATCCCCGAACAATGCCACACAATGGCACTGAAGCTTTCCAAGAACTAAGACGGCTGCAACAGACTGAAGTAGATCACTGAAGCAAAACGGCTCAATGACATGACCCCAACCTCATCTGGTATAAGAGCACACATGGAATCCTAGTATGCACAAAATAATAACCCCACAAAGTTCCACATCCTAATCCCCTGAACCTATGAATATTTTAGGTTACACAACAAAGGAGAATTAAGGTTACTAATCAGCATTATCCAGGTGGGCCCAGTGTAATCACGAGGTACTTAAAAGCTGAAGATGAGGCAGAAGAAAAGTCAGAGATACAACACTGCTGGCTTTGAAGACAGAGAAGAGATCACAGACCAAGGAATACAGACAGCCTCTGTTGTTACCTGCCGTTGAGTGGGTTCTGATTCATAGTGACCCTATGTACAAGAGAATGACACATCACCCAGTCCTGCACCATCCTCACAATCATTGCTATGTTTGAGTCCACTGTTGTAGCCACTGTGTTAATCCATCTCTTTAAGGGTCTTTCTCTTTTTGGCTCCCTCTATTTACTAAGCATAATGTCCTTCTCCAGGGACTGGTGCCTCCTGATTAAAACATGTCCAAAGTATGTGAGACAAAGTCTCACCGTCCTCACTTCCAAAGAGCACTCTCTGGCTGTACTTCTTCCAAGAGACTTGCTCATTCTTCTAGCAGTCCACGGTATATTCAATATTCTTCGCCAACACCATAATTCAAAGGCTTCAATTCTTCTTCAGTCTTCCTTATTCACTGTCCAGCTTTCACATGCATAAGAGGCAATGAAAATATCAGGGCTTGGGTCAGGCTCTAGAAGCTGGAAAAGGCAAAGAAAAGGAGTCTTCCTGGGAGTCTCCACAGACGGAGCCAGCCCAGTAAGCTCCAGGTCAGACTTCTAACCTAGAGAACTGTATGATAATAAATCCATATTGTTTTAAGCCACTAAATTTGTGGTAATTTGTTACAGCAGCAATAATACACCTAACAACAGCATTTTTGAAAAAAAGCAAGTGTTTCTCCAAATTCTGACAGCATATGTTTTCCTTCCATCTTTTATAACCTTCCTTTGTTACTTCTGGAGCCATGGTGGCATGGTGCTTAAGAGCTTGGCTACTAACCAAAGGTCAGCAGTTTGAATCCACCAGCCACTCCTTGGAAACCTTATGATAAGGCAGTTCTACTCTGTCCTATAGGGTCACTTTGAGTTGGAACTGACTCAACAGCAATGTGGTTTTTTGTTTGCTTGTTTTTGTTACTTCTAAGAAGTTTTGGTGGTGCAGGGGTTAAGCACTCAGCTACTAACCAAAAGGTTGGCAGTTTGAAAGATGTGGCAGTCAGCTTCTGTAAAGATTACAGCCTTCGCCTCCACCAGACTGAGTCCAGTACAGCTAGATGGTGCCCAGCTACCACCACTGACTGATTTGACACACAAAAAAAGGACTAAATTTACTGGCCTGACAGAGACTGGAGAAACCCCAAGAGTATGGCCCCCAGACACCCTTTAGCTCAGTGGTGAAGTCACTTCAGAGGTTCACCATTTAGCTGCAGACTGGACAGCCCCATTAAAACAAAACGAGACTAATGAGGCACAGCAGTCCAGGGAGAAGGACTAGAAGGCAGAAGGGGACAGGAAAGCTGGTGATAGGGAACCCAAGGTTGAGTAAGGACAGTGTTGATTTGTAGTGGGGTTGTTAACCATTGTCATAGGGCAAAATGTGTATTAACTGTTTAGTGAGAAACTATTTCGTTCTGTAAACCTTCATCTAAAGTGAGAATAGCAGCACGACTGGAAGAGCGTAGTCAATGTCACTGAACTGTGCATGTAGAAATTTTTGAAATGGTGTATCTTTGGCTATGTATATTTTCCCAAAAAAAAAAAAAAAGGTCGAGAACGGAGAGGGTTGACATGTTGTGGGGTTGTTAACCAATGTCATAAAGCAACGTGTACTACTGTTGAATGAGAAACTATTTGTTCTGTAAACCTTCACCTGAAGTAAAAAAAAAAAAAATATTACAGCCTTGGAAACCCTACGGGCAGTTGTACTTTATTCTATAAAGTCGCTATGAATCGGAATCAACTGACAGTAACAGGTTTGGGTTTTTGTTTCATTTTGTTACTTCTTTTTCCCATCCTCTACCTTCTATCCCCCATCTTCTTTGAACCAAAGTATTTGGAGGCTTAGAAGAAAGCTATTTGGGAAAAGAAAAAGGAGAGGACGGTCATAGGCTAAATTCGAAGAGGTTTTCCCCCAATTTTCTCAAAATTCGTTGTATCATTACTCTTCACCTTAAGTACGCTTTTTCCAAAGCTTCACTATAGTTTTTTCTTTAAAAAGCCCAGACATCTGAAGAGGACTCAAAATTCAATTCACAGAATCAGATCTAATCACTTCACCAAAGAAAAATAGAAAGTTCGTATGTAAATCTCATTAAGGTTACATCTGAAAGTTACTTAAGCTATGAGTGAAAGCACGTATCACTTTTCTAAGTTTCATATTAAAAGATAAAGGACACAATTCAAAGATCACTCTTCTCAACTGCCAGAAAAAAAATTCCTAAGAAAATGTTTTGAGTTTTAGTGTATGTAACATATTAAGCTCTAAACTAAAGAACTTCCAATTTTTTGATGGACTATTCTCAAAGTAATGAAAATACCTACATAGGTAACAAATACATTAGAAGGCAAAACATACAACTCTGCAAATAAAAAATTCACAAAGTCTAAAACTCCTTGAAATCAGAATCAAACATGGGCTTATAGGATACTTAGGTAACGTTACAAGTTTTCAACACATTTTTCAGATTCCTAGAGACTAGATTTTCTTCTTTGTGATCATCCAAACCGGCAAGATTTTTAATGTGAAATTCTGCCTGTCTTTTAATTAGCCGGACACTTTAGTAATTTAAAAAATAATAATAATTCTTTCAAGAATGTTGCTCTGGGGTTTTTCTCATTTTTTTTTATTTTTATTTCCTGTTTTGCAGGATGTAAAACCACATTTAGAAACATGTTGCAAACTAACAAGGTTTAATTTCTTAATAGTAATAAGGTTCTTCACTGCTCCTCTCACTCTATTTAAGATAAATTCAAACACTGTTATAACTATAATGATCTCCAGTTTATATAAGACTCAAATAAACAGAAGTTATTGTCTTGAAATAGTTTCAGTAGGTTTTCTATTAATCTCAATTTTAATTAAATTTGTGTGCAATTCACCTTTTTCAGTTTTATATTAAAGGTACGTAAAAGAGGGTATCAGTTCTCAGCTCCTGGAACTCAAGCAATTAGAGACAATCAAGGCATAGAGTTTTAATACACCCAGAATTAAATGAAAGTCTTTTTTATTTATTCTGCTAGATATTGACTACAGTGGGAAAAAAGCCCATCCTAACTTTGGTCAAAAACCTCATGAACCCTATGCAATCTTCCTGTCATTTAGAAATAGTCATTATTCCAGGATATTAGCATTCTGGGTCCAATCTCTGAAAACCGCCACTGGAAAAGAGGGGAAGAGTGGATAACTGCTATTAATGATGTAAGAAAAAAAGGTCTATTTGCTACATTTTGGATGAAAAAATAACTTCTGATATATGAAATGTAGAACTTTAACCATTTCTAAAGATCACATTTTTTAGAGTTAAACGAGTACCCAGGGAGGAGGATTAAGAATTTTACTTAACCTTGACAAAAAAAATTTTGATCTAAGTGATCAAAAACATTTTGTGTTGAGAAAAGGCCAAGATTTTCGAATAACGAACAGGTGCACATTGGTTTCTTTACAAGTGGAAAAAGAGTGCCTACAGATTTTCAGGATAATAAATAATGCACTGCACAGATGCCAAGGGCAGACTGGAAACTTAGGTCTTGCCCTTAGCCAGACGGTTTAAGGACACTGTAACTCAGACAGCAATGCTGGCTCCACAGCACTCCCCTGATAGCAGCTTCAACCTTGGCCTTAAAGAAGAAAAGAAGGAAAAACAGAGGGGGGAGCGTTGAAGGAGTAGGCAGCATCAAAGAAGGCTTATCCCATCAACAGAATATTCAGTCCATTCAGCCCTGGAAAAATCTTAGCCATAACAAATTAAAAGATTTACTTTCACACTGAAAATCTACTTAACTATTTATTCACAGAACCAGCTTTACAACTGTTAGATTTCTTAGATCTAGAAGGATGTCTTTAAATATCTTCAACCACAACCAATCAACTCCCCTCAACCAATTTACCTCACCCCTTGCTATCCAAAAAAGGTAAAACAGTAAAGCCATACAAATCAACCTACTGTTACTAAACCAATAACTCAAGCTTCCAAGTTACACACACAATTAGTCTTTTCAAAAGTAACTTCTTTTTTGCCAATTATATAACAGGTTCATTAGAGAAAATTTAGAAAACATAAACCTAAGTGGGGAAAAGTAACATATAATCCCACTTTGGTGTATTTCCCTCCAAATATATTATTATTTTGTAACTGAAATGCTACAACTCTCAAATGACTCCATCATCTTGGTAAACCATGTTCATGTTACCTTGGCCAGAAATGCTCAAAGTTCTCCATGAAACACATAAGTATCCTGAACAGCAGCAGCAACAAACTACACTCAGCCAAGCCTTCAATTTCAGCAAAGCCTTTACAATGTTGAAGCCTTTTTGGAAAGTATGCGGAAATCAGAAGAAAAACTGCTTCCGGTCCTCTAATGTTGGCCTCAAAAAGCAGCAGTTCTACTAGAACTTTGCTTTCACAGAAAGTATCTTCTTCCCACAAAGACAACCTTCCCCTTTAGTTATTTTTCTTTACCTCTTGTTCTGTCTCAGTTTTGAAAGCCATGTCCCACACTTCGGCCTAAAATATAAAGGCAAACTTATGATAAAAACACATGGGAAAATCGCTGAAATTCACATAGCAGAATTTCTAGTCAATCAAATAAATGGAAGTTCATGATCCTGTTTCCCCTTTCAAAATTACTTAAATACTTTCATATAGACTTTAAACATAAATAAGCATGGCAATAATCCAATAAAAAAGTCATTTAAGGTTTACAGAGCAATAGATTAGATAACCTACAAAATATCTTTCATTAAATATTTCTTGAGCAACTTCTATGACTTAGGGTGTCATATCCTAGGCTGAGCCCTGGGTCCCTATCCTCATTAAGCTCAAAGCCCTTCTACCATGGAGAGCAGACATAATTATATATTTATAAATTTTCATTGTGTTAAGTTCTCTGTTGATGAGACAAGGTATGGGGGACCCACATTCCTTGGGAGTGGTGACTAAGAAGGCTAAGAGGAAGTAATATTTAACTAAGACCCAAAGGCTGAGTAGGAGTTATCCTGGAGTCGGGGGATGAGGGAGCATGGGAGGCCCTGGATGGATATGTGGCAGGCTAATAAGGCACATGGCCAATGTAGCCAGTGTAAGGAGTTTCGAGGGAGAGTGACCAAGAATCAAAGCAGGGAACTACGCAGGGAGGGGAGTCATGCAAGGTCTCCCAGAGTTAGGCCAAGATAACCATTTGGGACTTTATCATAAAAACATTTATATTTCTACCATATATATAAAACACTATGTGGTCCAAAGGCAAACTGCAAAGAAAAGTTTAAATATGAAGGAGAGGAGTAGGACTTAAGATAAGCATATTAGAATAACAAAAACAGACATTTAAGTGTACTGCTGTCTAACTCTAGCTTAGAGATACCAGGAATAAGGTCCAACAAACCAAAAACAGCCACTTAGTAACAGACATATCCTCATCAGAAGTTAAGCACAGTAGTTAAAGCACTCGGCTGCTAAAGAAAAGGTCAGTGGTTCAAACCCACCAACCACTCCGTGGGAGAAAAGATGAGGCAGTCTGCTTCCGTAAGGATTACAGCCTTGGAAACCCTACGGGGTAGTTCTACTCTGTCCTTTAGGGTTGCTACGAGTCTGAATCAACTCAACAGCAACGGGTTATCTTACTATTAAAAGCAGCTCACCCATTACACTTACCATTTGAGGGATTAAGAGACTTATAAAGAGTAATGGACAGATCGAAACACTTATTTTGGCCACAAACGCAGATTATTCTCTGAACTAGCATTTACTGACAGTCTCTAATTATGTTATTTAATTGATGATGGGCTCATTGCCCATATGCAAAATACTCTCCTCTTATATTTGATGAAACATAACCTTACAATGCAAACCTACTTAAAAATCCAAGGCACACAAAGCTTCTTGAAAAATAGTCTCAAATACAAATAGCATAGTTTCTTTAACTAAATTTGTAGAAAATCCTATTTGTCACTGCATCAACACTATAATTACAGCTAACATGAAAGCGACTAGTCATAAGCAGCCCATCTGGTTTAGTGAGAGGCAGTGTGATCAACATGGCTGTGTAAGAGGGTCTAGAGACAAACATCTGACAGAGGCACTGCAAGTTAGAAGGTAGACAAAACAATCAGAACTGCAAATGAAGAATTCAAGACTGTGACGCCTTCAAAAACAAACTTCTCAAAGTTTCAGGTTTGAGTCAAATTTAGAAATATCTTTTGGGTAGCTTTTCACTCAACTAAATCAAGAGGCATGCACAAAGAACAGAGGAAAATGTCATAGCAACTTGGTCTTTGTTCCCTCCCATTCCATTGCATTCAGAATGGCCGGCCTATCAAATGAGATCCTGCTCTTAAGCGTGAAAACACCAAAAAGAGAAGAACAACAGCTGAATGGAGGGTGGGGGGGAAACACCAACTATATGGAGATCCAATTCAAGGTTCACAATCAAAGTTGAGCAACATATTTAGCCTTTTTTTAAAACTACAGTCGCAAAGTAGTATCAGAGTACTTATGCAATCATTCTCAAAAGACACAAACAGAACTCCAGATCTTCCAGAACAGTCAACATTTAGTAAGAGAAATCAAGGTCCCAAAGGCAGCAAATAAATAGTCTCAGGGTCTCTGGTTTAGGACTATCCAAGTTATGCCATTGACTGGGTTTACGCTAACCAAAAATAGTAACTATTTCAAAGGCACGTTTTCCACTAGTAGTATCATCTTACATAGTTCTGCTGAATACTTCTCATTACCCCTCCAAAAAAACCAAAATATTCTAAGTTTTGCAGTTCAACAATTGTGCACTCCTATTCCTCAGTTGAAAAGGAGTGTTAAGGATATTGCTCAAATCACTGCAGACTCACCAGATTTTTGTTTAAGAAAGGCTGAAACCTGATTTCCCCTCCAAGAAATTTGCAAAACCACCCTGTTCTTGCAAATGGATATAAAATTGTTCTCCTAACCTGAGAAAAACCATGCATCTAAGCAAGCTACATCTTAACGGTTATAAAGAAAAAGGTTTTCAAGGGTAGGGCCCTCTCAGCCCGGCTTAATCTTTCCCAGTCTCTTCTAATACTTTTTGGAAGCTGGTATACAAATCTGGTTTTCCAAAAACACAACAGAAGCAGAAACCTTAAAGGTGCACCAGGAAGAGCAGGCCTCTAGAAAAATTAAGACTCCCCCCAAAATGAAACAGATGCACGATTTAAACACACCCCAATCCCTCTTTGAGAGGGGACCGAATCCATGTGGCAGGGCCAGCCCTACACACACACACACACACACTCAAACACACTCACACACACACACTCACACAGCTACCGCCCTGCCAGGGGATGATGAAATGAGGAACGGAAATTAACATTTCAGGCAACGTCTCACATTGTTCCTTGAGGCCAAGGGCTGCTGTTGCAGCCGCCACCGCCACCGCCACCGCTCCCCTCCCACCCGCCCCCAAGGCCCGCCTCCCCTCCCCCCCCCGCCCCCAAGGCCCGCCTCCCCTCCCCCCCCCGCAGTACCCCTCCCCGCGCCGCCCAGCATTCCAGCCCCTCCTCGGGCCTACGCGCGCCTCCTGCAACCCCTGCGCCCCCACTCTCCCTCCGGCCCCCAGCTCGCCCGCCCCCTCCGGCTCGGAGCCCGAGAGCCGCCTGTTCCTATTTCAAAACAGCGATAGTAACAGGGACGCAGGGAATAACAACTACAACCAACACGGGGAAGGCGCCCCTCCCGCAGGTCAGAGGTCGGCGCCCTTGCTCTCCAGGTTCCCAGACCACCCGGAACCCACCCTCAACCCCCTCCCGGTGGCCTCAGAACCCACCGTCGCTCCCTCACGGCGGCCCCCGGCCCACCCCCGACCCCCTCACGGCGGCCCCCGGCCCACCCACGACCCCCTCACGGCGGCCCCGGGCCCAACCCCGACCCCCTCACGGCGGCCCCCGGCCCACCCACGATCCCCTCACGGCGGCCCCGGGCCAGCGGTGCCGCTCCGCCCGGCGGGGAGGGCCTGCAGGCTGCGAGGCCGCCCGATCGCCCCGGCGCCCGCCCCGACCCCCGCCCCAGGCCCAACGTAGCCTCTCACCCGGCTCCGAGCGCTGCGCGGCTCCGCGGCGGCTGAGCGGCGGGGCGCGGGCACTGCCCATGCAGCCCGCGGCCGCGTCTCCCGGGCCGCGCGGCCCGAGCTGGAAGGCGGCGGCGGCGGCGCAGTCTCCGAGGCCGCGAGCCCGGCGGGAGGCGAGCCCGCCCCTCGCGCGGCCCAGAGCTCGGGCGGGCGCCGGGGCGGCTCGGGCACGGGCCTTACTGAGGGGGCGTCTGGCGGCGGGCTCGGCGGCGGCGCCTCCCCGGCTGGGGCCCTCGGTCCATCGCGCACCGTTTCTGGGCGGCCTCTGGCTTCAGGACCCAGCGGCGGCTGCGGCGGGCGTCCGCCGCATGAAACACTCCCGCCCATTGGCCCGCCGTATCCGCCACCGCCATTGGTCCGCCCCGGCAGAGCATCAGCTCCTGTGTACGTCATTGCGTCGGGGAGGAAGTGCCCTAACGCGGGTGAAGGGGCGAGAGGGAGAGTGACAGCTTCTATGAAGACCTGGGGCGGGACTACAAGCACGTCCCGGCAAGGATTGGTCTCGGCCGTGCGTAAGGGCGCACGGGGCGCTGGGTAATCAACAACCGGATTGGCAACCTGCACTGTGAAAGGAGCGGGTGTTTCGTTCTCGGAGATGACGATTGGTCTTTCCAAGTGACCGACGCGAAGAGGAGGAGAACGGTCGAGAAACAAGGTCTGATGTTGAAAGTTCTGGCGGATAGTGTCAGGCGTCTGTACCGGATCTCCCACTCAATGTGGAGCCATCGCCTCTCGCCCGCCATCTGTCTTCTTGGGCCAGGTCTGCCGGGCCTCCAGCGGCTCGGTTGCGGCGGCGCTGACCGGCAGACGGGCTCAGGGCCCCCCTGGCATCGGGCTCGCGGAGTGTGGCCGCCCTAGGTCAGGCGCCGCGCGGCAGCGGGCTTCCAGACGGGGCTAGGGAGAGCCGTGTCCGCGGTGAGACTTTTGACTTGATTCCCAATTGGATATCTTCAGGAGGGACGTGGCCTCTTGGATGATAGAAACCACGGGTGGTAGGGAAGAGGTGGAGAAGAGAGAAGACGAGCTCCGCCGTGTGCTCTGCTGTTGCAGGTCTCTGGCGCCTGTGGAGAACGAATGCTGCT
This sequence comes from Dugong dugon, assembly GCA_030035585.1. NCBI lineage: Eukaryota > Metazoa > Chordata > Mammalia > Sirenia > Dugongidae > Dugong > Dugong dugon. Next base: position 30,524,447 of record CM057478.1, on the reverse strand, counting down.
TTGGTGGACTCGAAGGGCGGTTCGCAGCCGTCCTTGACTCTCACCGGTGTTTGGGTGAGTCCGCTTCGCTGTTGACAGTGACATTCAGCAAGACAGGTCACAGCTGGTCATGTCTGGAGAACTTTGGCTCTCGAAAGCTTCCCAAAAATCTGAGGGCTTATCGGTGTTTATCTAATGTAATAAGAAGGTAAAGTACCGTTGCGAATCAAAGCCATAGTGGTCTATTATTTCACTATTTAGTTACACAAGACGTGGAAAAGTTGGATGAGAATTTGTGCGGTGCTTATGGTTTGCCAATTTGAGCTAAAATGAAATGAATCAAGTCTCCGGTTAGTCAAGGTCCTCTTATAAATGCATCTGTGTACTTGTCCAGGAGAACTAAAACAAAAACTAATGAGTACAAACGATGCTGTTTTGATTTTTCACCCTGTATTTTGCTGGGCTCTAATAAAAAATATTTACACAGTTCAAACTATGAAATCATAGAATCATAGAATCAAAAACTCCAGAGTGGACATGACCTTAAAGGTCACCTTTCCCATTTAGGCAGTACTGGTTCAGAGATCGCTCTTGTCATAATGCCCCTGTTCAACTCTCACAGCCCAGCTGCTGACTCACTGTCAGCTATAATTCACTTATTAAACTCTGTTTCTTTACCAATAATATAGAAACAGCAAATAGCACCTCTCACATAGAGTCCTCAGGAAGATTGACTGAGAAGTACATGAAACCCTCACAACAGTGCTTGGCATATAGGAAGCTCTGGAAGTACTAGTTAAAATTTTCACCATCTTTCATCTCGAACTTGAATCTTATTTAACAGGAATATTAACTTTTTAAAAAATTGCCCCAACAGCTCCTGTCCGGAGGCGAGATGAGAAGGCAGAAAGGGACAGGAGCTGGTTGAATGGACAAGGGAAATCCAGGGTGGAAAGGAGGAGTGTGCTGTCACAGTATAGGGAGAGCAACTGGGGTCACATAACAATGTGTGTATAAATTTTTGTATGAGAAACTAACTTTTGTTACTTTTTTTCACTTTTGTAAGTGAAACTAACTTTCGCTTAAGGCACAATTTAAAAAAAAAAAAAAAAAAAACTTTATGACCGTTTATAGAGAACAAAAAAAAAATTGCTCCAAGCTTTCAGACTCCTAGGCAGCCAGATTTTGTTCTTCCTGCTCATCTCCAATAACTTGATTGGATGAGGGGTGGGCACCTCACTAAAAACAGCCAGCCCCACGTGTTGATATGCATTGATGAAAAGATAAGCCAAGCCAGGGTTCCCATGTTTGCCTCGTTTTAAGAATTACCTAGTAAAATTAAAATTGATAAAATCCAATCCCAGACACCACCCTGTTGGGGTGATCTAGTTGGGGGTGGTGTAAGAAGGTTTCCCTGAGATACTGATATTTGAGCTGCTGCCAGAAAGTTAAGAAAGAGTTAAGTGGGTAATATGTGGGGAGAACATTCTAGGACTGTGCTGTTCAGTAAGGTAGCTCCTAGCCCCATGAGACTAGTGAGCACTTGAAATGTGGCTGAGATGTGCTGTAAATATAAAATACACACTGGATTTTGAAGACATGAGTGGTTGTTGAGCAGTAGTAACTGGTTGGAACTGAGATGTGGTATAAGTGTAAAATACCAGATTTCAAAGACTTAGTATAAACAAAAGAAGGTAAAATATCTCATGAATAATTTTTTTAATTACATATTAAAATGATAATTCGGATATGTTGTTAAATAAAACATAGTATTAAAATTGTGTTCTTCTTTTCAATTGCGGCTCCTAGAAACTTTCCACACATGGCTCAGGTTCTATTTCTGCTGGACACCCCTAGCCAAGTGTCCCTAAGGTGAGGGAGGGAAGCACATTGGCTTGAGGGACCAGCATTCATTCTTTCATTCAACAGATACTTGAAGCATTTTAAATGCTTACTATTTCCCTGGCACCACTAAGCCCTGTATTGAATACAGGGTAACAGGCAGGAAGAGTCCCTGGGTGGTACAAATGGTTAACACACTCGGCTGCTAACCAAAAGGTTGGAGGTTCAAGTGTACCCAGAGGCACCTCAGAAGAAAGGCCTGGTGATCTACTTCCAAAAAATCAGCCACTGAAAAACCTATGGAGCACAGTTCTACTTTGACACACATGGGGTTGCCAGGAGTCAGAATTGACTCCACAGCTACTTTTTTTAGGGGGAAGTGATAGACATGCTATTTTATATACATTGATCAGGGTAGTAACACCAATGGAGGGAAGTGCATTCCACAGGGAGTGGGGAGTGAATTCCAAGGCCCTGAGGTGAGGAGTCGGGGGGAGCTCCAGGAACAAAGAGCAAAGCAGGAGCAGCCGGAATCCAAGAGGTGTCCTGTGAGGGCTCCTGGGCCAGATTCAGCAGCCATTATGGTCAGGGTAAAGAGTTGAAATTGTATCCTGAGTGAAAAAGTGAGCCCTTGGACAGCCACAGGAAGATGAATGATTGCCTTACAATTCTGAAGGATTGCTCGGGAGAGGGCGATGGCATCTGAAGTGAAAGATGGTACATTCCAGATATGTTTGAAAATAGAGCCACTGAGAGAGGGTAGGGTCTAGGACAAAGTGGGCATTGACTGAAAGGTACAGGTTTGGGTTAAAAAATCAGGAGTTTCATTTTGTACAGTTGAGATGCCTGTTGGTCCTCCAGGGTGCGTGATAGGTGGGGACAGGGACCTAGGGGAGCAACAGCTGGAGAGATGGCCAGGCCAGGCGAGACCTTGGGCACACGAGTGATTCCCATCTTAACCCAAAGCAGTGGGGAGCCAGCAGAGGATTTTAAATGCAGGGGGGGGGGGGGTGCATATGACCAGATTACAGTTTTAAAACATCACACTTGGAGCAGTGTGAAGGGCACGGGGATGATAAGCAACCAGGTGGGAAGCTGTTCCAGAGTAAAGAGAAGGGACAGGAGGAACAGATGAGGAAGAAGTTAATTCAGTAAAGGCAGAGAAGTAAAGTAAGGGTCAGTAGTAAACACAGCACCCGCTGGGGCCATGGGGCAAGACAGGAGGGGCCACCTGCTCTGCCACTGAAGGCTACCAGGGAGCCTAGCCTTGCCATACCTTGAAATTCTTCAGTAGAAACTGGAAATTACTTTTTGTAGGCCATTCCAGTAATGGCAACCGATATTTAAAACACTGTGTGGGCCAAACAAAACATCAGATCTACAAACTCCTGCAAAACAGTTACCTTGGCCCCATCCCTAGAGATTCTGATTCAGTAGATGTGGAGTGACAGCCAGAGTGTGGGGTTTTTAAACAGCACCTAGTGTGGTCCCAGAGCCCTACTTTCGAAAACACTCTCAAGTCATCTTGTACCTCCAGAGTGATCTTCAGCCTCCCGGGAAGGCCTGGCCCTTACATTGCCTGTTACTGGACAACCATTCCATTACTACTCCACACTGTGCTTATTATAGTCCACCCCACCCCTCCCTTCACCTCTCCTGAATCCATTCTGCAAACATTTGCTCAGGGCCTCCTATCTGCCAGGCACTGATCAAAGAGTTGTGGATTTAGCTGTGAGCAAAACCAAGGCCCTGCCAAAGGCACTTACATTCCAGTGAGCTTCTCTGTTCTTTGGAGCCAAAAGAAGCTAATTGCTAATTAAACATGAGCCACATGTGACTTGAGAGAAGTCCAGCACTGTTGTATGTAACTGAGCCCTTGAATGTGTCTCCAGCCTCTCTGATGCCCTCGCAAGTTTCATGGGCCACACTGGAGTGAGGACACCCAAGGAAGTGGTCACCCTTCAAGGTTCATAATAATACTAAGCAGTTATTTGTCTTTTGTGGGCTCATTCTCATGAGTGTACAGTGGAGTTGTCCAGAGGTGGTATGTTGTGTGATGATGTCTGACAGCTGAGGAGTGTGTGCTCATGAGTTCTTGTGTTTTAAACATTTCTGTTTCAGTATTAACATGGCAAATATCAATATATATAACCCACATAAACAAAGCTCTTTAGGCTCCTTGGTAATTATTAAGAGTTTAAAGAGTGTTATGGATTGAATTTTGTCCCCAAAAAAATGTGTTGTAAATCCTGATCTCTATGCCTGTGTTAGTTAAAATCCCATTTGGGAATGGGTTGTCTTTGTTATGTTAATGAAGCAGTATTAGTGTAAGATGTGTCAAGTCAATCTTTTCTGAGATATAAAAGAGATTAAACAAGCAAAGGAGAGAAGCAGAGATGGGGGAAGATTGATGCCAAGCCACTTGGAGATCACCAAAGAACCAGAAAACAAGCTGAAAAGACAAGGACCTTCCCCCAGAGCTGACAGAGAAAGCCTTCTCTCTCTGCAGAAGGAGGGGGCTTACCCAGCAGTAAAGGCACCCTGAATTCAAACTTCTAGCCTTCTAAACTATGAGAAAATAAACTTCTGTTTGTTAAAGCCATACACTTGTAGTATGTCTGTTATAGCAGCACTGGATAACTAAGATAGAAGGCCTGAGACCAAAAGGCTTGTGAGCCACTGGCTGAGATGAACCGTCTGGCATGGAATGGATGTTGGAGAGAAAACCATGGTGTCTCTTTACACATGGGAATGTGCAGCTGTTAATGTGGCAGCACAGAATCAATGAAGGAAATTGTTAAGTACCAATTATGCCAGTGTCAAACCCCAACTAACATGAATATATTCTTTAAATTATGCCTAATCTGGATTTAATAAATAATAAAATCACATCATAGACTCTGAATTGGGCTTGAACTCAGTCTTCCTGTACACAAAGCCACGTGATCCCTCCCTGTATCAGATAGCAGTTAAGAGCATACACACTGGAGCCAGTGGAGCCTAGCTTCAGTCCCGCCCTTACTAACTGGGTGACCTTGGGCAAGGCCTCTCAGTGCCTGTGTCCTTGGTAATGGGTCTAATGATAACACCTACCCAGTACGATTCTTGTGAAGATTAACACATCCAAAGTGGCCAGAACAGTGCTTGGCACACACAGTAAACATGATCTAAATGTTAACTGTTATAAAACAAAGTAAATACCTAAATTAATGCTGTGTCATTTATTCCAGCAGTTACTATCCTACAATACTTTGATTATTGAATGTTAAGTGAGAGACTACTATGTCCAGAGTGTGGTGCTAGGTATTGCAGCTACAATGAGCATGAGGGACAGAGGCACAAGTCACAGGCTCTGGTAGTTTGGTGGGTGTTCTGAGGAATGGGCTATAGAGCCCTTACGCTTGAAGACTGAGTATATCAGTAAACAGGAAAGTGAGTAGAAGGCAACTCAAACAAAAGGAAGTGGGGTGGTTCCATTTAGTAGGAACAGAGGGAGTTTAGGGGGAAACAGTAAAAGGCAGTGTGCAAACAGACCATGGCCTTACACACCTGTGCGTGGCAAGAAGTAGAGCCCCACTGGCACATCAGACCTTTGGTGAGGGGTTTGTTTGAGGAGTGAGGAAGCCCAGAAATTCACCATGGGCCAGGGCCCAGTGCAGGAACCCAGCATGTCACTTAGGTTTCCAGGACCCAGCAGGCACAGTCGCAGTCTGAGAACTGCCAAGACCTTCTTTCTTCATGGGGCTTCTAGGTGGGAGAGGTATGTTTAAAATGTGCACATACCCTTCACAACATGCTAACACAATAGTGGGGACAGAGGAGGTGGCTTGCGTTACATGAATTAATAAATTTTGTCATTGAAACCCAGTTTTATTTTGCAGCTTTAAAAAGTTCAGAAATGTTGAAACGATAACATTTACGATTTTGGGGGGATATATTGGGTTAAAAGAGCGCTGGTGGCACAGTGATTAAGCACTGGGATGCCAGCTGAAAGGTAGCGCTTCAAACCCACTAGCTACTCCACAGGAGAAAGATGTAGCAGTCTGCTTATGTAAAGATTACAGCCTTGGAAACCCTGTGGGGCAGTTCTGCTCAGTCCTATACAGTTGCTATGAGTTGGAATTGACTCAATGGCAACAGGTTTATATTGGGTTAAATAAAATAATAAAACATATTATCAAGATTTTTTTTAAGTATTCAGAAAAAGTAAGGATTTCATTTGAGTTAAATATAGAAATGCTACTGGGCTGTTCTTGTATTTTAGTTTTGCATTAAACCCATTGCCGTTTTACATTACTGTAATCATCTTTAAGTTATCCTAGGCGCAATAGACACACTGTGCAGTGAGGCCAGGGCTCCTCCAGGCTCTAGGGAGCAACTGTGCTCTCCACCCCGAGACTGTCCAAGACAGTGGCTTCAGTTCTTCTCTTTTACCGATACAGATCTATTGTAAAAATAATCTATAGGATTGGTTTTATGTTGTTTAGTCTGTTTACAAAACTGTAACCTCATACAGGAGTGCCTTAGGGCCCAAGTAACAAACTGTCAATCTAAATAAAACTTTAACGACAGCAGAGATGGAAATGGCAAAACCCAAGTGGCATGCTTTGGTTTGAGGTATACAAATTTGGTGTGAGGTAGTCCCCAATTTAAAACATATTTGAGTTACTATGAACTGCACTACGACTGTCTTTTTTGTTCTGTACATCTTATCATTAGTAATTATGTACTACATACAATATTGCAGTGTGTAATTTGCTGATGTTATCATTGTCAGATGTTCACTTACAGCTGTTTATATGGAATGTTGCCAACCTCCAAAGTCAAATAAAGATTGGATTTATAAATACTGATAATGAAAGGCAATAATAATGAAAACTAAAAAAAAAAAAAAAAAAAAAGGTATTTGACTTACGTCAGAATCAACTTACGAGTCATTGGAACTGAACCCTGTTGTAAATCGGGGACTACCTGTATATAAAACCAGATTATCCTCCTATCTCCAAATAATCTCAAATGTAGTCCAACCAGAGCTGACCATAAGTTCTGGAGATGCAGGCTTCTCTGGGGTAGATACCCTGTGTGAGCACCCACAGAATAAACCAAACCAAACCCATTGCTGTTGAGTCAATTCCAACTTATAGCAACCCTATAGCACATCTATTTTTCCAGTGATCCAAGGAGGGGGCCTTAAGAAGGTACAGTTCAAACTGTGTGTAGGAGTGACTGGCTCTTCTGTCAAATCACAATGAAAAGGAAGTAGTGCAAACGAATCTGCCTCAGGACTCTCATGTCCAGCCTTTGCTTCATCTACTCTCTGTGTGGGCCTTCTTCTTTTCACCCACTGATAGCTTTCTTTGTGGATGGAAAAGATGGCTTAATAGCACCTTCCATGATTCATCCTTCTAGCTCCATGACCCAAAAGGTAAGGTCCCTTCTTAATTGGTTTGGCTTCCCCATTTATGAACCGATCAGTGTGATGAGATTACTGGTGGGCTGGGTCTGGGCTGTGATCACCTGTTAGAAGGAGTAAAGAACTGAGGGGATGGGTCTTGCTAATCAGATCAAAACAACAGTTACCTTCTACAATCAGCAGCCTCTAATATGGCCCCCAATGATCCCCGCTCCCTGGTATTCATACCCTCAGTTAGTCCCTCCTATATTGTACCAGGGTTGGTCTCAGTGACTAATAGCATATGACATAAGTGATGACACATTACTTCTGAGATTAGGTTATAAAGGACTGCAGCTCTCATCTGGGCCTCTGGCTCCTTCTCTCTGATCACTGGCTTTGGGAAAGCCATCCACCATGTCATGTGAGCAGCCCTATGGGAAGGCCCACGTGCTGAGGAACTGAGGTCTCCTGCCAACAGCCGTGGAAGTGGATCGTCCAACTTCAGTCAAGCTCCAAATGACTGCAGTCCTGGAGATCAACTTGACTGCAGCCTTGTGAGAGACCCTGAGCCAGAACTACCTAGTTAAGCTGTCCCTGGATTCTCGACCCTTAAGAACTGTGAGATAAATATTTGTGGTTTTAACTTGCTGAGTTTTGGGGTAATCTGTTACATAGCAATTGGTAACTAATACATTCAACAAAACAAGTGGCTAAGTGAATGAATTTGGTATGTATTGTCGGAGCTATGGGAGTTAATGTTACATAGAAAGGACACAGACCTTGACCTTTCAAGGTCTCTCTTAAATATCTGTCCAAAATCCCAAACACAACAGTTTTCAGAAACATTGAGGGATCCATACTCATTTAGTCATGCTCAGATTCTTGTATGGATTCTTTACTTGTAGAATTGGACCTTTCATCCTTTCAAGAAGAACAAAATCTGTGATTACAAAACCTTCCTGCACATGTAATGAGCAGACCCCAGTTAATAAGTGATATGAGAAGAAATTATTTCCAAAGAAAGATTTTTAGTTCAGGAACAGAACTTAGCAAAATCTGAAGACATAAATAGTTTATTCAAACATCCCACAAGGTAACATTTTATATAAAAGACATCCTAATATTACCCAAATACCTGGTTGTAGATCAGGCCATCCTAAACTCCATGACTTAGCTTCAGCAGGATGAGCTCACTAACATTATGGGTGTAGTAATTACACTGAGCAACAGTCCACGGGCTGCAAAGGCCAGAGTAAGTGTGAAAGTAACCATGCTTTTAAAAAAAAACAGTTTAGAATTTTAGTTGCTGCCAAATGTGGGATGAAGCCAATAATTATTTGCTCAGACATAAATAAGGAAGCCTAGATCTCAAAACCAAAAAAGATTTAAAACACCAATGGAGCTTTCAAGACCAGCTTACCTGAAGTGCCTCAGCTGACAGGAACAGGAAGGAACAAGAGCCCAGGATTCCTGTGTACTAACGTGAAATAGAGGGTGGAGTTCAAGGGACAGGATGGGGACAGATGCGCTCTCTACCCACATCCCCTTTCCACAGCCCAGGTGAAAAGGGCAGCCCTCCCGTGCCATGCTGTCTACCTGCTGATGCCTCCCTCTGCTGATGGAATCGAGAGTGGGCACCTGGCATCACAGTAGCAGCCCAGAGACCTCAGGCATGTCCTGACTCAAACCAGCGAGTTCACCATCAGATGGCCTCCCCCAGACATTAGGTAACAAGGTTAAAGGGAGACACACGGAAATGTGCTGATGAACATACAGAGTTCAGAGAGCTGAGGAAAGGTAATGAGGAAGTATAAAAGAGTAAACAGAAGTTATAAAGTGGAGAAAAGACAAAGATGGAGGCTGAAGGAAATGCTAAGAGGAAAGTAAAGCAGGTATCTTGGTGGGAGATGAACCCCTCTGAAGCGAGGCCTGAGGGCAAAGAAAGACTTCCTGACCAGCTCTCATATAGATCCTTCTCTTCTTGGGTCCAGGTTCTGGGCACCTGAGTCCTTAAATGAAATACCTATTGCCCAAGGCTACTTGCTCCCTGCAGTACAGGGATGAGACCGAAGCATGTAGCAGGATCAGGGGCATGCCTCTTACTCCAGGGCCTGGTTTGGGCCGTGGTATGCAGCCAACCTTCAATGTATAGCTGTTGAAGAAACAAATTTGAGCAAATGAAAATCAATAGTCTGTTTTCCCAGAGCCTAGTTTCCCATGATATCCTAGTAATAACTCCTGAGGTGGATGGCTTCCCAGTTCACTAGTTGCTTTCACAGACATTTATTGCATTTTATCTTTACAACAGCAGCCTTGTGAGAAACTCAAGGATGATATTAGCATCATTTCACAGGTAATTATTATCCCCATTTTACTGATGAGAAAATTGAGGCTTGGAGAAGTTAATAACTTGCTCAAGGTCATATGGCTAAAGACAGAACTCAGCATTCTTTCCCCAGAGGCTGGCCTCTTGCCATCACCCAGCACTGCTGTCAACCAAATCCCCAGAGTCAAAGAGGCTACACCAAAACAATTTTATTTCAGACAATATTACTAGTAGGATTGGTTAACCCTTTATCAATACTCTTCCCAAGCACATTCAAATTTTTTAGATGACTTGAGTCACAAATCATCTGAATTGGGGGATGAGGGAACACACAGGCATGAAAGGGAGGCTTGGTCACTTCCTACCAGGGTTCTGTTGCACAAGCTTCAATAATGTACAAGAAACCACTCTCAAAAGTTTGGTTATAGTCATAGGACAAGGGTGGGGAGTAAGGGCAGGACACATTGAGCTCACAGGCAGAAAGTAGGCAGGACAATGACCTGACCCAGAAACAATAGTGGAGGAGGGAACAAAAAGGATGGATTGATTGTTAAGGAAGATTGTAAAAACGACATGAGAAACAAAAGGAAAGGCAGTTTATTGGGGTAAATTAGTGGTTGCCCGCAACTTAGGGGGCTGGTCTCTCCACAAACCACTGAAACACCTCCCCAACCATAGATAAATGCCTCTCAAAAGTACACAGGCTACTGGCCAGCTGAGGATCAAATTAGGACAGTTAAAACATTTCCCCAAATCCTTCTAGTTTGGGGGGCACAGGGTGGAAAGGACATGTTACTCTTTTGTTCTTGTAATCTGTAAGGTATGAAGGTGGAGAGTGTAGGCTGAAAAACCAGTCAGACCAGCTCTGAAACTCTGTGCCATCACTTCTTAGCTGTGACCTTGGACAAGTTACTTTTAATTTTTGAGAGTCTCTGTTTCCTCATCTGTAGAGAAATTAAAAGTATTTCCTTCACAGAGTTGTGAATATTAAATGAGAAAATCTGTACAAAGTGTTTGACACAAAACCAGGTACTAGTTAGTACTTGGTAATATTAGTTATTGTTATAAATTTTCATTGTGAGGAATTTGGGGGATATAAAAAGCACAGAAACCCACCTAAATCATCATAATCTTACCTCTGTAACATATATCCTTCTAGTCTTTGTCTTTTCTATTCAACGCGGTTTTCAGATCTAAGCAATCAGCAGTCAGAAAGCTAAGCAAATTAAGGTAGAAGTGGAATAGAACTAAGAAAGGTTTGGGAACAAGAGGCCTCTAGAGATTTCAGGCAGCCAGAGAGGGGGAACCCAGAGTTACCTTCATGCTGCTGCACTTGGTAGACTTGCACTTCAAAACACCCAGAAGGGAGCCTTCCTGAGCAGAGCAAGAAGGTAACAGACCATGAAATAAAATAACAGATCCCTTCTCCCTCATTTTTTGATACAGTGCCTCATTCCCCATGAACAGACTTGTGCGTCTCATGGGCCATAGTCCTGGCTGGGCTCAGTGGTTGATTACTCTGGCTGGAAATGACTTCCAGAAATGAGTCAGCTCACCAGTTTGCCTCTCAGAGAAAATAACTAAAATGTTCTGAGAAAATCGTTCTCTCTCCCAAATTAAAGATCTATACAAGGAATATTCCAGACTCCTACCCCAGTCATGAAGTGCTTAATTACCTTCCTTTCAAAACATTGTTTCCCTTAATTTAAACTCTTCCTGCTGCAGTTTGAGCACCCTTTTTTTGGGGGGGGGGGGGCTGTCATGAAGGAAAATAACTCACCTTCCCGTCTATTAGAGCATGTATGTTTATGCTCTTCAGTCCTTAGGCCAATAAATGACAGCGTTAACTCGATTTGTCGACTGACTTCTGACTCTGAAAGGGTTCTCAGGGCAGTCCCCTTCGCCTATCTCCCTCCTGAGATCGGCAACCCAGGTCTGGGTGGAGTACTTTTTAGTACTACTACTCAAATTAAGAATGGGTTGTCTTTGTTCCATGATGCTTAATTATGCTGCTGTTTGAATCAGCAAGTGCTCCACTCGGACCTCCGCGCTTTCCCTCATTTGTGTACGTTTTCCTTGCATTATTACACACAATTTGCTCTGGTAAAAACTGTCCCCCACCCACTGGGGCCCTAAGAAATTCTTCTAAAGTAGCCAGGTGATCGTTTTCAGTCCGAGTTCTGCTACAAGTGCTAGTAAGACGTGAAATGCCCCAAATTAGTAAATCTGAGGGAACCAAAACCAAAACACACTCCATTTAACTAGGTCGATGTTAAAAACGTACAGCCAACCCAACCATCCACTCGCCAGGTCCTGGAAATAAGATGGAGTTTTCTTGATAAAGCCCTAAGAAACCCACCCCCTTCTTCCAGCGCGCGCGGGAGTCCTGGGCAGGGGACGAGAGGGAAACCCGGACGCGGCATGTCGGGCCGCAAAAACCTGACAGGCGACAAGGCACGCCAACAGCGCCGGACCGCCCTCCATTTCTTTCCGCGGTTACGCGACTGCATCTGCGGCCGGCGCCGGCGCCTGCCAGGCTCGCTGTGGTACTCCCGGCGCTCGGCACGTTGTAGGACCTCAATAAACGGTTAGGGAACCCGAATGGGATTAGAAGCTGCAGCAAAGCAAGGTGGCCCACTACCGCCATCGGGCGCCCTGGGAAAGCCGAGACGGCTGCGCGAGGAGAAGCGCGGTGGGAGAACGGAGCTTTTTGGACGCCAGACCGCGCAGGCGCGTTGACGCCCCAACCGCGCAGGCGTCCCCGAGGCCCCGACGAGTAACCGCTGTGGCCGGACCAAGATGGCAGCCATGCTGCTGTTGCTGCGCGCCCTCCGCCAGGGCCGGCGCTCGGGGCCTGGGTGGTTGCAGAGCCCAGGCTCGGGCCGGAGCCCAGGCCTCTCCGCCAGGGTCGGGAGGAGGCGGCCATACGTCACTCAGGGGCCTCCGGGGGGTCTCGCCGGGGCTGGAGGCCGAGCCCTGAAGGTAATCCCTTGGCCTGTCCGGTCTCCTGGGCTCGTAGTGGGCTGGGGTCCCAGGCCGCCAAGCGCCCCGCGGGGTACTTGGTTGCCACACATATGCCCTGGGCACCCGGTGTGGGAGCTCGGCTGCCTTCGCCCGATCCTTGGGCTGCTCTGCTCTTGCAGGACGCCCTGGACTTTGTTTTTGGAGGGCTTGTGTTTTCTAATTGGATGTTGGAAGTTTTACTTCAAAACAGCGCATCTCAGCGGTGTGGAGTAATTGACGCGGGCGTCTAGCCGGGCAGGACAGACCCGGAAGAGGCAGGGCTCGATTGCACAGCCCTCCACATGGGTCTTCCCAACCCTTACACTTTGTAGGGATATCTTCCCTCTCTCTTCCTGCCGTTTTGCAGTTGAATCCAGTAAGAGCGTCACTGTTTTCTAGCAGAGAATTATTTTACAGTTGGCTCTTACAGATCGGGCTTCAGGGTGAATTCCAACACCTTCCAAATGGTAGTTTGCTATTGCTTTAAATGGGCTGTCAGGAAGTTTTTTGCGTGAGCAGAATATCATATAGCTGTATTTTATTTTTGTAATGTGGTTTGACATGTTATGGGTCTTCATTTATTACCGATTTATTCAGCACCTCCCATGTGGAGATGCCCCTTGTTCCGCTAAGACTATTGTTAACTGACTTCCAGTCTGCTTCAGACTCATGGCAGCCCCATGCACAACAGAATAAAGAATGAAACTGGAATCTTCTTTCCTGAGTCACCACAGTGCCTGCTGAAAGAGATCATGAACAAAACAGCCATGATGGAGAACAGTTTATGCATCCAGTTAATAACACTGGTTTATGTCACCAGGTTTCATCTGGCTACCAGCGCTGAGTGCTCAAGTAGTTACTGTCAGATACAGTGTTGAGTCTCTGATATGACACCATAACCAAAGGGGATGAGCGAACAATCTACTTATGTGGCCCGCAGTGGAAAATAGGGGAGAGTACCATCCCCATGATCAGTTGCCAGTTAGACTGTTGTGGCCTATAGGGTTTTCATTGGCCGATTTTTGAAAGTAGATCACCAGGCCTTTCTTCCTAGTCTCTTTTAGTCTGAAAGTTCTGCTGAAACCTGTTCAGCATCATAGCAACATGCAAACCTCCACTGAAAGATGAGTGGTGGTTGTGCATGAGGTGCATTGGCTGGGAATTGAACCCAGGTCTCCCACATGAACAGCGAGAATTTACCACTGAACCATCACTACTCTCTCCACTAAGATTAACTAACATCCTGAAAACAAAAAAAGACCCTAAGTCCTTTATGCCTTTTGGCTGCTTTTTTCCCCAACACTCTGTTAAGAGTTCAACCTTTACATTTTAGGTTGTAATTTATTATTATATTGTACCATAACTTGTGAGGATCAATTTGAATTATAATACCATATTCTGGTTTACTGACCACCCTTCCCGAATCTAAGGCAACTATAGATTTATTACATGTTCTATTGTTATTGTTTTAAGTTTTATTGAGAAGGAAAATAATCTTTAGTCTGATCTTGTGCCTTGAAGAGAACTCTTACTTTGTGACTATAACAGATTTCACTCACTTGTGAAATCTAAGCAGATTTTCTCACCAGTGGCTATAACAGTAATACAGTAACCTCGGTTTAAACAGACATTTGAGACTCACAGTGAAGAAAGGAGCTCTTTTGCCTTATCTAACAACCCTCTGCAGCCACACTCTGTGGCTGCCCTCCCCCACTTATATGACTCTTCTGGTCATTGCTAAGCCAAGTGTAGTAGTAGTAGTTAAACAGACAATCAGTTGTACCTGACAGGATTTTCACCCTTTTGCTAACAAGAAGTGACATGTACTCCTTAGGAAAGAGCATGGAGCAAGGTGTTACTGTTCTCCATAGCACCTGCAGAACAGGGATGAGCTAAGGGGAAAAAACAAATACCAGAAATGAGCCCAATGGCAACATAGAGATAGGAAAAACTACATTGGGCCATTGACCTTAGAAACATAAAACATGCTCTAGGGGGAAAATATTTATCTTGAAAAGAACATTGGGATTCAGACTGGTAAACTTGCTGTGGTGCCTGGGAATGTCCTTCAAGGAATTATTTTCTAGAGATGTTAAGAGCAAAGGGTCTGGGCAGTCACTGCTGCCTTAGGAGCACTGGTCAGCCTGATGTGTCTGCCCGTCCTGTCCTACTGGGGCGTAGTGCTTCTCAGGTCACAGAGCGGCAGCAAGTGCACCCTGTGTCTTGTTCAGTGTTTCATTTGACTTGCTCACTTGCTTTTGACCTTTTGATTTTGTCTTATGACTGAAATAATGCTCACTTCACATGTTGTTCAGGGCAATGTAAACATTACACATAAATAAATATTTGAGCTTTTTTTTTTAAAGAATTTTACAGTGGGGAGCTACCTGCATTGCTTTAGTGTGCTGTGCTTTTGGTGTGATCCTTGATATTGTTCTTTTTTTCCAGAGCTTACAATTGCGACTACTGACCCCTACCTTTCAACGGATCAGCGGATTGTTATTGAAACAGCATCTAATTCAGAATCCAGTCAGTCTCTGGAAGATTTTAGGTGTGTACATATTGAAAAGCAAATGACAAGGTGGAGAGTGTTTTCTCCATCCGACTAGCAGAGGTTTTGGCCTCCTGGGCATTTGTGAATAAATTAGGACAGTGTCGCTGGTTTGACATTGACAGAAGGAGAAAATCCGTCCATTTCTTTGGCCACTAAGAGGACGTTTGCTCAGTTCTCAGAGTCTCTGAAGTGAAGGCACGAAAAGGGAGCGTGTTTAAGATCTGAACAGGGCATTTTTGCTTATTTTGTTTTAAGTTGCCTTTTTTTAAAAAAAGTTCTGGTATTTGGTAATAATAGGGCTGTTTAAAAAAAGTTTTTCCTGTTACCTAGCCCACTCCAAGAACCTTTAATGGGGATCTACCAAATGGCCCTGAATGTTTTATATCCAGAAGGTAAAAATAATCTGTAGCTAATGTGCATTTATAATAGAATTGTTCTCTTTAATGAGACCCCAGCAAGCTCTACTGCATGCTTGCCCTTAGCTTAAAGGACCTTAGGGGTTGACACGGTATCATTTCACTCCCTGCTTTGTCCAGTTGTAACAGGGACAAAAGTGAAATATTCCGACTCCTAATTTACATTAAGCAGCCTGGTGCTGTGTGTGGCGAGGAGAGCGCTGGCCTGCCGCCTAGATTGCGGGTGGCTACTTGCACATCTGCCTCATGGTTTTTTTCTCATTTAAATGTTCTCATGCACCCGCAGACTCTCAGACAGGAAGCACGCGCTTTAGCCACCAAAGTAACTGAGGACTATAAGCCAAGGTAGTTTCATTTGTGATTCTATTTACGTGTCTGTAAAGAAAGTTCGAAAGTTACAGTTTAGGTCGTGGCTGTGAGCCACCCCAACCCCCTCTGTTTTTTCTCCCTTTTTATACAGATTGATGAGTAGAGACTCCCACAGAGCACAGCCTTTCCTCGGCCTATCTTGGTGGTCATAGCAGCTGGGTTGCTGCTGTTGTCACACATGCCAAAGCCACTTGTGTTGTTCATTTGTTTAAATTCACTTAAAGTAACCTAATATATTGAAAGGCTTGTTCTCATGATGTTTTCTCAAGTTTATGTTCACAACTAACGTTTATTGCCTCCCATTGACTAATTTAAATAGCAAAGATATTTAATTTCATAAGTTGAAATTGTTTCTTATTCTGTAATTGGCAAATACTAATCTAACAATAATAAAAAGAAATGCTTTACTATCTTTATAAACTTATAAATCTTATGGACAGAGTTTTTCACATGGTTTCTATTTTGATTTGGTCATTTGAGAATATGGTCTTTCCTAAACGTCTCCCCAAAGTTGCAAACCTTGGCTAGTAAATACTTTTGCTGTTCATTGCAGGGGGCACCTACTATTTTAACACCTCAAGGATGAAGCAGAGGAATAAGGACAATGACAAATCCAGGGCAAAGACCCCTGAGGATGATGAAGGTATATCTGATGTTCTTAAACAGTGCTACCTCTGCTTGTTTTTACACATATAGTCTAGTCTAAGCACCATGAAACCACTTAGATGCTCGAGAACTGGGGACCTGTGTGCGCCTGGCCCTGTGCACCTGTCCTGTTCCTGTCTAGTTTGGGCTGACCTCTCAGAGATCCTTCCAGAGATGTCCCCTGTTGTGGTCACCTGAAGGCAGGTGGACAAGGCTGTATGCTGGGTCTCGTAAAAATGGTCTCTCTTCTCAAAGAGCTCACTCTTAATTAGGTGCTGACTCTGTGGTGGCTGCTTTGTATTATGGAGACATGGCCTCAGTGTGTGCTATGGAGAGGTGGTCTCGGTGTGTGTGATGGAGAGGTGGCCTCGGTATGTGCTATGGAGAGGTGGCCTTTGTATGTGCAATGCAGAGGTAGCCTCGGTGGAAAGGCACTGAGAGCCCTAGAGGGGGCTCCACAAGACTGGCCCCTGCATGTATTCACACTTCTGTGAGCCTGACAAGCATAGTGGTCCAGACCACCTCAGAAATGCTTTTGATGGCTGCCCCTGGGCTGCGTGGGCACCTTTCCCATGTCTCACCTCTCCCTGACAGCAAGGCAGCCAGCATCCCCACCCCAGCTGAGCTCTCCTGAAGTGAAGGCCGGGTCTGAGCTCACTGCATCTTAGCCTTGTGTTTCTGTCTCCTGTGGCCACCCTTGTCAAGAGGAAAGGAAGCGGAAAGAGCGAGAAGACCAGATGTACCGGGAACGGCTGCGCACCTTGTTCATCATTGCAGTCGTCATGAGCCTGCTCAACTCCCTCAGCTCCAGCAGCGGCAACATCTCCTGGAACGACTTTGTCAATGAGATGCTGGCCAAAGGTGAGGTGCAGCGTATCCAGGTGGTACCCGAGAGTGACGTGGTGGAAGTCTATCTGCACCCCGGGGCTGTGGTGTTTGGGCGTCCGGTGAGTGACGAGGCACCAGTTAGGGTAGGGGAATGTAGCCTGTAACAGGTGTTTGGGAGAACTGCAGACTTATCTGAATCCTTTTTAACTCAAGCCCCACCTCCCCGTATGTTTGGTTTTCCCGTGTTAAGTTTTCATAAAACACGGTGTGAGTGTTGTTAGATTTAAAGCAGTCTCATACTGCCCAGTTAGGTCGCATCGCTGTGTGTGGTCCCCACACTTGGCGTGCACAGCCGTGCTGAGACCCACATCAGGGCCAGTGGGTGGGCAGTTTAAAAAGCAAACACCTATACCCCATTTTCCTACGGTTTTCTTATTAGTAGAAAATAGAAAAAGTACATCTGTTGAAATTTTACTGTAGTTGTGTTTGAGAAAATTAAAACTTTTTTAGACTTGGGAGTCAATTCTGAATGGCTGATGAAAGGACCTTCTTCCAGAACACCAGAGTGTCTGTAAAATGTGTTACAGGGGCTACACCAGAGTGTCTATAAAATGTGTTACAGGGGCTGTTGTCTGCTGACTGGGTAAGGAGAGGTCTCTCCTCTGTGCCCATCTCTCATAGCGCCCTCTGCTCTGTGCCCCCAGCGACTGGCCTTAATGTACAGGATGCAGGTCGCAAACATTGACAAATTTGAAGAGAAGCTTCGAGCAGCTGAAGATGAGCTGAATATTGAAGTCAAGGACAGGATCCCAGTCTCCTACAAACGAACGGGATTCTTTGGAAAGTATGTGTTCGGCTTTGTCAGCTCTCTAGCTCTGTCCTAAGCCAGGCTCACGTGGTGGGGCTGTGAGAAACAAACACAGTCTCTGGGTGGCCTTGCCTGCCCGGGACCAGAATCCCTGTGTGCGGGAATAATCTAGCAGGGGGAGCTCTGGAAATGTGCAGGCCTGCTGGAGTTTTTTCCAGTCCTTTCTCTAGTCTCTATGACATTTCTTAACCCACCTGTGGGATTGCTGTCTTCCACAAATAGGAAACTGGAATGAAAAGGGTGGAGACAGTAATGCCAAGTAGCAGTTCTTATTTTAATGTTGCAGAGAAAGAGAGACACATGCAGGAGCTGGTGGTAGTTGTGGACCTGACAGCTTCCCTAGTGTGAGCAAGTTCACTGGCGCCCTCACGTGGATCACCTCGCAGTGTGGCTGGCAGGCAGAGGTGGACACGTGGCATAGTGCTGATATAAGACAAGGGTGCCAGCGACTGTCATGACTCGAGCCCACGGCCTGGGGGTTTCCTTAGAGCATGACGCTCCAAGGCTGCTGTGTTTAGTGCTGGGGTGGTGGGCAGGAGGCAGGGACCCTCCTAGGGCACCAGCGCCAGCATCCAGGAGTTGCCATAGTTACTACTCCGTCATTTTGCCTTGCAAATCAGCATTGCCAGCCTCATGTTGAAAACATAAAAGCTGCTCTTTCTAGACACGCTGCAGGCTTCAGGCACTCAGGTCTACGTGCACTCCAGGCTGCTTTGGCTCCATGTGGCCCATCACGTCCATTCACGAGCTTGAATCTGCGAAGACTTTATAAAAGAGCATGATTGGCAGCAACTGACAGAAAACCTGTTTTCACTGCCATTTTGTTCTGCTCTCTGGTTTCAGTTAGGTATTGCTTTTCTCATGTTGTCAGGTGTCCAGCTTTATAAAAAGGTTGATCTGTTAGTGGCCAGGTTACAGCCCTGATGTCTGTAACTTGCCCCTCTTCCCCCTGCTCTCTCTGTTTCTCCCCCTCTCTCATGTTAGTGCCCTGTACGCCTTGGGGATGACGGCTGTGGGCCTGGCCATCCTGTGGTACATCTTCCGCCTAGCTGGGATGACAGGCCGGGAAGGTGGATTCAGTGCTTTTGTAAGTTGCACGACAATATCTCCCTGAACTCGCAGTCTCAGTCTCAGGACTCGTCTGTATCTGTGCTTGCCAAGTATGTGTCCCATGAACAACAGGATAAGTCTGCAGTGAAAATTGACCTGTGGCCATGCCAGCCTGGAGCCACAAGTTGGCACCCGCCCTTCTCTCTGACTGGCCAGCTGGAGAGTGGACAGAAGCCAGCCACAGATGAGGCCCTCCCTGAGCTGAGTGCTTTTGTAGGGCATATTATCCTGCGATATTCAGATCAGCCAGGAATGACAGCTCAGAAGCTGAGAAATTTTGAAGGTTGTCTTTAAAAGAATAACCTTCCTTCATGCAATTCTAAACTGTTCTCTTGTTGTGGTGGCATCAACATAAAGTATTTTTCCTCTTGTGACTTCCTCTGGACTTGAGCGGGGTGTAGCCGATAAGGTGAAGAGCAGCAGAGCCTGAGGGGAGACAGGCTGGGCAGCCCCAGACTGCCCCTCCCCTCAGACACAGTGACAGAGCTGGTCACACTGTCCCCAAGGTGCTTCCCTTTATGCCACAAACACGTGTGCCCATAACTAAAGCGTGGCACCCTCACTTCAGTGGCAGCACGGTCACTCACTGGGCCTATACCATGCTCCACTTAACAAGGTCTCTGATTGTCACGTCTGGGTTGCTGCTTCATGCTTTTTGTATTTTAAATGGTACTGGGATGAGGTCCATGCACACGCCTCCTTTGAGTGCATGTCTGATGATTGCCGGAACATCTGCCTGAGAGAACTCTAGCTGAGGTACATGTACCTTTGTCAGAACTCAATCTGTCTCGCCAGGTTACTCTCTGGAAATTTGCCAATTGGCATTTCTATCAAGACTCTGGGATACTTAGTGTCATTGCATTAGTCTTATAATCAGAAAAGCAAGTTAAACAGTAGTGGGAAAAATCATGTAGAAAAAATAAGCTATTTATGTAAAAGGCAACGTTAAATTACTTAGTTTATGGGGTGTTTTGGTATTGTTTTAAGGTAAATGGCTAGACAACGTTCTTACTAATTAATGACGTAAAAACTCGTTTCCCCTGGTGTTTGAAGAATTACCATGTAGCCCTGTCTGTCTCACATGTGGATGGAGAGAGCTTGGGCTGGAACCCATGGACTGAAGGGGACCTGTCAGACCCTCAGAGGAGGTGTCTCCCCTACCCCACAAGATGGACGAGAGAATGTTTGCATGGCAAGGGGAGATTGGACGTGTCAGCTTGGGTGGGATGGCTGAGTCTCAGATATGGAGGGAGCCATTGTTCCCTCTCTGCTGGGTGGCACAGCTCCTTCTCCTTTATTCTTTTCTGCACAGAATCAGCTCAAAATGGCTCGTTTCACTGTTGTGGATGGGAAGATGGGGAAAGGAATCAGCTTCAAAGATGTGGCAGGAATGCATGAAGCCAAACTAGAAGTCAAAGAGTTTGTGGATTATCTGAAGGTGAGAGCCACATGTTGAGCTAGAAGAGATCTCTTTTAAAGTACGTAAGTGACCAAGAGGCCCACATTCCGGCTCTCTGGGAGGAAGCCTGAGGCAGCAGACACCCCAGGACTGGGATTTTGTTGACAAGACCTGTGTGGGGCGATGCCTCCTCCCTGGTGTGCAGATAACCAGGTTTCCATCGTCTGTCTTCCTTCTCCGGGACACCGCGCCTGTTGGACCAGCATCCGAAGCTCAGGGCCTGATTGTTATAGTAGCAGGGCTCTAAGAACCCATTGCTAATTGGCCTTAGATAACCAACACTGGATCGCAGTGTGGCCTGTCCACAAACATACAGGAGGTGGAGGTCACATCAGTCACTCAGAAGTCCTGGCTGAGATGCCAGGGGCAGTGCCACTCTCTCCGCTCCTGTTCCAGAGCCCCGAACGCTTCCTCCAGCTTGGAGCCAAGGTCCCGAAGGGTGCACTGCTGCTCGGCCCCCCTGGCTGTGGAAAGACCCTGCTGGCCAAGGCAGTGGCCACCGAGGCCCAGGTGCCCTTCTTGGCAATGGCTGGCCCCGAGTTCGTGGAGGTCATCGGAGGTAGGTGTCACTGGGGCCGTGGACCAACTCAGGTGTCCCCTGGCCCGGGATCACTCTCCTTTCATGCCTCCTTTCTTGAGAGTGGCGTTGGAGGGAAACGGTGAAGCCTGCGTGAGAAGGAAACATTTGGTTTATTGTCCTGGGGCTGTACTTTCTGTGAGCTGTGGAGGTCATGGGACAGTAAGCTCCTGGCTCCCACCAGCCACGACCTCTGCTTGGGCATGGAGGACAGTGGTGTTTGCACGAGAGGAGAAGGCTTGTTTCGATGTAGTCTAAGTAGTCAATATAATTTCCCATTGTCTCTCAGCTTCTGATACTCTGTTCCTCAGGCCTCGGTGCTGCGCGGGTGCGAAGCCTCTTCAAGGAAGCCCGCCACCGGGCCCCCTGCATTGTTTACATTGATGAGATCGATGCTGTGGGCAAGAAGCGCTCCACCACCATGTCCAGCTTCTCCAACACGGAAGAGGAGCAGACGCTCAATCAGCTTCTGGTGGAGATGGACGGTGAGTGCAAGTGGCAGGGCTGGAAGGGTGCCTCCCACCCAGGCAGGGCAAAGAGGGTTCCCCCCGCCAGGCAGAGCCAGGAGAGTGGCCCCCACCAAGACACAGCTGAGAGGGTACCCCCGACCCAGGCTGGGCAGAGATGGAGCCTCACCCAGGCAACAGCTTCTACGCAGGTGAAGCTATGTGTGTTTGTTGTTCTAGCAGTCTTAAACTAATGATCAAGACATAAAACATTGCCATAGATGTGGACAATATTAGTTCCCAAGGAGCAGTTCTTAGCAGTTGATTACTAGAAACAAGCTGAGTTTAAGAACTCTTTATCTTACTCCACTCAAGGAACAGCTTCTAATAAAGTCAAGACTATTGTTAGGGAAACTGAGAATATAAGTGGTAGGTCAGGTGATGATTCTTAGGTTTTTAATCTCAATGAATCCAGCAGGTTGCTGCTGTAGTGTGTGCCGGTGCGTGCTGCCTGGTTGAGCTGTGGGCCTGTGGCACCAGATAGGAGCTAGATGGAATGTTTGTAAGGGCTGCCAGTCGGCCAGGCTGCTCCAAGTGGGCACTGTGCTTTTCCCCTCGAGAAGGAGCTCCAGCAGGCATCCAAGTCATTCCTTTTTGTCGTGGAAATGACCTGGTGAAGGTGACAGTGATGGTGTAGCTGTTTTTCTTTTGAGCTATTTTTTGCAAGATCAATTTTAAATTTTATTTTTTCTTCAATCAGAATTCTAGTTATATTTTATGGATTATAGATTACCAGTACCAGTTGCCATGGAATTGACCCCACCTCATGGTGACCCCACATGTGTCAGAGTAGAACTGTGCTCCGGAGGGTTTTCAGTGGCTGAGTTTTTGAAAGTAGATCGCCAGGCCTTTCTTCAAGGTGCCTCTGGGTGGACTTGAACCTCTGATCTTCCAGTTAGCAGTTCCTGTGTTGGAAACCTTGTGCCCACAAAGCTAGGCACACAGACTGTTGGCAATGAGTTGTCACAGTCATTGTGCCATGACCACGAGGGCAGAGGGCGTGGTGATGGGGTGATGGTACACTGAGCCTCCCCTCTCCCCTGCGCCGTGAGCACACACGGGATACATGGCGCCCTCCATCATGGGCAGAGCCCAGACTACATGTGCTCCTGTCCTACTCTGACCACTGGGGTCACAGCTGCTTTCAGGGCCCAAAGCAACACGTTCTTGTCCTTACGGCTCCCACGGCAGCAGTCACATGACAAGCAGCATCTGAAGGCCACGTGTCTCCGCTTCTTCCAGGAATGGGCACGACGGACCATGTCATCGTTCTGGCATCCACGAACCGGGCTGACATTCTGGACAGTGCACTGATGCGGCCCGGCCGGCTTGATCGCCATGTCTTCATCGACCTCCCCACCCTGCAGGTGGGGACCATGGGGACGAGCAGCGTCAGGGCCAGCAATTCATGAACTTTGCAGGCACCAGTCAGTGCAGCATGAGCAAGCAGCCCTTCCCACCCACCTGACTTTGGTCTACTGTCTGTGTGGAGCCTGCAGGCATCTCCTTGATCCACTCCCACCAGCCCTTCCTCGAACCCCTTAGTGGCTCTTACCCATGGGTAGACATGTCACAGAAGTGCCTGGTGGCTTCCCAGAGGCATGCATGCTGGTGCCTTGAGTGTTGCCAGGCTGCATCCAATCCTGCATCTCCTTTTGCTCTGGCAGGAGAGGAGAGAGATCTTCGAGCAGCACCTGAAGAGTCTGAAGCTGACCCGGGCAAGCAGCTTTTACTCACAGCGTCTGGCAGAGCTGACACCTGGATTCAGTGGTAGAAAGCCATTTCCTGGCGTGTCTCTCCCTGCAGCCTGTGCAGCACCCCATGCTGAGGGCACAGTAGGGGATCTCTTGGGTGGCCCTGCTGTCCTGACAGGCCTGGGTGGGAGCCACAGTACAGGTAGTCCTTGATTTACAGTGGGGTTCCATTCCAACAACTCCGTTGTAAGTTGGTTCTGACGTCAGTCTTCTTTTTGTTAGTTTTCATTATTACTGTCTTTTATTATCATTATCTTTATAAATCCAATTTTTGAACATTTGCAGTCAATATCTGTGAATGATACAGTGAACTACGTACTGCAACGTTGTATGTAGTACATATTACTAAAGATAAGACGCATTTTAAAAAAAACCACCGTAAACGCAATTTGTTGTAACTCTAATACATCGTGAGTCGGGGCCTACCCATACTATACCTGCATTCAGACTCCCTCGATGGCACTGTCTGTGTCTGGGCCACACATACACTCCCTACCTGTCCTGGAACCACCCCCAGTCGTCATGGAACCTGCCCCCCAGCCATCCTGGGGTGCCTCAGGTTCCCTCAGTGCTGTCTGCATTCACCCCACATCCGGCTGCCCCTCACAGGCTTGAGGTCACAGTGTGTCTCATCGCTTGCTGTTTGGGTTTACAGGTGCTGACATTGCAAACATCTGCAACGAGGCTGCGCTGCATGCTGCACGGGAGGGCCACACGTCCGTCCACACGTCCAACTTTGAGTATGCCGTGGAGCGCGTCTTGGCAGGTACAAGGGGCCACACTCTCCCGCCAGAGTCTGTGTCCTTGATGCTGCATGAGCAGAGGCCTTTATACCAGAAATAAATTATGATAGAGTGGAAGGAGCCCCAGTGCACCCTATGGGGCAGTTCTACTCTGTCCTGTAAAGTTGCTGTGAGTTGGAGTTGACTTAATGGCTCACAACAACAACAGGGTGGAAGGAGCTCCAGTGCAGGTCTGTGTATAGTCCCCCAGTTCCACCATGGTGGACAGTGCAGGCCTGTGTATTACCCGCCATGGTACAGTGGGTGGAGCAAGCCCCAGTGCAGGCCTGTGTATGCCCCCCACCATGGTATGGTGGGGTGGACAGTGCAGGACTGTGTATCCCCCGCCATAATACTGTGGGTGGAGTGAGCTCCAGTGCAGGCCTGTGTATCCTCCGCCCGTGGTACTGTGGGTGGACAATGCAGGTCTGTGTGCCCCCGCCCCTCCTGTGGTATAAGGAATCCCTGAACAGAGAGGCGTACTTGAGGTGTTTCACAGATACGTGCACCTCAGAGCTGAGACAATGGCCTGTGTCCGTGTGCTCCTCTCACTGAACAGGCTCAGACAAACTGTTTGGGGCATGCTGGGAGGGGCATGTGGCCATTGAGCCTCCTCTGTGATCATCCCCATAGGAAGCAGTTTCTTGGTTTCTCATCTACCTGGTGTGAGCTCACATCTAGAGGGCGATGCCACCAGGTGCAGGGAAGGACTGAGGGACCGTGGCTCAGGCACGTGGCTTGGCGGTCCTCCTTTACTTGCCACAGTTGTCGCCTCGGCATCCTGTGGGCAGAAGTTCTCTGACCTCCACTGTAGCAGCATGGATCACAAGCACTCCATCAGGAGCTTCCTGTTTCTCACTGACAGTTTTGGGGCAAGCCACTCTTATATGGACATTGATAGGCTGGACATCACACGATTGGGCGAGAATAAGAGCGGCTGAAGAGATGCCAGCAGGTTTATTCCAGGAATAAGCTCTGTCCTGGTTGCACAGCACGGGCTGTGAGCTGGCACATCTGGTTAAAGCAGTCATGTCAGCCCGAGGCCCATGTGCATGTCCCTGCCATCAGCTTTGGGTGAACACTCTGCATAGTGATGTGCCCTCGATGGAACTTTCAGCCATACGGTAAATGGGCCATAGATGATTCTAGGAGGAGAAGCTCTGAACGCTCGAACCTAGAGCTCATCCAGGTCTTACAAGAAACATGAGGGAGTTTGGGAAGTGTGGGACAGCAAATGAAATTCCCAGTGATTTGAACAGGGGAAGTTTAATATCAAAGCTCCTTACTTAGGTAAGAGGTGGCTAACTAGTAGAAGAGATGAAAGATAACTATAACAAACTAGGGAAAAGTGAACAAGAAATGAACTCAGAGGGCCCCACGCCTGCCCAGCACTGCCTTTTCCCCTCGCCTGGCCCCTGTGCCCTTTGCTGGCACAGGGAAGGGTGCAGAGGGTGGGTGTGCCATTCCTAAAGGCTGCAGAAGCTGTTTTGGTTAATTTAACATTTACAGAAGTAGAAAAGATATGATCTCCTCTTGCACACCCTCGCCTAACATGTTTCCTCTCAAATTGTCGTGGTAGAGAGTGACTCTGGGTGACATCCTGAGGGAGGGAGGTGCAGGGGTGGACAGTGACACTGCCTTGATGGCTTGAGGTGGGGCAGGTCATGCTGAAGGAGCATTCTCCAGAGCTATGTGGCCCACCTCCCAACACCCTCCTAGGCACTGCCAAAAAGAGCAAGATCCTGTCAAAGGAGGAGCAGAGGGTGGTTGCGTTCCATGAATCGGGCCATGCGCTGGTTGGCTGGTTGCTGGAGCATACGGAGGCTGTGATGAAGGTGGGTGCAGCAGGTGCAAACTTCCCTGCCCTGGAGCACAGCAGCTCTGGCCTGTGGCACTCCTGTATGAGTGGGAGAGTGTGTGTGTGTGTGTGTGTGTGGTGTGTGCACGCGTGCGTGTGTGCATGCGCTTCATGGAGGCAAAGCACAGCTTGTGAAGGTCTCGGAACAGCAAACCTCATGATGAGGGGAGGGCAGGAGGTGTGAGACTGAGACTGGGTGTACATGTTACAGCCGCACAGCTGCCAGGAATTTGCTGACGTGAGCTTGGGGGTCTCCTTGCCCTCTTCCGTGTGTGCAGTCTGAATTAAGGATTGCCACATGTACTGCCAGCACTAATACATGTTGGTTTCATGACTCTTAAGCTATGACTGTGCTCTCAGAGACATTCGTGAGCCTGGTGAAGCCAGTAGCAAGTTGTTGTGTTACGAACAGCTTTAGCAAATGGTGGGTTTGTGACCAGAGACCCCAGAGCAACTGTGGAGGGCATGTGGGTTCTTGGGTTGGGCACTCCCTTAAAGTTAAGGGCCCACATAGACATCGGGGACATAGCCCAGGGTACACTTTGGGAGCCCATCGGGTGGCATCTGAGGAGGGGCATCTATGCCCTTGCAGGCTCTGAAGGCACAGTGTTACTCACTTTGCATTTCAGATGGGAGAAGGGTGGCAGGTGCCTTGTTCCTGGTGCATAATGAGCGTTAGCTGTGGGAGAGGGGGGTCGTTGATTGTGTTGGATGACGACCTGCTGGTCAGGGCTGGATGTCTGGTCCTGTGACACTGTTGTCCTCTGACAACATCACACATAATTCTGGGACTCAGGATGCACTGGGGCTATCAGGTGGGCTGGGATGAGGCAAGTGAGGCAGTGCTCATGGTGGATCATACTTGGTGCTGAATGTCAGGAGGTCACAATCAATGCAGAAGAACCCACAGTGAGCAAATACCAAAATTTCACATTCTGTTTAGCTTTCAGGAGAATTTTTACTTTATTTGATGGCTACAGGTCAGATAAACTAGTCGTAATGAGGAAACATTTCTCTACCAAGAGTGGATTTTCTGCTAGAAAAGTTTGTGATGTTAATGTTTTGGTTGTTATGATCATCACTGTAATAGTGACCATTTAAGGCCTTTTTAACTGTACTTTAATCCAGCATCAGTTTCTCATGGCTCTCTGAAGTAGCGTCTGTGCATCACTCTCAGAAATGGCAGGGCTGCTTCTCCCTGGGGCCCCATCCCTGTCCTCACATTAGGCGCCAGGGTGCCTCCTTGCTGGCCACCCACCTCACATGGTGTTGGAATCAGGGAAGACCACCAAGGCCAGGGGGGCTCACTGCCTCCCAGGCTGCCGTGGGCAATGGGCCTGCTGGGGGCAGCAGAATGGCTGTCAGGGTGCTGTGGCGCTTCACCTCCCGAAGTCTTCTGTTGTGTGTCCCTGTCTTTTTCCCCCAAATATACATAGTAATAACACACGAGGAAAATGCAACCCTTATAGTATATGAACAGTTGTTCCCAGGAGCTGTCTTCCCTGATGTCAGAGTTCTCTGTTGTTATAAACTGAGGCCAGTGTATGCTGGCCTAGCTGCTCTGAAGCCTCAGTGAGTCTGTCTGTCTCTCCCGTCTCCACCCTGAAACCTCCTTGTCTTGCTGACGGGACCTCCTGATGCCTGCAGGTCTCCATTGCACCACGGACCAATGCAGCCCTGGGCTTCGCGCAGATGCTGCCACGGGACCAGCACCTCTTCACAAAGGAGCAGCTGTTTGAGCGGATGTGTATGGCCCTGGGCGGCCGCGCCTCCGAGGCCATCTCCTTCAACAGGGTCACTTCTGGTGAGGAGCTCCTGCCAGGCTAAGTCCTGGCCAGCCAGTGGCATGGCATGTGGGGCCTCCTAGTGTCTCAGTGCTTATCTGTTGTCACCCTTCTGCCCAGGGCGGGGGGTAGGGGGCGAGCCTGGTGCAGACTTGGACATGTGACTCAGTAAAGTTTTCAATCTCAGTGATTAAAAGGGACTGTGCTCCAAGGAGGCTGGGAGGAAGCAGGACTTTTCTATACTTCGCAAAACAAAATTTCGCGTGCACACACACCATGAATGCATTTAACCGGTTAACTGTTGGTGATAGCAACTCAAAATTGAACAGAACTTACGCAGCCTTGCTGTTCTCAAGCCTCCATTCATTGGGCGCTGAGAGGCTAGCGGGTTCCCAATGACACTGGAGCATGTCTTTTCCCTGGGTCTGGTGTCTCCCTGGACCCGTGCTGGCATGGCAGGAGGAGCTTAGCACATGACCCAGCAGGCGTTTAGTGCGAGAGAGTTGTTAGGGTGTTATGGCTCTAAGGAGGAGCAGTGAAGAGGTGCAGATATCCTCTTTGGCATTTTGATGTTTCTCCTGAGAGGGGTTGGGGGAGCCTGGTGCCTCTGTCCACCAGGGGGAGTGCCCTGTGTGTGTCAGGCTGCGGCATGTGCTCACACAGCCCTCTGGCCCATGTCGCAGGGGCACAGGATGACCTGCGGAAGGTCACCAGGATTGCCTACTCCATGGTGAGACAGTTTGGGATGGCACCCAGCATTGGCCCTGTCTCCTTCCCCAATGCCCAGGAGAGCCCAACTGGGATTGGCCGGCGACCCTTCAGCCAGGGCCTCCAGCACCTGATGGACCACGTGAGTGCCTGGCTTACTCCTCCCCGCCAGGGTGCCCATAGGGTCACCCTGCAGGGTGTACAGGCCACATGTTGCTGCCGATGTGCCCCTCACTGCATACCTGTGCCTCCTTTGTTCACAGGAAGCAAAGCTGCTGGTGGCAAAGGCCTACAGGCACACAGAGCAGGTGCTGCAGGACAACCTGGACAAGCTGCAGGCGGTAAGGGTCTTGGTGGGGATGCTGCCCTGAACTGAGAGTAGGGAGGAGGGACACTGCCCTCGTCACTTCGCCGGAGTGAGAGAGGTAATCGGGGGGACACCATCACTGCCCAGTCACTGCCTGGACCCCAGGACTGAAGCAGGGGGGACGTCATCCTCCCCACTCCCCATTCATAGGCCACACATCTTGACTGGTAAGGAAATGGAAGCAGCCAAGACTGAGGGGACTTGGGCAGGAAGTGGAGACTGATGAGGCTGGCAGCTTGCTGGGAACGTTCCCAGTGGAGACAGGGCAATTCTCCTCTGTCCGAGCAGCTGAGTCACTGCCTCCTCAGAAGGTGCCATTGGTTGTCCTGTGCACACAGACACCCTTTCAGCCCCAATCCTCGTGCCTGCAAGGCTGGGAGGGCCTCAATGTGCGTGGACATTGGCGACAGAGACAGTCTGCTCTCAAAAGGCCCTTGTCTGCTTTGTACTGGGGACTCACACGGCTGCCTTGTCCCTCAGCTGGCCAATGCGTTGCTGGAGAAGGAAGTGATAAACTACGAGGACATTGAGGCCCTCATCGGCCCACCACCCTATGGGCCCAAAAAGATGATCATGCCCCAGAGGTGGGCTGATGCAGAGCGGGAGAAGCAGGACTCGAGGGATGAGGAGGCTGCACAGCAGCCCCCACTCCGTGGAGAGGAACCCGACAAGGAGCCTTCCTGACCCAAGTAGTCTGAGCCTTTGATCATGTGGGGCTCGCGTGTCCTCCAGCACCGGGGAGCAGACTGCCCTCTGAGGCCTGTCCTCCTTTGTCAGCCCTTGATGTTTCTGCTGAGGGGTCTGAGGCCCATTCTCCATTTCCCTGTGCACAGTTAGTAAACTTCTTTGCAGAGATAAATGGTTTAATTTTGCATTTGTGTGTCATTTCTCCTGTGGGGAGGATTTTGGTGCGTGTGACAAGTGTGGTGTAGAGCAGTCCTCAAATGCCAGGAGTTCATAGATATTCTCGCTTTCCACGTAAGGCATTGCTGACCCCAGGGCCGAGCAGCCAGATGTCTGAGCCATTCTTTTTTTTTTATTGTTGTAGTTTAAGTGAAAGTTTACAAGTTAGTCTCTCATGTGAAAATTTATACGTACATTGTTATGTGATCCTAATTGCTCTCCCTGTATTGTGACAGCACACTTCTCCTTTCCACTCCTGAATTCCATGTCCATTCAACCAGCTCCTGACCCTCTCTGCCTTCTCATCTCACCTCCAGACAGAAGCTGCACGCTTAGTCTCGTGTATCTACTTGAGCTAAGAGGCACTCTTGTCGTGTCATTTTATGTTCCACAGTCCAGTTCAAATCTTTGAAGAGTTAGCCTCGGGAATTGTTTTAGTTCTGGGTTGACAGAGTCCGGGGGCCATGCTTTCTGGGGTTCCTCCAGTCTCTCAGACCATTAAGTCTGGTCTTTTTACTAGAATTTGAGTTCTGCATCCCACCTTTCTCCTGCTCCATCTGGGACTCTCTGTTGTGTTCCTTGTCAGGGTGGTCATTGGTGGTGGCTGGGCACCATCTAGTTTTTCTGGTCTCAGGCTGATGAAATCTCTGGTTTATCTGGCCCTTTCTGTCTCTTGGGCTACTACTTTCCTTTTGTCTTTGGTGTTCTTCATACTCCTTTATTCCAGGTGGTTGGGACCAATGGATGCATCATAGATGGCCGCTTGCAAGCTTCTAAGGCCCCAGACGCCACTCACCACAGTAGGATGCAGAACATTTTCTTAATAAACTTTGTTATGCCAATTGACCTAGATGTCAATTGCATGGTCCCCAGACCCCCGCCCCTGCTACTCTGTCCTGTCTGAGCCATTCTTGGCCGATGCTCCAGCCCTGTGACACCACAGAATGGTGGCAGCACCCATGGTGGAAGGGCCTCTATAGCTTTGCTGAGCCGACTGTCCCCCGCCCTCTGCTGGGCCCTGTGGTGTGGTCCCTCAGAGTCAGGGATGAAGGTCCCAGCTTTACAGCATTAACATACTGCCACTTACTGCCAATTACAGTGTGCAGGTTGAGCTAGCTTTCCTTCTGGGTCATTTGAATGGTGTGGTGAACGCCGAGAATGGCTATGATGCTAGACTAATAAATTTTGCAGATGGAGGGCCTATCTCTGTGCCACATGGCCAGCTCCAACCCGTGTACACGCCGCTCCCCCACCACAGGGACCAGTGTACAACCCCTTGCCCTCCACAGGGACCCATGTACAACCCTGCCACCACAGTGACCCATGTACAAAACCCCTCCTCCATGGGAACCTATGTACAACACCCTCTCCCAGGGATCTGCTTACATCCCCCCTCACAGAGACCTGTGTACACTACCCTGCCCCTCCACATTGTTGTCCAGGAATTCCCTGACCCTGCTTGGTTCAGTACTGCATTCAGGGGCATTAACTAGCCCTTCTAGTGGCCTTGCAGGCCCAAACCTGGGACAAAAGCCCATAGGCACAGTGAGGTTTGCAGTCCTGTGCCAAGGGCGACAGAGACTGTCCCTATAACTAGACATTTTAAAACCCTTGAGCTAGCTGAGTCTTTGTATCAGAAGGACTCCTCATAACTGCTCACTTTTTCAGCCTTTCTGCCTGGGAAAGCTGAGAGTGCAGGCAGCACAATTTCATATCAGACCTTTACTGCCTCTGTTTTGAATACTTCTCAAAGGAAGTATGGAGAAGTCAGGAATGGGAATATTGGACCCCATGTCTGTCTGGGTTGTGCGCAGCAGGCCAAGTCGTCAGATTACAGCTTGGTTTCTTCACAGCTAGCTGGATTCTGAGCAGGGCTCATATGGCTCACTGCCACCAGTCTCCCAGCAGTTCTTAATGAAGAGCAGCTGGAAGTTGGGTGGAGCAACAGGTCTGTCCCAGAGGCGTAAATGGTGACAGGGATAGGTCTGTCCTAGAGATAGAACAGGCATCTTCATTGTGAGAGCAGTGAAAGGGGTCTGAGAGAGGGAAGTTGGGGCAGGCATGTTAATTGGTTTAGTTCAAAGAAATCTGTCCTGAGCCAAGGCAAGCATTTATCCTACAAACGTTTTCCCAAGTTATACGATATGCTGCCAGTATGGATTAGGTGGAGGTTCAAACCCCAGCTCCAGAGGACAGAGTGGTGAAATGAGGATGATAATCCCTCCCTCCTGATGTTTCTGTGAGGATTAAGTAGAGAGGTCACCCCTGGGGTAATAATCCCCTCTTCCCTCTCTGCTGCATTGAAGGCTACACCATGATGGCAGAGCTGTGTGACGTTAACAACCACCATCATTGACTTATCATGCCTTGGGCACTGTGCTCCGTGTTCTGTGGGCTGTAACGTACAGTCCTCACAGCAGCTGCTCCCACTACTCACATGGGAAAAGCTTAAATAACTTTAAAGTTTAATAAACTTGCCCAAAGTCTCAAAACTAGTACAAAGGTAGAACGCAAGCCAACTCCACAGTCCATATTCTTAAACATCACTCCAACTTCACAGATAGGTACCACTTCAAAGTTTACTAAGTGGTTCCATTTATGGCATTTTGTTTGCTCACAGCTGTGTGCAGTGCAGCAAGGCAGATAGGGCCCGGGTTTCATAATGGAGTACACATCTATTAAGCAGCAGAGCCAGGGTTTGTACTTTCCATGTAGGCTCAGTGCGTTTGACAGACCGTCCTAGCTATCACATTTTCTCTGCTCTTTTTACATGTTCCATTTTCCTTATCATAAGCTTGTTATTCATCAGTGAATCCCAACCTTATTTCTCCAACACCCACAGGTGTCTCAATAAAGCAGAACTTTATCAGCAAGCTATTCATTCAGTGCAGGACACAAGCCTTCAAATATCTCATCGTGTGTCACAAAAAAAACTGCTCATTGAATTTTGCAAGATGCCTGTGAGTGGGTGAAGGTGGGAAGAAAGAGTTACTGGGATGTAAAGGTGTGCAGAAAGCAGTTGGATGTTGCCTTGTCCTGGAGGACAGATGAACAAAGTATATTGACTGGGAACAGGTACTGGCTACTTTTTTTTTTTCATGATGTCTCTGCAAAGGGCGTTAGCTTGCACATTGGGTGAGGGTGTAGCCTTTGGAATTGCTCACTTAGATTTTTATCCCAATTCTACCACTTACTACTAACTATGTGGCCTCAGGTAAGTTACCTAATCCCTCTGCCAAGTTGCCTTATTTGGAAAGTGGGGCCAATAGCCAACAACAGCCCCTACTACATTAGGTGGCTGTGAGAAATGTTAAAGTGCATGTAAAGTACTGTTTTTCATGCCTAGCCTATAGTAATCACTCAGTAAGCGTTAATTTTGTTTTAAAAAAGGATGGTAATTGTTCCAAATGGATGGTGGGGGGGGTGGGGGGAAAGACTGGAACAAGAATTCACATTTCCTTAAAGCCTGCCTGCCTGCCTTTGCGCCGCTCAACCACCGTGTCCCATAAACGTGCACTACAGTAAAGTTCCCAGAACCCTGAGTTCAAACCGCCAGTTTTTCCCTTCATCCCCTACGATAGCTGCACTTGTATCCCGTGATTAAGTCCACGACAGTAGTTTTTGTTTTGTTCCGCACACAGGCGGGTAGCGGGACAAATTCACAGCCACACGACATAGCGTTAAGTGGCTGAAGTGCTGTGGGGCGTTCCCGCAGCTGCAAAGAGCAAAGTGACGATAAAAGCTCGGCAAGTCGGCTCGACAAACCGCCACGTTCCTGGACTTTCCCAGCGGGACAATCGAAAGCCGACACTAAAACCTACCTACCGAGGCGGGCGCCATGTTTACAAAGGCTCATGGGCGCATGGTGACGTCACTTCCGTCGCTCTTGACTGTGATTGGTCGGGACGCTCCGGCACTTCTGATAGGCCGGGCCCACTACATCCCAGGGTGCTTTGGGCCGCAGCTTTCTTTCTGATCGGCAGTTCCGCTTTGAGGAGGTAGGTGGACTGGAGTGCGTCGCAATCGGGCACCATCGGCCTCCATCTGTTGCCATCGGTGCGGGGCAGCTGCCGCAGTGGCTATGGAAGGCCCGACTAAGGGCCGGTCTCTGCCGCAGAAGGCGTTGGGCCGCGGCCTGGCCTTCGGAGGAGCGGCCAGGCGTGCCGGGGTGGAGACCCCGGCGGAGACCTGGGGGTGCAGCGGGCGGGGCGACCAGGTAGTGGGCTTCGGCGCCTGGTCCGTCCGGAGCCCGGCCCCTAACCTGACCTTTTCCTCTCCTTGGGGCCCAGGGCCATAGGCAGCCATGGCGCCCAGCCGGAATGGCATGATCCTGAAGCCCCACTTCCACAAGGACTGGCAGCGGCGCGTAGCCACGTGGTTCAACCAGCCGGCGCGGAAGATCCGCAGGTGAGGGTACCGGTCACGTGATGACACTCTCCGGAATCGCTGTGCTGCTTTGATGAAAGCTTTTTTTCGACCTGATGACCGTGGCCTTTTTCTTCAGGGTCGTACAGGGTCCTGCTTGGGTTTCTGGGGTTTTTGTCTTGGGTGGAGGTAGTTACATCGCAGTCGTGTGGCTGATGGAGAGCAGGGATTGGGAAAATACTGTGTTGATTGGAGTGAATAGCAGGCTTCGACTGAGGGGAGGATGGCCCTGAAGTGAAGGTAATTGCTGCCTGGCTTCTCTCTGACCAGACGTAAGGCCCGACAAGCAAAAGCACGCCGCATCGCTCCTCGCCCTGCATCCGGACCTATCCGGCCCATAGTGCGGTGTCCCACGGTGCGGTATCACACCAAAGTCCGAGCTGGCAGAGGTTTCAGCTTGGAAGAGCTGCGGGTGAGTGTCCACAAAATTGCTATGTTAGAAAGTTGTCTCTGTTGGTAGCTCAGTCACATGATGACAGTCTCCGGAATCGCTGTACTGCTTTGATGAAAGCTCTTTTGAACCCTTTTCCATCTGAGGACCGAGAGCTATCATGCGGGCCTGGAGCCTTGAGGGCCCGTGGAGCTTCACCTTCTCTACTTCTGGAGCAGGTGGCTGGCATCCACAAGAAGGTGGCCCGGACCATTGGGATCTCCGTGGATCCGCGGAGGCGGAATAAGTCCACCGAGTCCCTGCAAGCCAACGTGCAGCGGCTGAAGGAGTACCGCTCCAAGCTCATCCTCTTCCCCCGGAAGCCTTCTGCCCCCAAGAAGGGAGACAGCTCTGTGAGTACCGTGCACTGGCACCTCTGGTGGTAGGTTGTGTAGTTAGAGATGCTACCAGATGGCTCAGGGGGCCTGGCGAGGACCAGTAGAGAGGTTCAGGTCAGATGAAAAGAAGTCTGTCTTTTGTGGCTGGGGTGAGAAGAAAAAATATATTTGCCTTTTTAGCTTCCAAACTTTGGTTATCATACATGGGTGGTCGAGAGTTGAGTGACTTGAAGTTGGCCCCGTAGAATTCACAAATTGAGTACCAAGACTGCGTGGACTCACTGTTCTTTTGACTTTGTTTCCTACTTCTTAGTCACAGTAAAAGCTGTTTGTTGTGGAGCTTGTTTTTTCCAGTGGAAGCTGTTATTACTAAAGTGTTTTCTGTGCAGAGAAAATATTCTTAGATCTTGTGAAGCTGACAGCATTTACTGTATGGGAGTCTCTGCTGTCTCTAAAGTTTCCGGCATCGTGTTGGGGTATGGCTTTGTGCTCAAATGGATACTTGATTCTCACTTGCACTGTAGTTAACGTGCTAGGCTACTGGTTTGCAGGACGAGATGAGTGTATCTTGTCTGTTCTATAGGCTAACTTGGGGTCCTGTGAAGGGGTGTGGCTCCCTTGTTTGGCCACAGCACTGGTTCCTTTTCCAAGAGTATGGGGACACCCGGTGAGAGGTAATGATTTGAATTGTGAGCCTGGGTTGGATCCCTCAGGGAGACTGAGCCCTGGAATCTTCTTTGTCTTTAATAACTAGGCTGAGGAACTCAAACTGGCGACTCAGCTGACTGGACCGGTGATGCCCATACGAAACGTAAGTGGATGGGTTTGTTTTGCTCTGTCAGTCCTGCTGCTGCTTGTGTTTCAGCTGAGTCTTGGGAGCACGCAGGTGTTGATTGCGGCTGGTGTGGGGTTGAAGGAATTGGGTGGCACCTGAGGCCCTGGGAAAAGCATTCCTGAAATCCTGGCAGACGAGTCTGTGGGTGGGATCCTGTGTTCCCTTTCAGAAAGTTTGGGGACCCTCACTTGGCTACTCACCACACGTCTGTGCTGCTTGGAAAGCCACAGCCCCAGACCTGCGGGTTTCTTG
This sequence comes from Dugong dugon, assembly GCA_030035585.1. Lineage (NCBI taxonomy): Eukaryota > Metazoa > Chordata > Mammalia > Sirenia > Dugongidae > Dugong > Dugong dugon. The sequence continues at coordinate 30,488,134 of CM057478.1, read as the reverse complement.
GGAGAGGTGGGCTGTCCTGGGGCCTCCCTTTGTTTAAGTCTGTGCTGTCTCTAGCAGTGCTTGCCTCTTCATAGGACAGTCTGTGGAGACTATGGAGACTGAGATGGTCCTTAGTTTTTGCTCTGAGTTTTTGTTCTTAATTTTTATTTTTTTCTCAGAAGCAGTTAGCAGACAGGAAGCCACAAATACAGGGAGACTGTTAGGTCCTATGGAGGGTCATCATCAGCCCTTTTCTCGGCAGCCTTAGTGTCACCTTATAATTGTGTAGGTCCCTCTTGGTGTCCCTCACTGAACTCTGGCAAGCTTGGCTCTTACTTAGTCGTTCAGTCACAGTGGCTCAACTCATGGCTTCAACCCCACCCTCCTTTACAGGTCTACAAGAAGGAGAAAGCCCGGGTCATCACGCAGGAAGAGAAGGACTTCAAGGCATTTGCCAGTCTCCGCATGGCCCGCGCCAACGCCCGACTCTTTGGGATCCGCGCAAAGAGGGCCAAAGAGGCCGCAGAGCAGGATGTGGAGAAGAAAAAGTAGATCTCTGTCAGGGACCTTTAATAAAAGTAGCAAAGCCTTTCCTCAAGTAGTATCAGTGTGGCATGAATGGCCAGGTGGGCACCAGGATCCTGGATAGTGCTTCACCCCTTTGGGTCCAGGCTGAGCAGGAGATGAACGGCATTGGTGTGGCTCAGAGATGTGAAAAATGGCAGCTTGTTTTGTGCAGAGGTCATTAAGTAGAATTATTTTTTTAATCAGAGTAATTTTTAATCCAGTTGGTATCCGAGGACATGGGGTGACGTCATGACTGGCAGTATCCTGGAGCCGGTGCAGGCTGTGTGTGTGGCCACCTTGTGTCCCAGGCAAGATCACACCATGTGTGAGGTGCTCAGGTACTGCCTGGCCTTGTTCCTCCTTCATCACAGCAGAGTGACAAGCCATACACAAGTAGTCCTGCCTCATACCGTCTCTGTAGTGTGGTCACTATGGTCCGAGGAAACCATGTGGCAGAACCACGAGTCTGATTGTGTGGACCTGATGGTTAAGGTGGTCATTGTGATGAGTCCCATGTATCTGTAATGTGTGCTGCCACTGCCTGATTCCCCAAACTCCCTTGTTTGTTTTAAAGCAAATTACAAATGTCCTTTATGCAGGATTTGTTTACCTTAAAGGAGAACTATTAACTGCCCACACAGCCTAGGCTTGGCTCTCAGAGCTTTGGGGAGCAATTCCTAAACCTGAGTGGGGCCACTGCCATACTTTGGATGACTTCCTGGTAGTGCTGTTTTTCTTGCTGGGTTCCCAGCACACTTCAAAGAGCCATATTGGAACCAGGCTCCCTGGGGTACTGCCTTGGGAAGGTCAAACTGAAAAACCTAGTAGCTTCCAGGTAAGGGATCTAACTGGCAGGGGCAGTGGCAGGTTCTGCAGACCAGCCCATGTGTATAGCTGTGGGGTGGGGGGGAGGGGTGTTGCCTGTTTTTCCCAGGAAGCGAGAAGCTTAGGTCCTGATGGTACTCCAGGTCCATCTAAGTCTGCCCTGCCATCAGTCTGCAGCAGTCCATATCCCTCTTCCTCAAGAATGCTGAGATTGGGGGTCTTGGGCAGCAGGCTGGTGAGAAAGCAGCAGGAGGGAGATGCTTGCATTCCCGGCTCCATCCTTTTGTGGTCACATGGCATAGCTGAGCCTCACCCCCGAGCCTGTTTCCACATCAGATCCCATAAGTGCCAGGGATGGTCTGAAAAACTTCCCCGGTGGGGGTGGTGCTCCTGGGGCTAGAGGCAGCAAAACTGGGTTATTGTGAATGGCCTGGAGCAGAGGGAACATCAGAGGTGGTCCAGGTAGCTCAACCAGGAGCACCTTCAGATGTCTGATGTGTGACCTGGGCAAAGGTGACATGTCACATTTGAGCTTATGTTACATTGTGTGGCTTCCATTCTGGGCCTTAAGGGTGCCAGCTGTGTGGGGACCTCAGCAGGGACTCCCTGGGAGAGGAAAGGGGGTCTTGAGATGGCAGATCCTGGAGCCAGAGGCCCCAGCTGAGCCCCACCCAAACACCTGAGCCATAGAAACATCATACTGTTTTAGCTGCTAAGTTTTATGGCAGTTTGTTAGCCAGTAATAGCTGACTAATGGCTATGGTTTTTCCACCTAGTGAACCCCCCAGGGTTCCTTCTGATGCTAAGTCAAATCATTTTCCCTGGCCCCATCTCTGCCACCTCCTCCCACCAGCCACCTTCCCTGGGAGACATGCAGGGCTGGGCTGGAAGCTGGGACCAAAGGTCAAATTTTCTGCCCTCTGACCCCACCCTGTCCTAACTTAGAGCTGGTCTCAGGTGGCAGAGGCAGATGGGGGTAAAAGAGTTGAATATCCTTATGACTCAAATGGTAAATAAACAGCAACTGATAGCTAAGGAGCTGATGGGGCAACGGCTCCTGTCAGCATGAGAATACAGTGAAAATAAAAACCAGGAGATGTTTAAAACAAGTGGTATCCCTGTTTGCACAGTGTGATACAGTTGTAAACCGTGAGCAAAGCCACAAGCCCCCGAGTTGTCTGGGAGACAGTTGCCAGGTCAGGTGGTGTGGACTGGCTGTTCCTTTGCCCATCCGGAAGGCCACGTCTTGGTGAGGGTCTTCGTTTGTCCTGACTGCCAGACCCAGGGTAGGGACAGACACCTCTGGGGAGGGGCTGGGCTTGTGGCTGGTTTATTTTGGTCATCATGAACTGTTGGTGAGTCTTCACAGAGCAGGAAGTGCTGTGGCCATGTCAGCAGAAGTCCCATGCCGCTCACATTAAGAAACAGGCAGCAAAAGAAATCCCTGTTATTAGCAATGGGCATTTTCTGAATGTTACAAAAAAACACCCAAACTGGTTGCTGTTGAGTTGATCCTGACTCATGAGCGTCCCATGTGTTACAGAGTAGAACTGCTCCACAGGATTTTCAATGGCTGATTTTTTGAAATAGATCACCAGGCCTTTCTTCCGAGGTGGCTCTGGGTGGATTCAAACCTCCAACCTTTCAGTTAGCAGTTGGTTAACCATTCACACCACCCAGGGACTCTTGATACCTATGTAAATGCAGGGGAAAACATCGGTAGAAAACTTGCTGTATTGTGTGTGTCCTAAATCTGAGCTTGTTTGTAAGGTCCCAGTGATAACCCACAGCCCTTTCTCCATCTGGAATTTGGGGGCAACCCTGAGGCACACAGTGTTCCCAGGGATGGAGCAATTGTACAAAGAAATCAGGGAGTTGAGGGCTAGGAAGTGATGGCAGCAGGGATCAGCCAAGGGGTGACGATTTTTCCATTCTATAATGGAGGTATAATTTACACATAAATGAAATTGTCCATTTGGATTCATTTCTAGAGTTTTGACAGGTACTTCCTGAAGCTTCAAGTGTGACCGCCAGTGGTTCTGTTGACGATACTTCAGTGAAACAAAAGTTCCTTTCTTTAACTTATTGTGGAAATTTGGCAACATGCCCAGAAGCAGAGATTAATTGAGTGGACCCTCATGTACCTGTCATCCAGAATTTTCAGCATGGGGGAGAGTGGCTTTTGAATTCTTAGTTTGCTTAGATGTGATGACAAATATCAGGAACTGTTTGCAGCTGGGGTCTGGGGCCCAGTGGGGATGGGAGTTGGACCCTCAGAACCTGGGGAGCCAGCATCAAGTCAGACCCAGAGGTGCTCATGGCTTGGGAAAACCCGGGGATAGGGACTGGACTGTGCTCTTGGCGTATACCCAGGCAGGTGCACTAACTGTTTGGATGGCCCCTCTGCTGGTGCTCCTCAGTGACTGAGATGAAACAGGGTCGGGGGGCAGAGTCTCAACCCTGACACCCTTGAGGGACCTGGGAGGGCCAAGGAAGGCTAGGCACTGGGTCTGAGTGGGGCTGGGTGTCCAGGTGGGGTACAGCTCCACCCTCATTATGTGGTCTTAGCCAGCCCTGAGACATGGCTGCCTCATTGGCAATGTGATGAGGGCCCCACCCAGCGGCAGGACCACTGGGGACATGGGGTGCTCAGAGCAGCTGAGCTCCCAAGTCCAGCTGAGCAGATGGAGCAGGCTCTGGCACCACAGGTGCCACCAGTTAACCCTGTCCTGGGGGCTGGGTGCCAAGGAGGAGATGGCCTTGTTGCTGGGAGAAAACATTAGCTGGGGTGGCTGAGAGGAGGTTGATGACCCAGTCAGAATAGGGGTGTTGCCCCAAAGGTGGGGGGAGGGCTGTGTGTGTGCACGCATGTGTATGTGTGTGTGTGAGGATGTGTCTTAGTGTCTACACTGCCTGTCTTCATGCATGTGTGCACGTCTGTGTCTCTCCACGCGTGTTTGTGTCTGTGCATGTGTACATACGTCTCCGTGTGTGTGTGTACACGTGTATTGTTGGGCGTGCACTGCTCCCTGCCAGTTGTGGAGAAACGTTCCTGTCATCTGAGTTTGCAGACACCAGACTGTCCTGTCATTACATACTGCCATTTATGGAGGAGGTGGCTAAGGGATCCAAGAGCTGCCCACTGCAGACCTGGCATTGTTGACATCACCCACATGGGCACCGCCAGGCTTGGCTGCCTGATTTCTACAGTGAGATAAACGTCAGCTCCTGCAGGAAATATATCTGACCCAGCCAAGTTATAGATGTCCTGAGATAAAATAGCATTTCTTCAGGAGGAAGGGCAGGTTTGCAACCAGGTTATAAAAAGCAGCACCTAACTAGCTGTGTGTGTAATTCCTGTTTGTAAGATTCCGTTAATAAACCCTCCCAATTCCAAAACTGTCCAGGACACTGGGCAGTGGGCACTGTATCCACTGGACAGATGAAGACAGGAGGGCATTGACGGGTGTAGCAGGGGAGGGGGTGGCAGCCTGCTGCACCACCCCTCAGCACAGCAGCCTGGTAGCTTGCCCCAAGCTAGGCCCTGTTCTGAGCATGTCACTCAAAACTAGCCAGGAGGTGGCACTTCAGGTGAGGGACAGAGCTTGCTCAAGACCACACATTAGCAGGTGGAGCCAGTTCAACCTGGCAGCCTGCCTAGCCAGCTCTTCACCTGGTGCTTCCAAATAGTGCATGGTTATGAGCCATGAAACCTGCTGCATAGGGACTCGCGAGGTCCTGCATGTTCACATGGGCCTGCTGGGTCGGACAGGGACAGAGAAGGCTTAGATCCTGAGTTTGGGTTGATGGGGGTGGTATAGGCGGGCGGCTGGCCCCTCCTCCTCTGACGTTCACCTGCCCCCTAGTCTGAGAACTGTGCGATCACAGTTGGGACCCCCAGTCACCTGTCTAAGCCCGTAGCACTCTGACCAGCAGGTGCTGTTGTCCCCTTGGGGGCACCATGGGATGGTGGGTCTGAGGAGGCCACAGGACATGGCTCAGGGATGCTGGGCCTCAGGGCACATTGCCTTGGCCTGTCCACACCTTGTTGGGGGGCCAGCAGCAGACCAGAAGGGGCCTGTCTTCCCTGTTCGTCTCCGCGTGTCTCTGTCCTCATTGGATTTCGGACCCTCACTATTACACTGAAGGAGCCCTGGTGATGGCAGTGGTTAAAGTGACTGCTAACCAAAAGGTCAACACTTCAAAACCACCAGCAGCTCCGTAGAAGAAAGATGTGGCAGTCTGCTTCCGTAGAGATTTGCACCCTTGGATACCCTATGGGGTCGCTATGAGTTGGAATCAATGGCAGTGGGTTTTTTTGGTTCTACTATGGTATGACCTCATCTTTACTGAATTAATTACACCTGCAAAGACCTATTTCCTAATAAGGTCATGTTCTGAGGTTCCAGATGGACATGAATTTTCAAGAGACCACAATTCAATCCTCTACAATGGCCCAGGATCACCAGCTGGTAAGTAGGAGTGTGGGGTTACACCCAGCCAGATGGGTTCAGCTCCTAGTCACTGCCTGACACGCCCATAGTAAATAACAGATGATATTTTGACAGAGGGAGAGAGGGAGGGGAAAAAACATAGAGTTTGGGAGTTTGAGTCTCTGAGGCCCAGAAATTTTAAACGATCCACTGGGGTCTTCAGCAACAGCCTCACAGCAACAGGACATCCTCCCCAAGCCCCATCTCTGGTGGGGTGACCCTGTCTGGAGAAAACGCCCGTGCAGCATCCCTCTCAGCTCCAGGTGGCCATGCCATAGCTGTCACTGAGGAAACCACAGAGGAAGAGCCAGCTGCCACTTCAGGAGGATCTATGGTGCCTGGGCAGGGCAGCAGCCTGTGTGTGAAGGACAGGCAGCCAAGCTGTGGGATTCCACTGTGGACAGATGGGAGGGGCTGGCAGAGGGGCCAGAAGGCCTATCGCCTCTGGCTTCCAGCTCCTGGCGTTTTCCCGCTGGGCCAGACATAGGAAATGAGATTTTCCCCTTTGTTTATCTTGTTGTTGTGCAGGAAATAATAACACGTTTGTTGTTGAAAAATTAGAAGATGTAGATAAGCAAGTAAAAATAAAAACCAGGCACCCAGACAAACACCATTAGCACTTTGATGTTTTATCCTGCCAGCTTTTTTCCATGCAAATATGTATTAATAAAAGAAGATGCCTCAGGCCCTCACAGCCCTTATCATGGCTAGTTATCTATTACAGTTGTTTCCTTGCTGTCATCTGTGTGCACCACGGGACTGCCAGCTCAGGGCCAGGCCATCTGTATCATGACTGAGGCCCCATGCCTTGGACCAAGCCTGGCACGTAGTAGGTGCTCAGGAAATGTGTGCTGAATGAGGTCATTATGCGTGCTGTTTCTGTTTTGTAATCTTTTTTTTAATTTTTATTCACAATATTGCATGGCCTTTTGTGGAGTTAAGAATTAACTTTACTCATGGAATTTGGCCTTTGTCCCTGTTCCTAGAAGGTAACCTCTAAATCTTTGGAATTTCCTGAGAGATTGGAGTGTCTCTATTTTTCCATCCCTCCTAGTATGTTTAATTAACCCTATGATTGGCTAAGATGCTTCCAGCTCTTGGGTTTTATGAGCCACAATGAGGCATACTGACCAAGTGTCTCTCTGAAGCTTCTTTGTTTGACTTGCCTTCAGGCTGTGTTCTCTCCAGTGGCCAACTCTTATTCATACTTCAAAACCCAGTACAATCCGCTCCCCAACCACCATCCTTTCTGTGCTCCTTGGCCCTCACCCCAAAGGGCATCAGTTCATCAGCCTGGAGTTATGTGGGTCCTTGGCCTTTTCCACTATTAAACTAAGAGCCCACTGAGGTCTGAGTTTGCTCCATGAATGTTATGGATTGAATCATGTCCCTCAAAAATGTGTGTCAACTTGGCTAGGCCATGATTCCCAGTATTGTGTGGTTGTCCACCATTTTGTGATCTGATGTGATTATCCTATGTGTTGTGAATCCTAACCTCTATGATGTTAATGAGGCAGGATTAGAGGCAGTTGGGTTAATGAGGCAGGACTCAATCAACAGGATTATGTTGTATCTTGAGTCAATCTCTTGAGATATAATAGACTCCAGCAGAAAGGGGAAGGACCTCATTACTACCAAGCAAGAAGAGCCGGGAGTGGCACGTGTCCTTTGGACCCAGGGTCTCTTTGCTGAGAAGCTCGTAGACCAGGGGAAGATTAATGACAAGGACCTTCCCCCAGAGCTGACAGAGAAAGCCTGGAGCTGCTGCCCTGAATTCAGACTTCTAGTCTAAACTGGGAGAGAATAAATTTCTGTTAAAGCCATCCACTTGTGGTATTTCTGTTACAGCAGCACTAGATAACTAAGACAATGAGTAAATGAGTGAGTAAATGAACGAGGGATTGAATGAGTGAATCAGTAAATGAATGACGGGTGAGTGAAAGAATGAATGACTCCATGAGTGAGTGGATAAATGAACCAGTGAGTGAATGAATAAATGAGTGAATCCGTGAGTGATGGAGAAAGGGACCTTGGGGGCTCTTCCCTGGCCCCTGCTGGCCTGTCTTGAAGGTGTTCTTGCTCCAAGCAGCTTCACAGAGTGGCTAGGTTAAGGCTGGGCTCTGCTTGGGTTGAGATCTTGCCTCTGTGACACAGCTCTGTGTCTCCAGGAGACTAACCTCCTCTCTCCAAGCCTCAGTTTCCTCCTCTATAAAATGGGCTTGGTGCTCTGAGTTAGATTTAAAGAGCCAGGAATTCTTGGCCCTCCTCCCTAAAGAGGCAAAGTCTGTTCTCCTCTCTTGAGTCTGGGCAGCCTTAATGACTCCCTAGACCCACAGAAGGTGACAAGAGGTGACATTCTGGGACTGCCAACACTAGGTCCTCAGAAGCCTTGAGCTCCAGCCTAGGCCTTTTGGAACACGCTCCCTTGGAGCTGTTTGACCACTGCCTGAAGAGACCACATGGACAGGCCTAATTCCTCACAGGAAAGGCGAGGGCCCAGCTGATCTGTGCCTCTGCCATCCCTGACCAGGACCAAGCGCACCAGAGACCCTGGTCCGCACCACGAGGAGCGGAAGAACCACCCAGCTGAGCCTGGCAAAGTCCTGACCCATAAAATCCTAAGAGACAATAAAATAGCTTCAAGTTACCATGCTTTGGGGTCATCTGTTTTGCTACAAAGAAAACCAGACCCTCCTCCCAGCCTTTCTTTCAGGTCATGGAGGTGGAGGAGATGCGGCCGGCAAGGACTTTGTGCATCGTCTGCTGACAGCGGTGAGAGGGTGGGAATTGGCCCCTTGGTACCCCTTGCCCCCTATCCCAGCACTCCTGACCCCCCAGGGTACTGTTTTTTTGTCTAGGGTGCTCCCATCCCCCGCTCTCTGTCCTCAAGTTGTCTGCAAGGTCAGCTGTGAGCAGAGATACCACAACAGACCCTGCCCCCAACCCACTGCCTCGAGGGTGGCCTCTCATGAGGACACGTGTCAGAGCATGGTGAAGACGGAGGCAGAGATTGAAGTGAACAAGCCAAGGAACACTAAGGATTGCCAGGAGCCACCAGAAGCCAGGAGAGAGGAGTGAGATTCTCCCTCAGAGAATCCAGAGGGAAACGACCCTGCTGACACCTTGATTTTGGTCTTCTGGCCTCAAGAACCGTGAAAGAATAAATTTCTGTTGTTTTAAGCCACCCCATGTGTAGTGATTTGTTATGGTAGCCATGGGAAACTAGCATAGCAGGTTACTTGTCTTTTTAATGCCTCTGTGTTCTCCTCTGTAAAATGGACTGTTGTGGGGATTAAGCGACTCAATAGCATGTTAGCATGGGAAGCGTGGGGCCCAGAAAATAACAAATGTCAGTAGACTTCATCGGTGGTGCTGAGACAAGTTCTGGGTGGTGTCCAGTCATGAAGTTGGGCTTGAGGATGTCATCCTCTGGGAAAAGTACCCAAGGGCTGGCTGCCAAGGTCCCTGGTGGGGAAGACCCTGAACTAGAACTACCTCCACCTAGCCCCTCAAAGAGATTTTGTATAATTGCCCCCCACAGAGCTCAGCAAGGCCAAGGGACCTCACCCAGGTGCAGGTGGGCGGGTGTCCCAGGGGAGCTGGCCCTTGGAGGGCCTGTACTCTGCAAACCCCAGAGCCTTCCCCAGGCCACAAGTGTGGCTGGTGGGCTGAGGATGTGGACTTGCATATGGCCAGGAGCTGGGCTGAGGTAGGAAGCAGGGGCTGGAAGACCTGGGAGCAGCTCTAGGCAAGTTTCTGCAGAGAGAAGTCAGCACTCCATCAGCTGGTTTCTAAAGTTTTCGGGGCCTGGGCCAACTTCTGTGAGGGGTTGGGGGAACAACAGTGGGGCCCTCATCCCTCAGAGCTTCCTGACCCACCCCTCGCCTCTTCAGCCACTGCGCAGGAAGACAGCATGGTCCTACAGTGCAGACCCCTCAGAGAGACTGCTAGGCCTTTCCTTCCTGCAAGCAGGGTCTACAAGCCACACAGCAAAGCAAGGGGGGAGGGGAGCTTTGCCTTCCAGGCCCGTTTGACGTGTAATCCCACCGTTTGACGACCAGGGGGCGCTGTCCACAGCATTGGGCCCTTGGGGACCGCTGCTAGCTGGGCCCAGCACCTGTCTTGTGGTTGGCGGCCCTTCTAACTCCAAGATCTTCTCTGGAGTCCTGGTTGCAAGCCTGAGCCTGAGCCTTGGGCGACCTGAGTGCTTAGGGCCTGGTGCACCCTCGGCCTAGTCTCTGCTTGCTTCCTATCTCTTTAACGCTGGGCTGAAGCCCCCTTCCTCACTCCCCAGGGCTTCTGTCTAGGTTTGCGCCCTATTTTTAAGAAATTGGCAAAGAAAATGGGCTGCGAGGTGGTTTTCTCAACACCTCCTTTTCCGTACTGCTTCTGCTGCCACGACTAAGGGTCCAGAAGGGGTGCAGGGCCAAGTGGTGGAGGTGGGTGTGGAAAGTGCCCCTGCCGGGCCTGGTGTTGTCTCCTGGTGCTGTCACCTGCCTGGTGAGGTCACAGTCAGACCCTCAGCCCAGACACCCCCAGGGCAATGAGGGTCTACCCTCATTCTTAGAGTACAAACTTTGTGAAAGTGAGGACCGCCTGACCTGGCCCCATCACCAATCCAGCCTGGTGCCCATTAATGCTTGTTGATTGAGGTGGCACATCACTTATCTGGCGGGGCTCAGAGGTGGAGTCCAAGAGACCCTGGGAGGAGGCTCAAGGATTTGGTGAGAAGCTGGGCTCTGTGGCCCCGTCGCCTCGCATAGGGGCTGTGGAAGGAGGAACTCCCCACTCCCAGGCAGGTGGCAACTCAGAGTCTCCAGCTGTAAGCAGATTATGGCTCCAGGGGCTCTGTGGCAGGTGCACACAGTCGAGGAGGGCGCCAGACCCTGACGCCAAACCTCTAGACCCAGCTCCCGTGTCCAGCACGTGGCCACACCGGGGATTTGAACCCAGGGGACCGTGTGGAGCCTCCTACCTCCCCGGCCGTCCCTCCGGGGGCCACTGTCTCTTATGCTCCGCGTCCTCGGCCCCCCACCTCTGCTCCGCCCCCTTCTCTGTCCCCATCCCCGGCGCCCCTCCAGTCCTCGCGCATGGCGGCCGCCGAGCCACGTGTGCCGCGCCCGCGGGCGTGCCTGGAAGCGCGGCCACGCCTGGCCCGGCCACCATTTCCCCGGCGCGGCCGCGCGGACCAGCGGGCAGCTGCCTCTAGAGCGCCGAACGCGACTCCTAGCTAGCCCAGCGCCTAGCCGGCCAGCATGAGCGCGCCCTCGGAGAGCGGGGCGGCCACGGCCCCGGGGGTGGTGCCTGCGCCCTGCGCCTCGAAGGTGGAGCTACGGCTCAGTTGCCGGCACCTGCTGGACCGCGACCCGCTCACCAAGTCCGATCCCAGCGTGGTGCTGCTTCTGCAGTCGCAGGGCCAGTGGGTGCAGGTAGGGGTGGGCAAGAGGCCCACGGGGTGCAGAGCCTGGATGGGATGCTGGAGCTGGGGACACAGGGACCGACGTGGGGCGCTGAGGACTGGGTCCCAGGCAGGGGCATCCAAGGGCTTGCAGGCTGAGGTCAGGAGTGCGTCCCCAAGTCTGGAGAGTGAGTGCTGGGCGCTGTGGGTGGGGCGTAGAGGCTGGACTGGAAGGCCAGAGCTGGGAGGGGCTCCGTAGAGAGAGGGGCGCCCAAAGTGCCGGCACCGCCCAGGTTCCTGTGTGGGGCTCCGAGGCCATGGTGAAGCTCCCAGCAGTGAGCGGCGGGCCAGGGCATTGACCCGGCACGGAGCCGAGTCCAGGATCAGAAGTGAAGGGTGGGGCCGAGTGGAGGCGCTGGGGTCAGGCCCTCTGGCGCCAGCGCGGGGCAGACCACGGAGCGCCGCGCTCTCCTGCTGGTCCCCCTGCAACCCCCGTCAGGAGCAGGAGAACCGGGACGGGCTAAGGAGCTGGGGGCGACCTTCCCGGGGAGGGGCGTTGCCAGGCTCGCTGGCCAGGGCGTGGGCTCTGGGAGCCGGGCTCAGTGTCCCAGTTTCGGGGCTCCTCGGCTGGAGGGCTTCCCCTCTTCTCCTCTTGGAGACTCTAGTGTGGGTCTCCAGCGCCCGAGGTGACCCGGCAGGCGCACTCATGTGAGCAGGGTCGGAGACAGCAGGGACCCAGCGGCTTGAGCGCCCCGCGGACCAGATTCTGGTAGGGCGTGTCTCGGTAACGCCAGCTTCTCCCCTTCACACCCTGGGGTCCCTACTCGCCGCACTTGTCACCTCCTCAGGATACCACTGGCCGGCCGCTGCGGGGCTGCTCCAGGGAGCGTCCTAGGGGGCTGGTCTGGGAGATAGCTTGGGGCGCTCTGCGCCATACCAAGTGCTTTGATGGTCACAATGTCGCGTGAGACGTGTGGCTTCACTTCCAAAGGGCGAGAAATACGGGGAGCCTCCTGAGCTGCGGAGGCCACTGGAGGAGGGACACGGTGGGGAGAGGTAAAGCGTTGCGTTTGGGGGGCTCGAACCCGAGGCCAAGCCTAGGCTCTAGCGCTTTCCCTGCCATGAGGGAATCCTCCTCTGCTCCAGCGCCCCCACCCTGGGGCAGGTGGCAGCGCGCGGGCCGGTGGGGGCAGCAGGGGGCGCCAAGGTGGGAACTGAGACCCTGGCGATGGCGGGGTGGGGGGGGCGGGGGGGTGGGGGGGGTGGGGTGGGGGGTGGGGGGAATGACTGGGGTGGGGACAATGTGGGGCAGAGGTCCAAGGTGGAGGTGGCAGAGGAGATTCAGGTGGGGGTGGCGATGAGGACAGCAGGGAGACTGGGATGGGGTCCAGGGTGGGGTTGGGGGGACCCCAACAGGGGCAGCAAGACCAAGCAGTGGCGGTACAGTGGGGCTAGGATGCTGGGCTAGTGCCCGCTTCCCTACCACTCTGCTGGCCACTGGTGGTGGCCTTACGTGTGTCTCTGGGCCACCAGCGCCTGGCCTGAGAAACTCTGTGGATAATCAACCCTGAGAGCAAAGGGCCACCACCCGGGGCCCAGGCTCAAAGAAGAGGGCCCTGCACCCCAAACCCCACTGTTAGCACCTGGCAGCTTGGAGGAGTGGTGCCAGTGGGGGTTCTTTGTGAGGTTACAGGCACCCTTTTATCAGAACCATAGGGGTGGCCTGTGGAAAACCTCCCCAGCTGAGCTGGAGGAGGGAGCTGAGGCCCCCAGAGGCAGGGTTGGCCCTGTGAGCCCAGGGGTCCCCTGTGCCTGGAGGGTCTCTGCCTATCCCCTTCCCTGCCCAGATGGGTGCTGGGGGAAGATCTTGCCTCAAGTTGGCCTGGGATGGAACCTAACTCCGCCCCTGACTTTGGGCGCTGTTGGGTAGGATCCTTCCCCCCAGCCTCAGTTTCCCCATCCAAAACGTGGGGATAAAGCAGGCCATGGAGATGAGAAGATGTAGAGAAGTCACAGCCCATGGAGACCCAGGGGGCCTTTACTGCAGGGAGGGAGGTGCCCAGAGTCCTGGAATGACCACACGCCCTGCAGGGGTGGGGGCAGAGCTGGTGGAGAACAGGCCAGGTGGGCCGGGTCTTCCAAGGAGTGGCCTGAGAAAGCACTCATGAAGAAGCAAGGGGATGGCAAGGGCTGAGCTGGGAGGGACTGGGCCTGGAAACCCTCTCGTTTGGGTGGGGACTCCTCCCTGGCTGGGCATCTCACAACCCACTGGTTGCAGGTGGACAGGACCGAGGTGGTCCGGAGCAGCCTGCACCCCGTGTTCTCCAAAGTCTTCACACTTGACTACTATTTCGAGGAGGTGCAGAAGCTACGCTTCGAGGTCTACGACACACACGGGCCTGGCGGTCTCAGCTGTCCGGAGGATGACTTCCTTGGGGGCATGGAGTGCACCTTGGGGCAGGTGGGCACTCGCCTTGGGAGAGGGGGTAGAGGGGCCCAGCGCTGGTCCAGAGAAGCTGGCATGATGGCAGTGGTGACATGGACGACAGTTTATTAAATGCCTACTGTGTGCAAGGCGCCATGAGAATCCCTGCTGTGAGCAGCATCAGCTCTGTCCACCTCCAGAGCTCTTTGTCTTAAAAAATTCCTTATTCATTTTTTTAAATATATGATTTTGAATAGGGTAATACATTCACACAGTTCAGAATTTGAGAAGTATAAAGACATGTTGCCAATCATCACCCTTCTGCCCCTGACCGAAGCCATGCACTCCCCCCATGTCACCAGGTTCTTGTGTATCCTTCCCTTCCAAAGATATTTATTCTTATAAAAGTAAATGCAAATATAACTTTTCTCTGTTTTCACAAAAACACAAATCATACCTGTTAATCTTTTACCTGCTTTTCTCACTTACATAAGAAGCCCTTTTCCTCTCAGCCCAGTATCCTTGCATCGCTGGCTGCAGAGCAGCTGTTCTGTCCTTTATTTACCCAGCTTCCGCCTGCTGGACACTGGGTTTCCAGCCCTTTGCTGGTGTCCTCTTCCCCCATCAGTGTAATTACAGCTTTTGTGAGCCACCAATTAGAGTGTCTTTTTATGTGCCAGGTGCTGTGCTAATCTGTTCTAAGGCTGCACTCTTAATCCCGTAATTTTCTAAGGGGGGCTCTGCTCTTTCGTCAAGGTCTAATTTACATGCAATAAGATGCACAGACCCCAAGACTGACAAGTGGAGACGAATGAGGACACCTGATAACCCCCCAATCAGAATAGAACATTTCCTTCACCCCACTTGGACCCTGCACTGCTCCCTAGCAGACCCCTCCCCAGCAGCTTCATTCTGATTTCTGACTCCATACCCATGAATCACACAGTATGTTCCCATTTGTGCCCGGCCTCTTTTACCCAGCATAATGTCTGTGTGACTCACACTACTGCTGCCTGCGTTGAGCTGGTTCATGGTAGACCCTTCTGTCTCCCCATCTTACAGACAAGAGGACTGAGATTTAGAAAGCTGTCCTGAACATGAAAGCAGTAGAGCAGGATCTGACCCAGGCCCATGCCTCACACATGCCCTTGTCAGCAAGGAGGGGACAGCAGGGTTCAGAGTAATAGGGAGAACACCTGCCTCCATTCTCCTCTGCCCCCCTTCCCACAAGGACACCCCCAGCCCAGAGCCTGCATACAGGAAGCCTGTGGCCATCCTGGCCCTTCTGGTGAGCCATGTACTTTGTTGTGAAGTCACTGAGTCCTCCCAACAGCCCCCATTCTGCAGATGAGGAAACGGGGCCCGGAATGCTAAGCAAATCCCACCTACCTGACCACCACCCTGTACTCAGCAGATATTTGCTGCATACACCCATGTCACTGTGTCATCTCACCCCAGTGGGGGAGGCAGCCAGCAGGGCCTGGTGAGCAGGAGGGGGCGGCCCAGGCTAGGGGATTGAGGCTCTGTGCGCTGATACGCAGAAAGGGTTTCCACCAGTTGTTTCCTGACCGCGGGCAATCTCACCACCACTCAGAGCCTTTTTCCTCATCTGATAAATGGGTGTAATGATGTCTGCCTTCTTGTGGGCGATAGGGGTCCATGAGGTGGCAGAAGTAAGGGCATGTAGAAAAGCAAGAGGTAGCGTCCTCACAGGGACCAGCAGGAAAGGCCAGCTGAGGGCATGGGCCCTGGGTACTGAATTTGAAGGAAGAAGTTCGGGAGCCTGAGGCACGGGGTTGGGGGCACTGCCCAGGGTGAGCGGGGCTGAGGGGGACAGGGAGACTCAGAAGGGTGAGGCTGAGGGGAGGCCAACCCAAGGGCTGTGTCAGAGTCCCAAGGGTCAGGGGCCATCCTCCATTCTCAGCCTCTCCTCTCCACCTGTCTCCTGACTTTCAGATCGTGGCCCAGAAGAAGGTGACCCGACTTCTGCTTCTTAAGTCTGGCAGGAACGCTGGCAAGTCCACCATCACGGTGAGGCCAGATGGCCCGGCTCTCAGCCACTGCTTCCCCATAGGCCCTGAGGCCCTTAGGCTCTGCCCCTCCCTGTCCTGCTTTCTCTCTCTGGGCCACACTACGGCTCTGAGGGTCTTTTCATCCAGGACTTGGGAAGGGGTCCTCAGCCCTCCTCTCAGGTTGGGCAGCAGCCCAGGGATGGGTTTTCTAGGCCTTTGTCCCACTTAGCTCCGGATTGGGGAGATTTGGGGGGTGGGAGAGTAGGGTCAGCAGCTTGGAGCCAGGGTCCCCATCAGTGCGGTAAGATGCACCTTGCTCCTCCCAGGTGATAGCAGAGGACATCTCGGGGAATGATGGCTACGTGGAGCTCTCCTTCCGGGCCGAGAAGCTGGATGACAAGGTGAGCAGGGCAGACCTGTGCCCTAGTGCCAAGTCTGGGAGCACTCGGTGAGAGCAGACACTTCCCTACTTTGGCCTCAGTGTCAGTTTTTTCATCTGTAAAATGGGCGTAGAACAGGACTGTCCTGGAAGGTGTCAGGAGAAATGGATGACTTGGTGCAGATGAAGCAGAGTAGTGGGTAGAGCCTACCAGGTGTGCCTGAGTGCTGCTGCTTTGGTCATTGTTACTGCTATTGTTACTGGTAGTGCTGGTGTTACTGTTATTAGCAGGGACGGATTACCTGTGCTTACTTACTAATTTAGTGCACAATTTCACATGGGTTTCATCAAAGATGTGAAGTTGTTCGCTGCAGATTAGTAAGTAAACACAATTAAGCCCATGCATAACTTGCTTACTGTAAACCCATGCATACTTGCTTATTGGTTAATCTGCCTTGGTTATTAGCCACATTTCTGCATCTTGTCTTGGTGCTGGTATGGGGCTAAGCCGAATTTCCCTGCATTATCTCATTTATCCCCAGCTCCCTATGAGTTAGGGATGCTCATGATCTGCATTTAGTGATGGGAACAGGTTCAGGGAGATCCCTGAGGCCACCATCTAGAAGGAGAGTGGCTGGGCACAGAGCGGGGGCCTGATAGGTGTAGGGAGTCAGGAAAGGCCTCCCCAGAACTAGGTGTTTGAGCAGAGATTTGAGGTTGGGGTGGGGTGGTCTGGGTGGCAGAGACAGCATGTCAGACCTGGGCAGGCTGAGGAGGCTGGAGGGGGTGTGGAGATGTGGTAGGGGCTAGGATTTTCAGGGCCTGGGAGTCAGTGAAGGCTCTAGAGGGGGAACAGCAAGACCTCCCAGCTGCTCTGCTGAGCTCAGGGAGGACTGGCCGCCTTATCTTACATCTGAGGAAAGTGAGGCTCTATGGGGTGAGGCGGAGCCAGCCTGAGCCCCACACCCCTCTCACTGCCTCCCGCACCTCTGCGGCCTCTGCCAGGATCTGTTCAGCAAGTCAGACCCCTTCCTGGAGCTGTACCGGGTCAACGACGACTGGAGTGAGCAGCTGGTGTACAGGACCGAGGTGAGAGCCCTGCCCAGAGCCCTGCCCAGCCAGCAGGCTCCCTCAGGGCCAACCCCAGACCCTTGAGCTGAGGCAGGGACAGAGAAAGAAATGACAGGAGGGAGTCAACCCTGTCATTCTCCTGCCCCTCCTGGCTGAGGCAGGAGAGCCCACCCTCTAACAGCTGTGAGGGTCTTTACTGTCAACACCTACTATCTCCTTTCCAGATGTGGGTGTGTCTGTTGCTAGAATTCAACAATGTTGTTTTGTTGTCACTGTGATTATTTTTAGGGCTACCTTCTACTTCCTGCAGGTGAGATGGGGTGTCATTTTCAGCAATGTATGTGTTTCCTTTTGAGATAAATTATTCTAAGTTTATAAAAGAGTCTATTTAAAGAAAAAAGGGGCCCAGGTGGCCCAGGAATATGGCGGAAGTTAGGAAGGTGGTTCCCAAAGGAGTGAGGTTTGGTAACATGGCTCTGGGGGCGGAAGGCCCAGTCCTGTGCCCATGGTTAAAGAATGTTCCAGTATTTGGTCTCCCTGTCACCTGAGGCCCTGGCCTGGGCCCCTCTGGGCTCCACTGGACTCTAGGGGCCTTCCTGGGGCCCCCACCTGAACCTGGCCTCACAGGTGGTGAAGAACAACCTCAGTCCCGTATGGGAGCCCTTCAAGGTGTCTCTGAACTCCTTGTGCAGCTGTGAGGAGACAAGGCCCTTGCAGGTGAGCCAGGTGGGGAGAGGGGGTACTGGGGGACTGGGTGGGGGCAGGGCTGTGGGGCTGGGATAAGGGGCCAGGCTGGGAGACCAGGCAGGGGGTACCGGGAGCCAGTCACCCTCAGACCACACTCACCCTTAGAAATGGGATTTGTGGGAAGGAGATGGATCAGTTGCGGAAAGGGGATCATCAGGCAGTATGGGGTCCTGGCTGCAGGCCGGGGTCTTCATGGGCCCCAGAGGAGCAGGTGGGCTGAGGAAGGCCTGGGCTTCCCAGTGCCTCGTCTGGGATTATGACTCCCGAGGGAAGCACGACTTCATCGGCGAGTTCTCCACCACCTTCCAGGAGATGCAGAAGGCCTTCGGGGAGGGCCAGGTGAGCAGGCCTGGGGCACCTCCCTCCATCCCTCCCTCCCTTGCCCTTGTCTGGGGAAGAGCCGGCTCTCAGCACCCCTGAGCCTAGGTTGTTGCTGAAAACTCAACTTGTACTGACTGTCCATGGTGGGGTATCTGGGACAGGGAGGATAAGGTGCCTGTGAGTGGCCTGGACTACGTGGCTCACTCAATTATTATTATTCTAATCCAGAGAGGAAAGACTACTGATGATGATGATGATAAAAAAAATTATGCTAACGGCTACCATCAGGGCGGGGGCAGTGGGGATTGTTACTACATATTACAGCTGGAGAAACCTGGCAAAGATTGAAGCCCTGTCCCTCCCTCAAGGCACAGTGGGACTGTGTGAATGCCAAGTACAAACAGAAGAAGCGCAACTACAAGAACTCAGGGGTGGTTATCCTGTCCCACCTGAAGGTAAGACAGGGCTTGGGGGAGGCTGGGCCCGAGTCCCCCACTCATAGCCCCTTCCCCACCAGGGCGGGTGCTCTGCGGTCTGCGCTTGTTGGATTTATTCTCAATGGCCATCATCCGGGAGATTTGGTTGTCCTCAATATGTGGAGGTGGAGGGAGACAGAAAAGCACACGAGAGAGAAAGAAAGGGAGAGACTGGAGGATGGAGGGGAGAGAGGGGGAGATAGAGCAAGAGATAAGAAAGAGGGATGGAGAAAGAGAGATGGGAGGAGGGGAAGACCAAGAAGAGACTTAGAGGAAGGAGGAAGGGGGGAAGGGCTCAAGGGAGAGAGGGGGCTCAAGGGAGAGAAGGGGCTGAAGGCCTGTGGAGGAGACAAGGAGGGGCAAGACATCTCACCAAGGCTGCCTCACCCCACTTGCTGGGAGGGAGGGTGCAGGTCCCCGGTCCTGAGTTTCCCCAGCTTGGAGGACCAGGTGAGCCCTGCTGACTCCGCTGCCTGGAAGTTCCACAGGGTCTACTCCTTCCTGGACTACATCATGGGTGGCTGCCAGATCCACTTCACTGTGAGTTCCCCTCCCTGCACTTCCGTGCTGGTCCCCTACCTCTGTGCCACCCTTTGGGGTCCTCTGTGCCCTCACTCTAGAACACCCCCCCATAAAGCCTCAAGGAGCCAACCTCGGGGTGGACACCCTGAACAGTATCCAGGTCTGCCTCTCTGGGGTCCACCCTTTGCCCTGCCCCACCTGATGTGCCTGGAGCAAGAGCTGAATCAGTTAGATCCAAGTCTTGGCCCCCCAGTTGAGGGTGAGGCAGCACTTCCTGAACATGACATTATGCTCTAGTCCTTCCCCCATGTGCAGGGTCCCTCCCGCAGTCCTGGCCCTGGTGCCAGCATCCTCTACATGTCCTCTCGGTGGGTCTAGGCAGGCCCCCCTGCAGGAGAGAGGCCCTAATGGTCCCAGGAGGTGGTGAGGGCTCAGGGTGATGATGCCCTGGCAGGGCACTGGCTGCTGCATCCTCAGAGACAACTCCTTCCAGAAACCCCAGGAGATTTGTGGTTGGTGGGGTCTAGGGGTTCCCTCCGTTCCCTGTGGACGCATGAGGTGAGGTCCCTGGGGCAGGCAGGCCTGCAGGGATGGACATGAAGGGAGGCCAGGTCTGCAACGAGGAGCCTGTGGGCAGCAGCCCTGCCCATGTGGCCCTGACCACCCTGGGTCAGCACCTCAGCTCTGAGATGGCTGTTCCTCTCCAAATCACCTTGGCTCCACCCTAGATGGCCACTTGGGCTCTCTGTCCATGGGCGGCTCCTGTGAGATCCTCTCAGGGCCCTGGGACCACTCTTGGCTGCATCCCCCTTGCTGAGCGCCCCCCAAGCCTCAGCTTCCCTTACCTGTCAAATGGGGGAGGTATTCCCTGCTGTCTATTGGGGTAGACTGAGGAGGCAGCAGATTAGCCATCTGGCAAGGGGCAGGTAGTGGTTGCCACGTGTGTGTGAGGGTGTGCTCATGGCCTGAGCCTTGCAGGTGGCCATTGACTTCACGGCCTCCAATGGCGACCCCCGGAACAGCTGCTCACTGCACTACATCAACCCCTACCAGCCCAACGAGTACCTGCGGGCCCTGGTGGCTGTGGGCGAGATTTGCCAGGACTACGACAGGTGTGGACCCAAGCCTGTGTCCCCTCCCCTCCCCTCCCTTCCTAGCCCTACACCCATGGCCAGTTTCTTTCCTGCTCTGTCCCTCAGTTTCCCCTCTGTGCCTGGCAGTTATCAGCCCTCTCAGAGGTGTCATGAGATTTCATGGGCTGCAGAGGTTATTGTGATTTGTGGGGCCGGAGGTGGGGGGAACATAGCTTCCTGGTCCCTGTGTTCCTGGCAGGGTCTACCAGGGGAAGACAGGGCTCCCAGTGTGACTGGGCCTCCTTCTCTTCTAGTGACAAGAGGTTTTCTGCTTTGGGGTTTGGAGCCCGAATCCCTCCCAAGTATGAGGTAGGAGAGCCTGAGACCATTTTTGCTTTGTGCCTGTCCCTGGCAGAGGGGATCCTAGATCCCTGGGACCCCCTGGCTGCTGCCACCCTGACTATGTGATGGGGGAGGGAAGGAGGAACAGAGGCTGGCTTTTCAACCACGGAGGATTAGATCATCTGGGACTTGTCATCAGGGAGTCTGGAGACTGGCTCCTGTTCCTGCTGGGATAAAGGGTATGACATTAGTCTGGCATCTTTTGTTCCAAATAATTTCTCACCTGGATTATGCAGAAAAAATGATGGGAGAGGGAGGGGATTTATTGACTAATGCAATGAAAAGCTTCAGGTACAGCTGGATCCAGGTCTCGGTCTGCTTTCCTCCTGCTTGGCTACTTCTCCAGCTTCAGGTCTGGCGGCCACAGAGTCTTCAGCCCTGAGAGAGTCAACAGAAGTTCCAGGACGGAATTTCCCTGGCCAATCTCCTTGGGTCCTGGGACTGGAGTTGGGGTTGGGGTGGTTCCCCATAGGAAACTTGGGGTGCTAGCCATGGCGGGCAGTGAGAAGGACCCTGCAGGGCTGAGGGCTTTTCCTGAGGGTCCTGGAGAACAGAGCCAGGAAGCCAAGGAATGAAGAGACTCTCTTGGCTCCCCCAGCCCACTGGCTCAGGGTCCAGGACACCAGCCATAGGGCACAGAGGGGGCCTCAAGGGGCTCAGCGTTAGTGCTGGTGCTGGATAGGGGAGCAGCTGGCCAGCCTCTCTTGTCCTGCAGGTGTCCCATGACTTTGCCATCAACTTCAACCCTGACGATGACGAATGTGAAGGTAGGAGCCCAAGGAGAGTTGGGGACTGGAGGGTGCAGTGGGGCTGCACTCACCTGCCACCCCCACAGGCATCCAGGGTGTAGTGGAGTCCTACCAGAACTGCCTGCCCAAGGTCCAGCTCTATGGCCCCACCAACGTGGCACCCATCATCAACAAGGTGGCCCGCACTGCCGCTGCCGAGGAGCGCACTGGGGAGGCCTCCGTAGGTTCTGGGGCCAGTGGACATGGGGGGCATGCTGAAGGGGCTGAGGGGGTAGAGATTACAGCAGGGCTAGGCGTGCACTGGGTTGGGTGGGTAGGGAGCAGAGGTCACAGCAGGGCTGGGCGTTCTCTGGGCCGGAGGGAGCTGGGGGGTCAGAGGTCATTGAGTGCTGGGCAACACACCCCTGAGGGCTGTGCTGATACCCATTTGCCCCTGCCCAGGAGACTTTTGGGGTCAGCCTCTTCCCTCTCTCCCTTTCTCTTCTCTCCATCCTTTCTTCTTTTCTCCCTTCTTCCCTCCTTCCTTCCTTTCTCCATTCAACAAATATTTACTAAGCACCTACTGGGTGCTGGTCATGGTTCTGAAAGATGGGAAAAGCCGTGAACTAAACAAGCTCCCTGCCCTCAAAGGCTGACCCAGGGACCAACAAGAGACACAAAGATATGGAAATTACTAGTACATGAGGAGGCAGCTGGTGCCATGGGGGAAATGGGCAGGATAGTGGGTCAGCTGTGTGGGAGGCAGGCTTTGAGGTCAGGGAGAGCTGAGCAGTTATCTGGGGGATCTGGGCAGAAGGGCCAGCACGTGCAAAGGCCCTGGGGCAGGAAGGAGGAGGTCAGTGTGGCTGGAACAGAGTGAGTGAGGGAGAGAGTGGGAGGAGACAAGGATAGGGAGAGAGGGCCCTGCTTGTCAGTGATGTCTCCCTCAAAGCTGGGTCTGTTGGTTTATTTTTAATCTCAGGGCAGAGGGTTGAATTAATTAGTGACCTTGCCAGGTGGTGGCCCCCACAGTTCCAGCAAGACCCTCCGTTAGATGATTTACCAGTAGACTCTCAGTTCTCCATGCACCTTCCACACCACCCAAGGGAAGACTTCTGTCCATTGATTGTACACTCAGAGGGGCAGATTACCCAGTAAGCACAGGTAAGCACAGGCTTACTTGTGCTTGCTTATTAATCTGTAGTGAACAATTTCACATCAGTTTCACAACAGATGTTCACTTAGATTAGTAAGAAATCACAAGTAAGCCCGTGCTTACATTGCTTACTGAGTCCTCCATCCCTGTCAGGGATTGTAAATTTGAAGAGGCTTTGATTCTGTAGGAAGGTGCTGTGGGGTTGGGAGAGAGACAGATGCCAGCCATACGTAGAAGCAGAATCTTTGGTGTGGTGAAAAACTGTGAAATTGTTCACTACAGATGATCTGGTAAGCAAGGTAAGCATGGTGCTTACCTTGCGTATTGGATAATCCATCCCTGTGCACACACCATTATTTTTACTTTTCACAAACAGCATTGTGCTCAAGATTGCATTCTGCTTCACCGTTCTTACTCAGCCCTGTGGTCTGAGCACCTCTTTGTGCATCTGTACACTGATAGTCTGCTGCTTTCTTTCACCTTTCTGTTTTGGAAAAAACATAAAATTTATAGAACAGTGATAAGAATAGTGCAGTGACGTCCAGCATACCCTTCCCTCCCCACACACATGTATATCATTATTGTCTTTCTTTCTGAACCATTTGAGAGCAGGTTGCTTACCTCATGAAGCTTCCCCGTTGAATTCTCCGCATTGATCTTTTAATAGCAAGGACATGCTTTTACCCGACCACAGTTCAGCTTTCAAACCGAGGGTAGCGAGCACAATGCTCTCCTGCTGTCTGATGTCCCTGTATGTCCACCACTCACCACTCTTCCCAATGTCCCCATTTGTTGCAGTTTTCCTGGTCCAGGACTCATCCAGGGTTTGGCTGCCATGACCCTTTAGTCCCCGTAACCTGGCTGCTCCTTAGCCAAACTTGGTCCTCCCTGACCTGCTATGGTTGGGCTCTGGCTGCTCATGGCCCCAGGGCCTGACTGTCTAGCACCCCATGGGGTGCTGCCCCACTCTCCTCGCCCCCCCAGGCACCGAGTTCCCAGAGCCCAGCTGTGGGAGGTGGGGGTTGGGCAGAGTCGGGCAGGCCAGAGATCCAGTCCCAGACTCGGGCACAGCTCCCCAGCTGCTCCTGATTTGGGGGCCTCATCTACACCAGCTTAGATCCCAGGAGGGCAGGGGAAGCTGGGAATTCCAGATGCTGGAGCCAGGCATCACCCTCACTGGCTGCAGCTGCTCTCAATTCTGTGCACCCATGGACGACTGTCCACTGCTCTCCCTGTGCCCCCAGAGAGTTCCCCCGGAGTCTGAGGACAGGCATCAGCGTGTGACCACCCACTGCTCTCTTTGTGCCCCCCAGCAATACTACATCCTGCTCATCCTGACGGATGGCGTGGTCACCGACATGGCGGACACGCGAGAGGCCATTGTGCGCGCCTCCCACCTGCCCATGTCCATCATCATTGTGGGCGTGGGCAACGCCGACTTCACGGACATGCAGATCCTGGATGGGGACGATGGTGTCCTGCGCTCCCACCGTGGCGAGCCTGCTCTCCGCGACATCGTGCAGTTCGTGCCCTTCCGAGAACTCAAGAACGTGAGTGATTGGGCGTGGCTGGCAGCCAAGGGCCAAGGCAACTGTGGGGTGGGCCTGGGGAAGGTGCCCACCCCCCATGCAACCTTGGCAGATCACAGTCCAGTGGGTCCCAGGTCCGGCTCCCTCCCTCTAGAGATCAGCACCTGCAGCAGCAGCTCTCAGGGCCAAAAAACCTTTCTATTATGAAAAATATCAAGCGTACACAAAACGTAGAGAACAGTGTAATGGGCCCCCATGAGCTCACCACAAAGCTTTCCTCAGTGGCTTTCAAGTCTCGGTGATGCACAATAAAACACACGTCACACTGACACACATGCACACAAAGTTCTAGGCGGTCGCATGATGTTGGGCCATTTCCTGCCTTGGCCACTCTCCCTGTCTGTGCCCAGAGAGCAGGAAAATACCTTCCCAGAGAGGTGGACAGGATTACATGAGCACAAATGACACCTAGGACAGTGCCCTGCCTATTAAATTTCACAAACATTGACCACCACAGGCCTTGCAGTCTCATATTTTTGGGTCTATATCCTTCAAAGTCCTGGAGGCAATCCACTAAATAGACTCCATGACACTCATGGGTGGAGACCACAGAGTGAAAGGCCTGTTCCTAGGGGACAAGGCCTAGGGAGGGGTGACCGGGCTAGGGGAGGGCAGGGAAGGCCCCCAGCTTTGGTCATGTCCCTGCCTGCAGGCATCCCCCTCAGCACTGGCCAAGTGTGTGCTGGCTGAGGTGCCCAAGCAGGTGGTGGAGTACTACAGCCATAAGGAGCTGCCGCCGCGAGGCTTCAGCACCCCTTCCCAGGAGGCCAGCTCGGGCTTGGCCCCGTGAGGGCACCTGGAGGGGGACCGGTGAGGGGCGGCGAGGAGTGTGTCCATGCAGTCTCTGTCCCCAGCACTCTCAGGGTCCCTTTAGCCCCCTGAGACTCCCCAGAGGCCTTGTGCCCCCCAGGCCAGGCCTCACACCTCGTCCCCCTGTGATCCTGTGGCCTGGGTCAGCATTCAAGCCCTGAGGCCGACAGATGGACAAATCCAGACTCCGACTGACCATGGGGAGCCCTGGGCAGTAGCCCCTGAGTGGTGGGGGCTGGCAGCATCCCTGTGCCTGACCCAGCCCCAAGCCCTGTGGGAAAGGGGTCCTGAGAGCAGGAGGCCTGGGCAGATCCATGGGCGGAGGGGGGTGCTTGTTCTTACCTAAAGGGGAAGGATGTGCGTTGGGGCTTTCTGCATCTGATATTTGTGGAGAAGTAACCAGCCAGGCCAGCTTCCCAGTCTTGAGAAAGCCCAAGATGCCCCTTGGCCCCTTTGCCCAGCTGGCGCACCCCTCCCCCACCCCCTCCTGTGCTCTTTGCTTTGGGGGACTGTGGGGAGGGGATTCAGGCATAATAAAGTGTTGTCTTCTCCTGGCAGCAGTCTGTGCCTTTCCTGAGCCCCCTTGTCTCTCCTTCCCCATGGCCCCCACTACACACACAGTGGAGGACTGGGCACCTCACATGGGTGAGGTGGCCAGTCTGCCTACTCCAGCCCCCAGTCTTGGAGCAGGACTGTTATCATCTCAGGCACACGGAGGACTGAGGAAGGACCCCCAGGATTGTGTGGGTAGCTGGGAGGCAGAGGTGCTGTGGCCGCAAAGGCAGCCCCCAACCCACATGAGGCCCAGGGCCCAAACCCTCCCAGTAAGTTTCTGTGGTGAGTTTGAGACTGCAGGGCAGGTTCAGTGAGCTGTGGCCTTGGTGGTGGGCTCAGCCCCCTCACTTTGCTCCCTCCCCCTCTGTGCACATGGGGGCTGCAGCCACAGGAATGGGGCAAGGGCCTCTGAGCCTCCTCCTCCGAGTGGGCTTTTGTGACAGTGTTCCCCTCGGGGAATCCATGCAGGCCAAGGTGTCATAAATGGCTACTTTGATTTAATTTGATAATTATTATCGAATAGTTATTAATAATTTAACAAATGGCCACGTAGAGTTGTGCTGACTCTCTGGGTCCCAGGCAGCCTGAGAGAGGGCTCGGAAGACCCCAGACCAAGCGCTGTCTTTCCTGGGGCCCTGTCCTGCCCCCCCCTGCCCCTGACCTCTCTTTCCTCCCAACTGTCACTATCGCTGGTGGGTGAGTGGTCTCGCATCTACCAGAGCTGGGGACAGTGGAGTCTCAGCCCTTTGGGGGAGAGTTTCAGATGGAAATTTTTCCTGAATTTTCTTGCCTCGGAAAAACAAATGGTCCCAACCCTGAATTCAGGCCCATCCATCCAAATCCATCCATCTATCCATCCACTCCAGGGCCTATTTTTAGCTCCTGATTCATCTGTTAAGCAGGGATAATAGGCATCTCCATGGTAACCTGGCTATGGGTGCCTTCCAGGAGGGCTGATGTTGGTGAGGTTGGTCTCTTTGAGGATGGAGGGGACAGCAGAAACACTCCTTCTCTGAGCACACCTAGGGGCAGTAGGGTAGGGGGGTGTCGTGAGTCCTGAGATGGGAGGGTGAGTATCTGCCTCGTACTGACCTAGGCCCTGCACGGGCCTATGGACTGCGCAGCCTGGCATCAACAGCAGAAATGCTGGATGGTGCCTGGCTCTGCTGGGTGAAGCCAGAGGTGCTGGTCAGCTCTCAGCGGGACACAGACAGCACAGAGGGGCCGACTAGGAAGAACAGGGCAAGGGTCTGTGGACAACACTGATGAGCCCAGGGAATAGCCTCATGGGAAGCTGCTGCATCCCTCAGCCAGATAGGCCAGTGCTCAACCTGGTGGGCTGGGCCGGGGAGAGGGTCCCTTCCAGGAGCTGCTGCTTAGGAAGGTACCACTCACAGACCCCACCCCTCCCCGCCCCTCCCACCCCAAGCAGGCAGGAAGCAGGGCATAAATGCCCCACCTCTTTCTTCCTGCCCTCTGTCTCCTGCTGGGGCCACCATTGACTGTGGTCACCAGGAAGCAGAGAACAAGGAGGCTGGGAGGGGGGTCCAGAGAGGATGGCTCAAGGCAGAGCAGGAATCCAGGAGGGGACCTAGGACAGAGTGACCAGAAGTCCTGAGAGCTGGTGCGGAGACCTGTGGGTGAGTTAAATGCATCCCCCAGTTCTTCAGTGCCTCCCAGCCGTGAGTAGAGGCCCTACACTTTCTCATAATAGCTTGGATGTGGATTTTCTAAAGGAGCAGAGCCAGAATGTGTAAACACTGAGAATCCCCACAGCTGGAACCACCTCGAGCACACCTCGGAAACACCCTCTGGCGCCTTGCCTGGAATGTCCCTTGTAAGAGGGTGGATTTGAGATTGGAAAAGGGCCCGAAGGCTCTTGGGTGGTAGGTGGCTTCAGCACTAGCCCAGAGTCAGGCTGGACACCTGGTCTATTCCTCCTCCCATTGAGAAGTGGGGTCCCTGTGACCTCCCCTGAGTCTGAGCAGAGGTGTCATGCCATGTCACTCCAAGGCTAGGTCATAAAATGCCAGGCACCCTTGCCTGGCTCCCTGAGACGCTTGCTGTTGGGACCCAGCCACCATGCCATGAGGAAGCCCAAGCAGCCTGGAGAGGAGTTGAGGCCCAGCCCAGCTGAGCTCCTAGCCAACGGCAGCCTCAGCTGGCCTCATGTGGGTGTGCCACTGTGAGATGGGCTCTCCTAGCCCTGGCTACCATCATGATGGCAACCTCATGAGAGACCTTGCCCCAGAACCAAGTCCTCTCCTGAGTTTCTGACCCACAGAAACTGTACAAGCCAATCAGTGCTTTTTTTTTTTTTTTAATTGACCGAAGTTTACTGATTGAACTAATGTTTTGTTGTAATTTGTTACACAGAAGTTGATCACAAAGACACCCCTTCACAGGGATCTCATAAGGATTGGATGGATGATGCACAAGGCATGAGACACCTGTGTGGTCACTCAATCTTAGCTCCACAAGGGTGCCTTGCTTCTTTTGATACTTTTGAAGGACAACGTTGCCAAAGCACTATCCTTTTATTTTAAATGTGCCCCCTGCCCCATGACCACCTGCTGCCCCTGCAGGCCTCACCTGCCCTGCCTCCATCCGCTGGGATGTGACCGGCTGGGCTCCGGCTCCGCAGTGGGCTGCTGGATCAAGAGCGGGAACAGGGGCAGGCTGGCTTCAAGGCTGTTCTTTCTTCTACTGAGAGGAAGTGCAGGCAGGAAATTGTGACTAAGTGCATGTAATTGGTGCAGGGGCGGCATAGTGCTGTCAGACAGGAGCAGCTCGGCGTGCCCTTGGCACAGGGGGTGCCGCGGGAGAAAGCTGTCTACCTCACCCACACTGCCCTGCCACTTCACCTGCCCTGGTTCCCCTCCCCAAGCGGAAGTCATGCCAACACACACATCCACACACACACATGCACACCCACACGCACACACACACACACACACACACACACACACGCACACAGAACCCAAGCCCAGCATGACACGAGCCACCCCCCTACCCAAGATCCATACAGAAGCCACACTGAGCTCATGTGGAGTATTTCTTGCGTTCTGGCACCTGCCAAGTTTGGCCCAAACATTGCTGCACTGAATTCTTACAACAGCCCCATGTGGCTGGCCTGGGTGTGAGCTGCATTTCTCATAGAAAATAAGCCACTTGGCCCAGGACACACAGCTGGGAGGGATGGAGTAGGGCTGTGAGCTGGGTTTGGCACCTGTGTGTGGTCCCGGGACTCAAAGCCTGAGCCAGTAGTCTTTGGCTGTGCACGTGTGTGTGTGTGTGTATGTGTGTGTGTGTGTATCAATGTGTATCTGTGTGCACGCATGTATGTGGTGGTGTGTGTACATGTGTGCACACATGTGTGAGAGTGTGTGTGTGTGTGTGTCAGGAGGGATTTGAGGTCCCTTGGCTCCTCTATTGAAAGCCTGTCTGAAAACTCCCCAGCCATGCACAGGGCTGGGCCACAGTCTCCTCCCTTTGTGGGGCCCTGGGCAGCTGTTCCCTTGCCACACGGGTGAAGCCGGCTCTTAAGCTGGGCATGTGGGGCTTGCCTTGGGTGACCATGACCACCAGAAGGTTCTGTGTCTCAGCCATAAATGGAATGTAGGCACAGAGGGTTGATGGGGTGGGAGTTGGCCCCAGACTGCTGCCTCCACCAGCGAGTTCCCTCTCCTCTTAGGTGGCTTAGCTCGGCCACTGTGGTTTGGGGGCCACTACAAGAGGGCCCCATTCCCCTCTCACCTGAGACACAGAGGGAAGGGCAGCCTCCCTCTACAGGTGGTCGGCGCAGTGCCTGTGTTAGTTTCTGCAGGCTCAGCTGGAGTGCTTCACATGGGAGCCCTCGTCCTGCCAGCAGCCTGGTGTCCATGTTTGCCAGGCACTGCCCTGAGTCTGGGCTATCACTACCACCACTACCCACAGAGCCTCTGCAGGACCCACAGCAGGACAAGCAAAGCTGGGTGGCTGGGTGGCTGGGTGGCTGGGCAGCCAGGCGAGGGGCCGGTGGGGTAGGGGAGGTGCAGGCAGGGGTCCCTAGAACTTGGGAGAGGGACTCAATCAATCCATTTATGGCTTCTGCTCTTCTCACCCCGGGGGTCTAAAAATACCCCCACTGAATCCCCAGCCAAGTGGCTGGGCCTGGCATCCATGGCTGACCTAGGATGCCCACCCAGATTACCCCCTATAGGTACCAGTACCCAGGGGAAGGCAAAGGCCCTAGACATGGACAGTAGGCACCCATCGCCAGCCCTGAGCCCAGAACGTATATACTCAGCAGCTGGCAGCAGCTTCTGGGGCTGGGGAGGCAGAGAAGAATGGAGTAAACAGGATGTTGACTCACCAGGAAAAAAAATGTGATTTTTCTGGCACTGCCCAGGAGCAGGGCCCTCAGGAACAGACCTCACGTGGTGACCCTGGACAGCCATCTGTCATCTCGCCCTGCAGGACCCAGCCCCACCTCCGGGCCTCTATCCAGCAGGTGATCAGGTGTGCTGGGTGGTCCGGGTACCTGGCCAGAGTGTCCTCTCCCACCGCCCACCGGGCAGCAAGCCCTCTCCCCCACCTGCTAGGCAGTGCCGCTCCAAGTACGGACACACGAGGCCTCTTTGTTCCTGGCCCACCACGCCGAGTGTTCTTCTGAACAGATGAGCATGTGATGGCCAGGCTCAGCATTTTAGCATCAGAACAAGAAGGAAGACGCAGGAGTGGCAAGCGGAAGTGGGGAAGGCGGAACAAATGGGCTTTGTCCTCAATTTTTGCGGGACCTATCATCCTCCCCTCCTGGGTCTCAGTCCCTGGGGCTGGAAGCCCTTCCACCCCATCTGTCCTAAGTGGGTAGATGCTGGTATGAGGTTGGAACATCTGCCTGGTGGCCCAGCCTTGAGTTCTCAGGCACATAACCTGAGACTCCTGCCCGGCCTTGACTCACAGGGAGGGCCAGTGAGGTTGCCTTCAGAAAAAGTGAGGCGGTCAGGGTACGAAGGCATCTGTGGAGCCCGGGCCCCTCTTCTCTAGAACTTACCCATCACCCATCTGTGAAGATTAAATGAGGCCATGTATGCAAAGCGCTGGTGTCGCCTGCATGCTGAGGGGGGACAGGTGTATCACTGACCAGTGTCCATCCTTCATCTGGTTTCCTGTGGCTCCTTCTCAGCTGACTGGGCTGAAGCTTTAAGGTGACACGCATGTGCATACATGCACATGCACACACAGGTGCGAGCACACACATGCACATTTGAAAGCAACATCTCCCGAAACCCGTTCATCACCTGTGATACACCCGGGTACTATCTAGTAGAGGTGAGTCTAATTTTTTTCAAATACTTGGCCTGGCTTGCTTCATTGGTTTTATGACCCACTAACGAGGCCCTGCTGGCACAGTGGTTAAAGAGCTTGACTACTAACCAAAAAGTCGGCGGCAGTTCATATCCACCAACCGCTCCTTGGAAAGCCTATGGGGCAGTTCTACTCTGTGCTATAGGGTCCCTATGAGTCAGAATGGACTCGATGGCAATGGGTTTGGTATTTTTTTTAATGGGTCTCAACCCACAGACCCACTAACGGACCTCAAACCACAATTAAAAAAACACAAGCGGCCCTAAGGTATGTTGTTGTTAGCTGCCATCGAGTTGAGGTGACCCCATGTGACCTAAGATATACAGGGAGCTTTATCACAAAGAGGTTTGCAACCGGGAAGTCACTGCCAACGTCCCACCTGCCCATCGGCAGGGACAGAGGTCAGCGCGGAGGGCATCCCCAGGATGAGTAGTAGCCAGAAGGAGGTTCACAAAATGAGCTCATCTGTGAGCAGACACTGAAAGGCCTCAGAGACTGAGCACTGAGTGGAAAGGCCGAGATGTAAACCAGTGTGTGCAGTACGGGCCTGTGTGCAAAAAAGAAAGGAGGTATATGGGACCTGTGTAAAAATGTTCCAGAATCATCCACAAGAAACTACCAGGAGGGGCTGCTTCTTGGGAGGAGGACTAGAGATTCACATCTTCCTGAATGCCATAATCATCATTCCTTTGTGCTTATTTTATGATTAAAAAGGTCGGGGAGGGGAAGGCCCCAGTTGGTGTGGAAGAGTGGACACTCCCTCAAGAGGCTGAGGACACTGCATCCTGCACCAGGGACATGTGTGTTGGGCAGTTCAAATTTTTTGCCACTCTGCAAATGACTGAGAAACCATGAATATTGATTTGAGGTTACAAATAAATTTTAGTAAGTCTGTGAATTTTGCAAATACAACACCCACAGATAATGAGGATCAGCTGTAAATTTAGAATATTTTCATCATCGCAAAAAGAAATGCTGCTCTCCTTAGCCATCACACCCAGCTCTAGACAACCAGGAATCTGCCCTGTCTCTGGGTTTGCCTATTCTGGACGTGTCCTATCAGTGGACTCGTACAATACGTGGTCTTCAGTGTCAGCTTCTTCCACTTAGTAAAATGTTGCAATGTTTATCCATTTTGTAGCGTGTATCAGAATGGCATTTCCTTTTATGGCCGAGTAATATTCCATGGTATGGATGTACTACATTTTGTTTTTCCATTCATCCATTAGTTGTTGGTCATTTGGGTTGTTTCCACTTTGTGGCAATTGTAACATGGCTGTAAGCATTTGTGTACAGGTTTCTATGTGAATATACATATGTGTTTTACACACTTTTGGTATATATGTTAGATTTCCACAATTAAAATATATGTTGAAAAAAATGAGGAAGTCTTGCACGGGGGGATACAGTGCAGCCTCCGAGATCCGCCATTGCAAAGCTGAACAAGGGCAGCGGCCCCTGTGGGGAGGCTCCCTGCACTGTCTCCAAGGACCATGTCTCTGGGGGGCGCAGTAAACACAGGGGAGGGTAAGAAAAGTTTCCACTCTGGGGAGGGGGACTGGGAGGTGGGGCCAGGGCCAGAGGCAAACTCTTTCGTGTCTCGCCTTGAAGTTCATGTGAATGTTGTGACAGAACTATGTGTCACTGGATCAAAAAATCATTTTTTACTTACTATAGAGACAGACAGAGAGAGAGAGAAGGGGCTCTTTGCTTCCTGGGCAAGCAACTCTGCCCTCCCCTTACCCTCCTTCTTCTCAACATCCCCCGGCTTCCTTCTCCCTGCACCCACCCCCTTTCTCCAGCCCCACCCCACTTCCTCGCTAGCTCCCCACCGTCTTTCTCCCAATACCCCACCCCTTTCTCAACACCCTACCCTCCGCTCACCCACCCTCTCTCTCTCCTCCCTGCCCCCACCCACGTCTCCCCCGCCCCTACCCCATTCAGAGAATGCAGGTGCAGGTGGAAATGGGGCGTTTGCACCTTCCTGGGGAGAAGCCTGGGAGGAGAGGCAGGTGGCTGGGGTGGGGCCACCAGCAGCTTTGAGTCCTGGTGATGAGGGCCAGGCTGGAGACAAAGCCACAACACAGAGGCCACGGTGAATGAACAGGTCGGCACTGCTGGGGAGTGGTGAGTAGACAGGGTCTGAGCTACTGGGACAGAGTAGGGGATGGCCCAGAACGGCATGCCTGACAGCTCAGGCTGAGCAAAGCAAACTGTGAGGTGCAGGTTGCCTATGGAATTCTAGAAGGTGAGGGACTGTGGTCAGCCCTGTGGTTCCAAATGGGGAACTGAGGCTTGCAGCGTGTCCTGGTTCAGAGCCCTCCTTTGAAGCCCTTGGGCCTCTCTGTCATTTCCATGTCTGCTCCTGGAGTTGGCCTCTAGACCTCACGCTGTGCCCTCTTTTTCTAGAAACTTCTCTTCAGGCTTCAACTAATTTGTCCATCCTCCAGGAAGCACTCCCGGCAGCCCTACATCCACCTGTTCTGGAATATTCTGCTTACATGTCTGCCTCTCCCCCAGCTGAGAGCAGGGCCCTGCTGTCCTGCCCCCACTGTTGCCCCACCGAGTGGACAGAATGCATGGAATGAACGAGTAAATGGATGGGTGGGTGGGTGTATGGACAGATGAGTAGATGGAAACCTGAGTGGCTCGCCCCCTCTCAGCAGGGTGACAAGGGTGGCAGGGCTGTCCTGGTACTCAGCGATAGCTCAGAGCATCCTGTTCTCTCCTCTGGAGGCACCAGATCAACCTGCAACAGTAACTTCACAACAGTGTCTGCATACACTGAAGGCACAGTCTTTGTACTGAATACAAAGAAATTTCTCCAACTTTATCTTCCACTCACCCATGTGAGTAACGAGATGTTCTAGAGTGTAAGACATGCCGGTCCCCAACCTTGAGGCACCTGGAAGGATTTGGGACATGGGCCACCTCCCTGAGTCTGCCTTTCTAGAACTGCCCGGATCTCACGGCCGAGGAGGAGCCCTCCTGGTCACTCCTGAGTGGCTGCTCCAAGCATGGCCACTGGCCTCACTCCCACGGCACTTGCACCTGTCCTCCAGGTCCAAGGGAGTGTTAGGCACCTGTCTTTCCTTCCCAACAAGAGACAGGGCCTACGTAAAGTTAAAACATAATAAAAAAATTACCCAGAGACTGTGGTGTCCAGGGTAAGGTGACCCCTGCCCACATGCTGACCAGCAAGCCACTTCTAGAACCCACCGGGCGTGGGACAGGAGGGCAGGGCCTGGTGGGACATGGCCACCAGAGGGCAGCAGCCACAGACCCAGTGGATGGACTGCAGGAGATGCAGGGACTGGCTCCCCATGGGGGTGCTTAGGGGTACCTCCCCATGGGGTGCAGGGTCTGAGCACAATGGGCCATTCTGACAGGATCCAGGCGCCCCTCTGCCCAGGACCCCGCCCCCACCCCCTAGTGGCTGGTCTGGCCCCTCTGAGTGTCTGCCCAGTACAGCCCCCTGCCCACGTCTCAAGACAGGCTCTAAACACACAGCGATTCAAGTTCCCGAAGCCTTTCGCACATTTGTCTCTTGCACCCGAAGTGCCCACAGTGGGCACCAGTCTCGTCTTTAACTCCAGCCAGCCCCATGGGAAGGCCCCACCCTGCCCACCTTTGTGCCAGGTAACTGACCCCACCCAGGGGGCGTGTCCTGGGCCCCTGTCACTGAGGCAGGCACAGGGGCTGTAAAGAAGAGGCCATTACCCAGATCATGGGGCCTCTTCAGAACAGGAATCTGCTGACGAGCAGACGCTGATGCCAGCAGAGATGCCAGCCAGCCAGGGTGGAGGGTTCTGCCTGGACAGAGGCAAATGGCGCTCTGCCAGGTCCGTGTCCACCTCAGTGCTTCGCCTGTGCTTACACGTGCCCAGAAAATGTCAAAAGGACATATGGGGGCCTGTTCTCCAAAAGGGGCTTTTACCATTCTCCTTGTGCTGTTCTTCACTATGGGGATGTATTCCTTAGGACATGCGTGTGTTAATCCAGTTTGAGGATTTTTTTAAGCATCCCAGGTAATAGGCATGCTGGTGAAGCTCAGGCTTGTCCCAGGTGATGGGGTTCCAGTCCTGGCTTCCACTTAACCTTATCTGACAATGGAAACAGTGATGTTCCAACACCAAGAGTGTTGTGATGTTGAGGGGTCCGCACTGAGCCATGGGTGCTGGGACCCATCTCTGGCCTTCAGAGGCTCCTCCCCAGCCAGGGCCCCGTGCAAAATGAAATCATGGGCCCTTTATTCAAAAATCAGGGAGAAAAGTGTCCTTGAAGGTACTAAAATATAAACCCTTTTCCTTTCTTCCCTAGTCTCTCCTTTGTTGTGATGTTTTTCTATTGGCTATTTAATGTCGTTCCAAGTAAAGAAAAATAAAAAAATTTAAATGACTAGTGTGAATTCTAAGGTCCCTGAGTGGTGCAAAGTGCTTGCGCTTGATTGCTAACCTAAAAGTTGATGGTTCAAACCCACCCAACGATTCCAAGAAAGAAAAGTCCTGGCAATCTGCTTCCGTTAAGATTATAGCCAAGAAAACCCTATGGAGCAGTTTTACTCTGTAACACATGGGGCCACCATGAGCTGGAACTGACTCAACGGCAACCACCACCAAGCCTGAATTTTACCATTCATATTTATACCGTGTAATGCCAGTTTTGAGTGCAAATAGGAGAGCATTTAACACATACACAGATTCGCCAGAATTGCACACTCCATATTTCGTAGCTCCTATGTGAATATGTTTCATTCTCATCAGAACAGAGGGAAGGCTGCACACCACTGTTATTTCACTCCTGGGTGCACACAGCACTCCTCACTGTTCTGATGGGCACAGAAGGCCAGGAAGAATAGGTACTAGGGTTGCCCCTTCCCCGTCCCTTCAGCGTGCGTGGTTGGCTAACCCAGGGGAGGAACAGGTGGAGAAAGGACACGATGAGTCCTTGGTTGTCCATGTGTCTCGGAGCACGGTTGCCTTTTCTGCATTCGAAGTGAGCTCTGGTGGGAAGGGGAAACAGGGCCTCAGCCCACTCAGGTGTAGATGGAGGCTGCTCACACCTACCTCGCTGAGCTACACAGGAGTCCATGCTCCTGCAGGTGTAAATGTGATAGCGGATACGTCTGTCTTGAGCATCTCCTCTGCTCACACGTGTGGCTGATTGTCCCATCAGACTTCACTTACAAGACACATGTTCAAAGACAGAAGAACTAAAGTCCTTTTTCAGGAAGCTAACTGCGGCCTTTCTGGACAACCCAGGGCTTCTCCACGAACAAGCCGGGTGGCCACACTGGGACAAGGCTAGGCTGGGGGTATCTCTCAGGACCCCTGACCCTCTGGTAGCTTGGGTCTAGGGGCTAGACCTGGGGAGGCTGAGCTGTGCACACTGGAGGTGACCTGAGCTATCCACTGTGGGCTGGTCCTCTCCTTCTGTAGGGCTTGAGCTGAACTCAGCTCACTGCAAGCATTCCCTCTGTTAACCTTATCTCGGATATTTGCTCTCTGGGGGGATTTTAGAAAGAGTTATAAATCTGAAACAGGAAGTGCATAGCCAGGCTCCCCCTACCCTGATCGGTCTCCCCCTCCCTCCCTTTCCCTTCTCCTCTTGGATACCGACCTCCCTGCCCTTGGAGGGGTCGGGGGTGGGGGGGTTGTGTGCCTGAAGCCAGCAGTGAGTGATTTCACCCAAGAGGCACCCCCATGACCTGAGGACTGAGCGCAGGTTGGGGGCTCTGAGGTACCCAGAGTTGGCCAGAGCCTCAGGCCCCCCCAAGGGGTTACAGTACTCTTCCAGGGGGCAGGGACCCCATGTCCCCCAGCACTGTGTGTGAGGGGGATGGGTGTGTGGGGCTGTGTGGGCTCCTGCTTGAACTCCTCAGGGGTTTATTTCTTTTTCTATTTTAATTATGCACACACTAAAAATTTCAGATGGTGCACAACATTAAAACTAGAAATTGCTCTCCCCACACCTGGTCCTTCTCCTGAAGAAGGTCGGTGCCAATAACAGATCCAGCTCCCCGCTCCCTAAATGCTGGTCTTTCCAGGGGCGCTCCCTTATGCAGGTGACACTCTGTGACTCAGGGTCCAGCGATGAATGTCTGAGCACCCCTAGAATCAGCCTGAAGCTGGGATCAGGCAGTCATGGGGTCAGGGAGTCCGTTCTGTGCCCTGAGGCCTGCCAATCCCATCCTTGACCCCAGGCCCAGGGGCCTTGCCCAGTCTCCTCCCAGGCCAGATCTCTAATATCCATCCTGCCCCACCCTCCTGGTCCACAGACCTGTGGACTTGGCCAGTCCTTCCCTCCCTTCCCCTCCCCTCCCCTCCTTGGGCTGTAAACCAGGTTCAGTACCTGCAGGCTGGCTGAGGGCAGAGCATCCTGGAGTCTGCATCCTCCCTCAGAGCCCCCAGACCAGCCTTGAACCCTAAGTGTGGAGTTCCCGGCCTGCTTGATCCCCTCATGCACCCTTCTCCCCGGCCCTGGAATTCCCCCTCCCCAAATATAAATGGGCTGCTGTGGCTCTGGGAAGGAGTGGCTCCCACAGGGACAGAGACTGGTCAGGGGAATGGGGACAGAGGAGGGAATGAGGTTGGGGGCTGGGGAGGAGGCAAGGGAAGGAATGGGAGAGGGGACGATGAGAACAGGATGGGGGAGTGGACAGGGACCAGGACCCAGGACAGGACGAGCCCTTCCCTCCCGCCTTCAGAGCCTGAGCCTTGTCTGACACTCTGAGGCGGTGCCTGGCTCCCTCCAGCCTGGGGTTTTGCTGGAGGAGCTGAGCCGCCCCTCCCCATCCTGTGCCCTGCCTGAACCTCAGCTATTTCAGGGCCACTTGGAGTAGTAGCTCAGCGGCCTGCCCTTAGCCGGGCCCCCAGGCAGACCCCTGATTGCGAAAATCCTCGTAGCCTGCCAGAGGACATTCCGATTCCAGATTTCTTTGATTCTTGTGGTAGGCTTGGAGTGGGGGAGGGGGGATTAACCCCATTACAGATGAGGAAACTGAGGCCAGGAGTCTGAGCAGCTACAGAGCCCCCCACCTTACTCCTACAGTGGGGCACCCTAGGTCACAAGCACCCCAAGGATCAGGGAAGGAGGGCAGGGGCTGGGGAAGGAGAGGAACCCCATCCTCAGTTAGAGGCCTGCAGCTGCCTCAGGAACCCCTGGAACACCAGAGCCTGGCTCCCCCCATCTCACTGAGTCCTGCCAGCTGATGCCAGTGGCACTACTTGAGATGGAGTCCTCATGTTCCGGCCCAGTGACCCCAACCCTGCCCCCCACATCCTCTTCCTGGCCTGCCCTGGGCCTGAAGTGTAGCCTAAGGGGCAGAGGAAGCCCCCAGACACCCTGGGGCCAGCAGCATATGACAAGCCTTAGTGAGGCTATGAGTCTGCAGAGACATGTGTAAGGCATTAGCCCCTCGTCCTTGGTGTGCCTTGTGAGGGCCCCTGGGAATGTCTTTTTTTAAGAGGTGGCTTTTTTGTACATGAGGGAAGCTGGCTGGAGACCTCAGGGGAGGGATCGAACTTGAGGAGAACAGAAACAAAGCCTCCAGCGTCATAGACTTGGACTGGGAACAGAGGCAGGCAGCTCTGGGCTAGGGGTGAGAGGCAGAGCTGAGGTTCCAGCCGTCAGGGACCTGAAGCCGGGACTCAGCTGCCCCCTCTCTTCTTCCTGCTCATTGTGAGTCTTGGGGAGCTGGGGTGCCGGGTGTGGTGAGCTCTGGGATCTACACTGGCCAGGGGCCAGGGCTATAATGAGGTGCAAAAGTGCCTCCTGCATCCCCCACTGCCTGCCAATCCATCACAGAGCACAGCTTGTTAGGAACCACCGTCGTAAGTCAGGGAACCCACTGGTCACTTGTAGTCACTGTGCCCTGCTGTATGGCCAGTGTGGTGGGGGAGATGTACAGGGCCATTAGCTATGGCCACACAGTGAGCTCATCCTGGGGGTACAGGGCCATGGGCGCTTAGAGACAAGAGGAACCTGAAAGGGGGGTCCTGTGTGTGTTCATGATGGAAGGAAGGATATCATGAAGACCTCGTGGAGTAAGAGGGTGGCTCTGGTCACCGTGGCTAGAGTACGGAGGGTGGGAGGGCTGTGAGAGGAGGATGGAGACCCTCCATTCGAGGATGAGGGACCAAGATCTTATGGAGCAAGTGTGGAAAATCCCTGGGGGATGCTGAGCTGGGGAAACACAATGACAAAAGTGACCAGCCACTGTGTGCACAGTGAGTCATGGGGACAGAGAGGAGCAGTGCCAGTGGGTGCAGTCATCCGGGGAAAGTTGAGGGGCCTGGGCAGGACAAGGAGGGAGGTGGAGACGCCATAGCCTGGAGGTGGCCAGATGTGGGGGAGGGGGAGACTCCCTGCTCTGTGACCCAGGGCCTGGGTGGGCCGAAGTGTCACCTGATGACGACCCTGGGGAGTGAGGCTTTTGGGGGCTGAGATGGGTGGGTGGCCTCAGTGCTGGGCCTGGGGACACTCCAGTGAAGACATTCAGTTGGACCCCAGGGGCTGGAGCCTGGGAGAGAGGCCAGGGCTGTACCAGGGTCCTCCCAGTGAGGGGACAGAGTGATTGATGGGGGACTGATGGCCTGCCTGGGGCTCATCGCCATGTCCCCCACTCACTCCTTCCACACAGTCCACTGTAGGGCCCACTTATGCCACTGCCAGACTCTAGGAAGTCAGAGGGAGCTAGGCTCCAGGAAACAGCAGTGGGTGGGGGAGCGCGGGCATAATGACAAAGAGTGCTGGCTAACCTATGCTAGGTGCAGGCAGGTGGATGAGCTTGTGTGTGTCCATGTGGTTCTATCTGTGTCTGAGTGTGTGTCCATGTGGTTCTGTCTGTGTATGAGTGGGTGTGTCCATGTGCGTCTGTGTCCGTGTGCTTATACTGTGTGCTCATGTATGTCTCCGAGTGTGTGCATATCAGTTATTGGAGTGTATGTTTGTTTATCACACATGGAAAAAAGTAAGTCCATGTGTGTTTGTGTTTATGTGCGCACACGTCTCACACGCAGGTTTTGGGATGTGTCTGAGTATTCTCGGCTGTAGCAACTCATGAGCATGTGTGAGTGTGAGGGATACGAGTATCATACGTGTCTACTTATACAGGAAAAGAAATGTCCCAGGTCATTTAAGGGACATGGTGACATGAAGGATGGATGCCAAACTCAGCAACCAGAACAAGAGGAAGAACTGGAGGTTAAAAACAGTAACACTAGGATGATTCTCCCACAGATTGTGTCTACACCGTGGCTTCCAGGTCAGATGCCAGAGCACACCTGCCTCCTCTTCTTGCCTGAGGGCCCATGATCATGGACCGTGAGGGGAAAGGAATAGAGAGTATCGCCCACAGAGTTTGGGAGGGAAGGCTCCACTGGCAGCAGAGGGACCAGCCTATTTCTGGGGGTGAGAAACTGGATGAAGAGGCTGCTGATGAAGGCAGTGAGGAGCCTCTGACAGGAATATCTGTGGAGGGGGCTGCAGTGGGGGGCTGCCCAGTCAGCAGAATCCAGAGAGGGTCGAACTCAGACACTGCAGGTGAGATAGAGGGCGGAAGTGAGGAAGTTGGCTGACCTGACCTGGGGGTGTGTGGCACCCACCCACCCACTGACACACACTTAGATCCCAGCTGCCCACTGCCAAACGCCTACTGCAGGTGGAAGACGTCAGGAGGTCCTTCTCCCCAACATCCCAAAAAAAGAGAGAGAGCGAGAACCAGGGTAGCCATTGGTGTGCTAGTGGCACATGCTGGCACCAAGAGTCCATCTTAACGGTTGGCCCCCCACTCATTCCACATCTAAGCCAGCCTTACTTTTTCTTCATATTCAAACATGAAATACTCCAGCTGGGTGAGGAAAGCCTGAAAACCGGGACAAAAGTCCCAGATAAACAGTGGAAAAAATGAATCCGAGGACACAGATTATTATTCAGTAAACAGAAGAAAACAAAACAAAACCTCTAACTGATATCAGACCATGCTGCTTCCATAACAAGAACAAGATGCCAAGGAAGAAGGACAAAAGCCACAAAAATGCAAGAAACTGTTCTTGGGAATGAAATATATAATTCCTGAAGGGAAACACAAAATAAAAGTGCTGGAAGACAAACTCAAGGAAACCTCCTAGTGCATGGAATAAAAGCACAAGAAAACCTAAAATATGAGAGACAGAGAGAGGGAAAAACAAAAACAAAAGCAAAAA
The DNA here is from genome assembly GCA_030035585.1 of Dugong dugon. Lineage (NCBI taxonomy): Eukaryota > Metazoa > Chordata > Mammalia > Sirenia > Dugongidae > Dugong > Dugong dugon. Next base: position 30,447,052 of record CM057478.1, on the reverse strand, counting down.
AACAGAGACAAGAAGGATTAGTCAAGGAGATCCAACATCTGATCAACAGCAGCACCGGGAAGGGAGAACCAAAAAACAAACTAACTCCAAAACCAAACCTGTTCTGTCAAGTTAATTCCAACTCTTAGTGGCCCTATAGGACACAGTAGAATTGCCCCACAGGGTTTCCAAGGCTGTAAATCTTTACGGAAGCAGACTGTCACATCTGTCTCACACAGAGCTGCAGGTGGGTTTGAACCACCCACCATTTGGTTAGCAGCTGAGTGCTTAACTACTGTGCCACCAGGCTCCTGTTAGGAAGGGAGAAGAGAAAAGAAATAGAGGAGGAGACAGAATAGAAAATGCCCTGGACCAAAGGAAGAATGGGCGTTTCAATCAGTGAACCTCCAAAATGCAGAGCTGGTTGAATGAAAAAAAAGTCTCTAAGGCAGGTCATTGACAAATTACAGAACACCATGGATAAAGATTTTATCCTTGAGTCCCCGCAAACTCATGAAGATTGTGGAGGGAACAAGCAGGTCCCTCCAGAGAATTAAGCATCAGGTAGCATCGAACATCAACAGCAATGTTAAATGAGCCTCATATTCTGAGGGAAATGGTTGTAGTATTTATTCTGTGTGTCCATCAGAATAAAGACACACTCAGACACTGGAGGACTCAGAGTTCACTTCCCACACACCAATGTTAGAAAATGATTTGAGGACACATTCTAATGAAATAGGAGCACAAACCTTTTTAGGAGGAAGACCTGAAGTGCAGACATTAAGTAGGGGCCAATGATTCCAGGCAGGGAGCCTTGAGGGGAGGGTGTTCAGCATTCCCAGAGAGAACAGCATATGAAGGGGTGAGAGGCCATCAGTACAATTCAGAACTTGGAAGGCTGTGAGAATATGATCAAGGCACTCAGTGGAAGAGAAAAAAAGAAAGGCAATCAGGAACTCCAATACGAACATAAAACTCTATGAAAAAGGGGGTTTAAGCATGACTCAGAGTCCCAGGGTGGTGCAAATGGTTAACACACTCAGCTAATAACCAAAAGGTTAGAGGTTTGAGTTACCCAGACTGCATCAGAAGAAAGGCCTAGCAATCTGCTTCCAAAAAATCAGCCATTGACAACCCAGTGGAGCACAGTTCTACTCTGACACGTGTGAGGTGGCTATGAGTTGACGTGCCATGATCTGCAGGGTATGGTTCTGAGTGGTTTACACTTTAGTTCTTCCAACAATAGGTACAATGAGGATGTCTACTTTCCAGATGAAGAAATCTGAGGCTGAGGAGTTTGACATGTTCACGCCACTCACAAACGGTGGAGGTGAGATGGAGACGCGAGCTGTTGTGACCTTAAAGCCCACTTGACCTTGTGTCCTTACACCCACAGACCACACGAGTCAAACTGAGCCAGGCACGATGCTGAGCCCCTATAAGGACGTAAGAGGAGTCTAGTCTGGCCTCAGGTTGCGCTTGTTGTAACACTCCAATGTCACCATCCTGAAGTTCTTCACAATGTTTGCACAGACCTGAGGATGGTGTGGTCAGCCTTGAATGGCACATTTGGGTGGCACACCAGGGAGAGTGGTCACAGCCACTGCTTCACTCCTGGAAGTGCCATCCCTACCACTAACTTGGAAGATCCACCTGAGGCTAAAGTTACATAGCAGGATGCAAATGTACCCAGGTGAGTCCAGGGCCATGGGGGCCACGAGGCAAAGGGAAATCTCAAGAACTGACCTTCTTCTTATTTAAAATGTTGATGCTTTGTTCCTCTTGGAATTTTGCATTAATTCTGATTTTTTAGAATGTTGCATTAGAATATGATTTATCTTGATGACTGAGGTTTTTGTGCCCTTTTAGATATTGTGCTTTAGGCAAGCGCCTTGCTTGCCTCACCCTCCTTGTCCCTGGAGTGGACAATGTAAAAGCAGACACTTATCTGTCCGAGGGTTGGGGTAGGAGGGGGCTGGAGTACGGGCTCAGGGGTGTTACCTCAAGTTGTAGAAGTGGAAGGACTAGACTCCTGGCATAACTATATTGAGAAGTGGGGAGTTGGGGTGGTTAGAGGGAGCTGAATTCTTATCAGTCCTCTTAAGAGGAAGTTAGTCCATACGTGTAAAGTTGACAATGAAGGAAGAGCCATGTGGGTTCATTATTTGTGACCTGCAAAATCAGAAAATAGGCAATGAGAGAGGCTGCCTACCAGGGTGGGAGTAGGTTCTAAGTCCTTCTTTCCTGTCTGGTGTTTAAACCAATGAAGTACTACAGAGGAATGCCAAACTCGTTGCTGTCGAGTCTATTCTGACTCATAGCAACCCTATAGGACAGGGTAGAATAGCCCCATAGGGTTTCCAAGGAGCCGCGGGTGGATTCAAACTGCTGACCTTTTGGTTAGCAGCCTGAGCTCTTAACCACTGTGCCACCAGGGCTCCTACAAAGAATGCCAAAGAACAAAAATGTTTTTTAACAACTAAAGTAAATAAATTCTGAATTTGAAAATGGAAAGCAGGGCAAAATTAAATGCCAGGAAGTTTTAGGGCAAAAGATAATCACCATGACCCTCCTGGGTAAGGGTCAAGGGACAAAGAGAAAACTCTTCCATCTTCCAGACACAGAAGCCATGGTGTCTGCAAAGGAGCGCACATCAGACGTTTTGGGAATGGCGGCATGTCAGCAGCAAGGAGGCTGGGAGACTGAGGAAGGTGCCAGCAAGGCTGCTCCATGTGCGAGCAAAAGAGCAGCTCGGACTCGGACAGGATGGAAGTGCTGCAGAGAAGTGAAGATTAAGTCAAAAAACATATCTCAACACAGAGGACAACAAGGTGTCTGAGAAACAGAGTATCTAGGAAAATGTAGTCACATGTTGGTGGCTTGTCATGAAAAATCATGGAAGTGTTAAGGATGATGTTGAAAGAGGAAGACAGGTTTAAATGGGACTTAAAAATGTGAGGGAAAATGCCAGCAAAAAAATGATGGAAGAAGAGATGGGGGATAAAAGCGCCTTTAAGAACACAGCAAAAACAAGAAACAGGAGAAGAGGATACATCGCCATAGTATAGGAAACCGTAAACTTAAAATAAGTGAGGAAGGTAGGACTAAGAAGTATTTGTTATCATAATACATGGCCTGGCTTAAGTTATCATATTTAGAAACAAAGATGCTCAGACAGGGGTAAGAAATAAAATGTCAGAGTAGGTGACTTAAAACAACAGACGTTTATTCTCATAGTTACAAAGACGAGAAGTCTGAAATCAAAGTATCAACAGGGTTGCTCCCTCAGGAGTCTACAGGGGAGGATCCTTCTTTGTCTCTCTCAGCTTCTGGTAGCTCCAGGCGTTCCTTGGCTTGTGGCCATATCACTCCAATCTCTGCCTCCGTCTTCAAATGGCCGTCCCCCCTCTGTGTGTTGCTGCTTGTGTCTCTTCTCTCTTACAAGGACATCAGTCACATTGGATTAAGACTCACCCTTCTCCGGGATGACCTCATGTTGACTAATTATATCTGTAAAGACACTATTTGCAAATAAGGTCACATTCACAAGTTCCAGGGTTTGGACTTCAACCTATCTTTCTGGGGACATATTTCAACCATAGCACATGCTCTTAAAAAAAAAAAAAAAAAAAAGCCAAAAGGTGAAAACAACCAAAATGTCCACCAACAGATGCATAGATAAACAAAGTGTAGTAGATACATGTTGTTGTTGTTGTTAGGTGCCACCAAGTTGGTTCTGACTCATAGCGACCCTATGCACCACAGAACAAAACACTGCTGGGTCCTGCACCATGCTCACAATTGTCGTTATGCTTGAGCCCATTGTTGCAGCCACTGTGTCATCCCATCTCATTGAGGGTCTTTCTCTTTTTCGCTGACCTTGTACTTTACCAAGCATGATGTCCTTCTCTAGGGACTGATCCTTCCTGACAACATGTCCAAAGTATGTAAGATGTAGTCTCTCCATCCTTCCTTCTAAGGAGCATTCTGGTTGTACTTCTTCCAAGACAGATTTATTTGTTCTTTTGGCAGTCCATGGTATATTCAGTATTCTTCACCAACACCACAGTTCAAAGGCGTCACTCTTCTTCGGTCTTCCTTATTCACTGTCCAGCTTTCACATGTATATGATGTGATTGAAAATACCATGGCTTGGGTCAGGCACACCTTAGTCTTCAAGGTGACATCTTTGCTTTTCAGCACTTTAAAGAGGTCTTTTGCAGAAGATTTGCCCGATGCAGTGCTTCTTTTGATTTCCTGGATGCTGCTTCCATGGATGTTGATTGTGGATGCAAGTAAAAAGAAATCCTTGACAACTTCAATCTTTTCTCTGTTTATTATGGTATTGCTTATTGGTCCAGTTGTGAGGATTTTTGTTTTCTTTATGTTGAGGTGTAATCCATACTGAAGGCTGTGGTCTTTGATGACAGGATCATAGGGGAGTTTTTGTTTGGGGGCATTGAGTTTATGTTAATGGTGGTGGAATGTTTTGGATGAGGATAGCAATAATGGTGTTGTTAGGTGCCATTGAGTTGATTCCAACTCATACCGACCCTATGTATAGTAGAATGAAACACTGCCTGGTCTTTGCCATCCTCATAATCATTGCTATGCTTGAGCCTATCATTGCAGCCACTGTGTCAATCCATTTAATTGAGGGTCTTCTTCTCTTTCACTGACGCTCTACTTTACCAAGCATGATGTCCTTCTCCAGAGACTGGTCCCTCCTGATAACATGTCCAAAGTATGTAAGATGAAGACTTGCCATCCTTGCTTCTAAGAAACATTTTGACTGTACTTCTTCAAAGACACATCTGTTCATTTTCTGGCAGTCCACAGTATAGTCAATAGTCTTCACTAACACCATAATTCAAAGGTATCAATTCTTCGGTCTTCCTTATTCATTGTCCAGCTTTCTAATGTTTACCAGGAGATTGAAAATACCATGGCACACTTTAGTCCTCAAAGTGACATCTTTGCTTTTGTAACACTTTAAAGAGGTCTTTTGCAGCAGATTTGCCCAATGCAATGAGTTGTTTGATTTCTCGACTGCTGCTTCCATGGGCGTTGATTGTAGATCCAAGTAAAATGAAATCCTTGACAACTTCTATATTTTCTCTATTTATCATGATGTTGCTTACTGGTCCAGTTGTGAAGATTTTTGTTTTCTTTATGTTGAGGTGTAATCCTTACTGAAGGCTATAGTCTTTGACCTTCATCAGTAAGTGCTTCAAGTCCTCTTTGCCTTCAGCAAACAAGGTTGTGTCATCTGCATATTGCAGGTTGTTAATGAGCTTTCCTCCAATCCTGATGCCCTGTTCTTCATATAGTCCAGCTTCTCAGATTATTTGTTCAGCATATAGATTAAATAGGTATGGTGAAAGGATACAACCCCAACACACCTTTCCTGATTTTAAAGCATGAGGTATCCCCTTGTTCTGTTTGAACGACTGCCTCTTGGTCTATGCACAGGCTCCTGATGAGAACAATTAAGTGTTCTGGAATTCCCATTCTTCGCAATGTTATTCATAATTTGTTATGATCCACACAGTCAAATGTCTTTTTGTAGTCAAAAAAACACAGGTAAACATCTTTCTGGTATTCTCTGCTTTCAGCCAGTCCATCTGACATCAGCAATGATATCCTTGGTTCCACATCCTCTTCTGAATCCAGCTTGAATTTCTGGCAGTTTCTTGTCGATGTACTGCCGCAACCGTTTTTGAATGATCTTCAGCAAAATTTTACTTGCTTGTGATATTAATGATTGTCTTAGATATCTAGTGCTGCTATAACAGAAATACCACTAGTGGATGGCTTTAACAAAGAGAAATTTGTTCTCTCACAGTCTAGGAGGCGAGAAGTCCGAATTCAGGGTGTCAGATCCAGGGGAAGGTTTTCTCTGTCTGTTGGCTCTGGGGGAAGGTCCTTGTTATCAATCTTCCCTGGTCGAGTAGCTTCTCAAAGCAGGGACCCCAGGTCCAAAGGACACACTATTCTCCTGGCACTTGTCTCTTGGTGGTACGAGGTCCCCATGTCTCTCCGCTCCCTTCTCTCTTGTATATCTCAGAAGAGATTGAATTAAGACACAGCCTAATCTTGTAGATTGAGTCCTGACTCATTAACATAACTGTCTGTAATCCTGCCTCATTAACATCCTACAGGTAGGATTTCAACACATAGGAAAATCACATCGGATGATAAAATGGTGGATAATCACATAATACTGGGAATCGTGGCCTAGCTAAGTTGACACACATTTTTAGGGGACACAATTCAATCCATGACAATGATATGGTTAGATAATTTCCACATTCTGTTGGATCACCTTTCTTTGGAATGGGCACAAATATGGATCTCTTCCAGTCAGTTGGCCAGGTAGCTATCTTCCAAATTTCTTGGCATAGAGGAGTGAGCCCTTCCATTGTAGCATTCATTTGTTGAAACATCTCAATTGGTATTCCGTCAATTTCTGGAGGCTTGTTTTTCACCAATGCCTTCAGTACAGCTTAGACTTCTTCCTTCAATACCTTTGGTTCTTGACCATATGTTACCTCCTGAAATGGCTGAAGGTCGACCTATTCTTTTTGGTACGGTGACTCTGGGTATTCCTTCCATCTTCTTTTGATGCTTCCTGCATTGTTCAGTATTTTCCCTGCAGAATCTTCAACTTGAGGCTTTAATTTTGTCTTCAGTTCTTTCAGCTTGAGAAATGCTGAGTATGTTTTTCCCTTTTGGTTTTCTAACTCTAGGTCTGTTTATTTCATTATAATACTTTACTTTGTCTTCTCAAGCTGCCCTTTGAAATCTTCTGTTCAGCACTTTTCATTTCTTCCATTCACTTTAGCTGCTCTATGTTCAAAAGCAAATTTCAGAGTCTCTTCTGACATCCATTTTGGTCTTTTCTTTCTTTCCTGTCTTTTTAATGACCTTTTGCTTTCTTCACTTACAATAAAGGTGGCACAACATAAAAAAGTAGTCAATGTCATTGAGTTGTAAATGTGGAAGTTGCTGTGTTGGTGGATGTTTTGGTGTATATGTTTTCCCCACAATAAAAAAAGAAGAAAAAAAAACACCCAAAACAAAAATACAAAAAATGTTGAAAGTAAATAGATGGAAAAATATAAACGAGGCAAATATTAATGGAAAGCGAGTGAACGTGGCCATATCTATGTCAGATATAACAGATTTCAGCGTGAGAAGTGCCAGAACAGGACTGTCTCATGGTGAAGAAGGCAGGTCCTCCAAGACACATCCAACCAGGGCCTCAACACAGCTGAGCCCAGTGAAGCCAGTGCATGGCTTGTTCAAAGGGGGTGCTGACAGTGTACTGTGGGCCTGCGGTGTTGGGGTAGGGGAGGACAAAGGAAGGGCTAAGCCTGCTGCATCTCCAGGCCTCACAGAGAACAAATCATCACCCTCTTACCAGGGAGGCTCACCAAGCCCCACAGTGTGGATGCCTGGGCCCTCCTGGTTGGGACTCAGAGAGTCCAAGGGATGTAAGGGTGGGTGGAGGGAGGGGACAGTAGAGAGAACTGGATCAAAGACCCCCATGCTGGGGTTCAGTCCTCCTAGCATCCCTTTTGAGACACCATTCCAACAGGTGGGGAAACAGGCTCAAAGGCCCTGACACAGCTAATAGCCCAGAGCTGGAGTGGGATAGGACCTCCATTCCCAGAGATGGGGGTGGTCCAGGGGGACTCATGGTCCCTGGCCCAGGGGACCAAAGGACAGTGTACTTGGGAGTGTCTGCACGACCCTGTGGTCTGAGGACCCAGGAGGCCTGACCTGTGAATCTGTGTGGAGATGCCAACTGTCCCCAAGACCTCCCGAATCTCTTACTGGCTTCCCAGACAGACCTTCCAACTCCCCCTCACTCCAGCTCTGGCTGAAGCCTACTTCTGGCATGGCTGACATGGGGATCCAGGATGCCGGCCTGGCCCAGCTCAGGCTCAGGGTTCACTGGTCTGGGCACAGCCTGGACCTGAGGTCCTGGAAGCCCCCAGGCAGGGAGTGTGTTGCTGAGAGGACCCTGGCCCTGAGGCAGTGCTGACCTTGGCTACCTGACTGCCCACTCTCTCCTATGACCCTGACATCCTGTCTGCCTGCACAGGAGCCTCGTCGCCCAGGGTGAGGGTCCCTGTGAGGCCAGGGGCTGTGTCCAGAACCGGGGTACCAGCCCCAAGCATGGGCCATTTGGACTCCATCCTGGAATGGAACATCTTTACCCCATTGTAGGCCATTTATAGCTATTTTTACGTGTAAACACACAGGTGCATTAGATGGGAATGAAATATCTGAAGGAGTATGTTTTAGTTCTGGGGTTAGACTCCTTTACCCGTACCCACCCACACTGATCCTGACTTTCCTGGCCCCTCCTCAGCCTTTAAAATGCCACTCTGACTTCCAGTGGAGGCAGGACCACCCCATAGACTTTTGTGGACTGGCAGGAATGGAGGACTCATCCCTGGCACCAACAAAAGTTGTGGTGGGGGTACTTTCCACACCCCGAGCCTGCAGGAGCCCCTCACTCACATTTCCTGAGGCGCTGGCCCTGTCTTTCCTTCTACAAAGCCACGCAGGATGGGGCTCCTTCTGGGTGGCGTTGGGCCCTACTGTCTGCTGGAATCAGGCACAGGGTCTGCTTCTGAAAAGGCTCCCATGTATCTCTGCCACAGCCCACATTTCACGGCCTTTTAATGATGCGTGGTCCTTCTTAGTTTTAGGGCTTCTCTCCCCAGGTCGGGACCAGGCCTTTACTACGCCTCTGCCTGTTTTGGCAGCTATGTCCAGCCCTACATGTCGAACCTTTCCTGCCCCCTCATCCTGCTGTCAGCTGGTTACTTATTGAACTCAATATGAAGGGAGAGGTCAGCAGTAATTGCCTTGGCCAAAGTACTTCTGTAAACACCTTCCCAGCACGAGCTGACTCCTTACAATCTTGATCTGGTCCTTGTGTGCACAGGCAGCCAGGTGGACAGGCTCTGAGGTGTGGTGGGCGCAGGCAGGACACGCAATGTGGAGTGGCTTGTGGCTGTGGCCCCTGGTGGCTGTCTGTACTGCCAACACGTTCCGGGAGCAGGCGGAGAGGATTATGCAAGACACGCCCGTCATCGATGGGTAAGCGCTGTCCAAGCCATGTTTCCCGACGTGCCGTCTCCACCAGGACTCAGCTTCCCAGTGGTGACAGGGGCCTACCCTTGGGGACTGTTTTTCATGGGGTCTCTCAAGCCCCCAAAACTTCAGCAAAGGGGTGTCTGCTGGGAACGGGGCAGGAAAGCAGCCTGAAGCCTCAGCATTTGGGCAGGGGCAACCTTCCGGCCCCATCTGCACCCCTTGGTTAGGGTCCCTGGCTCCAGTGGGTGTGGAGACAGGGACACTGGGACCTGGCTGGGTTCACCTTGAACTGGACAAACGATTCCTCCTTGGGCCTCCATCTCCTCCATGGAAGCTGCAGGTGACATGCCATGCTGCAGACTTGGGAAGGCTCCTCTGGGGTGTCCCCTCCTTGCCCCTCGGCATCTCTCTCACTCCATCTTCACCGCCTGCCCCAGTCTCAGTGCCAGGATGCCCCGCTCCTGCCTGGGAGTCTCCACGCTGCTAAGTGTGCCCACCCCAACCTCCTCCAACATCATGAGCACTTCACTTGAAATGCACCAAACCAAGCTTCTGCTTCATCTGCTCCCCCACCTGCCCCTCAAGGCTTCTGTGTCCCTGTGGAGGCCTCACCCTCAGCTGTCCAGGCCAAAACCCTGGTGATGCCTTGTCCTCTCTAATACCACAGCTAGTCCATCAAGGTGCCCCTCCCTCCACACTCACAAGGTTTCGAGTCCTGCCTCCTCCCCCATGCACCCCATTCCTGATCTGAGCCAGCACCCTTTCACAGGGCCCCCACACTGGCCCTAGATCCTCACTGCCTCCCCCATCCCCTTGGGAGGGCTCTTCCAGTCTTCGACCCCTTGCCTCCAACATGGCTGTGCTGGGGGAGAGGTCAACTTAGCATCAAGGCCTTTCCTGGCCGCCCCTATAAACACCAGGCCCACCAGGGTCAGGATGTTCAACCAAGGCTACAGTCCTATTACTTGGTAGACCCTCACCCCTCCAGTTTTGTTGAAGAGCAGAGCTCTGTAAGAAAAGTAGGGAGCGGATGCCCCTGTAGGCCCTCAGGGGAAGGGCCGCCACTAGAAGAGGAGGCCAGGTTCCTTCCTTCTCCTGGAGTTCCTCCTACTCCCCCGTCTCCTCCCCTCTGGGGGCCACAAGACCTGGGTGGGCCCCATTGGTGCCCCCTGAAGTCCTTGCTGCAGGAGGAGGGGTCTGGACCTCCCAGGGCAGCTAGGGCAGTTTGAGAAACCAGCTGCAGAGCAGAGGTTGGGGGATCCCTTCATGCCAGGGGCCCCGGGGGCAGCTGGGCACAGGGAGGGGATCTGAGTTCAGATGCTAGGGGTGGTCGAGAGGCCCCATGAGAGGTAAGATGGCTGGGGAGCCCAGACAGCCAGGAGCTCAGGGGCTAGGATTTGAAGGGGCAGGATTGCCCAAAGAGCTAGAATGCTAACACCTGCCTGACAGAAACAAACCCAACCTAACAGCTACATCAGTCAGTAGTAGCTACTCTTGCAGGTTCCAAAAAACTAAACCAATTGCTGTTGAGTAAACTCTGACTCATAGTGACCCTATAGGACAAAGCAGAACTGCCCCATAAGGTTCCCAAGGAGCAGTTGGTGGCTTCAAACTGTCAACCTTTCGGTTAGCAGCCAAACTCTTAACCACTGCACCACCAGGGCTTTGTCTTAGAGAGATCCAAATAACAAAGAAGCCCAGGGGCAGTCCTGGCATGGCACTCCATAGTGCCAGGGACTTGGACATGGCCACCGTTCCTGTGGTTACCTTATGGTTCAAGACGGCTGCACCAGCTCCAGCCATCACATCATCATGCCATCCAGAAGGAAGGATTAAGGGACAAAGAAAGGACAAAGGTAGAGCAATGGCTGTCTTTCAATGGCAGTTTTTGGGAGCTGTCATGGGACAGAAGTTAGTCACTTGGTCACACCCAGCTATAAGGAAGGCTGAGGAGAGTTTTCATTCTAAGTGGTTATGTGCCCTACTAAGGACAGGGATATAGTCATCAGTCTCCCACAAATAACTGGTTGCAGTGTGGCTTGCTGTTGTTCTAGCACTTTCTAGTCCTCTCTGAATCCTGATTCACCCCTCTGAGTAGGACCTGCGACCCCCACAGATGCAGAGAGAGGCCGAATCATGGCCCCAGACCCTTTTGCTCCAGACTGCAGTATAGACCAGGGGCTTCCGGGCGAGTGGGCATCTGTCCCTCTGGGAGACCTGAGGGCCCCCCACCCCATTTGGGCAAGGAGAGAAGAGAGAACGAGAGCAGAGGCTCCTCCGTCATGGTGTAGCTCCTAGGGTCCCCATCCTATCCCTGGGGGGTGGAGACAGGTTTCCCAGACAAGGCATCTTGTGGCCTTGGGCCAAAGGAGTAAAGTTCCCTCTACACAGCCAGGGCTCCACCCACCCCTGTAATGAGGCAGTGACTTCACAGGGTTTCTGAACCAGGAGGATGCCTGGAGCACACTGTTCACACACTCACCCACCATCCTGAGCAAGGCATTGTTGGCACTGAGCGGGCAGAGCCCTGTCCCTGCTCACATCAATCAAGTTGAATCTTTAAGGAGCATGACTACCCGGCAGGTGCCTCTGTGGAGTGCCTGAGAGGCACTGGCGTCAAGGAGGCGAGGGGTGGAAGGACGTGGAGTATGCCTCAAGCAGAGAGGATGGCCAGGCCTAGGGTAGGGCACACAGTACTCGGGGATATGGAAGGCCTCCTCCCTCTCCCCCACCCCACTCATCTCCTAAGGGAACCTCAGTGCCTCAAAAGCACATAGGGATCTGCCTGAAACAGAGCAGGGCTCTCCCCAGGAATAGTAAATCTCAGGACGGAAAGTTTCCACTTGAGGCAGCACAGGAGCATGGGGAGCCAGGTAGGCCACGGTAGGATTGCCAGAACTCCAAAGGCGGGCCAGACTCTCCTTTCCCCAGCCCCCTCCCAGCAAGGGGGATTTATCTTCCCAATGTAGAAACTATCGGACACTCGGATCACAGAGGAGAGTGTGGTGACCCAGGGTCACCCATGCTTTAGTTCTGAGCCCAGGGGGAAGCAGGACAGGGGAGGGGGGCACCCTGCTGTGGTGAGCACAGAGGCAGGGCTCCTGGGACCCTGCAGGCCCTGGGTATAAGCTGCTGCCCTAACTCACCTCCAGTTTCCTCATGGCCCTTCAGGCACAACGACCTGCCCTGGCAGCTGCTGAATATGTTCAACAACCAGCTGCTAGATAAGAGGGCAGACCTGAACACTCTGACCGGCACACACACCAACATCCCCAAGCTGAGGGCCGGCTTTGTGGGTGGCCAGGTATGCCTTGCCCCACCCCAGGGTCTACCGGTCCCTTCCCTTGGGCTTGGCTAAGGTGCAGCACCCCCTCCCCCTCCTTGGTGGCAGCATACCTCCTGAACCATGTCTGCCACAAGCCCTTGGAGGAAGACTCCAATACCCACATGGGCTGGTGGGGAAGGGCTCCACAGAGGAGGGAACTGACACACTGTATGCACGTGGTGGGAGAGCCTGGAGCTGCTCCTAGCCCCCTACCTCCCCTCAGTTCTGGTCTGCATACACTCCGTGTGACACCCAAAACAAAGACACTGTGAAGAGGACACTGGAGCAAATAGACGTCATTCACCGCATGTGCCAGTTGTACCCGGAGACCTTCATGTGCGTCACTAACAGCTCAGGTGGGGTCCCAAGCATGAACCTTGTCCAGTTTGCCTGAGGGTCCTGGGCCTGGACCCTACCCCACCGGAGTCCTGGGCTCAGAGCTCCACCTTGCCCAAGGGTCTCTGGCCCCTGCCCCACATAAGGGTCCCAAGTCTGGATCCCCATCCAAGTCCTGGGCTCAGACCTCCCCTCCACCCAAGGATCCTGGGCCCAGACACCCACCCTGCCCAGGGTCCCCAGGCCTGAATCCTTGCCCAAGGGTCCCAGGGCCCCTGCCCCTCTCAAAGGTTCTTAACTCCCTGCTCTGCCCAGCTCTGAGGCCCAAGAGTGCCCCCCACCCTGGTCTCCCACAGGCATCCGGCAGGCCTTCCGGGAGAGGAAGGTGGCCAGTCTCATTGGCGTGGAGGGAGGCCACTCCATTGATAGCAGCCTGGGCGTCCTGCGGACGCTCTACCACTTGGGCATGCGTTACATGACCCTCACCCACAATTGCAACACGCCCTGGTGAGTGAACCACCCTGTGGGCAGGTGGGGCCCCCGCCTATCAGTCCTCCCCTCCTAGGAGTCCCAGGCCCATGCCATGTCTGCCAGGGGAGACAGTGGCCACACAGCCCCTAGCCTCCACCTTGTTCCCAGGGCTGACAACTGGCTAGTGGACACAGAAGAGGATAATGCCCAGAGCCACGGCCTGTCACCGTTTGGGAAGGTGAGTATGGGGGAGAAAGGAGCTGGTGAGAGGGGCAAGGACCACGGCCACCCTCAGAGAAGGCAGTGGGCAAGGAGTTGGCTGTTGTTAGCAGAGCAACCCAGGATACTTGGAACCTTAATTTTCCCATCTGTAAAATGGAGCCCAAGTTGACACTCTTGAGGGGAGGATGTATGTGGCTGGAACACCCTGGTCACTGAAATGCTAAACAAGATGGAACTGGATGAGCCCCAGTGGCACCCAAACTCAGTCACTCAAGGGTCAACACCCTGTGTGGTAGGGACCTCTCCCCCCACACCACCCTGTGGGGCCCAGAACGCCTGCGCCAGGCTCTCTGGACCCTGAGCCATCTCACGCAGTTGGTGCTGAAGGAGATGAACCGCCTGGGCATCATTGTTGACCTGGCCCATGTGTCTGTGGCCACCATGCGGGCTGTCCTGAGCCAGTCATCAGCCCCTGTCATCTTCAGCCACTCCTCAGCCTACAGAATATGTGAACACCGGCGCAATGTGCCTGACGACGTGCTGCAGCTGGTGGTGAGCGGCCACCCAGGGAAAGGAAAGGCATGGGGGCAGGAACGGGGGTGGAGGGTATGGATGGGGAGGATGGGGATGGTGGACAAGGGATGGGGCCAGGGGACAGGAATGGGGAATAGGGACGACGCAAGGCGATGAGGTACGCAACTGGTGGCAGAGAAAGGGGGTGGGGATAGGGAAGAAAGAGAGGGATGGGGTAGGGATGCCAGGGACAGGACCTGGCTTCCTGCCCTGTAAACAAGTCCCCCACTGCCCCGAAAAGAACCAGACAGGCAGCTTGGTGATGGTGAACTTCTACAATGACTACGTGTCCTGCAAAGGTGAAGCCAACCTCTCTCAAGTAGCAGGTGGGTAGTGGGCATGTGGCCCATAGCCAAGTGGGAGCAAAGGGCCTGGTGGAGACCTGGGCCCACACCTGCCTGCCTCCCCCTGGCAGACCACCTGGACCACATCAAGAAGGTAGCGGGTGCTGGAGCAGTGGGCTTCGGTGGGGACTATGATGGCGTTTTGAGGTGAGCGGGTGAGGCATGTGTCTGCAGCAGAGGTTCACCCCCTGAACGTGTCCTAGTCCAAAGAGGCTGGAGGGGCCCGAGGACACCCTTGCTGCTGCTCACCCACCTACCTCTGCAGGCTGGAATGGTGGCTGCCACCTCAGGCCTGCTCTCTGCCCTCACGCAGGCTGCCTGCAGGCCTGGAAGATGTCTCCAAATACCCGGACCTGGTCGCTGAGCTGTTGAGGAGGAACTGGACAGAGACAGAGGTCAGGGGTGCCTTGGCCAACAACCTGTTGCGGGTCTTCGAGGTGGTGGAGCAGGTGAGGCCAGGCCTCCTATGCAGACCTGCCCCTCCCACCAGCAAGCAGTGAGCACCCCCATGTCTGTCCCCAGGTGAGCAGTCACATGCAAAATCCTGAGGAGGAGCCCATTAATCTGGACAAGCTGGAAGGTTCCTGCAGGACCCAGTACGGCTACTCAGCGGCCCCTGGCCTCCACCACCAGCGGGGGGTCCTGCTGGCTGCCCTTGCCCCCCTCCTACTCAGCTGGTGCCTACTATGAGGCCCTGGGGACCAGAAACCACCCTAGGGGTCCTGGAGCTGAGACTGGCTGATCTGGGGGCCTAAGACCCCAGGGCCCCACTACCCACCCATGAGGCCAGCTTCCTCAAGCTCAGGACGCTGGACACATGGGACCCTCAATAAAGGCACTGCCCCTTTAAGTCCTGAGGGTGTATGTCATCAGCGCCAGCCCTAAGTAGGGAGGGAGGGCTCCTGAACCTCCTGGGGGCAAAGTGTATGACAATGGCCCCTGGTAGGACGAGTCCCCTCCTGCTCTTGGAATGTCAGGACCAGAAGGGCTCAGGGAGCCTGAAAAGGAGCTTCACATAGACACTAAGGGTCTCACAGTGTCCTGGCTCAAGCTGCAACCTCCCCATATGCAAGTGTGACTGCATGCACACACACACCTAAACACGTGTGCACACACATATCCAAGTACACATGCACGCGTTCACTCATACACACATACACACTTGTACTCACACACCTACATGCACACACACAAATGCACGTGCACACAGGTACTCATACACATACATGTATGCACACACGTGTGCACATACATCATCTGTCAGGACTCAGTAGACCTGGGAGGCCAGGGCCCAGGAATCTGATTTGCAAAACTATCCCTTTCTGGTCACCTTGGGCCTCACTAACAAAGGGCTCGCTGCTCCCTGGTCACTCTGGGTCTGTCCAGCAGACCCTGCACATCCAGAAGTCTCCACACAATTGCCCCATGCTGGGTACCTGGCCTTGTTGTGCCCCCTCCCACTGTCCCACAGACATTTCTAGACCAACAACCTAGGCGGCAACAGAAAGGGAGGGATTGGCCCCACATGAAGCCCCAACCTGCACATCCTCCCTTCCCCAGCCTGGGACAGGTCAGTGCACAGAGCACCCGAAAACACCTGCCTAAAAACGCCAATTTGCATCCTTGAGGTGACTTGTCAGCCCATCCCAGGCCATGCAGCACAGCCACGTGGGCCCCTGAAGTGAGGACTGGGGACTGGCCACACAGCCTTCTGCACCTGGGCCTCTGACCTGACTTCACTGGGAGGTGTGGAAAAGGGCCAGCAGAGGGCAGGGACACGGCTGCCTTGGGAGACAGAACAGGCTCGGGGGGTTGACCCCACAGCCTGCCTCCTCCCAGCTGGCCCTGCCCCTGAGTGGTCTAAAGCACCCAGAATGGACATTTGTGAGCAACCTGTGGTGACTCTGGACCTGTCAAAGGAAAAAGCAAATAAGGGTTCCTGCTCCAAGTCCAGATGGCCCCCATTCAACCCAGACCATGTTTCCTGCCTGGGCTGAGACAGCGAGGAGACCCCTGGTGGACAGCATAGTCATGATGTCCAACCTTGCTAACAAGAAAAGGCTGTTATTCCTAAAAGAAAACCCCTGAAACACCCAGACAGGCCTTGTCTCAACACTTCTAGTTCTGGAAAGTTCCTTCTGCAACAGCACTCACTCATCCCTTCACCCAACCTCAAAGAGAAAATGGCTGATGTGTCTTCTGAAACACGCAGGCCTTCACTTGAGGAGGGGGAAGAAGTACGCTTGCTTGAGGCCTAGGGGTTTGAGAGGCTGCATGAGAGTGGGGAGAAGGCTGGAGACCATCCCAGGCCCAGAGCCAACCCTTAGCCCCAAGCCTGCCCACAGCCCCAAGTCCACCCCTCAGCCCGGAGCCCATCCCTCAGCTGGCTTCACGAGGGAGTCATCCGGCGGCCCTGGCCGCACCTCGTGCAGTGGGTGGCATGTGGATCATCCGGAAGGGCCTGCCTTGGCTTTGGCTGAGAGGTACTAACATCCTGGAGCACTGACCACCAGGATCCTGGCCTGCACACCATCCTCAGTAAGGAGTGGGCTCCCTGGAGAAGCACTGATTCCAAGGCTAGAGCAGGGAACCACAACATGAGTGCAAAGCCCTCCTGGGGTCTGAAAGCAGGAGGGTTCCACAGTGACAGGCAAGTCAAGCCGCCCAGAGGAGCGTCCACATGTGAGGCACTGAGTACAAAATAAATGACAGTAGACTGACCCACAGAATAAATGATGAAGTACCATATTTTCCACAAGTAACGTGTCCCCACATACAACGTCACAGCATACCTAGGAAAATAATGTGCAGGAGGAGGTTGTGAAGTTGGTAAAAAATGTATAACATATGTGTTATTTGTGTAATGATACGGTAAATAAGTGGGGGAAGAACTCTTCCTTTGGGTAGAATTCCACAGAAAATCACAATAACTGCACAGGGAAGAACTATCACATTAGGGGGCAAACAAACAGAAATAGGGTGTTTACA
The DNA here is from genome assembly GCA_030035585.1 of Dugong dugon. Lineage (NCBI taxonomy): Eukaryota > Metazoa > Chordata > Mammalia > Sirenia > Dugongidae > Dugong > Dugong dugon. The sequence continues at coordinate 30,429,697 of CM057478.1, read as the reverse complement.
CCATCTCAAAATACCCCCCCGCCAAGATACCTTAATCAAGGAGACATCCTGGCAGACACCCTAGACCAGGTAAACAGGAATGAGACACATTGGCACATGAACTGATGCAGCGCCCTTGGGTACACGAGGCCACTCTTGGGGTGTCCTCACCAAAGACACAATTCCAACAAGGAATGGCGTGGGTCCTGGTGGGCACTGCACTGACAAGTGCCATCCGTGGCCTAGCTGGTCATAGATGGTTAACCAAGAAGTTCACACTGGGGAGCTGGGCGAAGGACACACAAAAGCTCTGTACTTTGCAAATTTAATGTAAACTTAAAGTTATTTCAAAGTGAGTTAAAAATAAGTTTTTAAACGGCAGGTTCTGATTCCATTGTCCTGGGTGGGGCCTAAGGCTCTGTAACAACACCCCCTCCCCACCACCGGCTCACATCAGCTTGGGGCCACCTCTTCGGCCTCACAAGGGGGCAGGGGCCGGTTGGCTCACAAGGGCCCCACCTAGGGCTCCCACTCACCTGAGGCCCCGAAGCGATGCCAAAGCAGGTGTTCAGGGACTGATCCATTTACTTACAGCGTTTTAGGAAATGACAGCACTGACTTTAGAAAACTAAAAGGGGCAAACGAGCCCACTCCTCTTTGATGACCAAAATTGGCACCTCACGCCTCAGAGGTGGAGCTGGACGCCATCTCGTCCCTCACAAGGATGACCCACCTGCATAGGGCCTACATCTCTCCCCGACACACCCCAAGGAACCGCTCATGTTCTCCCAACATCCAACTCCTGCACAGCCACTGGGCACCCCATCCAGGAAATAATCCGACAGTAAGTCAGGGGAAGGCTTCTGGTGTGTCTGTACAGAGGTGTGTGGCAGGACAGCCGGACAGCAGGCCTCTGGAAGGAGCTGGTCCCGAGGGTTCAGCTGCAGGTGGGCCAAACCTGCCCAGGTACAATCATGAAGCCTCATGGCTCACATGGGTGCAGCTGGGACCCAAGCTCCCCATCTGCCACCTGCTCTTCTGTTTTGGCAAAAATACAAACAAAAAATCCTGGAAGCTTCAAGACATGAAGTAAACTTCAAGAAATAGAAAAAACAGAAACAGCAGACTGAGCCCAAAACCCTTGTGGCCAGTCTCTGCTGGCTTCTTGGCTGTGGCAAACAGGGCGTCCCTGTGGCTGTGGCCAAGGGCCGCATTCCCCCAAGAACCTTCATGAGCCACACCTGGTTTCTAAGGGACAGACAGACAAGAGCTGAGAAGGCAGGAGGAGTTAGGAGGGGGCACCCTATATTTACAGTGACAGGAGAGGGAGACCCTGTGGGATAACAGGCACGGCGCCCAAGCATGGGGGAAACAAAGGTCATGCCTGTGCCCAAAGGGTCTCATACACACATACACATGCACACTCATGGGACAGTCATGGCAGTGGGCACAGGCTGCCCAGAGGACATGAATCGGCCCTGAGACCCTTGCTGAGGGGCCAGCCTGAGGCGGCACAGTGTGCCATGGATGAGGCCCAGTGCACACACCTGGACTGCAGTCTAGGCTGCTCTGTCCCATGAACTGGGTGGCCTAGAGTCTTGTTTGACCTAAGACCCTCTCCCTGGAATGGTGGTAGGGGAGAGGACTCCATCTACAAAGGCCACCAGAAAGGGTGTTTGGTGGCACTTCGGAATACCCACACCTGCCAGGGGCTGTCTGTGCATGCGGCTGGGTCTCCTCGGCGCCTCCTGCCCACTGAGGAGGGAGCTGTGCCACCATGCAGGCGAGGTATGCTGCTGGACAGAGTGCCCTGGCCTGCAGCAGCATGCCTGCACCTGTGGCCAGGGGGTGATGGCACAACCTTGAGAAGGCTGTGGTCAGTCTAAGTCACAGCAATCACCTACAGAAGTTTGTGTAAACTCACATCAACACAGACCCACCACCAGATATGAGACAGCGACCCTCCCAAGTCACTGGACTGGGCAGGTATGAGGAGCTCAGAGGCACTGGCCGCTGCAGTCAGCAGAAAGGAAAATGCAGGGGCTGTCCAGGGCAGGAAGCCGTCCACAGCTGGGCTCGGCTAATTTCTCAAGGCAGCCAACCTGGAAAAGGCAAGAGCAGGGCCTGTTGGGGGAGAGCAGGGACTCGACCCAGCAGGCTCTGAGCTGCTGGGAGCCATGTGGGCAATGGTCGCTTTGCTGCTAACATGCAGCTTTCCTAGGCTGCCCTGAGATTACTCAGGTGAGGCTGGGTCTCGTCACTGCGACTCCATGAAAAAAAGTAGTGTGTGTGTGCAGACCTGAGTCAGGAGAAGGCGGGGAGGAGAAAACCAGCATGACAGGCTCTCTAGGCCTGGAGACACGAGGGGCAGCGAGTTGAGTCAGATGGGGCTCTGGGAAGGATGGCACTCTTCAGTTCAAAGCCCTCCCCTCACAAGGCCTTCTCCCAAAACCCCAACCCACGGCCCTCTTTTCCACCACAGAGCGTCCAGGTCTATCCCACCCTGACATGGTGGGCAGCAGGCGGGCCACACACCTGCGCGACAGCTGGTCCTCCTGGCTACGCACAGAGCTTTCACCCACGGCAGCGGCGCCCTCAGGCAGCTGGCTGAGCTGGTCCAGGACTTCCAGGCCATTCTCCTCAGCAATCTGCATGATGAGGCTGTCCACCTGCTCCTGCGGCGTGGTCAGCGTGGTGGCTGAGCTCATGGAGTCCTCCATAACCTGCAGGGGCAGATGTGGGCACTCCGACAAGGTTGCCCGCCTGGGACACCTCCTCCACCCTCTCCACCACACGGCCCGCACGACCATCTCTCTAGAACGCTCTGTCCCATTTTCCCAACCCTCTGGGCAATAACATCCACACTGCATGCACATGCTCACTGCCTGGGCCTCTGAGGAAGATGGGGCTTGAGGCAGCCTGGCCAGGAACCAGGACAGAAGGGCTTGGTGAATGCAGCGTTGAGCACATGCACTGGGCGGCCCACACCTCTCACACCCCTGGGCTTTCCGCCAAGACCAATGGCACATACCGATGTATGCACGTCCAGGTTCTGAACCTGCTGCTCAAACTTGTCCATCACTGCAGAAACCTTCTGCAGGTCCATGGCACTCAGGGCCTTGTCCAGGGCCTTGGTGACCTGGGCCATGTTCTTAGTCACCTGGGACAGAGGAGTGGGTCAGAGGCAGAAAGCATCTCAGGCACATATTTTGGGGGGACCCAATTCAATCCATAAAATTTCACCCTTTGGCCCCCACAATTTCATGTCCTTGGCACATGCAAAACACATTTACCCCATCAGATCATCGCAAAAGTCTTAAATCAACTCCAAGTCCAGAATCTCATTTTCTGAATCATCTAAATCAAATATTGGTGAGACTTTCTTTAGGTGTATTCCATACTGGGGCAAAATTCTCTTCATCTGTGAACCTGTGAAGTCTAGACTACAAGTTATCTGTTTCCAAAGTACAACGGTGGAACATGCACAAGGTAGACATTTCCACTACAAATGGAAGAAATTGGAAGGAAAGAAGGGATAACAGGCACCAAGCAAGTCCAAAACCCAGCAGAACAAATTACATTAGCTCTCAAGGCTTGAAAATAATTCTCTGTTCTCTGAGACCATCTGGGCAATAGCCTTGCCCTCCAGACTCTTGGTGTTGGCCATGTTCTCCGGATTCTGGGTGGAGGTCCTTGGCTCTGGGCTTCAGCTTTGCCTTCCAGGCCCTCTGCAATGGCAACTGTGCTCCCCCAGCTTTGGGAAGCCCCATTGTCCTAGTCCATCTGAGCTGTAACCCCACCCCCTCGGCCCTGGCAGGCCCCATTCTTCTGCCCCTTGGCAGCCCTGTCCCCTCAGCTTCTTTCAGCAGGGGCCCCATGCCTCTGGCACACCTTAACGGCAGCCCCACATTCTGAGCTGGCAAAGATTTGACTCTTTGAAACCTAGGAGGCTGTGGCCCCACCCTTTGAGATCCAGGAGACCACGGCCCCCACCCTTTGAAACCCAGAAGGCCCTGCTTCTCCTGCTCCTTCCAACAGTTCTACTGATATCTGAGCTGCTCCAGGGATGGTCCTTTTCTTTTCTTAGAGGACAAAAGATGTAGTTCCTTTGGCCTTTTTCCTGCCTGTAGAATTCCAAAAGGCAGACAGTGTTCTTTTCTTTCTTTCTCTGTTCCCTTCAGTCTAAGCTGATGGGTTTTCTGCTGTGGTAGTTGGTTAGATTTATCAGTCACAGGCTTAATCTCTTTAACAAAGATTGTGTAACCACATCCTTGGTGAACATTCTAAGACACGTGTCCTTAGTCTATACAACAGAATTTCCCAAATCTAAGTTCTACTTTCATTTTGCATAGTTTATTTTTAAGTCCATCTCTCTCCTCTCACATTTTACTATAAGTGGCAAGGAGAAACAACACAGCCCCTTTAAGATCTTGCTTAGAAATCTCAACCAGGTATCCAAGTTCCTCTCTTACAACTTCTATCTTCCACCAAACATTTGAACATAATTCACACGAGTTCTTTGCACTGCATACAAAGTATCACCCTTCCTCCACTGTCCACATGTTCACCATTTTCTTTTAAAGCGTCACAGAAGCACATATTACGACCACACCTCTAGCAACATTTTCTTGCTGACACCATATATATTGTCTAAGACGATACAGACTTTCTCTATTACTCTTCTCACTTCCTTCTGAGCCCTCACCGGAATTGCCTTTGACGTCAGCAATTCTATCAACAGTCTCTTCAAGGCAATCTCAGCTTTTACTATTTGGCACCTTAAAACTCTTCCAGCCTCTACCCATTATCCAATTCCAAAACCACTTCACATTTTAGGTATCTGTTACAACAGCACCCCCACTTCTCAGTACCAAATTCTGTCTTAGTTATCTAGTGCTGCTACAACAGAAAGACAAGTGAATAGATTTAACAAAAGAAACTGATTTTCTCACAGTTTAGGAGGCTAGAAATCCGAATTCAGCATGACAGCTCGAGGGGAAAGCTTCCTCTCTCTGTTAGGTCTGGAGGAAGGTCCTTGCCTCTTCAGCTTCTGCTTCCTGGTTCCTTGGAGATCTCCACATCTTGGCATCTACTTTACCCTGGCTCTCTCTGCTGGCTTGTTTAATCTCTTTTATATCTCAACAGAGATTAACTCAAGATACTCCCTACTCTAATCTGACCTCATTAACATAAAGATGATCCACTCCCAAATGGGATTATAACTAAAAACATAAAAATTAGGATTTACAAAATATATTTTTAAGGGACATAATTCAATCCACGTAACAGGCAGCAACGCTAGGCAGGGCTCTCTGGCTCTTGAGCCCCATGCATTTCCATTTCCTCTGATGGAGAAACCACTCCAACCCAGGCGGGCAGTTCCCCCTCCAGAACACTCAGCCTGGGCTGAGCAGGTGCTGCTTGAGGGCCCGAGACTAGAGATGCAGAGTGCAGCCAAGCTCTGGGCCCTGGGGCAGCACGCCCAGTCCCTGTGGCCGTGCAGGAAAGGCTGGCGCACTGTGCACCCCACAGAGACCAAAGGGCCCGACAGGATTCCTTCCTGCCCCACACATGGGGCCCAGGAGCCTCCCCTGGCCCTGGAGCTGCCCAATTTGCTGACAGCCCTGCCCTGTTCTGGTCACGGAATCTGTGCGTGGCCAGGCGGAGCCACTCACCCCCTTCATGGTCATGGCTGTCTGGACCTTGGAGGCGACAGCATCCACACGGGAGGCCATGCGCAGACAGTTCACTCCCTCATTCTTCTTACGGATGGCGTTTTCAGCATACACACGTGCACACTCCACATTTTTCTGCTGAAGGGCCTGGAATTTGGGGAAATGCCAGCTGGGAGGGAGCAGGTGGTTTGCACATATGCTGCTCCCTCCCATGGTGGCTGGTCCTGACTGCCAGGGTACCTGGCAATGTGTGGGACCCTCCCTCCACATCCTGTGTAGGTGGGCTCGTCCGAAATGCTGTGAGCTTCCTGAAACACAGACACCTCCCAAAGTGTGGCACCAGGTCCACAGGGAGAGATAGCACCTACACCAGCTGCAGAGAGTCAGCCAGAAAGCCCAGCTGAAGAGACTATCCATCTCTCCAGGCTTGCCCACCCCATGTTGCCCCTGGCTGCCTCTGCCTCTCCCAACACAGTCACAGGGCTGAGAATGGCACTGCACAACACAAAGTGTGTGGCGCAGAAACCCCAGAGGAGTGGCAGCCTCAGGACAGGGAGGAGGAAGCACTAGGGTACCAGCTCCTCTATCCCAGGAGCCTGAGTTCAGGTGTGTGGTTACCAAACCCAATGCCCCAGGAGTGACTTCGCCAGTGAGGCAGAGTGCTCAGAGGGGCCTGACAGCACCCGCTTCCAGGGACAGTGCACAGGATGCAGAAGTGCGAGGTCCTGCAGATAATCCATCCACAGCAGCCTCACCTTCTTCACTTTGGCTTGCTCAGCCTTGGAGTCCTTCTCTGCCTTCTTGGCCAGCTTCTCCAGCTGCTTTGCTGTGAACTGAGGATGGATACTGGTTAGAGGCAGAGCCCAGGGGCCAGGACCTGCAGTGTCACCTCACAGACGCCCTTAGGGGCTCATCATGCACGGGGAGGTCAGGACACTACGGGGGTCATGAAGGAAACAAGCCCGGGGCTCTGAGGCTATCTTGGGAAAGTGGGCAGGAAGAGTTTTCTGAAGTGTCTGTCCTGCCCATGAACATCCTCAAAATCTTAATGCACGCTATTCCCAACGTCTGCTTATGGATAGGTGGGTTTTCATCTCATGAAACAAGGACTCAAGATGCTGTGCAGGCTACAGAACTGACCCTGGAAGCATGATTCTCATAGCCCACTGTGCACGCCACACTCGGCCAGGTGGCACCCTGAGCTCTCCATGCTGGGCGACCACCAGAAAGGAGCTGCGTCTGGCTTGTGTGGTACCTTGGCAATCCCAGGATCCCTGAGATTAGAAGTGTGGCCTTACTCACTAGGTGCATCACAGCCCCTCAGGCAAACATGTCCCGCCTGCTTCCTCTCCTCTGCGAGAATAAACGCTTCCCAGCGCTGTGTTGGCTCAGACTGTGCTCACTAAAACCATCCACAAACTCCTGATTGTCAAACTCACCAGAGATTTTTCAGTGTCTGCTACACCCAAGCCTTTTCTTTCTTCCTCCAAACTCTCTAAGCATACACATGTGGCTATTTAAAGAAACAATGGGAAAGCTCAATATCATCAGTCAAAACACGGCCAGGGGCCACATGTGAAACAGACCATCAACTGCTCCCATGCAACTTCAAGTTGAAGCTGAAGATAATTAGAACAAGTCCATGAGAGCCAAAGTATGACCTTAGATATATTCCACCTGAATTTAGAGACCATCTCAAGAATAGATTTGACTCATTAAACACTAATGACCTAAGACCAGGTGGATTGTGGAATGACATCAAGGACATTATACATGAAGAAAACAAGACAGGAAAGAAAGAAAAGACCAAAATGGATGTTAGAAGAGACTCTGAAACTTGTTGTTGAACGTAGAGTAGCTACAGTGAAAGGAAAAAATGATGAAGTAAAAGAGCTAAACAGCAGATTTTAAAGGGCGGTTCAAAAAAAAACAAAGTAAAGTATTACAATTAAATGTGCAAAAACCTAGAGTTAGAAAAACATGCTTGGCGTTTCTCAAGCTGAAAGAACTGAAGAGAAAATTCAAGCCTACAGTTGCAATACTGAAGGATTCCATAGGGAAAATACTGAACAACCCAGGAAACAAGAAGAGAAGATGGAAGGAATACACACAGTCACTGTACCAAAAAGAAATGGCTGACATTCAACCGTTTCCGGAGGTAACACATGATCAGTAATGGATAGTACTGAAGGCAGAAGTCAAAGCTGTACTGAAGGAATTGGCAAAAAACAAGGCTCCAGAAATTGATGGAATGCCAATCGAGATGTTTCAACAAATGGATGCTGTGCTGGAAGTGCTCACTTGTTTATGCCAAGAAATTTGGAAGACAGCTACCTGGCCAACTGACTGGAAGAGATCCATCTTTGTGCCCATTTCAAAGAAAGGTGACTAAAGAGAATGCGGAAATTATCAAACAATATCATTACTATCATACACAAGTAAAATTTTGCCAAAGATAATTCAAAAATGGTTGGAGCAGTACATCAACAGGGAACTGCCAGAAATTTAAGCCTGATTCAGAAGGGGACGGGGAACAAGGGATATCATTGCTGATGTCAGATGGATCCTGGCTGAAACCAGAGAATACCAGAAAGACGTTTACCTGTGTTTTACTGACTATGCAAAGGTATTTGATTGTGTGGATCATAACAAATTATGATTAACATTACAAAGAATGGGAATTCCAGCACTTAATTGTGCTCATGCAGAACCTGTACGTAGACCAAGAGACAGTCATTCTTACAGAACAAGGGAATACTGCGTGGTTTAAAATTAAGAAAAGTGTGCATCAAGGTTGTATATGTTTGCCATATTTATTCAATCTATATGCTGAGCAAATAACCTCAGCTGGACTATATGAAGAACGTGGCATCAGGATTGGAAGAAGACTCATGAACAACCTGTGATGTGCAAATGACACAACCTTGCCTGTTGAAACTGAAGAAGACTTGAAGCACTTATTGATGAAGATCAAAAAACTATACCCTTCAGTATGGATAACACCTTAACATAAAGAAAACAAAAATTCTCACAACTGGACCAATACGCGACATCATGATAAACACAGAAAACACAGGTTGTCGAGGATTTCATTTTACTTGGATCCACAATCAACATCCATGGAAGCAGCAGTCAAGAAATCAAACAATGCATTGCACCGGGCAAATCTGCTGCAAAAGACCTCTTTGAAGTGTTAAAAAAGCGAAGATGTCACTTTGAGGACTAAGGTGCACCTGACCCAAGCTATGGTGTTTTCAATCACCTCAAATGCATTGGAAAGTTGGACAATGAATAAAGAAGACCAAAGAAAAATTGATACCTTTGAATTATGGTGTTAGCAAAGAAAACTGAATATACCATGGACTACCAGAAAAATGAACAAATTTGTCTTGGAAGAAGTATAGCCAGAATGCTCCTTAGAAGCAAGGATGGCAAGAGTTCGTCTCACATACTTTGGACATGTTATCAGGAGCCACTAGTCCCTGGAAAAGGACATCGTGCTTGGTAGAGAGTCATTGAAAAAGAGGAAGACCTTCAGTGAGATGAACTGACACAGTGGCTGCAAGAATGGGCTCAAGCATAACAATGATTATGAGGATGGTACAGGACCGGGCAGTGTTTCATTCTGTTATACACAGGGTCGCTAGGAGTCAGAACTGACTTGAGGGTACCTAATAACAACAAGAAAATTAAAAATTCCATTCATAATTTGTACTAGCGACGGCTCCAGCCCAGCCTGAGTCAGCATAGCACACCAGGGCCCCACAAAACCGGCCCTCATTTGAAGGAGCAGGGGAAAGGATGCTCAGGTGATCAGAAATGGAGGCGTGACATCCAGGGACCGAGAGTCACCCAAGCTTGGCCCCTGCTGAGAGTGTCCCTGTGGCCTACAATACACAATCCCTGACCCCCAGGGAGCAGCCCTACCCCTCTGGTCGGCCTGCTCCAGCCCCAGTGCCCACCCCCAGCACCTAACACAACACTCAAACCACATTCCATTGCCGTGCCCACCAATCCTCCCCAGGCTCTCCAAACTAGTGATAAGACCAGATAAAAGTTGAATGTGGATGATGAACTGGGGAAATCTAGGGATCCAAGGAAGACACTTGCCCAGGGTTAATTAAAAATCTGAAAACCCCAGCACAAAGTGGAGGGAGCGTTCACTATCTAGAAGGCTCTCCTTCAAGTGTGACTATGCAAGATTTGAGGCCAGCTTTTGAAGGCCTAGTAGCCCAATTTGTGTTTCTTAGAGATAAGGCACTTGCTCCTTCATAGATAAGCCTGCCTAAGGGATGTGCTCTCAAGCGTCTGAGACAGAAAAAAGTCATCAAGCCAGCTCGCCAACCCCTCTGAGACTGTCAGCATCTGAGGGAGCATGGTGTGGGTCACCCAGCTGCCAGGCTGTCCTCTGCTCTGCATCCTGGAGCTCAGGGTGGTGTGACTCACACGGCTCATCCTTGCCCATCGCCACAGGACAAAACTGGGGAAGCAGTCATTCAGTACGTACCTTCAACTGGAACAGGGTATCTGCAACGAGAGGAAGCATATGAGGGTTTGGGAATGTGATGAGGAGACTTCTGCAGGAGAGTCGCTGTGGCCCTTCAGACACTTGGGACTGAGAGCAGGGCAGAGACACTGGTCAGGGTGACCAGGCCTCCAGGGACCAGCCAAACATATAGGACGACTGGCCAAGTAAGGACCCCTTGAACCTCCGTTTCCTCGCCTGTGACACAAGGATGGCACCAGCCTATCTCAAAGGACCATTGTGAGGGCAAGCAAGGGAACAGATGCAGCGCTTGGCCAATATCACACTCTCCCAGTCAAGGCTACTTTACAAAGGACCCTTGGGATTCTGCCCAACTTAGTAAAGTTCAGCCCTCCACAGTCCATTCTTTATACACTTTTTCTTCCCAAAGGTAAACGGCTAAAACAGCAGGAAGGTGACTTTCCTGCTGTCAGAGTGGCCCTCCCGGGGGCATAGGACACACTTCGATGGCACAAGCTCAGGTGCTCCTCCCTGTCCAGACTCAGAACCAAAGAGACTTGCGTGTACTTTTGGATAAATTCCTTAATATCTGAACTCTTGCTACTCACTCACCAAACTCAAGAGCAAGGCAGGTTTTAATTCATTTGAAAACTGGTCTCAATGTACTCAATTCCTGACTTTGGAGAGTAAGGGACACCTACTTTGTTTTTTCCTAAATTTTATTTATTTTGTTGTTGTGGACACCTGACTCTTGAAAGGGTTTATTTTTCACACTAGCCAGAAGAAAGAAATGAAAATCAGAACGAAGGTTCTGGGTGTTTACTAATGCAAATCGTGGTTCCCAGCTGAGAGCCCAGTAAGGGTTCAGATAAGCTCTGGTCAAGGCCAAAGTCCAATCACCTTCCCTCCCAGCCTCAGCTTTCCCCTTTAAGTCTGAGCAGCTGTACTTGGCCCTAATTAAGGTGAAACCTAATCCTAGAGAAAATGGATATGGCTTAAAGGCAAGCTTCTTCAAGAGTTGAGTGAACTTTGGGGCAAAAACCCCACATACATATTTCTTTTCTTGAAGGGAGAGGAGAGTTGGATGATATCTTTCCTCTTCTCTCTGGGGGCAATTCGGATGAAATCCTGATGATAATGACATGGTTGTGTAGCTTTTTACATTTCAGAAAGTATTTTTCAAAATCACATCAGCCCGTAAGCATTTTAGCAAACACAGGCACCTTCATTTTATAACTGATTGTTCCTACTCTTTGGCACCTCTCCTGCCACCACCCAATCCCTGAGCACAGAGGGGGCAAAGTGGACCAGGTGGTGCTGTTGGGCGGCCAGTGGAGAATACGGACTCGAAGCCAGGCTGTCTGGAGCGTGTGCCCGGCACTGACTCCCTCTTCATCTCTTTTCTCATGTGCAGAATGGGGATGCACAGCCCCTCTCTGGAAGGCTGTGGTGAGCTTTTCATCTGAGCTCTTTTTACTACTCTTACTGAGGATAGTAAGGGAGGCCGGCTGCACCAGTGTCCTTCCTCTGCTGCCCTGTGACCCGACATTCCCGGGCTCCAAAGGCCCGCGGGGCATGACCGCCCATCCCCGTTGCTCGACCTAGCGGGGCGGGGCACCCGGACGTCGAGGAGGTCTGGGGGACAGGGACGGGGGCCGGGGTCGAGGCTGGGGTCGGTGGAAGGGGCCGAGATCGAGGCCAGGCGGAAGAGAACAGGGTCTGGCGTTCCGATGGCCGCCTGAGCCCCGCCCCGGCCCGCGGCCGCAAGGTGGACAGGTCGGGCCTTCTCGCCCGTGGGAGGGGAGGCACCGCTCCCCGGCCCCCACCCCGGCTGCGGTGGGCTCTTACCGTCCATTTTCAGTGATGGGCGGCAGCGCACCTCCAACAGGCGGGGGCGGTGGAGTTCAAGAAGACGACGGTCCGGGGATTTCATGTAATTCTACTTCATTCCTGACCGAGGACTCCGCCCAGCGGGGACTTCCGGGGCCGCCTTTCCGCTTCCGGTCGCACGGCGTCGTTACGCGAGAGGAGAGCCGTCCGTCACATGGGCGGGCGGTTCCCTGCAGGGCACCAGGGGGCACGCTCAGGGGCGGGCCCCGAGGGAGGGCAGTTGCTGTAGTGACCTGCGTCCCGCGCCTGCGCCCTCTTCCCACCCCGGAAGGAGAGTCCCCTTTGTGAGTTACAAGGAGCTGGCGCCGGCGCGGAGCGGAAGTGAAGGCGCAGGAGCTGCGGGCTCACTTATGGGACTTTTCAAAAGCAAACACCAAATCAGGAAAGGTAACGGGCCTGGGACCCGCCGGCCCGTGTCACTTCCGCGGTGCCTCCTGCCGCAGTCGCACGGTACTTACTGTACATAAGGTTCCTCACCGTAAACAGGTGACCGTACGGTACACACGTTCCGCACTGTACACAGGTGGCACTTGGCGAGGTCCAAACACGTTAAGACAGCCTCTGCAGGTGCCAGGAGCTAAAGGTGGTCACTATAGATGAGTACCAGGAGCCCCAGAGGCCAACTCCCAGTCTGATACAAGCATTGCCTATCCTCAAAGTCCTCTCTCGTGTTGACAAATTAAGTGCCTTTTTATCCAAAAGCCCATGGAAAATACCCGTGTTGTTTAAGGACACAGAATAAGCCGAGTGTTTCAAGCAATCGTATTTCATTTTGGACCCAGGCAGGCAACTGAAGCATGGGACCCATTGTCGTAGACTCAGTTAACTATAGTCTAATTACCTGTATATTTCAGGTGAGGAGCAAAAGAAGGGGCCTGCCTATTCTGTTTCCAAGTCTAAGGAGAAGGCGCCGGAGAGACAGTCCCTGGAGACCAGGCAGGCAGATACAGAGCCTAGAGACAGCATCCGTAGGTCTGCAGAGACCCCCCACCTGGGGAAGGGGACATCCAGATGCCAGTGGCCTTCTGCTTCATCTGAAGTTGAAGGTAGGGTACACCAGGAGGGGCCAGAACCAGAGGCTCAAATTTCACGCAGTTTGGGAACGTATTTCTGAGACCTACATGATGGGGTACTAGTAGTATGGACACGCCCTAACAACAAGGGGTTTTAGGATGTAGTAGGCAAATATCCAGAAATCTGTCAGTTCAAAAAAGTTTAGGTAAGTTCTCAGATGACAAATGCATAGCCAATGTCAGGAGCAGGGACTGATTACTCGGTAAGCAAAGACGTGGTGAAAAACAAGTGAAATTGTGCACTACAGATTAGTAAGTAAACACAATTAAGCACGTGCATGCCTTGCTTACTGGGTAATCCACCCCTGGTGAGGAGGAAACCAGCAGGAAACAGATACAGAGCCTGTTTTTTGATGGCTGTGATCCTGGAGGGCTGGCCATGCTCTGGTGCCACTGTGATCCCTTCAACATTCCCCAGACGAGCAGAATGTGGGAAGAGGCTTCAGCTGGGATGTGAGTTTGTGGGCACAGGGGTGTTGGGGCAGGCGAGGAGGGTGGCCAGGGAGGGACTAGGGCACAGTGGTATGAAGAGTGAGACAGTTTGCAATAAGCCAGAATGTTGGAAATTCTGTTGAAAAAGTGAGCCAGTTTCTTCAACAAATAAATGCCATGGAAAAAAGGAGGACGCTGTTACAAAGAGACTTGAGACATGCAAACCAAAGACAGTGTGGCCCTGTGCTCAGCCGTGCTTGAGATCATCAGATTGGGTATTAGATGAGAATAATCACTGTTTATGTTCTTAGGTATGATAATGCTATTGTGGTTGTCTAAGAAAAATCCTTATCTGACATTACATGTGGCAATATATAAGGATGAAATTACACGATGTTTAGGATTTGCTTTAAAATACTGAAAAAAAAGAAAAAGGAAAATAGACAAAACAAGGTGACAAAATATTGATGAAAGCTGGGAGATGGGTAGAGGAGTACTCATTGTACTATTCTACTTTTAAGTGTTTGAATATTTCCATAAGTTTTTTTTTTTTTGAAAGTAGAATATGCTTAATTGCAAGAAAATTCCAAAAAAGAAGAAAAATCTAAGTGGCATTTGTTCCACCAGCTACTAAAAACCCTCATGCTGAGTGAAAAAAAGCCAATCTCAGAAGGTTACATATTGTATGATTCCATTTATATAATGTTCTCCAAGTGACAATATTATATTGAGATGGAGAGCAGGTTGGAGGGGCTAGGGATGGTGGTGGGGAGAGAAGGGGTATGAGTCTACAGGGGCAGCAGAGGGGAGCTCTTTGTAGTGATGAGCAGCTCTGTATCCTGATTGCGGTGGTGGCTCCATGTGATAAAATGGCAGAGAACTCGACACATTGTATCAATGTCAGTTTTTTGGTTATGACATTGTACCATAGTCACATAAGGTGTTACCATTGGGGGAAACTGGGTGAAGAGTACATGCCACCACTCTGTACTATTTTTGCAACTTTTTGTGAATCTATAATTATTGCAAAACAAAAAGTTTGTGTCATGTGATCCTAAGGGCATGACAGTGTCTGTGTGTGGGCACGGGCGGGGAAACTCATGCCATATGCAGTGTTTTCATCATTAAAAATAATACATCAGCTTGTATTATTTTTGAAAGAAAATACAGCCTTTTAAATAACCTTAATACGTAAGTCATACATGAGTCAATGTGAAAAAAATGAACTCCCCAATTTAACTTAAATGCAAAATATGATGAAAGGCAGTGTTTTTAAATGCCTTTCATTTAAAAAACAAGGATGACACCCAGTGCCCAGTGCTGGCCGTGGGCCACAAGGCAAGTGTTAGAACGAGTGAGATCAAGGACAGGGCTCAGACCCAGAGGCCTGGGCACCTAGCTGATTGATGAGCCTTGGGCGGTGGCCAACCTTGTGTCTGTCAAACGTGGGTCCTGAGAGGGCTCGCTTCAGAAGCTGTGTGTGGATCAGGTGAGGTAGCCCAGGCCTGCGGATCAGACCAGGGTCTGCACATATAGGTTCTGGACAGAAGCCAACCGTCCACCCTGCCATGTAACCAGGCTCATGGGTATTAAGTGTGGAACAAAGCAATTCGTAAAATGACATGACCAGTATGGCTGCGTTTTTGTAAAAAGTGTGTATCCCACCTAACTGTACTTACGTGTACACATATGTGCAGAGGCTGACCAGGCCTCTGATTGTGGTCTGACAGCTAGGGAGGATGTGCCCCAGCTTCTCTACAGCGCTCGCCCCTTGGTGAACAGGAGGCATGAAGGAGCTTGTCTTAGTCATCTAGTGCTGCTACAACAGAAATTCCACAAGTGGATGGCTTTAACAAAGAGAAATTTATTTCCTTACAGTAAAGTAGGCTAAAAGTCCAAATTCAGGGTGTCAGCTCCAGGGGAAGGCTTTCTCTCTCTGTCGGCCTTCTCATCAGTGTTCCCCTGGACTAGCAGCTTCTCGGCGCAGGGATCCCGGTCCAAAGGACGCTCTGTTCCTGGCACTGCTTTCTTGATGGTATGAGGTCCCCAACTCTCTGCTTGCTTCCCTTTCCTTCTATCTCTTGAGAGATAAAAGGTGGTGCAGGCCACACCCAGGGAAGCTCCCTTTACAATGGATCAGGGATGTGACCTGAGTAAAGGTGGTGTTACAATCCCACCCTAATCCTCTTTAACATAAAATTACAATCACAAAATGGAGGCCAACCACACAATTCTGGGAATCATGGCCCAGCCAAATTGATACACACATTTTTGGGGGGACATAATTCAAACCATAACAGAGCTCTTTTGCTTTTGTGCTTTATTTAACATTCAACACACTGGGCATTTTCACACAGCCTAGGCATTCCCTGTAACCTTAAAATGTTTAAGAAAAAAATACCATGGCCATTATCATTCGTATCAATTTCTATAGCACTCTGATCGATAAAGTTCTGTACAAAGAGCTTTCAGCAGAATTAGAATCCTTTGGGAATTGCATATCTGAACACTAAATCTCTGGCTAATGCTACCGTTACCTGTGTTCCCTCATCTTCCTCCATCTATCTGCCCCTCTGAAGCTGGCTGGCCACTCACAGCAGTCAGGGGATGTGTTTATTCTGCTTTCTTTCTTGAAAGAGGCTGTCTGTTACTCATGACCCTGGTGACTGAGTTGGAAATCCATTTAGCTCTGGTATGCATACTTGGCTGCTTCAGGCCTTGCCTGCTGCTTTTCTTGCTAACCATGCAGCTAATACCTGTACTTTGCAGTAAAACAGCAGCTGTCTGCAGTACAAAAAAAATGCTTTCCACACACTTACTAAATCCTGATGTTTTCACTCTTCTAGAGAAACCTGAGCCTGCAAAGTCAAGCAAGAAAAAAATTGCCATCCCACAAATCGTCATCACACGCCCCTCCAACGAGACTCTCCTCAGCTGCAGCTCCATGGAAATCAAAGAGCAGAAGACCATCAAGGAGCATGCTGGTTGGGGCCCGCTTGCCCGGCACAGGAACCCCAGCACAGTGGACGCATACAGTTCAAAAGACAGGGAATAAACGCGTGCCGTGGAGTCCTGTTGTTACTCACACGGCAGTGCAGGAGAACTGGACTCAGCTTCATCTTGGTAACAATGGCAGAAGTGCCACCTGCCCTTCGAGGAGCTGCAGTTGCCCCACAGTGAACCAGCTTCCGCCCCGGGGACTACCTCGACCTCATCTGTTCCAGAGCTGTGTGCAGCCTGACGGAGGGCAGCAGGAGTGGACTGTGGTAACAATGAATCAGTCAGTCTGTTCCTGAGCCTTGGCCACTAAGCAGGCAGCAGCTCACACTCTGACCCGCAGTCGGCAGGTCACATTCTTCCTGGACCCTTTAGAGTGTGATTGTAAGTGCTGGAAGTTACAGTGAATGAGGTGTCCCCAAACTTTAAGGTGTGATGTTCCAGAACGAGAAGTGCAGTCACCTTACAGAGGCCCAGGGGCTCTGAACTTGACTATGGCCTGACCCACATGAAGAATGTGGAGTGTGCAGTATGTCTGGGGTAGGGCAGCTTTGGAAGTGGCGCATCAGCACTGTCTGGGAGGAGGGAACTGAACTAACAACTCCGGTCTTTCTTGCTGGTGCACAAGGGCTCTGGTGGTGAGGGCCATTAGGGTACCTGAGTCCAATGCTGTTAGATATGCTCCTCATTCTCACCAGCAGCCTTCGGGTCAGGCTCAAGCCTGCTCCAGGTGTCAGTGAGCTCACCTGTCTAGTCTGTGACTGTGTGCTTAGCTTCCCTGTTTATAGACAGGTTGGCAGGCTTTACACAGTATGCCCTAGGTGCTGACATCTGGTGGGCTAACAGACCCAGGTCATGTTCACCAAGGTTATGGACTCAACCCAGAGGAGCTGGGGGAGGGGCCTGGGGCCTGTCTCTACAGCTCTAGGCAGTATCTGAGCAGTTTCTGATATATAAGTACAGACACACATAAGTACAAATACTCGTGTACACACATGCATAATGCATACATATGTACACACTGCATACATACATACCCATATGTATACACACGTACATGCACATATATAGTTTTATAACCTAAGTGATGACTTTGACAATTTTTCAAAATCAGAAAAGCATGAAGATATAACATTGTTTAAATATTGTTCTGTGTAAACGAGTTTTAAACTGTTTAGGGTTAATGCTTGGCAGAAGCCTGATTTTTTTAAATGCTGGAGGTTTCTGACTGAAAGCTGGTTTCCATTAACCTGAGTACCTGGAGTTGGACAGGCCTGTGCTCCTGGACACCTTTCCTCACCTTGTCCACCCTAAGCAGGAACATGTCCACCTTCCATCCCTTAGAAAGACCATCTGAGAATCAGAGGAAAGATGTCCAGAGGCCCCTCTGAGCCTCTCAGGCCTCTTGAGCTGCTCTCTGGCAGCCTCACAATTTACCAGAGAACTGAGCCACCTCTGCCTGCCTCCCCTGCCTTCCCTGGGTGTCGGCAGCAGCCTCCTTGCCAAGGTCTCCCCAGTTTCTCCGTGACTGAGGGGGCCTGTTAGCACCCAAGCCAGGCATGTGTGCCTTTTCCACAACCACAGAGGAGGCTCAGTTCTGGAGCAAGACACAGCATCTGCAGGGTGATGGTCGCCTGCACAGTGGACTCCCTGTTCCATCCCTTGCCCTTTCAGTCTGTTCCCAACACAGCAGGCAGAGCAATTCTGTCCAGTCACAAGCCAGAATACGTCCCTCCTCTGTTCAAAGTCCCCTAAAGGCTCCCACCACCCACAGCAAAGGCCGAAATCCTTAGAGTGGACTACAAGGCCTATCTTGATCTGTCCCAGGGCTTTGGGGACCTTATTCCTCCTCTGCCCAGACTGGCCTACTGAGGCCCTGCATTCCCTAGGACTAGGATGCTTTCTTCCTAGTGTCTCCACAGCTAGGCATTCCCCGGTCCCTACTTACAGCTGCAGCCCCTCTAACATCCCATTCGCTCCCCTGCCCTACTTTCCCCTCAGTACGTACAACCCTCACGTCATCTACCTGGTGTATTGCCCGCCTCTCTGGTAGAATGTAAGGTCCCTGAGGGGAGTGTCGCGAGGCCCAGCACAGACACAGGTGTTAGGTGACTCTTTGGCCCCACGTGGCATCCTTCCAATTCTTTCAACACCTCTCGAGCATGTGTCCTGCTCTCGTACTGATTAGCCGTGCCCTGGCCGCCATCACCTCCCCAGTACCAGGCCCTGTGCTCCAAGGGAGGGCTTTAAAGCACAGCCCGAAGCCCTTCAAAGGCTCCGGTGGATCTGGGGGTCGGGTCAGACCCCTTCCCACCAGCCTCCAGACCCCGCACAACTTCCTCGACCCTCTCCTCTGAGCGTTTTTACTCGGCGCGTCAACCGGATTAGGTGCGGGTCTTTAAAGCTAAAACAGGCCGGAGCCGACTCTACCAGCTGAGGTTTCCCTCGAGGACCGCTGGTAACCATTGCTAAGGAGGGGACGCCCCGGAAGTGGGTTGTGCGCCCGCGCTGAGGGAACCCCATCTGCGCCTGCGCACATAGGACCGAGACTGGCCGTGGTCATGGGGGAGCCGGAGTCCGAGCAGATCCGTCTGAAGTGCATCCGTAAGGAAGGCTTCTTCACCGTGCCTCCGGAACACAGGGTGCGACGGGGAGCCTTTTGGGCAGCTTTCCGTCCTCGCTGGCTGCAGGGCTGGGGAGAAGCGCGCCTGGGCTCTCGGTGTCGAGCTCCGACGCCGCGGTTTCCGGCACGACCGTACTAGAGTTCTTCGCGGTGGGCGCGGAACCTGGCGGCAGTCTCCCAGTTCTGGGCGCTCCTCGCGCTTTTCGGGAAAATACACATGGAAAGAGTGGAAGGGGCGGAGTCTTTCACCTGGCATGGGGTGGGACAAAGCAGGGCCCACTCACTGGGCAGCTTCGTTTGTTCTTGCGTTGTGTGGGGTTACCGTTATTGAGTCCTATCTGCCACCGTTTGCCGCAGGCACCGTTACTGCCCCCTTTGTAGATGAGGAAGGTGAAACTCAGGGGCGTTGAGCCATTTCACCAAGGTAGACATTGCACCGGGACAGAAGTTTGAACTCTGGCTCTGGCTTGCGTTTTCCCTACTTGCTGTTGCTCAGAGAGGCCACTTCACTGTCCAGTGACATTCATTAGCAGATTGTGGCTGAATGGGTGACAGGAGCCACACTTGGTCGTGGGCTGATCACTGAGCATCACTGTCAGGCAGCACCTGTCCCCTGAAAGCAGTGAGTGGTGGGGACCTTGGTCTCTGAGGGGACTAAAGGCACCAGACAGGGTCAGTGCAGCGTGCAGTGGTGGGTGCCTTGAGACACAAGTATGGGGGATTGTGAAGAAAGAAATTGCTTCCAGCTGGAATTCTTGGAAAAAGTTGTAGAGGGTGGTATTTCTGTTGAGCCAGGAGGTGTGGCCAGGATTTAGATGTAGGGATGAGGGGAGTGGTGTGCCAGATGCAGGGAGCTGCAGAAGCAGAGAAATAGAGTGTGTGAGCAAGAATCACAAAATTTAGCTTGCTTGGAGAGAGAACATGAAGAGAGGAATTCAGGCAGGAAAGGGAGGTTGAGGTGAGAACATGGACTTGGTCCCCTGGTGTCAGAAAGTGACCTGGTCTAAGGGCAGGGTCTGTGAGAAAAAGGCAGGAGACCAGAGGGGACTTTTACAATTCAAGCTTTGCTGCATATGCTCCTCAGACCCCAAAATTCAGTGGCTCAGATAGAACAGGGCTCTAATTCTCTCTTCCCTAACGCTCCAGAGACCAGCAACTGTTTTCTGCAAGGTGGGTTGGGTGCTCCTTCTCTTTTACTGCTCTACTTGCACTTTATCCAAATACCAGCCTGCTTCAAGGCTGGAGAGAAGTGAGGGCACCCAGCTTCCCTGGGTATGGAAGTCACAGGTTTTGCTCTGCTTCCATCTTATTGGCCATAATTTAGTCCCATGGCCACCCCTAGCTGCAAAGAAGGCTGAGAAATATGGCCACCAGCTGGTGGGACAGTTTGCAGTCTTTCCCACAGGAGTGTCTCCACTGTGGTAAATACTTCATGAAGGCCCTGGACCTCTTCCATCTGCAGAGCAATTCCCGCAGACTTTCTGCAATGATGGGAATGTTCTGTTTTCTGCCTTATCCAGTACAGCCACCACGAGCCACACATGGCTATTGAGCACTTGTATGTGGTTAGTGCAACTGAGGGGTTGGATTTTTAATTTTAATTTAAGTATCCACAAGTGGCCAGTGGCCACTATATTGGATAGTGCAGATCTAGACCATGGAACGGAAAGGGAGGGGTCATGCCAAAGTCATGAGTGAGCTTCTCAGTGCAAATGACATGCGAAGTATCCACCCGCAGTTGTTCCATTAGCTGCAAGAGACCACCCTGGCAGCACATCTCTCTTTTTCAGCTGGGACGATGCCGAAGCGTGAAAGAGTTTGAGAAGCTGAACCGCATTGGAGAAGGCACTTATGGCATCGTGTGTGAGTGGCTATAACGGGCCAGAACTGCAGCTTGTGGGTCTGATGTCTCTGGGGCAGGGGCTGTGTTGAGCTGGAAGGGGGTTCATGCCCTCACTCTGTAAGCAGGGCACACATGAGCGTGAGTGAACTTTAATTCCGGGTGGAGTTACTACACACTTTACAGCATGTCTGAAAAACGTGTCAGTTGTTAATGTCAGCGTTGCTCATGTTGACCACAGAGCGTAGGTGACTGTCACATCAACAAAGCATAGGACTTCCCAAAGCATCCACGACATTGGTGCGTCTCATCCTGCCAGGCATTTGGAACAAATCAGCACAAGGCTTTGGGGAGCCATCTTTGTATACAAGGGGTTATTTTATCTGAACGTTGCATTTTTGCTGTGAGAATGTAGTACAAGAGAACACAGAGCAGTGATCTGCATCCTGACTAGGAGGAGGACTGCACGAGGGCTAGTCATGAGATGCCTCTCAGTAGCTGGATGCCATCTTCCTGTGCAGAAAGCAAGCAGAAAGCTGGGTACAGGACCCAGCTCAAATCAGAAAACACCCAAGGGAGCATGCAGCCATGAGGTGGGCATGCTGTTGCCCAGTGAGGCGTAAGTGTCGCTGGGCGTCAGGGTTGTCCAAAGAGAGAAGTGGACCCTGAGCTGGCATAGGCAGAGCTCTGCCTTGCCTGGCTGCTGTGTGTGGCATGAGAGAGCTCATAACTGGGACCAGGTTGATCTCTACTATGGATGTGCTTCCATTCCAGATCGGGCCCGGGACACCCAGACAGATGAGGTTGTGGCCCTAAAGAAGGTGCGGATGGACAAGGAGAAGGATGGTAAGTAGAGGCAATGGGGGCTGGCTGCCCCTCATAGTGGGTGTTTGCAGAGCTCCTGGGAGGTGCGGGAGTAGGGTCCCTGAGGGCTGACAGGCCGCTCACCAAGGCTGCTGTCATGCAGGGATCCCTATCAGTAGTCTGCGGGAGATCACGCTGCTCCTGCGCCTCCGCCACCCCAACATCGTGGAGCTGAAGGAGGTGGTTGTGGGAAACCATCTGGAGAGGTGTGCTACCCCACACTCCCGCCCCTGCTCTGCATCAGGTCCCCTGCTGAACCCACCTTACCCCAGCCTCCTGGTCTCCCTGTGCCTCGAGATGCCCCATGCCCACTTCTTCCTCTCCCTTCAGCCTAGAAAGGCCGTTCGCCCATGTAGGGCAGGGTGGGAGGTGGCATGCACTCCTTTTCTTCCAGCATCTTCCTTGTGATGGGTTACTGTGAGCAGGATCTGGCCAGCCTCCTAGAGAACATGCCGACACCCTTCTCAGAGGCCCAGGTGTGTGGTGGTGGCTGGGGGGTGAGGAGGGGCCTGCACAGGTCCTACTGATGGGGAAGGTTCCTCCGCATGTTTGTGCCAGCATGGCACCCACTGTCTCTGGTGGCTCTGCAAGCCTAGTAAAGTGGCATCATGCTCATGGACTGGGGGGAAGGGGTGGTGCATGGTGGTGAGGAGTGCTCCGGCCTCACTGCTCATAAGCCAGGGCCTCTGATGAGCTCAGTGTACACTCGGACCACGCCAGATGTGGAAACAGCTGTTCCTGAGGCCATTGTGATGAGGCTGGTGCTGTTGGCTTGTGACCGTGTCCCTCAGGCCTGCCCTGACTGGCATCCTGTCCCCACAGGTCAAGTGCATCACCCTGCAGGTGCTCAGGGGCCTTCAGTACCTGCATAGGAACTTTGTCATCCACAGGTGGGCCTGACGGGAGGGCCGGGGGGCTTGCTGGGACACTTGTGCGGGTGGGGACACATCTGTGATATGGGCGAGGCGGCCTGGGCTGTCCACAAGAGTGGTTGCATGGTCATGATGCAGTGGGAAGTTATCTAACTGCCCCATGAGGAGGGGATCCAGGACTGAATCATTTCGAGGAGTCCCACAGACCAGTCTCCCTGAGGAGAGTCACAACGCCCACCTAGTCATGGCTCTGAGAAGTCCTGTAGCGAAGGGCTCCTCCTAGTGGCCTTGTGGCACATGCCACTTGGATGAGGGGAGGGCAAGTCTGGGGGAGGAGGTCTTTGAGGTGCGAGGCCTTTTAGGACTCGTGTCTGGGGGTCTCCTCAGTAAAGTGACCTCACATGCTTGCCCCTCCCCTTAAAGGTTCGCCTTCGTGTAGGGGGTTTGATCTGACGTGTAGGGGGCATCACTGCTGTTCCTGTGGGGCTCTCTTCTCAGCAGGTGCTTGCTGTTTCTTACCCACAGGGACCTGAAGGTCTCCAATCTGCTCATGACAGACAAGGGCTGTGTGAAGACAGGTGGGTGCCATACCTACCACTTTCCTATGGGGCTGCCTTGATAGTCCCATGTGGCTTAGTGAGCCTAGCACCTGTTGCTAGCCCTGGGCGTGATCCCTAACTAAATTCTTTCTTTCTGCCTCTGTCACAGCGGATTTTGGGTTGGCCCGGGCCTATGGTGTCCCTGTAAAGCCAATGACCCCTAAGGTAGTCACCCTGTGGTGAGTTCCATGGAAAGTGCGGTGGCCCTCCTACTGGGCATGCCTGGTGGGGGGCAGCTTGGGATGTCCAGCTAAAGCTCCAAAGGGAGGGTCTTCAAGCTTCAGGGGCTATTCTGGGCCCAGGACAGCTTCCCAGGACGTCTAAGGGAGGAAGCCACCTGCTGTCCCAAACCTGCCCAGTCCAGACAGGCCCCTGTGGTGGGCCATCTCGGGGAGACCAGCACCTTTCCATAAATATTTATCATTTATGGTTTTAGAAGGAGAGCTTGATTGGGCTGAGAGTGCGGCTTTCCTGTTGGCTGGGGCCCCACGCAGCCATCCTCCAGCATGTGTTCTTTAGCCCGCATATGCAAACAGGTTGGGGCACGGCTGCTGTGCCCTCGGAGGCCTGGGCTGTGCTGGACACAAGTAGGCTTCTCTCCTGCAGGTACCGAGCCCCCGAGCTTCTGCTAGGAACCCCCACACAGACCACCAGTATTGACATGTGGTAAGGAGTGGGACCTCAACGTGGAGGCAACGTGATAGCCAGGTTTTTGCTAGATTCTAGCTCCCTAACCTGACAAGAAGTAGAAGAACCTAGTGATTCTGGGTCTCCAGCACTGAGGTCCCACAAGGTCACTGTCTGGGGTCGGGGCGGGGGGGTCCCATTCCATCTCCTCCTATGCCCTCTGGCCCCCCAGTACTGGGAGGGCATGTCGGGCATGTCAGTGGGTGGGGCGTCTGTGGAGTGTGTGTGTGAGGCCCTGGTTCCTCCTGCCCAGGGCCGTGGGCTGCATCCTGGCTGAGCTGCTGGCCCACAAACCGCTTCTCCCGGGCTCATCTGAGATCCACCAGATTGACCTTATTGTGCAGCTGCTGGGGACGCCCAGCGAGAATATCTGGCCGGTGGGTACCAGAGCCAGTCCACCCACCTTCCCCACCTGTCGGGTCTACCTGCCATACAGGTCCTCCACCCACTGCCGGGCTCATCTGATGCCCACCCCTTCCTCTGCCCACCCGCTGCCGGGCCCACTGTCAGCCCCCGCCTTCCCCAACCGCCAGGGCTTCTCGAAGCTGCCGCTAGCCAGCCAGTACAGCCTGAGGAAGCAGCCCTACAACAACCTCAAGCACAAGTTCCCGTGGCTCTCGGAGGCTGGGCTGCGCCTGCTCAATTTCCTCTTCATGTATGACCCCAAGAAGAGGTGCTGACCCAGCCAGCTAGTGTGTGAGCATGGCACAGGGCGGGCAGCTCCTTTGGCCGGGCCCTACCAAGACCCCTTACACTGAATCTTTAGCAGTGAGATGCTCCCTCATCACTCACACATACCCTGCCCAGTCCCATGTCGTCCCCACCTTTCTGTGTTGGGGAGTTCATCCTGTCTCAGCCCTGCTCTTCATGGAGCTGAGAACCAGAAAGTTCAGAGGTGAGCAAGGGTGTGAGGGAAACAAGCCCCTCACCGAGGCCCCCTCTCCCCAGGGCGACTGCTGGGGACTGCCTGGAGAGCTCCTACTTCAAGGAGAAGCCCCTGCGTGAGTTCCCCTATCCCTGCCCTAGCACAGCACCCAGCCTCTGTCCTTTTATTTTGGGAAGGGGTGGTGGTGGTGGTGTTGGGACAACAGTCTTATGTAGCACTCCATGTCCCCAAGGCACAGTCAGGCAGCTCTTAGCTCACACTTGGTCCAGGTGGGGTGAGGGCCCCCCACGCAGATAGATCTCTGGGGTCAGGGAAGTACATAGCTCCTGGGTGCTGAGCAGGCCTCTCCCTGCAGCCTGCGAGCCGGAGCTCATGCCCACCTTCCCCCACCACCGCAACAAGCGGGCTGCCCCCGCCACCGAGGGTCCAAGCAAGCATGGCAGGCTCTGATGGGTCAGAGCCCAGGACCATCTCTGAGCATAATGGGCTAAACAGGTGAAGGGAGCAGTTTTCACCCTGACTTTGGCCTCAGTGCAGCAGGAGAGCCCCTGCAGCCCTGAGGTGTGGACAAGAGGTCCAGGCTGGGGAAGTGGCTGTGCCTAGTCCTGCCCTCCCCAAGGCGCCCAGCTGGACAGCTCTGCTGTGGTGGTACCATCTAGCAGCAACGCCTCTGGGAAAACAGCTGTCTGTCTCAGGTGGAAATACTGGTGTGGATGCATCATGGGGCCATGCCCATGGCGGGGACTGCAACCATGGCTGGCCGCTGGCCTGGGACCGACAGCCTCAGAGACTGTTCTTGGGTCCCCTGGTCACCCCTTTCTGGGGCAGGAAGAGGCCCTGGGGACCTCCTGGAGTGGGAAGGCAGAGGGGTCAGGTCTGTGTGGAAGGTGATGGGCAGGGTCTGGACCACAACAGAGGCTGTGGGAGCCCGGTTTTGGGAGGGACACCAAGCTCCTGTACCCGAGGGGCTCAGAGATAAAAGCTTTGTAATGGGTGCAGTGTCACTCGTTTAATGTACTTAAGGTTCAGATTCACATGATGTCCACCGGGGGTCATCCTGAGTATTGGGAAGGAGAGGAGGTGGGAGGCGGGGCACTGGGTGAAGAGGACACGGTTTGGGGCCTCTGAGGACAGGCACCTGCCCCACCTGCTCCCTGAAGCCAGCTGACTGCCCCAAAGGACTGCAGCCTGCATGCCCACCCATCCTACTTGCCACCGCACAGCCTGATTGTCAGAGAAGATCCTGGGGGCCAGTCCAGGGATGGGGCTGCACTTCGCTCCCTCTTTGGCCTTGTGTCTGCCCTTCTCTCTGTGTGTGTGTCAGGGTGGGAAAGCCAGTGAGGCCATTCCTCCAGCCTCAGAGCCAGAAGGCCACTAGTCCCTGACGGACACCTGGAAGGAGGCAGCACCTAGAACCTTGAACTGTAGGAAGGAGAGTGCTACAGGGAGGTATTCTAAAGGTGGGGATGTAGAAATGCCATGCAAAGCAGCGGGGACAAGCAGCCAGAGACCCTCCCATGGGGACAGATGGCCTCTTTGTCCAGCATACACAGCCTGAGTATGGGTGCTGAGGACAGGCTGGCCCACTGGGGCCTGCCACTTGTAGGCTGCCCCTGACCACCCTGGGGCACCTGGAGCACTCTGCACCACTCTGCACAGTTCTCCCATGGGTGGGGGTGGGTGGAGGCCAAGCCTTCATAGGCTACCACCCAGATAAGCACCACGTGGCTCCGTATCTCCCGGAGTGTCATGATTGCTGCCACTGCACTAAGGCCCAGGCCGTGGGGCACCAAGCAGGGCATCCACTCTCGAGCGTGGTAGCCACGTGTGCTGTGGTTGCTCGCCAAGAGATGGCTGCAGCACACTGGGCTGCACGCAGCTGTATGCTGGGAAGCCCTCAGGGCCAGCCAAGTCCAAGGTTCGGCCCAGCTCATGGCGCAGGGAGAGGAACGAGAAAGGGGCTGGCTCAGGTTCCTCCTCAAAGGCCCCGTAGGGCAGGCTGTTGGCAGGGGCCTCCCAGGCTGGGCCCCCTGCACACCACACCTGGGCACTCTGTTCCCAGAGTGGTGTCTCATAGGCTGACTCCGTGGGGGGTGAGACAGCACCTGGCGAAGGGCCCCCATACAGGCTGGCCTCCTCCTCTGAGCCCTCTTCCTCTACCAGGTCCCGGTACAGGTCTAGCGGGCACCCAAACACCGCCGGGGAGCCATGGTGGGGCAGAGGTGGCGCCTCCTTGGCCTGGGCCAGCCGCTGCTGCAGCCAGGCCACACAGGAGGCCACGTCCCCGCTGGCCCGCCTTGCTGCCAGCAGTGCCTCGGCTGGCAGCAGGCTGGTGCCCAGCTGGGCCAGCACCTCACCCATGATCTCACACTCCAGGCGCAGAGCGAAGCAGCCCAGGGCCACCTGCACCAGCTGGCAGGCAGGGGGCAGTGCCGTCACCGTGAGGCGGTGGTTGTCCCTGGGCGCATAGCCCATCTTCTGGAAGCTCCTGGTGAGGAGGTCCTCAGAGAGCGCTCCCTTCAGCACGTGCACGTAGCCCCCAGAGAAGGTCTGCAAGGGAGAGGCTGGTCACAAGCAGTCCCCCTTCCATAGGCTGGGCTCATTTCAGTGGAGGAAGCATGTTCAAAGAAATTGCGTAATTTGCCCAAAGCCACACAACTAGGAAGAGGATGACCAAGAACTCTATCAGCGCCTGCCCGACACCAAAGCCCATGGGTGGTTCTCCTGCCTGCCTGCCTGCCTCTAGCCCCTGAGCCCTCAAGGGCAGGCCTGTCTGCTTGGTTCTGCAGCCCCAGTACCCAGGATGGGGCTGGTGCTGCTCAGGGCTGCATGTGCTTTGTCTGAATGAATGAAGTTCTAGAATCTTAGACCAGCAGGTGTCCCCATAGTGCAGCAGGCTCCAGCTCTCACCTCTAGAGAGAGGGTGCTACTACCATGGTAACCAGCGGAGGTATACCTCGCCCACGTGCACAGTGACATCACCTCCTTCCTACTCTTCTGAATTAGCTCAGGGAACCAGACGACCTGCCCCCTTCTGCCACCGGGGCAGCTCCCTCCAGGGTGTAGGTGCCCCTCCAGCTCCTGCCCATTTCACAGGGGTTGCACCCCGCCCGATGTTTTCCCCCCACCTCAGTCTCCCCCTGTGAATGAGGCTCTATTTCCTAGGATAAGGATGACTTCAAGCCGTTTCCCTATGCTTGTCAGAGGACATATATGGCAACTAGCGCTGTGGAGAGAGCACTGATGCAAGTTTTAAGGAGCAGAGACACCGGGAGGCAGGCTTTCAAGCGCGCTCTCCACGCACCCCATGTTGCCAGCCCTGACAGTGCCCAGGGGGCCTCGACGGGGCACTGCCCCAACACGCCCCGCGGTCCCTGGGCCGAGCCCTGTGCGGCCCAGTCAAGCCCCTGGCCCTGACAGGAGCGGCCCCTCCTACGGCCTGCAGCAGCCTGGCAGGGACAGGAGCTGAGGTCCCATCGTCGGATACCCTACCTTGATGGTGGTGAACTCCTTTCTCCAGGGCAGCAGGTACAGGTGCACGGCGGCCAGCTCGAGCAGCTCGAAGGCTCGGGCCAGGCCGCGCAGCGCAGGCGCCAGGTCGGCACGGCCCCACAGGCCGTCGGTGAGCAGCGCCAGCGCGTCGTCCTGGAGCGCCCCGTGCAGGTCGAAGTCCTCCACCAGGATCTGCCAGAGCACGGCGCGCAGCAAGGGGTCTCCGCACACGCCCGCGCGCCCGCGCCGCAGCTCTCGCTCCAGGCACAGGCGATAGTCCTCGGACAGTGAAGTGCTGCCCATGCTGGGGTGGGGGGAGGGGCGTCAGGGGCTGGAGATCTCGCTCCGCTAGCTGTGTACACTCCTCACCTCCCCTATCCAGCTTCCGCAAGTCATCCCTCCAGCCTAGAAACCCCGCCCGGCATCTACAGAGCCCTCCAGCTTGGAGACCCCACCCCCGGGACCTTCTGGGGAAAACGTCAGAGAGAGCGGCCCGCCACTTGCAGGGTCTCCCAGATAAGAGCCGCCTCCACCAGCGCCCTTCGCCTGGCTCTGCCGGCTAAGCACCCCCTAGTACCCACAGCCCCCTAAGCCTGGAGACCCTGCCCCCGCAAGCATGTGAAGCACACCCCTCTGCATGTGCAGCGCCATCCAGTCAGGAAGTCCTGGCCCTCAGCTGAGCCCCGCTCCAGACCACAGACCCCTCGTCCACCCGGCCATGCTGTGGGCCCCGTGGAAAGCGGCGCTACCTGTTCCCGAATCGCGAACGCTCAACCTCCGCCTGCCCCGAGCCGAGCGCTTCCGCTGGGATTCGGCTCCGCCCACTGACCGTAACGTTAAGGGCGGGGCTTGACTCGGGTATCGCCCGTCGGCAACGAAGTCTAGCAGGGCCGCCGGGTTCCCGCGCCGCGGGGCGGGGCTTCCAAGCCGCGGGGCGGGGTTTGTGAAGTCGAGAAGCGCGTCAGCCCCGCCCCGCTGAGCACCTGCGCGATGCACCGCTACCTCTACCTGAGCTCGCGTCGCCTTGTCCCCACCGGAAACCCGGGCGTGGGAGGGGCGGGCGGCACACCCGCACGGTAATTGGCCGGAGAAGAGGGGGGCGGGCGCGGGGCGGGGCCAACTTCGGGTGTGGACGGAGCCGGCCGCACGCCCGAACGTTGATTGGCCGGAAAAGGGGAGGGGCGAGAAGCAGAAGCAAGCAGGCTTCCCGGGAAGCTGCAGACCGCTTCCAAGTGAATCTCGCCGCTGCGAGATCGGAAAACTGCGGGGAGTGCACAGCAAGGCAGGCAGTGGCAGCCTGTTGTTACTGGTCTTCGCTGGGCAGATGGGGCAATGGGGAGGGTTTTGTCAGGAGGACCTCTGGCCCGGCCCCACGCCACAGAGGCTCTTGCCCACGGACAACTGCCTCAGGGACGCGAGCTCCTGCGCTACTTGCGGGGCTCAAACCGAGATCCCACCCCTCCTATCACCCACCAGGGTGTGGTCTGGAGAAGGTACGGCTTCAGTTTCCTTATCGGCTTCTTGTCGGTGCTAAATGAGTTATTACTTGCAGAGAGCTGGCAACGGCCTACCCCAGAGCATTCACTAACTCCTGCTATTCTCTGTCGGCCTCTCTCCCCAAGGAAACCCGAACACTGCCCCCGCCAGCCAGGTGTGGGGCCTGAACCTCTCAATATTTGGACCCTCCCTCAGTGCCCTGCCACACCCCACTCCAGGGGAAGGGCCTAGATGTCCAGGATCCCTCCTGCCCTGCCAGGCCCGCCGTCCATACTACCCTCGACTGGGGTGTATCATGGCTGCCCTTCCAAGGGGCCTGCTTTCTCCTCTCCAGGTGACCACATGCCACCATTTCTCAGGACTGAGGGGTGGCCCAGCAGGCGGGGTCTGAGGCTGGAGCTACGCCTAGGGTCCCTGATCCCAAGGGCATGCTCTCAGGGAAACTGGACCTCAGCTTCCCCATCTGTGGGACAATGAGTCCTGAGAGCCCTTCAGGGCCAGTGCTCTGGGGCTTTCAGGTCCTGTCCAGTGAAGACCTCTGACCTTGGCCCCATCCCTGCCCCACCCACTGTGGGCCAGGGGTGGGGGAGGCATGTCTCAGGCCCCCAGATCATGTCTACCAGGAGGCTTCTGCTCCAGTTCAGACAGTCAGGGAGGGCAGGCAGGCATGAAGCTCAATCCCCTCACCACCTCCTCTGCCCAGGCTGCCTTTTTGCCTCTTTGGTGGTCAGCAGAAGGGGTGGCTGTGCCTGCCTGGCCTGCCCAGAGCATAGGATGGGGCAGAGTGAGCTAGGCAGGGTGACGACAGCAGTGACCTCTTTATTCTCAGCCAGGTCAGTGTCCCCCTGCCCAGGCCTATGGAAGCACGTAACAGAGGGGGCACTGTGAACACTCAGGCTCACTCGGACACTCAGGCTCGCGCAGCCCAAGTGAGGATGGGTGTCGGCTGTCCTGGCCTGGGTGGGTGTGAGGCTCAAGCCCCAGGACAGGATGGAGACCCGGGGCCTTGGGGAGAGTAGTCAGTGTCCAATAAATAAACAGCTCAGTCTCAAGGGCCTTGAGGCCCGACCTCTAGGCTGCTTTGAAGGCTCTGGTTCTTGGCTCCAATAAGAAACTGGCTCAGGGGAGTGGAGACTGTCATGGGTGGGACAGGAGAGTCCCTTCTCTGTCCTGATACCTGGCAGTGCATGCCACCACAGGGGCTTGACTGGTCCGGCCCAGGTCTGGCCTGACGCTCACGGACTGAGCAGGTGGGCCCCTGGCTGCTCCAGAATCCCTCCATATAACCTCTCAGAGCCAGGGTGGGAGAGAGAAGGGCCTAGTTCCCGGGTGCTGCTCACAGCCCCACACTGTCATAGGTGGAGCCCCAGGGCAGGTGTTGGGCTAGGGACGGGGAGGGGACTGGACAGCCCCAACCACAACCACCTGCCATCCGACCCCTGGCAGAGTGGAAGCCCCTGGGAAGGTTGGCTTGAGTGCAAGGAGGCAGCAGGGGCCTGGGGTGCACCCAGCTACTTGCTGAGGGCCCCCCGGGGCAGCAGCTCCACGTAGCTCAGGGCACTCTGCAGCGAGGTCAGGCAGTAGCCCTCCTCTCCAATCAGGTACCTGCGAGGGGTCAATCAGAGGGCATGCTCATGCAGGGACCATTAGGCCACCCCAGAGCTATTCTCTCTACTGACCCTGCCATGGCTCCTGGGGCAAGGTGCACACCTCATAATCCCGAAGCACTGGATGTGAACCCCTCAGAGCCCTCACTGGGACAACGCTCCCTTCCCCAGACAGCCCACTCCCTTTGCAGATGCTGTTCAGAGAGTGCTGAATGAGGGACAGCGGGATGGGTTCAACCACCTGGTTTACGCCTGGGGAGCATGTAGGCAAGGCTGTTCTGTGTGGCAGACTGGTGCCTCCCACCACATGCCCCCCCAGCACCCAGTGCTTGCCCTGCCCCGGGCTCCTACCCCTCGTGGACGAATTCCTCAAGGGCTGCGCACTCTGACACCAGCTGGGGGAGGCCACTCCGCAGCACCACGAAGGACAGGATGGGCAGCAGGTCATCGGCGCCACTGTCAGGCACAGCCACAATTGGCTAGAGGCTCCCAGTGACTCCCCCTCCAATGCCCCTTTTGTCTGTGGCCTGTGTGACCCTCACAACAGCCTTGCGAGGATAGGCTTGCCATTCGCAAGGATGGAGCCACAGGCTGCTAGAAGGGGCCTGCCTGAGGCGCACAGGATAGCAGGTCTGGATGGGAGGAGGTGAGGGCCGCCTCCTCACACACGGGTCTGGGCAGGAGACTGGGGTCAGTCACTCACCCAGCCCAGGCAGCAGAACCCTTGCTGGGTGGGCGTGAGTGACCCCTGCAGGGACGCCAGACCACAGCCTCTGGGAAGAGTGGGAGAGGCCATGAGCCCCCTTAGGGGCAGCAGACCCGAGGTGGGGATGGTCCAGAGGATCTTTGTTATACCTGCCCCCTACCCACACACACATGAGAGTCTGAGAACGTTCTTCTGAGGCGACCCTGAATTTCAGCAGATTTGCCAGGGGGCCCCAAGCTGAGAGGCACTGACCCAGCGGGGCAGCAGTGCATTCTGCTGGGCTCCCTGCCCTTGCCCTCTCTGAGCTCTGGGTCCTGGGAGCAGAGATGGGGCAGACAGCTCTGTGAAGCTCAACCAGGAGAAGCAGGACTGGGTCCTTGCCACCCCCCTCACTCACATGGCGGCAGCACCAGGCGGGGCACTGGCCTCCTGGGCCCGGCAGCAGTCCTCTGCACATGCACAGATGACCCTCAGGGCTCGCACTGTAGACACGGGCCTCGGGTGAGAACTTGGGGGAGGCTGGGGCAGGGGGTGCAAGAGGATACAGCAGGGAGGGCTGGGTGGGGCTGCTTGAACCACTGGGGTGCGGGCATGATGGGAGGACTTCAGGGGCCCGTGGGGCTGTGGTGGGTAGCTGACTGGAGAGGCCCGACTCCCTATCTATGGCCCAGCAGGTGGTACAGGGGACCCCTTTGGCCAGCCACACCCACAACGTGGGCCTGCCCCTCCTGACGTGTAGGGCTGGAGATCCCTGTGTGGGTATCACTTTCACACCTCCCATGTCCAGTAGATAGTTGTCCCCCGCCCCGCCCCACACACACACTTGATAACAGGAGAAGGGTCTGCAGCTCGGAGGGCTGAGGCTCAGGTAACCTCAGGGACCTCCCTGCCCCACCCCTCACCAATGCACTCCAACTTCTTCTGGGGGCAGCTCTCTAGGACCAACAGCCCCAGCTCCTGGACTGCAGCATGGTAGGGGTAGGCGCCTGTACCCTGGGCCTCAGGGCCCTGGGGGAGGAGCTTGGTGGGGACACCGAGAGCCGTGGCGGCCATATTCCTGTAGAGCTCCATGCTCCTGCTCAGGGCCACCTCCCGGGCTCGGTGCACACTCCTGGGGCAGAGAGAGGCTCAGCTCAGCCCCCAGCCCAGGGATGGAGGGCACGGTTGCCTGGGCAGGGCTTCAGCTAGGAAAGCAGTGGTGTGTCCCCAGCAAATGGCCCCAGGTGCTCCCAGGACCCCATCATAGGAGGAAGGAATGCCACTGCAAACACAGGAGTACAGCAGGGCAGAGTCACAATCCTCTGCAGGGGCCCAGTCATGGAGAAGACCCCGTGGGCTGGGAGAGACCAGCAGAGCGGGCACTGGTTGGGCCCACCTGTACAGAGCGAGTAGTGGGGCCCACAGCGGGGAGAAGAAGGCCTCCTCCATGCATGCCAGGCAGCGGTCCTTGGCAGCAGCCGTGTTCAGGCCTTCGAAGGTCAGAAGGGTCAGTGACAGTAGCCTGTCTGTGGTAGGAGAGTGGGGTAGACATGGTTATGGGGACAACTGGGACCTGACAGCACTGCCCCAGTGGCTCCCAGAGCCGCCTACAGCTCCAGATGCACCACCATCTCTCTGGAAGGCTCAACGTCAGAATGAAGGTGCCCTCCTCCTGGGTCCTGCCCCCCTGGCTGGCTCTGTGGGAAAGGGGCTTGACCTGGTCCTCCCTCTCCTCCGATCACCTTCAAACCTACCCTCTGCCCCCTTGGCCTTTCTGTGTCCCTGTGGCCTGGGGTCTGGAGAGGGTGCCTGAGACCCGGCTCCAGCTGCCTCTCCTTCCTGTGCTACTGCTGAGACCAGGTCTGGGGAAGGGGAGGGAGGACTGCCTCGTTCAGAAAGGGTCTGCCCCTGTACTGCAGGTAAGGTTTCTGAAGCTGGACCGTGGGGGTCCCACCCTGGCCCCTCAGAGTGTAGACAGCACGGACACAACACCTGAGTGAAGGCCTCTCCTCCCTAGCTCTCAGAAAACCATGGAGCCCTTTACCCCTAGATCACCTACCACCCCGAACCCATCCTTTCTGGGTCCACTGCTACATTCAACGTTCCCAAGGCCCAATGGACCTAAACGTCGCCTCAATCAAGCTGGTTCGTACAAGCCATGGCTGGGCCTGGCTGCTGCCGTCCTGGCAAGAGCTGCCCCCCCAACTCCGCACCCATCCCAAGGCCCAGGACAAGTATCCCACTCGTCCCATTGCCCCAGGGCCCAGGCAGTGAGCCAGGCCCAGGAAGTCCAGGTCGGCCCCGCCCCTGCTCCGGCCAGCCCCTTGGCCCAGGCTGTTCCCCCCTTGCCCATGTCCCGCCCCTGCTCGCACCCATGGCGTTGTGGATGTCCTTTACTGTGCTCTTCAGCTGCTCCAGCAACGGTTCCCTCTTAGCTCCGGGGTTCTGTGCCTCGGACCGCCCCCCGGGCCCCAGGCCCCACCTCTCGGACATAGCCAAGAACTGTTCCAGGTCCTCGAAGGAGCTGTCCTTGTCCCGCAAATGGGACGCGGCATCCCCCAAGGGCGAGGGAGGCCCCACTGGGCTGCCGTCCATTCCTCTGTCAGGGGGCCCGTCCTGCGGCTGCGGAGCCGGCTCTGAGGGACACAACACACAGTGGAGGCTCTGGGAGGCGCGCAGCCTCCGGCTCCCGGGGACCACTGGCCTGTCGGCATCCGAGGGCAGAGCGCAGCAGCCGGGGGCGGGCGCGGCACTCTGCGCGGCTCTGCTCACCACCGGGTACAGCGCGCCATACACTGTGCCCTGAAGTTTCCGCAGGAGCTGCGAGATGGGGTGGTCGGGAAGGCTGCAGGGGAGGCACGGGTTGGCGAGCTGCTGCAGAGCCGGGGCAGCGCGGGGCGGTGGGTGGGAAAGACGGCTCACAACCCCTGCTCCAGCCCCACCAGGGACCTCATCTCTCTGAGCCTGGGCCCTCATCTGAGACACCTACCCCTCTACAAAGCTGCAACACTAGGAAGTACTGAAGAGAAGTCCTGTCTTACTTCCTGCTGGTAAATGTTGCAAACACTGACTGTCCCACCCACTCTGGGTTACATTTGAGCTGCCAGACCTCCATTACTTGCTTTCCTTCTAACCTTTCTTACTTCATTTCCTTCTAACATCTATTACTCACTTCCCTTCTAACCCCTTTCCTGTGGTCCCCTAAGGTCAGTGGTTGGGGGCTCTGCGGGTCGTATCACAGGTGCCTGGGGCCCTGATACCTGAGGAGATGGGAGACTAGGCTGGTCACAAGCGACAGGTCCCCTGGGTTCCTCTTGAGCTTGGCCCTCCAGAGCTTTGGCCAGTCCTGCAGGACAGGGGGCTTGGCGGGCGCACAGCGCCCACAGAAAGACGCCCTGCCTCACTGTGGACACATTTCCCAGGGTGTAGGGAAGCCTCTCAGAGAATCCCGACCCCGGAGAGTCTGGGGGACTCCTGGCTCTGGCTCTGCCCTGCTCACTCCAAGCTGTGCGTGACTCACATGGTCCTGCTCGTATTCAAGGATGGCAGTGTAGAGGGCCCGCTGCTCCCGCTCCTCCGGGCTCAGGGCAACCTGGCTGCAGAACCTCCTGGAGGAGGGAGAGAGAGGCTAGGGCTGGGCACACAGGGCCAGACCTCATCCCCACAGCTGCCCTGAGGGAAGGGGGCAGTGGACACACCTGTTGGGAGATGGGGGTGTGAGGGATGTACCTGTTGGCTGCCTCCTGTAGTCGCAGCCGGCGCTCCTCCATCTTCCTCTGGAGCTGGATACAGAGTCAAGGAGCCATCGCTGGCTGATTGACCACGACCCTCCTTCACTGTGCACACCTGCACTGAGCACCCATGGGGTCAAGGAGGGTGCACTGGACACAGGGGCTCAGTGGCTGGGAGGAGGGCGGACACCCACTTGGAAGGGGCTGTTCCTAGGAAAGCTTCTGAGGGAAGGTGCAGCCTATGTGAGGCCAGGAGGACACGGGCAGATGAAAGCATTGAGGGGGAAGAACATCTCTCCAAAGCTCTGCTCACTGACAACCTAGCACCCATACTGCTGTCCGCCCTCCCCGACAAGGCTGTACTCTGGATGTCCCCACAGGACACCAAGGACATGCAGAAAGGGTGCTGTCTCCTCCCGAGCTTTGGCGATCACCAGGTTCTCCATCATCTGCCGCTGCAGGGACAGGGTCTAGCAAGGGAAGGAGCTCATAAGCCCACTCCTGTCCCCTCCCCCTGCTGCCCCCTCCATTCCCAGGCCCTCCCTAGGTCCTGCTCACGAGGGATGTCTTCTGTACAGCCTGGCTGGGGTCCAGACGGGCCATACGGGCCTCATAAGCAGCCTTCAGCTTCTGGTTCTGCAGGGAGGCCTCCTCCAGGGGTGTCAGCTCCCTGGAAATGGTGACAGCTGCTGTCTATCCCTAGGAAACCCAGGAGTGCTTTGGTGTCCCGATGAGCCCCCCACTCACCCCTACCTGGTTCTGAGACCAGAAGGTGAGGTAGTGGTGAGGGGAGGGGCAGTGGAGGCAATGTGAACAAGGGGAGAAGTTTGGGGGGTGACTGCTGCCCTGCCAAAATGTGGGCTTGGTACTACCAGGACTTCTTTTCAAAAGAAGCTAAACCCTGGACTTCTATGCAAAACTAGGTATACATGTTTGGCAACTAAATGGAATTCTTTAAACGTACCACGTGAGCCAGACAACTAGATTAGTTTGCAACACATGAAAGTGAGAACCATGTGTATTCAATGACAGTGACCAACAGCCACTTTACAGAGAAAACTTTCAGTCCTACATATGTCTTCTTCCTTTCAGGGGGATAGAAGGTAGGCTGAGGGGAAACAAGACTGAGGAGGGAAGTGTTTCCTGGGATGGAAGTATTGTGCCTGGCCTCCCCTGCAGTGATGCAGAGATGAGGTCACTGAGGGGCCAGGAGGAACCTCTTGAAGAGCCCGGAGACCTGGCCAGAGCAGGGCCAAGAAGAGCAGGTCCTCCATGTTTGTCCTACTTGGGATTCACTGGGCTTCTTACATCTGTGTCTTGGTATCTTTCATCAGTTCTAGAAAACTGTCCACAATTACCTCTCCAAAATAATGACTCTCTGCCATTTTCTTTCTCTTCTCCTTCTGGAACACCAGTAAACTTACGTTAGACCTGCCATCTCTCTTTCGTATTTTCTATCTGTACTTTATTTTCCTTTTATAAAAGCATTCTGGGTGTCTTTGACCTTTCTTCCAATTCACTAATTCTCTCTTCAGCTATGTCTGCTCTGCTGTTATAAACTTAACCACTCTGTTTTTTGTTTTCTGGTAGATTTCTATTGGAAAAAAAAAAAATTATTTCCAGTTATTTCTAAATAATAACTTCAGTTGCACTTTTCATTTCTAGAAGTCCTACTTGGTTTTTTATTTCCTTGGTCAGATTTTATGTTTTCTTGTTCCAGATTTTATAGTTTATTGTTTTCTCTAGATATAGAAAACATAATTGCTTTATAATTTGTGTCTGATTATGTCAATATCTGAAGACTTTGCAGGTCTGTTTCTGTGGTCATTCCCTCATAGTTTCTTGTTTCCTCGTGTTTGGTTATTTTTGACTGTGTGTCACTCAATTTTATGAAAGAGGAAGGTGTCTTTCTCCAAGTAGGTTTTGCCTTTGCTTCTGCCAGGCATGAGGGTATTCCCATTCTGGGACCTATTTTAACTAAATTTACCACGGTCAACTCACATTGCCTGGCCTCTAATCCCAATCCCCAGGCTCAGGCTACACCCCATTTTGCCCCATCTTACTTCTTAGAGTTTTGCGACTCCACCATCTGAAGCTTCTGGAAGATCTCAGGGGGCAGAAAAGGAGAGAGCTTGCCCCCTTCATCTGAATACACTCGGCGGTGTCGGCTGGTCGGTGAGGGGACTGCAGCAGTCACAGGTTTGGCTGGCTTCAGGCATGGTTTTCCTGTAAGCCATACATAGCCAGAGTTCAGTAGGGTGGCCCCACATTCCACAAGGAGACACAGACATGGGCATACCCAGGAAACCTCCCGCTGTTGGAGACGCACCTAGCTTGGCAGCAGTTGATTGGGCCCTCTCCAAACATTGCTCAGCCAGCTTCAGCATCTTTGAGGTGTCTGGAGGTACTATCTCCCCAGCTTCTGGGGGAGCAGGAGACAAAAAGGCCAGTTACCTTCGGCTTGAATGCCAATCAGAGTCTTGCTGAAGTGAAAACAAGGCATGGGGAAGCTGGGTTTACCTCTTGATTCTGAGGCGAATTCTAGGCTTGGCTAGGTCAGCATCTGACTGACTTTCTTTCACTCACTGGAAGTGGACCTTTGGAGTTCTCTACCTAAACAGGGCCTTTCTTTACTCCTCACTGAGTGCTTCACCTGCACCCTACCACCTGTGTAAGATGGGTCATACAACTGCTGTATCATTTCATAAATAAGGACATGCTGAGGGAACAGCCTCATTTCTCAGCACACTATTGCTGTGTCTGCACATGGACCTGCCTTCCTGCCCACTGCTCAAAGTGCTTCATGGCCTTTTCCTCACATCAGAATGACTCCAGTTCCACCCCAAGGTGCACAGAGCTCTGCACGACCCACCCAACCCTAACTGCACCTCCTCCGTCTCCACTTGTCTTCCACAAATACACCACCCACTCCCACCTCAGGGCCTTTGCACATCCCTCTGCTAGGAATGCTCTCTCCAGACCTTGGCACAGCTCACTCCATCCCTTTGTGGGTTCAGTGTCATCTCTCTCAGGGGTGCTTCTGTGACCCTTCCCATGACAACTCACCCCCACTCTCCATCCTCTTGCCCACAGCACCCATCCCTTCTGGCCCCTGCATCATGCTATGGCAACCGGTGCTTGCTGAGTACCATCGATCCACCTTCTGCTAATGATCATGCTGGCAGGAGATGTCCAGGCCTGGGACCCAGTAAGGGCTAAGTTCCCATGATTAGCCCAGCATGGGGAGGAGCTGCGAGGCTGAGAGCCATACCTTTGATCATTTCCGCTTCTTCCAGCAGGACCTGGGAGATGTAGTGGATGCTCCTCAGGTATTCTGTATATGCCTCCTGTGCCCAGAAAAGAGAAATGGCAGGGGTCAAGCCCACAGAGGGGAATGAGTTCATCGTGCCTACCTGGTGCCATTCCAGGAAAATGCAATGCCTGGAGCCACAGAAACAGCAGCACCTGCTTATCATGAGATACACCGGAGACATCTAGTCTGCAGTAGTTGGCTGGTAATCATGCAGTGGCCTAATCAGATAGTATTCTGGCTCTCTAAGACTTGAAGGAAAAGATGTCAGCGCCTGCAAACAACGTCAAAGCACTTCCTCCCTCTAAGTCTGTGGCAGGCACTGAGTGCCAAGACCAGCTGGACACCAGTCCTCCTTTCACCGGGTTTCTCTCTGGCAGAGTAGGGCTGGGAGCAACCTCAGCAGTTGCTCTCACTTTTCACTCTCTATGCAATAGTTTTTCTTCTGTGTCATGACTCAGGGGCCATTCATTCAGTGGCTTTAAAATAGTATTTCCTGGGACGTTAAAGAGGGGATGATGTTGCAAATCTTAGAATCACTTCCTGCCTTAGGTTTTGGGAAATCTGTTTCCTGATCCCCAGGGTGAATACTTCCTTGGCACACAGGAGTCAGAACACTAGTGCTGAACACGCTCTGCTGCTCAGGGCATTAAGAACCATGGTGTGATGGTTTTTTGTCTTTTTTTTTTTTTTTGCATTCCAGTTATCAAGTCACCCATCTTTAAGTCTACTCCTCAGAGATAAGACCAGGGTGGATTCTGGACAGGGTTTCTGACTTGTGGGGGCAGCTGGTGTTCTAGAAAAAACGTGGGAGAAGCAGCAGGATTCAGAAACAAGGATTTTTTCTTAGTCAGGCACAGCCTCTACCTTTCCCTGGGCAGTCTGGTGTGACCCAGCCGGCTTTTCTACCTGGTCCCCACCCTGAGAGTCAGCTCCCAATCTCAGGAACAAGCCACCCTCCCCACCCCCTGCATTTCCTTCCAAACAGGCCCTGAAGGTGGCTGTAAACACAGAACAGCCAAAGCAGCACTACTGGGCTGGCAGTTAACCTTTTCTGGATTCGGTCCCCTTTGGGAATCTGATTAAACCTACTGACTCTCCGCCCAGAAAAGTAAGCACACGAACAAAATTGTAGGGGGTTAGTTCACAGACACTTCTGAATCCCCTCTACAAATACGACCTCAGCTCTGATTCCCCGGCTCACTGAACTGACGGGAACCCTGAGCCCCGGAGAGGGCGGTGAGCTGTCCAAGGTCGCACAGCAGAGCGAGACCTGAGCCCCGCCCGGCCCAGCCTTCTTACCCCCGCGACAGGCGTGGGCGCCCCCAAGTGTCCGAGTCCGGGCGGGGCCGAGAGCAACCCCTGCCGCCTGGCTCTGCCCACCCAGCTTGCAGCAGTTCGGCGTCTCTCCAGGCCGCCGCCGCGACCGCCCCCCTGCCCAGGGGGCTAAGCTCCGCGGGACCCCGCTCCGCTTCGCCTCACCCGCGGTCGGTTGCCGGTGTCCAGCTCGATGGCCCCGTTGGCCAGCTTCATAGCGCTCTGCAGCGGCTTCACCGCGCCGTCCCCGGCCGCAGCTGCCATGGCGCGGGGCGGGGGAGGCGGTGGCGGCGGCGGCCGAGGGTCGGGGCGAGGAGTCGCGAGCCCGGAACTCTGCCTGCGCGGGCAAAGGAACGCCGGAGCCACGGACCGCCGGAAGGAGCGGTCCCTGTTGGGAGCACTTCCGGCGTTCGGCCCTGCTGTCCGAGCTTGCCTTCCGCGGCTGAAGGGGCGGAGGCGGCGGTAGTGGAACATTGGGCTGGCTGGGATTGCTAGGCCAGGTCCTGCCAGGTCCGGGAGCGGACCTTGGGCCGCGGGCCTCGGCCTGCAGCCGAGGTCTCCCTATCTGGAAAAGGGAATTAATGATGACAACGTCCT
Source organism: Dugong dugon (assembly GCA_030035585.1). NCBI lineage: Eukaryota > Metazoa > Chordata > Mammalia > Sirenia > Dugongidae > Dugong > Dugong dugon. The sequence continues at coordinate 30,388,558 of CM057478.1, read as the reverse complement.
TACATAGCTGTTCTGAGCGCCCGAGCCCTCGCTCTACGTCCAGGACTCCTTTAACTGCCGACAACCCCACTAGTTGCACTTATGGTTTGGGTACTTTTCTGTACGTATATATACTTGAATAAAAAATTGCAAAAAAAAAACAAATCAGGAAATTTTACTTCAAGCAACATGACTAAGTATTCTGAAAAGTCCTCCAGTGCCGAGAGGCACCATGCTGGCGGGCCAAGCAGGGCCTACCACTTCCGCGCGTAACTCTTGGGGCACAGCGTCGGCCCGCCCGTGCCTCGTTCCCCTTCCGTAAAAAGAGAGAGTAGTTCTCTTCTCCCTCACGGGCTAATCACGAGGCTTAAACGAGCCGCCGTAAGCGCTCAGCACAATGTCTGGCCCGAGGCCAGCTCTCTTTAGGCGTTAGCGGCGGGCACTGTTCCTCTCGCGGATGCAGCGGGAAGCGATCCGAGTGGCATCCCCATCACCAGGACGCCCTCACAGTGGTACAGGCTCTCGATCTTGGACGAGGGCCCGCGCGAACTCAGCCCCTGCCGCGCCCTGCCTTTAGCCCCGCCCCGCCCCGCCCCGCCCCGCCCCGCCCCTCTACTATTGTGCCAAGCTGGGCCGAGTGTGGCCGAGCGGAGCAAAGCCGAGCCGAACTGACCCGAGTGGGGCCGAGCAGAGCCGAGTGGGGCCGAACGGAGCCGAGCATGGTCGAGCGAAGCCGAGACTCACTGTGCTGGTGGGCCGAGCCGGGCCGAGCGAGGCCGAGCGGGTCCGTGCGGAGCCGAGGGACCCTAAGCAAACGGGCCGAGGCGAAGACGCGCGCCGTGTGTGGTGCGCCGAGCGGGCCCGGCCGGGTCTATCTTGGGACGCCGCCATGAAGCGGGACCGGCTCGGTCGCTTCCTGTCGCCCGGGGCGGCCCGGCAGCGCGGGGGTCTGGGCGGCGGCGCCAGTGGCGGCGGCCGGGCCCGGGGCCGCCCTGCCCGCAGCTGTGGGCTGAGCTCGGACGGGACGGCGGTGGCCGCGGCCGAGGACGGCGCTGAGGAGGCAGGTATGTGGGCCCGGCTCGGGCCGGGGGCCTGGGGCGCAGGCCAGGTCTCTCCTGGAGGAGGGGCGAAGCGGCTGCCGAGCGGTCTCGGGTGGAGGGGCGGCCCGGCCCGTTAGGGCCAGCGCTCGGGGCGGGAGGACCGGCCCGGGGACGCCGAGCTCGCCGCGCTGTGACCTTGAGGTGGCCGCTCACGCTCTGAACCTCAGCCTTGCGCCTCAAGCCGACTGAGGGGTCGTGAGGATCAGGGAGTTACTGCGCGGTGGGCCGAATGGGCTCTGCGTTACTCTCCTGGGCGGACGGGGAGCCTGGGCTCCAGCACTATTACTTCTAGTCTCCCCGGGCGTGGGAAGGGGGCCAGGGTGAAGGGGCATGGTGTGTGGGGCGACGGGGTGAAGGTCGACGGGGCTGGGGGCTCTGAGTGAGGGGCATCTGGGTGAGGGGGTTCGGTGTGCGGGGGTTCGGTGTGAGGGGGGCCTAGATGAGAGGGACTTTAATCGGAGTTATGGAGTTATTTAGGATCTTTTGAAAGTTTTTCTTGGACTAGAAGTTCTTCACTCGAAGGCCTGTCTCGGCCTGAGTGTTAAGCTGAGAGCCCAGCACTTTTCTCCGCTTCTCGGAGAGTGGGTTCCTGGCCTCGGGCGCTTTTTCCCAGATGCCTGAGCTGAGCAGAGCAGCTGAGTTCAGGAGCTGGCCTCCCGCTGACCTGTTCACGTCACCCGCTGCTTTGCCCAGGACCAGGCCGGGCGCTTGCCATGGGGCACTGCCGCCTTTGCCACGGGAAGTTTTCCTCAAGGAGTCTCCGCAGCATCTCCGGCAGGGGGTCTGGGGAAAGTGTGGGGAGAACACCCCCGGGGGAGCGCATTTTCATCAGGGACTTCCAGCGCCTGCTAGGGGTGCCTGTTCTCCAGGACCCAGCCCTGTCACCCTTCGTCTGCAAGAACTGCCATGCCCAGTTCTACCAGTGCCACAGCCTCCTCAGCTCCTTCCTGCAGAGGGTCAACGCCTCCCCGACTCGCCGCCAGAAGGCCTGTGCAAAGTAGGCACTCATCTGCACTCACTGGTTGGGGAGTGTCCACCAGGCACCGCAGGTGCTGTTCTGGGCACAGGTGTGGGAGCAGGCCTGGCCAGGAACCTCTGTGGAGGGGACATAGTGTGAGCACCACTACACAAGTGTGGGGAGGGAGGAAGATGGGTGGGAGGTGAGGCTCAAGCAGGACTATGAGGAAGGGGAGAGCACAGTATTTCAGGGAGAGTGGATAGCACTTGAAGGACAGCAGGACATTCTGAGACTTTGGGGACAGCTGTGAAAGTAGGACAGAGCCTTGGGGTGCTGGCCCTGCTCCTCCTGCTCATGGCCATCCAATCCTTTGCAGGGCTGGGACCCAGCCCCAGACTGCTGCAGAGGAGGGCACATGTCCGGGTGAGTGTCCGGGTACACGGGCAGCCGGGGTGGCAGGTGTTGGCCAGGGCTGACTCTTCGACTCTCCTCAGGGGACCTGGTCACGTGGAGCCCCCGGTGCCTGCAGGCCCTGGTTGGGTGGGTACACGGGCACGCATCCGACTGTGGGGCCCTGCCCAACCTGCAAAGGACACTTTCCTCTGAGTATTGCGGCGTCATCCAGGCTGTGTGGGCTTGCAGCCAGGGCCACGACTACGTCATGGACACAGACTCTGGCTGCGGGGCCCTCGTGCTGGACAGCACGCTGGCGGTCAAGTGGGAGTGGGACAAGGAGACAGCCCCACACCTCACCCCCAGTTGGGGGCCCCACCCTGCTGGGGCTGCTCTCCAGCACTGCCAGGGCAGAGGGACCATAGCTGAGGCCGAGACAGAGGCACTGCCCAGCATGGACGTGGCCCAGCCTCCCTCAGATGGCAGTCCTGTGGGGCCTGGGCAGAGCCCCCTGCCCCAGCCAAGTCCACCCCCAAGTGGGGCTCCAGGTAGGAGGCTCCTCTGGCCTGTGTTAGACCCAGATTCCATCGTCCTAAGCTGGGGGGTTGTGGGTTGCTGCAGAGGGGGCTAGCGGGGATGCAGGGGAGTTGGCTCAGCCCCTCAGAGGGGCCTTCACCTGCTTGCTGGGCTGAGGAAGCCAGGGCTGCCAGTTAGTTAGGGCCCTGGGCCCTTCATGAGCAGCGTGTTTGAGCAGTTTCTGTAAAGACACGTGCCTCAGGCCTCTAGTCTTCGTCTAGCCCCACGCTCTGGGCAGAGGGCACTGGCTGTTCCCGTGGGTTGAGAGGCCTGAAGGGAGAGAATAATGGGCCCCTTGTCCATAGGGTTTGGGGGAGGGGGAGGGCTGCTGCTGTCAAGGCTGATGTTTTGGGCCAGCTGCAGGTCACTCCCTGGACCTCAGCCAGACATCCTAAGGACAATCCAGTGGGACCAGTGTGGACAAGGGAGAACACAGGCCCCTTGTTTGGTGTCCGGATCCCATGGCAGCTGCTAGGGGTGTTAGGAGGGCAGGGGCCAGCCTTCCATCCTGCTTCTGTCAGCCCTCAAGTAGCCTCAGCTACTCCTGTGTCACAGTAGCTGGCACTTTAAAGAAGTCCAGATTGGTGTGGGTCAAGGAGCCTTGGGACAGGGATGGGCAGAGAGTTGCTGTGGCTTCTTGAGCATGTTGGTACCACTTGGCCTTTTAAACTATGTTCACAAGATACTTTGATAAGAATGGCTCTTTCAATATCTGAGACCACCCACAGCATATAGGTACCCCTTCCCCCCAAGGACAGAGTCTGAACCTCTGGAGGGGCTGGGCTTGCTCATGTGGGACATTCCCCAGGGTTTCTGTGCCCAGCACTGGATATAGGGTGCATGGGGTCTGAGGCTGAGGAGGTACTGTGGTAAGAGGAACCTTTTCTCTTTCTCAGGGCAGTTGAGTGAGAAGCAGGTTCTATCTTCAACATCGGATGATCGGGTAAAAGACGAGTTCAGTGACCTTTCTGAGGGGTGAGAGAAGAGTGGGTTTCAACAGCCTAAAATTTCTTCTTCGAAAACCAAACTCCGCCATCCTAGGTGCTTGCTGCCTGGCCTCCTGCTCAGGACCCTCACCCTACTCTCAAGATTGGGTGGAAGGAGTGGTGGGAGGCTTCTGAGGTAGCCTCAGGATTGCACTTGGCAAGGTTTTTTCCTGTTGGGGGCTTCTCAGGCCTTGAGGGCCCTGGCCTGATGCAGCACAGAGGAGCATGGTGGTCTTCTCTTTGACTTCAGGCAGGTGGATGTTCCCTTGTTAAAGCTGCCTCCTGGTTGGGTCCTTCCCCATCGTTCACTGTTCTTGTTCTTAAAGCCTTCAGTCTTATCCCAACCCCAGATGTCACCAATGCAGAGGAGGCCCTTGGCTGTAACTTGAAGCAGAGGCTTCGTGCAGGAGGTGGTGGAGGAGGACAGAACCTCTCCTTGGAGGTCGTCCTCAGGGTCTGCTCTCTCCTGTGTCTGGCTGGACGGTCAACATAGCCCTCGTCTAGGCCAGAAAAGGACAGCACCATTTTGTTGCTGCCTCCGTGGGTGCTCAAAATGAATGACCAGTGATTCTGGAAGTACCACGGTGAGGGCTGGCTGGCCACCTGGGGCATGGAGCCTGTGGGCATGGCTGTGTGTGCTGCCCGACAGACTTAGTAGCAGCTTACATGTTAGGGTAAAGGTTACAGATTGGCAGGATTTTTTTGTTTTTTTGCCTATGTGAACTTTGAAATGACAAAGAGCTAATCTGACAGCTAGATGGAGCCTGCAGTTAGTTATAGGGTGAGGAGCTAAGTTCTGAAGCCCATTTGGGGCAAAGCCACTTGCTCTGGGGGTCTCATGCCCTGTGAGGCCTCTAAGGGACCCTTCAGTGCAGGGTCCTGGCTCAGAACGCAGCTGCGAGTGGTCTCCTGGCCTGTTTAACTTCAGTGGCCCATCCTGCTAGGAAGTGGGGTTGGAGATTTGGGCATTTTAGGTTTCTGTGGGAATGTCTGGGAGAACTGAATGTTGGCCCACGTGGCCTGCCCCCTGTCCAGGGCCTGGCTGAGGGTCCTTTCTCCTCCCCAGAGACTTCCTGAGTGATGATGAACGTGACAAGAAGCAGAATGCCCCGTCGTCTGATGAGTCCTTTGAGCCATACCCGGAGAAGAAGTAAGGCCACTGTCTGGCCTGGGAAGAGGTGGTTTGGGGGATGGTGTCCAGCGTGGGGTCAGAGTTTGGGGGTCAGCAGGGTATGAGATGGGACAGGGCAGGAAGGAGCAGCTGGTAGCCATCAGAGAGGTTCTTATTTATTTTGAGGTCAATATGCATGTAAGAAAACATTTGCCATTTCAATGTTTTTTACATGTACAGTTCAGTGATATTAATCACCATTTTGTTGTTCAATATCATCATTATCCATTTCCAGATTTTCCATCACCCTTAACAGAAGCTCAGTGCCCCCTAAGCAATGATTCTCCCTTCCTCTCTCCCTTCCATCCCTCATAACCACCAGTAAACTTTCATCTCTTTATACTTGTCTGTTCTAGATAACTCGTGTGAGTAGGATCTTGCAATATTTGTCTTTTTGTGACTGACTTATTTTACTCAGTATGATGTTTTCAAGGTTCATGTTGTAGCATGTATCAGGACTTCATTTCTCTTTATGGCTGAGTAATATTCCACTGTGTGTGTATACCATATTTTGTTTATCCGTTTATCTGATGATGGATATTGGGTTGTTTCTACCTCTTGGCTATTGTGAATAATGCTGGGATGTTTCTGCAAGTTTCTGTTTGTGTTCTTGCTTTCACTTCCTCTGGGTATACACCCAGGAGTGGAATTGCTGGGTCATATGATGATTCTTCGTTTAACTTTTTGAGAAACTGTGAAACTTTTCCATAGCTGATGTACCATTTTACAATTCTACCAGTAATGGCTGAGAGTTCTAATTTCTCAGCATCCTCACCAATACCTGTTGTTTTCGGTTTTTTGTTTTTTTAACCATAGCCATCTTAGTGGGCGTGAAGTGGTATCTCATTGTGGTTTTGGTTTGCATTTCCCTAATGACTAATGATGTTGAGCATTTTTTCATGTGCTTGTTGGCCGTTTGTATTTCTTCTTTGATGAAATGTCTGTTTTCAAGTCCTTTGCCCTTTTTTCGATTGGGTTGTTTGTCTTTTTGTGTTAAATTGTAGAAGTTCTTTATATAGTCTGGATATTAAATTCTTACCAAATACATGGTCCCCAAAATTTTATTCCTAGTCTGTGAGTTGTTTCTTTACTTTCTTCATAAATTCCTTTGATGAACAAAAGGTTTTAATTTTGATGAAGTTCAGTTATCTATCTTGTCTTTAGTTGTTCTTGCTTTTGGTGTCATATCTAAAAAACCCGTTTTTGAAGACTAGGTCCCAAAGCATTATCACTGTGTTTTCATCTAAGAGTTTCATTTAGGTCCTTGATCTACTTTGAGTTATTTTTTTATATGGTGTGAGGTATGGATTCAAGCTCATTCTTTCCTCATTGGATGGGCTTAGCACACTTGTTGAAAATCAGTTGACCATAGATGTACAGGTTTATTTCTGGACTCTTAATTCTGTTTCATTGGTATATGTGTCTACCATTATACCAGTACTAGACTTTTTTTTCAAATTTTTTTTATTTTATTGTACTTCAGGTGAAGGCTTACAGAACTAGTAGTTTCTCATGAAACAGTAGTACACGTTGTTTTATGACATTGGTTAACAACCCCACAACATATTAACCCTCTAACTTCTCAACCTTTTTTTTTGGTGAAACTACACATAGCCAAAGATACACCATTTCAAAAATTTCTACATGCACAGTTCAGTGACACTGACTACACTCTTCCAATTGTGCTGTTATTCTCACTTAAGATGAAGGCTTACAGAACAAAATAGTTTCTCATTTAACAGTTACTACAAATGTTGCCCTTTGACAATGGTTAACAATCTCACTACACATAAACAATATCCTTATTCAACCTTGGGTTCCCTATCACCAGCTTCCTTGTCCCCTTCTGCCTTCTGGCCCTTGTCACTGGACTCCTGTACCTCATTAGTCTCATTTAGTTTTACAGGGCTGTCCACTCCCAGGCTGAACAGTGAACCTCAGAGGTAACTTCACCACTGAGCTAAAAGGGTGTCTGGGGGCCATACTCTCGGGGTTTCTCCAGTCTCCTTTAGGCCAGTAAATCTCGTCTTTTTTTTGTGAGTTAGAATTATGCTCTACATCCTTCTCCAGCTCTGTCCAGAACCCTCTGTTGTGATCCTGGTCAGAGCAGTCAGTGGTGGTAGCCAGGCACCATCTAGCTATTCTGGACTCAGGCCTTGGTAGCTGTGGACAGTCCGTCCTTCGGACTAATCTTTTCCTTGTATCCTGTTCTCTTCATTCTCCCTTGCTCCCTAAGGGATGAGACCAGTGGAGTATCTTAGATGGCCGCTCACAGGCTTTTAAGACCCCAGACACTACTCACCAAGGTAGAATGTGGAGCATTGTCTTTATAAGCTGTGTCATGACAATTGAGCTAGATGTTCCCCAAGACCATGGTCCCCAGAGTCCTCCGCTCAGCAATTCAGTCCCTCAGGGAGTTTGGATGTGTCTGTGGGGCTTCTATGACCTTTCCTTGTACAAGTTGTGCTAGTTTGTCCTGTATTGTGTACTGTCTCACCCTTCACCCAAGATATCACTTATCTATTGTCTATTTAGTATTTCCCCACTGTGGGTTTTTTTTGTTGTGTCTTTGTCTGGCTTTGGTATCAGAGTAATGCTAGCCTCATAGAATGAGTTAGGAAGTGTTCCCTCCTTTCCTGTTTTTTGGAAACGTTCAAGAAGGATTAGGGTCACTTCTATATAATTCTCCAGTGAAGTATTCTGGTGTAGAATTTGTCTTTTTTTGGGAGGTTTTTGATACTCATTCGATCTCTTCACTTGTTATGGGTTTGTTGAGATTTTCTGTTTTTTCTTGAATCAATTTAGATAGTTTATATGTTTCCAGGAATTTGTCCCTTTCATCTAGATTATCTAATTTGTTAGCATAGAATTGTTTGTAATATTCTCTGTGATCCTTTTTATTTCTGTTCAAAGTTGGTAGTAATGTCCCCTTTTCAAAAAAACAACTTTTGGTTTCATTGGTTCTCTTTTTCTATTTTCTGTTCATCTATCTCTTGCTCTGATCGTTGTTATCTCTGTCTTTCTCTTTGCTTTGAGTTTGGTTTGCTCTTCTAGTTCCTCAAGTTGTAAAGTTGAATTATTGATTTGTCATCTTTCTTTTTAAACGTAGGTAGGCATTAACAGCTGTAAGTTTCCCTCAGCATTGCTTTTACTGCGTCCCATAAGTTTTGATATGTTGTGTTTTCATTTTCTCTTGACTAAGTATTTTCTGAGTTCTCTTTTGAATTCTTCCTGACCCATTGGTTGTTTAATGTGCTGTTTAGTTTCCGTGTATTTATGTATTTTCCAGTTTTCTTTCTGTTATTAATATTTAATTTCACTCCATTGTGGTCAGAGAAGATACTTCGCATGACTTCAGTCATTTTAAATTTATTGAGACTTGCTTTGTGACCTAACATTTGGTCTGTCCTGGAGAATGTTCCATGTGCACTGGAGTAGATGTATATTGTGCTGTTATTGGGTGGACTGTTCTATATATGTCTTAGGTCTAGTTGATTAATAGTATTGTTCAAATTAGAGACTGTATTGATCTACTTTCTAGATGGTCTGTCCATTGAAAGTAGTGTGTTGAAGTTTTCAGCTTTTATTGTAGAACTGTTTCTCCCTTCAGTTCTGTTAGTGCTTGCGTTATGTATTTTGGGGCACATATATAATTGTTATATTTCTTGATAAACTGACTCTTTTGTCATTATGTGATGTCTTTCTTAGTCATTTATAGCAGATTTTGACTTAAGTCTGTTTTGTCTAATATTAAAATCATCACCCTAGCTCAGCTCTCTTTTGGTTACTGTTTGCATAGAATATTGTTTTCAGAGAGGTTCTTTTAACATACTTTTTAAGGAGGAGGATAGTCACTGAAAATGTTTTCATAATTTTCTTCAAAAGTTTTTGATTTTGATGCTTAGAAGGGGGTCAAGCTTTAGTTCAGAGAATGTGCTCATGCTGCAGGTGAGTTCAAGTAGCAGGTGCGTCTTGTGCTACTCCCCTCCCCCCATGGTTGGTACGAGGTCCTGCTGTTGTACCTTTACTGAGTGTACAGCTTTGGAGGCAAAGGTCAGTCTGAGGCTGGTCAGAGTTAGCATGGAGACCAAGATGGCCTTGCCATCAAAGCTTAGGAAAAGCCTTGGTTCACACTTGAGGAGATAAAAATACACATGAAGGGAGTCCATACTTGTGCCTGGCACCAGCTCCTCCTGTGTTTGCAGGGTTTCTAGTAGAAAGAGTGAAGGCAAAGAGGCTAAGCATTCTGAAGAACCAAAAACTCGAAAGAAACCAGGGCCCAAACCGGGCTGGAAGAAGAAATTCCGGTGTGAGAGGTGAGGAGCCCGCAGGGGAAAGCACATGGGTACACATGTATGTGGGTGGATGCCAAGTGTTGGGTATATGTGTGCAGGTGGGGTGTGGGTGCACATATGCATGCAGGTGGATGTGGGGGGATGGGTGCACATGTGCGTACGTGTGGGGCATGCATACATGTGCACATGTGCATGCACGTGTGTGCATGTGGGTGGATGCGGGTATGGGTGGGTATGTGTGCAGGTACGGGTGTAGGTGCATATGTGCACATGCAAGTGGATGTGGGTGTAGGTGGATGTAGGGGCATGTGTGTAGGGTGTAGGTGCACATGTGCGTGTTGGGTGGGGGTGTGGATGCACGTGTGCGTCCTTGTAGGGTGGCTCACTCATTTTCTCTCTGCCCTGCAGGGAGGAGCTGCCCACCATCTACAAGTGTCCTTACCAGGGCTGCACAGCCGTGTACAGGGGTGCTGATGGCATGAAGGTGAGCAGTGGGCACTGCAGGCCATGGGGGTGAGGAGGGGCCATGTTGGGGTATGGTGGTAAATCTGGGTGGTGCTCTGTTCCTGCAAAGCCAGGTGCAGGATGCCAGCCTAGGACTAACATGAACCAGCACTGCTGGCCCAAGAGGGCAGCCAACTGTCAGCCTGTGACCTGAGCAAAGCGAAGCTCTAAAGGAGAGGTTGTTGCCCAGTGAGGAACAGTTGGCTCTGTCCTCTTTCTGGGAAGGCCTGCCTGGCAGAGCCCACTTGCCTGTGTGTGGAGCAGGTGGCCTGGGAGGGGCAGTGCTGTCCTGGGTGGTGCTCAGAGTCTGCTGGTCTTGCAGAAGCATATCAAGGAGCACCACGAAGAGGTCCGTGAGAGGCCCTGCCCACACCCTGGCTGCAACAAGGTGTTCATGATTGACCGCTACCTGCAGCGCCACGTGAAGCTCATCCACACAGGTAACTGCCACAATGCTGACCCTCCATGGCAGGTGATGCCCCTGCTGGCTCCTCAGGCAGCAGCCCAAAACACATCCATTCCTGTACAGACCCGGGGTCTGCCTCGTCCATGGTGGTTGTGAATCTCCAGCCCTTCTGTTCTTGGCCCCTCCCCACTGCTCATCAGGGCTCTTTAGGTTAGACATGGTGAAGGGCACGTAGTGAACTGAGTACATGGAAAATTGTCAGATGGACAGCTCCTCACTCAGGGTCCATCCAGAAGCTGTGCCAGGTCTCTGCAGCCTCCTGAGAGAGTGTTGTCATTTAAAACATTTTTGTGTTCTTTTGGATTATAAAAGTAAAGCATGAGTTATAGAAATTTCAGTAGGAAAAGTGCAAAGGAGACAGCGAGTGCCCTGCAGCCACACCCCTCCATCCCTGCTCCACCAGCGTGCAGAGTGCTTGTCTTAGCTAGTGCTGCTATAACAGAAATACCATAAGTGGATGGCTTTAACAAAGAAATTTATTCTTTCAGTCTAGGAGGCTAGAATTCCAAATTCAGGGTGCCAGCTCCAGGGGAAGGCTTTCTGTCAGCTCTGGGGAAGGTTCTTGTCATCAGTCTTCCTTTGATCTAGGAGCCTCTCAGTACAGGGACCCCAGGTCCAAAGGAAGCACTTCTTTTCTGGTTCTTCATTCTTGGTGGCATGAGGTCCCCCAGTCTCTCTGCTTGCTTTCTCTCTTTTATATCTCAAAAGAGATTGACTCAGTAAGATACAATCTAATCTTGTAGATTGAGTCCTGCCTTATTAACATGACTGCCTCTAATCCCACCTCATTAAAATCATAGAGGTAGGATTTTCAACACAGGAAAATCAAATCTGATGACAGAATGGTGGATAGTCACACAATACTGGGAATCACTGCCTAGCCAAGTTGACAGATATTTTTGGGGGTACACAATGTGATCCCTGACAGCGCTCATGTCTCACATCTGTTTTACAACTCCCAATCTCAGTGATGTGATGGCACACGTGTGAGGAAGCAGGAGGGCCACATGCTGTGTCCCTCCTCTTACCCGCCCTCTGCCCTGCCCAAAGCTTTACAGAATGATTTACTATAGAAGTCTCCTACAATTTCCTTTTTCACTCTATCGCATTTGTAAGGTTTATTTGCCAATTCCTTCACTCCATCACTGAGTCACATGTACCTGTGGGGCTACCTTCCAGTTAAACCATTTTGTGTTATTGGACACTTGTGTTAGTTCCAGCATCTTTGCCAGACTGTACTTGTCAGGATTTTTTAAAAAACGTGAGACAGACCTTAAGAAGTCAGGGTGGAAAAACAAGCTTGAAATGCACAAAATTTATGAGGGGTATCCCACTGTATGCACTGTATCAAGTGATGTAGAAGTGTGTTAGTGAGATGGCTGATACCAGAGTCACCTTTCCTCTGTAAAATAAACGAGGCCCTTTGCATGGCCACGCCTCATCTTGTATGTGATGAACTTGCTTTTCTTGAGGATAACATTTCTGATTCTCTCATGAGGAAATGGGTGTGCAGGTGACACATGTCCCCCTTTGGTCCCCAGAGGTACGGAACTACATCTGTGACGAGTGTGGGCAGACCTTTAAGCAGCGCAAGCACCTCCTCGTGCACCAGATGCGCCACTCGGGAGCCAAGCCCCTACAGTGAGTGGGTGGGCTAGCGTGAGGTTGCGTTGGGCACGGGGGTGTCTCCATGCGTGTCTCCTCTGCAGTAACGGGGCCAGGCCGGGTGTGGGTCATGCTGGGCACGGAGTTATGTCCAGCATGGAGGCATCTGCACACATGTAGGGTGTAGAGGCAACTGCACATGCATCCCCCTACAGTGAGTGGGTAGACTGGGTGTGGAGTTGCATGGGGCATGGGGTTGTGTCTGTGTGTCATCTTCATGTATCCTGCTCACCCATGCTGCCCCTCAGGTGTGAAGTCTGCGGGTTCCAGTGCAGGCAGCGAGCCTCCCTCAAGTACCACATGACCAAGCACAAGGCTGAGACTGAGTTGGACTTTGCCTGTGACCAGTGCGGCCGGCGCTTTGAGAAGGCCCACAACCTGAATGTCCATATGTCCATGGTTCACCCACTGACACAAACCCAGGACAAAGCCAGACCCTTGGAGACGGAGCCTCCTGGGCTGCCAGGTGCCCTGGGGACGGAGGAGGGCCAGGTTGTGAAGCCCGAGCCCACCTGAGGCCGGCAGGTGGGACAGACAGCTCACCAGGGCTCCACGGGTGGGAAGATGGTCTCGGTCCTCAGACCAGCCTAGCACAGCTTCCAGGAGTTTGCACACTGTGCCACACAGTGCACATCAGGGGTGGTGGGTACCACCTCCCTCAGTGGGTTGGGGCGGGGTGGGGGGTGTCAGTGCGTGGCCTGTGAACCCTTCTGGCTCCCCAGTGGAACCAGCAATTCTTTTCCCGCAAATACCAAGTGACTTGGAGCCAGACTCAGATTTTAAAATATTGATTACTCCTCCCACTAAAGCAATCAAGGACATTCGTGATCCATGTTTGAGTGTAACAAGAGCCCTAAGGCTGTGCTCACAATAAATTATTTACACAGCAGCCAGGCTGGTGGGCAGCCCCACCCTCCCCAGGTCGAGTCAGAAGAGCTGGGGCTCCCCGTACAGGTGTGGGTCCAGGTTGGGCAGAGCCTGCTGCCTCTTCTGGAGGGCGGCGCTCACCTCTGGGTCCAGGTCCTTGCCGGTGGCCAGCAACTGCAAGAAAACACATGCTCAGCCATGCAGCCCCTGTGGAATGAGAGCCTGAGCTGACCAACACCTGAAAGTCAGGCACATGCCAGGGTGGCGACAGCACTGACCCCTGGCACTGCAGCCTGAGCCCCAGAGGGCTGAGTTCTCCAACCAGGCATCAGAACCTCAGTGTGATTACAGATTTAGAAACAAACAGTAAGGTGAGTGTTACCTCTGTCATGTTCAAGAAGCACCTTTCCGGGCACTGAGGTATGGAGTGCAGTAGAAAGAGACGCGCCTTTGTTATTAGCCCCAATGGGTCATCCTGGAGAGAGAACAGGCACAGGCTGGTCAAGGTGCTTTAGGGCGTATGAGAACACAGCAAGGCCATAGGGCGGGACAAGTGTATCCATTCTGCACTTGTGGTTACCCTAAGGTTCCTCAGCAGAAGAGGCTGTGTGGCGGCTGGCTTGCCCCTGCCCAGGGACTGCTGCAGGCCCAGGGGCACCATCTGGCCCACAAGAACCAGCTTGGAATCCACCCCCGTCTGGGCTGACACAGGGTATGCTGGCCATGCCCCATCTGGTGGAGGGGTGTGGACTGTGCCTGGCCCCCACACTTGCCTGGTTCTGGTACTGCTGGCTCTGGGTTGCCAAAGTCGGGAGAGTGCTTGTTTCCCCAGCCACAAAGAGCCGGATCAGCTTCAGGTACATGTCAACGGCGACGTGCAAGAAGGTAGCCTCCCTGACGAGGGCGTTGGGGTCAAGGTGGGGGAGCAGACTGAAGGTAAAGACGTACACAATGCTCCATTACACGAGACATCACACAGTGGAGTCATAGGACTGACTGAAGGGCTGGCTTTGTGTGGGCATGGGCCCAGGACACTACCTGAAGAAGGCGAGCGGCAGCAGTCTGATGTGTTGGTCAGAGGCCACGCGGAGCAGGACCCGGCCTAGCCCAGCTCCTGCAACATGGCAACAGCATTCGCTCTCAGTGCTGACATCCCCACCCCTAGTAAGCACTGGGGCTCCTGGGCTTTGCTCGTGGGGGAACCCCTCTGGGACATGCGGATGCTGTGTGCAGCTGGTGGGCCTGTGCCCAGCTGCAGTGGGGGGGCCCCTCTTCCTGGGTATGCCAGCATGGTCAAGTGGGCACACTGGACTCCTAGGGTTTCTCATTACATGCTTCAATAAATTCCTTTTTTTTCCTTTTGCTTAAAGGAGTTGGTACTGAATTTGTCCTGTGTGTTTGCAAAGAGGCTCATTCCTAACCATCTGAAAGTTACTTCCAAACAAGATGATACAGAGTGGGGTAGAGCTGTAGGGAGAGCCATGTGGGAGCCTCAGGGCCCACTCCCCATCCCCCACATCGACACTCTGCATCCCTGCACCCTCTGACTGGATGGAGCCAAGTCACTGGCACCTGATAGTCAACGGGGTCTTCACCCATCTCCGTCCCTCACCTGTCTCTGTCAACTGGAAGAGTGCTAACCAGGGCACCTTCCTCCTCTCCAGACACTCAAGGATCTCAGCACAAACGTCCAATGTCTTCAGAGGGTCAATGGCTTCCTGCGATGCATGGGAGAAGGACACTGAGCACTTGCCAAGGCCCTGACCTCTGTCTGGGGGTGGTGAAGGGTGTGTACAGAGGAGACCCACACATGAGCTACTTCCTGCCTTTGCACTGCTACCTTCATTTGTGTGCCAGCTAAAGGCAGAGGCTGCTTTGCGGGCTGGAACAACAGGTACGCACACAGGAGATCAGCAGAGGGAGCACCTGTTACTGCTCCAGGTCTTGGGACACCTGCACAATGGTCACACACGGACCTCCTGGGGGGAGGGCGGTGGCATGGGCTGGCTTGAAGCCAAGGGGCCGTCCACATCCGTGAATAAGCCCTCAGAGAGGAGTTCTGGCCCGAGATTGTGCCACGGAGGTCTGAGGAGGGGCTATCCCACCCACCGGGCACTGTGCTGGCCATGGGAGCCCAGGACTCACACTGGGTGCCAGGTATGTTGAGAGCAGACCCATCATAGAAAAGAAGAAGAGGAACAGCACCACCTGCCAACAGAGCATGACAGCGTTAGAACCACCTGTCCCAAGTGCAGCGACCTAAGTAAGACAGTGCCTCCTGATGGGCCTTTACATGCCCAAAGTGGGCTTACTCAGAAAGAAAGAAATTCAAACTGCTTTTAAAGTAACAGAACAAATTGCTACAGTCATTTTACGTTTGCCTTTAACCACAGCTGAAAACAGTGCCGAAAAGGAGACAGCTGTCATCTCAACTGCACTCCGCACCCCTCAACCTGCCTGCAGCCCCTGTCCAGGTAGTGTTTGCAGAGCCCCTGTCCAAGGCAAACCAGCTCCAACACAGACACAGGCCTGCACTCCGTTCGCTGGGGAGGTGGCCCCTCGCTGCAAGGCCTAGGCATAGAGCCTGTGGAGCCACCAAAATTCCTTCCAAAAAGGTACAAAAACCTGAAAACAAACTCAGAAAAATCCTCCTGCTAGGTTTTAAATGATAAAGGTGGGAAAAGGGGTTTTCAGGTGGGGCAAGCATGAGGATAGGTGGACTTCCTTGCATTTGCAGGCAGAAGAGGAGGGGACCAGGGGGCCTCACCCCACCCTGTTCAGGCTGCGCTGCTTCTGGTTTCTGTATTCTCCATTCTCTTCCTCAGGAGGCTGAGAGCCCTCACACCATGTCTAGACCTCCAACACCCTCCTGGTGCTGGAGGTGCCCTGGGCAGGGGAATGCATGTAGGTGCAGTGGGTAGGCAGGCTTTCCAGGTTGGCAGACACACTGACCCAGTGACAGGGTCCAGTTGGTGCCAGGGCTCCTATAGGGGTGTTGAGGCTGCCAGCCTGGAGCTCAGAGCTGATCTCTTGTACCCACCCACACACTCCACCCTCCCGTCCACATGTGGAGCTGGGAATGGGGTCGGCATGGGGACCCCCAGCTCTCAGCACGGATGGCTCATAGCACCTCCCTGGTTGTGTGAAGGATAAAACAGGCTAAGTGAACACTTCAGAAACGAAGGTATGCTCACCAGAAGGCCTGGAATCAAAATCTTACTTAAGCCTATAATTGAAGTTTTACTTCCCAATAAAAAGAAGAGACACCAGACCCACTTGTTCTTGCTGGTTAAAACATGCACCGAATCCGCTTGCTGAAAACGGACACAATAAGCTTTGTTTCTTGCCTCCTCTTGTTCGAAGTCCAGCCTCTTCAGCTCCCTCCTGCCCTGTTCTCTCAGGGCTTGCTGGATGGCAAAATGCAAAGAGGCCGCAAAAACCCAGGTGGGGCCAGGAATGGATAGGGTGGTGTCCAGGGAGAGGAAGCTTGGAAAACAACAGAGGAACAAAAGTGTGATAACAAGGGCCTTAACCGCAACCATAGCACAGGACAGGCGCTGCCCAGGGGCCTGTCTGCTGCTGGTGCTGCAACCAAGCGCCTCCTAGGGTCCTGGTACTCCCAGCTGTCATGGTGCCAGTAAGGTGCCACCTCCCCAGAAGAGGGGCCCCTGGGCTCCTGGAAAGTCTGTGAGAGGGTCTCTGGGACAGAGACACTCCAAGGCCCAAGACCCCCACCCCAGCTGCTGGGAATGCCTGTCCCACGAAGGGGCCCCATGTGAGGCTGTTACAGGTATGCACAGACAGGTGTCTGGGGAGTGGGTGCATGCTACACAAGGGACAAGGCTGGGGCTGGGCCCTTGGTCCCTGGGTGAGGAAACAGTGTACCCAACAGCACAGTACAGCAGGTCAGGGCCGACGGTACTATGTCAGGCTGGGCTGAGCCTCTGCACCGTGGGCTCTGGCTGGATGGGGCTGACTCAGAGCACCTGACTGTCCCAGCCCCACACAGGCCTCAGCAGTACTGGGCATGGGTGCATCAGGGACTCCAGAGTAGTCACACAGGCTACATGGGGACCAGCTAGTCCTCACTAACCTGTAAGAAGGCAGCACCCTACACCCAGCCTCGCAGTAATATGTAGTCCTGGGCTCTGTGGTCTGGGCAGGGCTGGGGCCCCACACCAAGACCCTGTTAGATGTATGGGGGCGGGGGGGGGGGTGCGGTCAGGGTGTTTTAGGAAGGCTAATCTTCCCCAGAACGTGATGGAGCCTTCACCCAGCATTTGGGTGTTCTGCTGTTCACAGCGGGCCTGGCAGGGGTTTCCATAGTGCCCTCCGATGCCAAATACTGCCAGCAGGACTCAGGGTAGGTCCCAATGACCGTTTGCGCCCCCATCCAGTGGCCGAGACTCACCTCCTGGCCAGGTCCCTGGCCTCTGCCAGCTGCTGCAGTGCTTGGGGCAGGGGGCTCTGCGAGTGCCGCTTCCACTGGCACGTGAGCACCGGCTCCAGGCACGGCCACCACAGCTACAAGGAACAAGGGTGTGGCTTCAACCCGGAGTGACCATGAGGAGCCCAGCCAGCAGTGCCCCTGCCCATGACACCCTCCTGATGGCCACTAGTTCATGCTTTGTGATGTCAAATTCAGTGTCTTATCTCCTTGAGACTCACACAGCTCCGTGGGGCCATCTCGACACTCTGACAGGGAAGATGCTGAGTTTAGCAGGCACGGCCTGAGGAAATGCCACCTGGCCTGGACCTCAGATGTCCTTAGTGACCAGGAACTGAGCCACTGCCAAGAGCTAGCGCTTTTAAACACAAAATGGCCCTCTTCTAATGAGTTCTGCCACTCAGCTGCAAGCTAGAGAACTTGCCAAAACATTCAGGACAACTTTGGGGAACGTACTGCTCTGAGGGAAAAGAGTCTCTGAAACCGAAGTCCACATTCAGCCAGTGGCCAGTATTCTACTTGCCCTCCCCACATCCTTGACCCCAGAATGTTTGGTCACGTGAAAGGATCAGGCAGGGAGCTGAGGCAGCCTCTCTGCTCCTAAGTCATGAGAGATGGCAGTCAAGACAGCAGAAGGGGCAGGCATTAACACTCATGCGGATGCAGAGGCTCAAAGTTACTGCTTAGTGCTCAGTGCATATGGAACTGGTTAGTGAGCGAGCAAGCGAGTGAGTAAACGAATGAGTCAGTGAATCAGTGAACGAGTGAACGAATAAGTCAGTGAGTCAATGAGCACCACAAACCTATGGATAACAGTCTAGCGGATCAAAGTCCCCACCTGAGGTAATGCTTCTCCCCTCCTGCCTGCTCATGGAGGTTCTGAGGCAGGATGAGGGCAGAAAAGAGGCTGGTGATGCCTCTGGAGAACTGAAGACCAATGTATTCTGACATTTTCTCTTATCATCAGGAAAATGAGAACCCCCACAGGAGATAAGAGATGGGCTGGAGCCCAAGGTCGCATGGCCTCTGTAAGGAGCAGGGATCTCCAGGCTTACCAGGGCAGAGGTCAGGATTATTGGGCACTCAGTCTGGCAGGTGGCAAGGGTCAGGTTGACCAGCAAAGGGGGGTCTTGGCCACGTAGACAGGTGCTCAGGAGCCCCTGGGGGACAATGTGGTTAGACGCAGCACTTGCCCCAATACAGATGCAGGGCAGCCTGGCGCCCGCCAGTCCTGCCCTCTTGGGGCCCTGCCACCTGCACCGGGGGCCCAGGGTCTTCCAGATGGCTGCTGGGCAGGCAACGTGGGTGCAAGGAAAGGCCAAAGAGAGAATGGATTACCCGGAAGAAGTGTGCAGTGATGTCGTGGGTCAGAGCACCTCCATGGGAGAAATTTCTCTGCAAAACAGAGCCACAAAGCCAGTGAGAAAGGAGGCAACAGGGCAGCTGTAGACACTGCTCACAGTGTGCTGTGGAAGGAAACACTGTGAAGAGTGGCCTGAAGTCCCTCTGTTGAACCAGACCTATCTGACCGTGTATGTGTGCTGTCCCAAGGGAGAGGACTCACAGAAGATGATGAATGGCTTCTGAAGCCGCCATGCTCCCACCTTTTCTGGCCACATTTGTGCATTTTCAAGTCAGACACTTTGAAGAATTCCATCGGGAATAGAAGCTGCTCCCCATAAGAGTGGTGGTTTTGAGAGTCACCTCCCTCTCACTTCATGACTCTGACACACTTGTGTCCCTGCTGGTGTGTAAATCATGTGCTGCCAGGACAAGAGTTTGAGGTGGGAGGAGGGGCAGGCCCTGCTGGGTGATGCTCAAATATTCTCCAGCGGGAAAGAACATGAATGAAGTGAGTAGCCCAGTGATTAAAGCTTGAGGAACATTCTGTGAAGATGTGAGCTGGTGGGCCAACAACCTTTTCCTCCCCATTTTACTTTCATCCCTTCCCTCACCAATTCCAGAGTCAGGAAACAGATTACTTGAGGGCCGCAGGCACCAGCGACTGGCCGCAAAATGCTCTCCAGTTCCCCCCCTCCCTGCACAGACCACAAGGCACCCACCAGCTCGGAGTTGACAAAGTGTAAGAACTCATCACAGTCCACAGCAGCTGGCTGCCCTTGGAGGCTGGCGAAGAGCATGTTGGGAGGCAGGCCGAGGAGTATCCTGGAAAAGAAGGGGGCACTCAGTGGCGAAGGCTCCTGGGCTGCTCTTCTCTTGGAGGGCAGCAGGAATCCCAGACTGTAGCCCCTGTTCCCTGCCATGGGGTGTCCACTGCTCATACTGGGCTTGGCTCACTGCAAAGACTCAAAATGTGTTGCCGAGAAAACAATTCTAACACTGCATGCAAGCCAGGTCAAAGATCATGCCACAGTGTGACCAAACTTCCTGTGCTACAAACCCCTGTGATAGGAAGTTTAAACCACTTTCCAATCCTTTGTTATAAATACAGCTGCAACAGACATCTCCAAGCACACATATTTCTCCTTATTTTGTCACAAGTTCCTTAGGCTAAACCCTTCAAAAGAGTCAGTCACAGTTCTAACCCCCTAGATCCTGTTTTATATGGAACCCAATGGAGAAGCAGCCCTCATGGCTGGGGGTGGTGTGGACAGGAATGCAGACCTGATGGAAGGAAATGGATTGAAGGCAGTGCTGCGTTGCACATCCACGATGCTTTTATTTGACAGTCAGCGCCGTGCCCTCCCTGCCCGGTACCTTTTGTGCAGGAGCAGCTCCCGCTGCCTCTGCAGGTGGGCAGCCACTGTTGACATGTTTCCCAGTGCCTGCAGCCGCCTGCAGAAGATCTGGAAGAGGAAGTGTCCTCGTGCTGCACCACTCCGTCCCAGCTCCAGCTCAGCAACCATTTCCTGGAAAACAGCAGAGGGTGAGGCTTCTCCAAGACCTGATGGGCACTGGAAGATGGCAATCAGGGAGCTAAACAACTTTCCTTGGAAATCGTTTCAAACCTACAAAAATCTACAAGGAAAAAAAAAAAAAAAAAGCAAGGAACACCCACATACCCTTTACCCAGATTCACCTACTGCCACATTTTACCATTTGCCTTATCATTTACTAGCCCTCTCAATACATGTGCACATGTATGTGTGTTCATGCACGCAAGATGGAGCATGTGCGCACAGGTGTTATGTTTGAGTTTTCACGAAGAGTCACGGCCCTTGGCATCCAAGCTCTCCCGGGCATGTTCCCAGGATGGGACACGCCCTCATGTGACCACAGCACATGTCCACATCATTCTTACCAATAAAGCAATGCCTCTATCTGGCCTCAGTGTAGCCTCACAGCACCACCCCCAGTGCAGGCTTGGCCAGGGCCGGGTCACCGGTTGTTAAGCCTCCGGCCTCCATTAATCAGGAACATTCTACCATGTCTCTGTCTTTCATGACACTGACATCTCTGAAGAAAATAAACGTGACTTAAATGTCAAAACAATGCTTGTTTTGCTCAAAATAACTGTGACTTGCACCCTAAGTATTTTAACGGTGGCATTTCTCTTTCTCACAGTCAAGTGTGTGTGGACAGTGTGTCTAAAGCTGTCTTCTATCACAAAGGGCTGAGGTCGTGGGACCAGATTCTATGCACGTCCCCTGCCCGCTGGCTTGGTCTTATCCTGTGTCCCCATCACAGTCCAGTGTGGGGGCTGTGGAGGACCCTGGTGACATCCAGGCACTTCTGGGAGCCAACTGAGCGCAGCTGCTTCTAGAAACTTTCATGGAGCTCTGACTAGGCTGCATTTGTACATCACAACTTTCATCCTTTGAGAGTCTGACCCACTGTTCTCCATTGCTCACTCAGAAATGTCTGCCCACCACCCAGAGTCACATGTGTGCATGCTGTGGGGAAACTGAGTCAAGGGTTGAGGGGTAGTCTGATGAGGGGTAGACCAGAAGGCCTCACTGAGAGGTGATGTTTCAATGCAGCCTGAAGGAGGTGAGGTTCCGTGTAGGGGGCACAGGGACTTGGCATGGGTTGCATGCACACAGCAGACACGCACATGTCTGTGACAAACAGTGCATGTGTGCCGGCCCCCTGCACAATCCAGACAGAAGGCGAAAGCCACATCTCATCTGATCTGCTGCCACCCCTAACTCCTGGTCCACCTCACCACACAGTAATGACACGCATTAGGGACAAGGGATGGGGCAAGCCAGACTCCCCTTCTTTGTGGGATATTTTCCTCATTTGTCAGTTTCCTCCACGTGCAAAAACACCTCCATGATTTCCATTTTTCATTTCCCACGTTTTGTCACTTGAAGAGCAGTAGCAGGAGGCACACCAGAAAGCACAAAACCCACACAAGTGACAAGGGAAAATGGTTGCATTTACACACCAGGAGTGCAGATGCCCGGGTGTGCAGAGCCAGCAGCAGGCAGGGGACGGGCCTGCACTGCCCTGAGTCCTGACTCAGCTGCTCCAGGCTCGTCCTCATGCCAGGCCTTAATCGCCCCAAGAGAGCAAACTGCAGCAGGCTGTCTGACTGAAGATGGACTGCCTGTTTTTGAGGTGGGAACACAGTCTCCACACCAACGTGTCTGTGTGTGTAGAGAACGCTGTCTCCGCACCCATGTCTACCTTGGCGAGAAGGACCCAGCAGCTGTGCAGTGCCGACGGCTTCACTGGGGAAGAGTTCCACCTCCAGAGTCTTTGCACTTTCAGGTCTTGTGCCAGGTGAAGGGTCATTAACACCCTTCCCCCGAGCCTGACCTCCACATGGAGCAACCGAGAATCAGCAAGCTGAAAGCAGTGCAGCAGCAACAATTCTGTTACCAGAGCTGGTGTGCATGTCCCCAAGTGCACGGAAAGCTGTGTTATCACAGCTCTGCTTTCTGTATTTTGTGGTGTTCACACATGAAGTGAATTCAGAGCACACTGTCACTCTGGATCTCAGCATTGGTTATGGGAGATTAGAGTCTTCATTCTACTTGGTTGCGTTAGGACCCACTGTAGAAATTTACAAGTATTAAGAGAGGCTTCACCACAGGGACCCGCTGATGCTGGTGTCCTCTAACTCACCTGCAATCTGGAAAGAATATCCTGATTTACTGTGCGGCCTCCAAGAACCAAATCAGAATTATCCAGGTGGTCATAACCCTGTGAGCTGGAATGAAAACAAAATAACAGCCTCTTCAGTATCTCCTTTGTGTTGCGGGTTTCCTGCTCTCTCCCGCTGTACTGATGTGGGGCGTGGTCACACACCTTGGATGCCCCTGGTGACCACTGCATTTCAAGGGAGCTACTGACACAGAAGTCAAACAATAACAAAATCATCAACAAAATACTAGCAGAATGAATCCAGCAACAAACAAAAAGAGTTATGAACCATGACCAAGTGGGATTTATCCCAGGTGTGCAAGGGTGGTTCAACATATGAAAATCAATGTGATACATTCCTCAATGGAGAAAGACTGAGAGCTTTCCCTCTAAGATCAAGAACAAGACAAAGATGCCCACTCTCATGGTGCCGGGTCAACTGGATCTCAACATACAAATGAACGAAGCTGGACCCCCTTACCTCATGCCACATAAAAAAATGAACTCAAAATGGATCAAAAACCTAAATATAACAGCTAAAACTGTAAGACTCTTAGGTGAAACCATAGAGATAAATCTTCATGACCTTAAATTTGGCAATGGATTCTTCGATACACCACCAGAAGCACAAGCAACAAAAGCAAAAACAGATAAGCTGTACTCCATTTCTGGAGTGGGCTTGTCAGCCCCACCCTTGCCCTCACCCTATGTTTCTCTTCACCCCTCACTTCCCTCACCTCCTTGTACTTCGACAGCCCAGCACCATTTTCTCAGGGCTCAGTTCTCCCACCCCCAGCTTCTGCCATGCATTCCTGTTCTGATCCAGGCCCCACACCCTCCCACCTCCAGACCACAGACATGAGTGTGGACCTCTGCAAACACCTGCTCTGTCCTCTCATGCTGCCCTCAGCACCGCAGTCCAGGTGCGTCTTCACTGGAGCTGACTCAGACCTGCAGCCCTGATGTGCTTGGCCATGCCCTCTGCACTGAGCTGGACTCCTGCAGACACATGAGTACTGACCTCTGAAAGAAGTCTATCACTGCCTCAGTGAGGATGCTACAGGCCACCTCCAGGTCTCCATCACAGCCCCCCGTGGACGCGGGCTCAGGCAGGTAGCACTGGTGGATTGCCCACTGGTAGAAGTCTCGCCTGCAACAGAGAACAGATGTCAGCACCAGCAACACTGAGAAAACATGTGGCCCAGGTACCACCAAACCAGGTGAGCCTCATGCCTTGGAGCATGTGCACCTGCTGGTTCCCTGATGGCACCTCAGAGCAGGAGTGAGTCCTCGTGGTCCAGTTCCTAGGGTGACCTACATGACCACCCCCCACAAAACAAAAGTATGCCTGGGCCATAGGGCTGACTACCAGCCACACGGCTGCTGAGCTGGACAGCAAAGTGGGCAAAGGCACGAGAATCTGCTGTGGCTGACCCGGGTGTCTATGAACGACCCAGAGGCCCACAGGCAAGGGGAGAGTTGGGGAAACACAGGCCCAGATTGTGGATGGCATGCACAGGATGGCCCTGCCATACAGAAACAGCCCATGGGATGAGCAGCAGGGTGGCTGGGAGCCAGGAGACCTGTGCCCACATCTTCCGCATACCGCTGTGCATACATACCTAAGCGCCCAAGCACAGTTTCAACCTAACAGGTGACTCTGATGAAGCCTCAACTCAGGAAACGGGAACCCCTCACTGCCTTCCCGTCCTGGCATATCCAAACCCTACCCTAAAGATGAGCAATGGCGAGCAGGTGGGGAAGGAAAGCCTGCGACAAGCGAGCATGTGAAGTACACCCTCACAGGTTGTGAACCCAAACCTGAGAAGCTACAGCGTCTACTGAGGGAAAAAGCAGCTCGCTCTTCTTTGCACAGCCATCCCTTTCCTACGATTCCTATGTACGTTCTGCTGGTCCAGAGCCCAACAATGCAGCACAGTGTGGGGAAGCCGAGCATGTCCCACAGGTGCCAGAAAGGAGCTCTGACCCACAGAGAAGGAGTGTGCAGAGGACAGGTCGACCCTACCCTGCTCCCCAATGCTTCACACCATCCTCCTCTCCCTTCTGTGTGCTCTCTGGGGTGGGGGGGTGGAGGGGCTGTGCATCTCAGGTGGGTCCTCTCACATTCTTCCTATAATCTTCAACAAATCGTCTACCTTTGTGGAACCCTGTGCACAGCAGACGGCATGCCTGGCCTCTCCTGACCACCTCCATGACCAGCACCAGGACTAAAGGGGCCTAGTCGTCTTGATTCACACCTCTGTGCCACTGACTGCACACTGCCTGGCACTTTTCCCGGAAAAGCTGCGTTCCTGCTGGCCTTCCCGTCTGTCCACACTGAGCTCCGTCCACTCCTCGCAAACACTGGCAGCTGTGCCCACACCCTGGCCCTCACGGCAGGGGTGAAAGGTGGCGCTCACTGCGAACCGCCTCATCCCCTCTGACGCTGCCCACCTCAAGGCCTTGCCTTTGTTGCCCCGTCACTCACTGCCATGTGGCCCTTCCTGTCCAGTTTGTGTTCACCTGTTTGACACAAGCACTCAGGGTGCGCAGTCCTCATGCAGGACACCCAGTTGGGGGAGGGGTGAGGCTGGAACCCAAGCGGGGATTCCATCTGCCATATGGCAGAGGTCTGTCATGTTCATGCTGTATCCCCAGTTTCTAGAACATTCTAGAACAGTGTCTGGAACACAGCAGGAGCTCAGTAAGTAAATTTCTTGAATAAAGCAATGAATGAATGAATGAAATTATGCTTAAAGGTCCTGTGTTAACCTGAACATTAAATTGAGGAGACAGGATGAAACTCGAAGATGATGAAGACTGTGTGAGGTTGTAAACACTTACCTCTCTATGTCTGAAAGAATATCAACTTCAGGCTGAATTCCTAGTTCCAACTGCAGCCAGTCTCTGTAAGTTAACTGAGAGGAAAGGAGCAATATAACATGAGGGCTGGAGCCAGCTGTGGTGCACACCGCTCACCACGTCATCACTTTTGACACTAGACAGCAATAGGCACACTTATTCTTCCGTATAGTTGATAGTTAGCAATAAAAAATTGAAGAAATGTAGTAAACCAAGCTCGAGATTTTTTTTTTTTGCAAAAGACCAAAACCACCAGGCAAACATCCAGGAAATATATTAAAAATTAGAAAGAGGCAGAAGACCAGAGTAACACTGGCCTGATGGGGGAGAGGCATTAGTGGGGCATTGGTAGAGATTCTGGTGGGGGCGTTGGTGAAGAGTGTTGCTAGAGATGTTGAGGGAGCTGAAGGGAATATTGTTGGGGGCACTGGGTGGAATATTGGTAGGGTTGTCAGTGGGGGCATTAGCAAGGATGTGGGTGGAAACATTGGCAGGGGTATTGGAGGGGATGTTAACAGGGATGTTGTTGGGAAAGCTGGCGAGGACATTGGTGGGGATATTACTGGGGATGTTGGCAAGAACATTGGCAGGGGCATTTGTGGGGGTTTCTTGGTACTCAACCAGGCTTCCAGGGATCTGCCCCCCTGCAGGGCAAGCTCACAGCCATGGCTCAAAAAGGTCGAGCTCTTCACTGTGAGCCTGCCAGAGAACTCAAGAACATTTTAGTCACTCTTGAAAATTTCTGCAAAATGTTACTATTGGGGGAAATGATGCAAAGCACAGAAGACATCTGTCTGTATAATTTCTTACAGCTGCATATAAAGCTATAATTATGCAATAAAACTCTGAAGTTAAAAACAGATATCTGTGTTGCTGCTCAAGTGACACATCAGACCCTTTCCCATCCTAACCTCACACTTGCCCTGCCCCCTCACACCTGTCCCGGAACACATGGAGTTCTCTGATGAAACTCATGAGTACGGTGTAAAGGGTGTAAAGGAGAGAAGGGGCACTGGGACCTTACCTGAAATTCCTTCTCCTTCAGCAGTTCTCGGAACGTCCTGTGTCTCCACAGACGGAGGGCGGCCCTCGTCCAGTCTGTGGAAGGCAGGCACAGGGGCCTCCAGAGAAGGTCCCCAGTGACATCCAGACAGGGAGGCTCACGGGCTTCAGAGAACAGTCTCAACACAACAAACTGGAACTGAAAATAAAGACATGTTCTCCATCAGAGACTTAGGAAATAATCAAGAGAAACATACCGCCCCCAGCCCACATGCAGAGGACAGCGCTGCCTGCACTGTGGCCCTTCCCATGGGTACATATGACCACTATCCCAGCCACACATTTCAAAGTGGACCGCTGTATCAAGACCATCATTGCACCAGATGCTGCCAGAGGTGATGCCAACCCAGGGTCTTGTGCATATCTGCCTTCTCGAACCTTTGCCAATTCTAGCATCTTCATTTTAAAAGTTTGCCAATTTACACAAAAACTAATTCAAAATGGATCAAAGACCTAAATATAAAACCTAAAACGATAAAGATCATGGAAGAAAGAACAGGGGCAATGCTAGACGCCCTGATACATGGCATAAACAGAATACAAACCATAACTAACAATGCACAATCACCAGAAGATAAACTAGATAACTGGGAGCTCCTAAAAATTAAGCACTTATGCCCATCCAAAGACTTCACCAAAAGAGTAAAAAGACAACCTACAGACTGAGAAAAAATTTTTGACTATGACAAATGCGATCAGTGTCTAATCTCTAAAATCTACAAGATACTGCAAAACCTCAACAACAAAAAGACAAATAACCCAATTAAAAAATGGGCAAAGGACATGAACAGGCACTTCGCCAAAGAAGATATTCAAGTGGCTAAAAAATACACAAGGAAATGCTTATGATCATTAACCATCAAGAGAACTGCAACTCAAAACTACAATGAGATACCATCTCACCCCAACGAGGCTAGCACTAATCCAAAAAACACAAAATAATAAATGTTGGAAAGGTTGTGGAGAGACTAGAACACTTATACACTGTTGGTAGGAATGTAAAATGGTACAACCACTTTGGAAATCGATCTGGCGCTTCCTTAAAAAGCTAGAAATAGAAGTACTATACGATCCAGCAATCCTGCTCCTTGGACTATATCTTAGAGAAATAATAGTCATCACACAAATAGATACATGCACACCCATGTTCACTGTGCACTGTTCACGACAGCAAAAAGATGGAAACAACCTAGGTGCCCATCCATGGAAGAATGGAATAACAAATTATGGTATATTCACACAATGGAATACTACACAACGATAAAGAACAACAATGAATCCATGAAACATAACATGGAGGAATCTCGAAGGCATTATGCTGAGTGAATTCAGTCAGTCGCAAAAGGGCAAATGTTGTATAAGACCACTATTATAAGAACTCAAGATAAGGTTTAAACACAAAACTAAACCTTCTTTGATGGTTACGGGGGTTGGGAGGGAGGGAGAGGGGTATTCACTAACTAGATAGTAGATAAAAATCATCTTAGGTGAAAGGAAGGGCAGCACACACTACAGAGGAAGTCAGCGCAACTGGACTAAACCAAAGCTAAGAAGTTTCCTGAATACAACCAAACACTTTGAGGAACAGAGTAGCAGGGGCGGGGATCTGGGGACCATGCTTTCAGGGGACATTTAGGTCAACTGGCATAACAAAGTTTATTAAGAAAATGTTCTGCATCCGACTTTGGTGAGTGGCATCTGAGGTCTTAAAAGCTAGTGAGCGGCCATCTAAGATGCATCAATTTGTCCCAACCCACCTGGAGCAAAGGAGAATGGGTAACACTGAAGACACAAGGGAAGTATTAGCCCAAGAGACAGAAAGTGCCACATCAGCCTGAGACCAGAAGAACTAGAAGGTGCCTGGCTACCACCAATGACCGCCTGACAGGGAACATAACAGAGTCCCTCTGATGGAGCAGGAGAAAAGTAGGGTACAGAACTCAAATTCTAGTAAAAATACCAGACTTAATGGTCTGACTGAGACTGGAGGGACACCAGAAGACATGGCCCCCAGATTCTCTGTTAGCCTAAAAACTAAAACCATTCCCGAAGCCAACTCTTCAGACAAAGATTAGACTGGACTATAAGACATAAAATGATACTTGTGAAGAATGTGCTTCTTAGCTCAAGTAGATACATGAGACTAAATGGGCAGCTCCTGTCCGGAGGCGAGATGAGAAGGCAGAGAGGGTCAGGAGCCGGTTGAATGGACATGGGAAATCCGGGGTGGAAAGAAAGAGTGTGCTGTCATAGTATAGGGAGAGGGACTAGCGTCACATAACAATGTGTATATAAAGTTTTGTATGAGATACTAACTTGAATTGTAAACTTTCACTTAAAGCACAATAAAAAAAAGAATATAACCTATAGTTCAATAAATACGTAAATAAATATTCAACAGTTCAGACAAAATGGATCAAAGACCTAAATATAAAACCTAAAACGATAAAGATCATGGAAGAAAGAATAGGGACAATGCTAGGGGCCCTAACACATGGCATAAATAGGATACAAACCATAACGATACACAATCACCAGAAGATAAATTAGATAACTCGGAGCTCCTAAAAATTAAACACTTATGCTCATTAAAAAACTTCACCAAAAGAGTAAAAAGACAACCTACAGACTGGGAAAAAACTTCTGGCTATGACACATCTGAGAAGGGAATAATCTCTAAAATCTACAAGATACTCCAATACCGCAACAACAAAAAGATAAATAATCCAATTAAAAAATGGGCAAAGGATACAAACAGATACTTTACCAAAGAAGACATTCAGGCAGCTAACAGTCACATGAGGAAATGCTCCTCATCACCAGTCATTAGAGAAATGCAAATCAAAACTACACTGAGATACCATCTTACTCTGACATTACCAGCACTAATCAAAAAAAGAAAATAACAAGTGTTGGAGAGGTTGTAGGAACACTAGAACTCTTAGGCACTGCTGGTGGGAACATAAAATGGTCTAACCACTATGGAAAACAATATGGTGCTTCCTTAAAAGCTAGAAATACCATACGATCCAGCAATCTCACTCCTAGGAATATATCTTAGAGACATAAGACCCATCACACAAATAGATATATGCACACCCATGTTCATTGTAGCATTATTCACAATAGCAAAAAGATGGAAACAACCTAAGTGCCCATCAACGGATGAATGGATACACAAATTATAGTACATACACACAATGAAATACTACATAACGATAAAGAACAATGATGAATCTGCAAAGTATCTCACAACATGGATGAATCTGGAGGGCATTATGCCAAGTGAGTAAATCAATCACAAAAAGACAAATACTGTATGAGACCACTATTATAAAAACTCAAGAAAAGGTGTCAACAGAAAAAAACAATTTTTGACAGTTACGAGGGAGGGGACAGTTGGTGAGGAGAAATCATTAACTAGATAGTAGATAAGTGTTAACCTTGGTGAAGGGAAAGACAGTGCACTATATAGGGGAAATCAGCACAACATGACCAAAGCAAAGTCATAGAAGCTTCACTGACACATTCAAACACCCTGACGGACTGAGTTACTGGGGACCATGGTCATGGGGGTCATCTAGGTCAAGTGGCATAACAAAGTTCATGAAGAAAATGTTCTACATCCAACTTTAGTGAGTAGCGTCTGGGGTCTTAAAACGTTGTGAGTGGCCATGTAAG
This sequence comes from Dugong dugon, assembly GCA_030035585.1. Classification (NCBI taxonomy): domain Eukaryota; kingdom Metazoa; phylum Chordata; class Mammalia; order Sirenia; family Dugongidae; genus Dugong; species Dugong dugon. The sequence goes on along the minus strand of CM057478.1, from coordinate 30,358,494 downwards.
ATACATCTACTGGTCCCATCCTGTCTGGAGCAAAGGAGAACGAAGACAAACAAAGACACAAGGGAAATAACAGTCCAAAGATTAATGGACCACAAATACTACAGCCTCCACCAGCCTGAGCCCAGAAGAACTAGATGGTGCCCAACTACCACCACCAACTGCTCTGACAGGGATCACATTACAGGGTCATGGACAGAGTGGGAGAAAAATGTAGAACAAAATTCAAATTCACAAGAGAAAAAAACACCAGACTTACTAGTCTGACAGAGACTTGAAGAACACCCAAGACTCTGGCCCCCGGACACCCTTTTAACTCAGAACTGAAGCTACTCCCGAAGTTCATCCTTTAGCCAAAGATTAGACAAGTCTACAAAACAAACAATAACACACTTGAGGAACATGCTTCTTAGATAAATCATGTATACAAAACCAAAAGGGCAACACCTGCCCAAAAGCAATGACCAGAAGGCAGGAAGGGACAGGAAAAATGGACTGATGGAAACAGGGAATTGGGGTGTGGAAGGGGAGAGTGTTCACACATCGCAGGGATTGCAAACAATGTCACAAAACAATTTGTGTATAAATTGTTGAATGAGAAGCTAATTTGCTCTGTAAAGTTTTGCCTAAAGCATGATAAAAAAAGCAATATATACATAAAACAAAAAGTTTGCCAGTTTGATAAGCAAAGCATTTCACCAGTGGGAGTTTTTTTTACCAGTGATGAACTTACTTTTCCTTGCCCATCAGGAAGTTAACCTCTGCTGCACCTTTTGGGGCATGAGCTGGGCTGCGGACAGAGGCTAGGCTAACGTCGCCATGTCCGCCCCACGGCAGCTGAGCCAGCACAGACAATGTAATGTCCTCTAAACTGCTGTTTTTGACCCAAAGAAGACACTTTGGGTGATGGTGGATCGTACTCTTTAAACACCCTGTGTGTGAGGTCGGCTCCAAGGAGGCCACCATTGCTGTCAGTGTGGCCTGCATGCAGTGATGAGTAAGAGGAGTCCTGCAGCCACACCATGTCTCCATCCCCAGCGCTCCTCAAAGGTAGGCACCTGGCTCCAAGCCCCTCAACAAACTGTGGATGCCATGGTACACCTGCTTCTGCCAAGCTATGCAGGTATGCCCAGATCCCTTGAGCTGCCCCAGGTCCTAACTTAATTGATCTGGGCAGGCCCAGGAATCTGCAATGTAAAAAGCTTCTCTGCAGATTCCCATGTAAAAGAAATAATACTGGTTTACTATAGTTCAGAGGAGCCCTGGTGGTGCAGTGGTTAAGAGCTCAGCTGCTAACCAAAAGGTCAGCAGTTCAAATCCACTATCCACTCCTGGGAAACCCTATGGGGCAGTTATACTCTGTCCTATAGGGTCGTTATGAGTTGGAATCGATTTGATGGCAATGGGCTTTTTATAGATCAGAAGTCCTTATCCTCACCTGCACGTTTAGGGTTTCTACTTCACGTTTAAACTTCCCGATTGTTCTGACAAATACAACAAGCATTTACCACAGGAGGAGAGCTCTTTAGAGGAAATCTAGAACTCTTCTTCAATAGAAAGACACTTTGTAAGCACTTTTGTCTATTTTGTAATATTTTATAAATACCAGAATCAGTTTCTTTAAAACAAAGGGGTGTGTTGTAGTGTTTGTGCTGTCACCTGCTACCCTCTACACAAAGAAAAGGGAGGATATGGGTGCTGGGCCTGGGGCGGGCTCCGCCCACTCAGGAGGCAGACACTGAACACACCCACCTTCTTCACAAGGCCTAGACAGAAACGGTCGTGCGGAGCAGCACAGAATCCGGAGGGAGACTTGCACAAAGCATAAGATATCGCCGCCGTACAAAACCTGGAAAGAGAGACTACAGTATACAGATGTGATCCACATGAAGACGAGAGCGGAGAAAAAGTACATCTGAACTTTAGAAAGACGAATTTGTTGAGTTCTGGATGGGCAGCCTGGATAATCAGTCCTCACGCCAGTGAGACCCATGAACCAGCCACTCACCTGGGAGCTTAGCCCCCTGCCCCAACGGGCACAGGCACGGGGACACATGGATCATGGCAGATAAAAGCTGTGTTCACTGCACGTGAGGTGGGTTGACATATTCAGAAACAAAAATGAAAATCAGACGTGCCGGGGGCACGCAGAGGGCAACGACTATCCTGGAGGACCCAGCTGCACCACTCCTACAGTCATGTAAAAAGGGCTCTTCACCTGCGTCAGCACACCCCACTGCCTCACCTGATGCGGCATGCAGTGCGAGAGAAAGACAGGCTCAGATTGAGAAAAACACACTGTGTAAGAAGGTGACTGAGCTTCGTGGCAGCCTTGTCTTCCACTCCTGGCACGACCCCTCTGTCTAGACCCATGGCCAGACTCACGGACAGACAGCCACAGGATCACAGGAGTGGTTGTGGCCACCATGACATCGAGAAAATGCTCAGTGACGTGGACAGTGTTTACAATACACTACTAACTTTAAAAAAGGCTAAGTAACAGGATCTCATCTTTGTAAACAAAGACACCAACACACATGCGCACACTCATTCACAGGACCACACTCACACACTTCCACACTCTTTTTTTTTTTTTTTTTAATATATATTTTATTGTACTTCAGGTGAAAGCTTACAGAGCAAATAGTTTCTCATGAAATAGTAGTACACATGTTGTTTTTTTTGACATTGGTTAACAACCCCACAACGTATTAAGCCTCTAAATTCTCAACCTTTTTTTTTTGATGAAAATTACAGATGGCCAAAGATACACCGTTTCAAAATTTTCTACATTCACAGTTCAGTGACATTGACTACGCTCTTCCAACTGTGCTGTTATTCTCACTTAAGATGAAGGCTTACAGAACAAAATAGTTTTTCATTTAACAGTTACTACACATGTTGCCCTATGACAATGGTTAACAATCTCACAGCACATCAAGAATATCCTTACTCCACCTTGTGTTCCCTATCACCAGGGGGCTTCCTTGTCCCCTTCTGTCTTCTGGACCTTGTCAGTGGACTATTGTACCTCTTTAGTCTCATTTGTTTATTTATTTATTTATTTATTTTTATTTTATTTAAACACCATTTCAAAACTTTTTATTTACACATTTAAGTGATATTGACTATGCTCTTCCAATTGTGCTGCCATTCTCGCCCAAGATGAAGGCTTACAGGACAAAACAGCCTCCCATTTAATAGTTACTACAAATGTTGCCCTATAGCACACACTTCCACACTCTTACACACGCACATACATGCATACACTCATATGTACAGCATGAACCATGGAAAGATGTGTCAGGTGCTTGCGGGGTCTGTCCTGGGTGGCGCAGTGCCTGCAACACTGCACAGGGCGCAGGTGCCCTGTCAGGGAGGGTAGTGGCTGCTGCAGGCGGGGACTCACCTCATGCAAAACAGCAGGGACTTCCCAGTCCTGCAGGGCAGCAGGCCATCCAGGAAAGCGGCCACAGAGAACCCCTGAGCAGAGGAGGGTAGGCCCATGTCCACGTGTGGCAGCACTGGCCCCAACTCGCTCAGGTGGACAGCCAGCGCAGCCAGCCCCACCAGGTGGGAGGCGTTCAGGCCGGGACCCTGGAGTGGACAGAGGGGACATGCCAGGAGAGAAGACCACACACTCTGTGCAGCCATTGCCCCATGTAGGGCTCTTGAACAACGTCGCAGCCCTCACTCTCAGAGGCTGGGCCAGGATGGCCAAGTGACCTCACCTTCCATGCAAGGAGACCTCAAGCTCACCCAGAGCTGGACCTCCCCAAGGAGGTGCGGTGCCCTCTCCAGGTGGGCAGTGGTGAAACAGATCCCTCAAAACACTGATCCACTTCCAACGCTATACCCCTCGGCCGAGGGCACGCTTTCATGTCTGAGTGCTGGCCTGGGGGCAGCCCCATGCAGGACCGTACCTGGTGAAGTAGCAGCTGGCACAGACGTGTCAGCACTGCAGGCAAGAGTGCACGCCCACATAGTAGCTTCACGAAGAGTGCTGCCCAGGGTCCCTGCCTATGGACAGAGTGTGGCAGCAGTGAGTCAGACAACCCTCCCTCACACAAAGGGAATAGGCCCTGCATGACTAACATCTGTGTGTCCCCACATGGTTACTGGGTGTGGCCCTGACCCACTCATGCTGGAAGGACAATGGGACACTGAGGTGAGGGCAGTGGGTCTGCAGGCAAGAGCTAGGGGCAGCGTTCTGTCCCAGGAGGAGGGCAAGCTCCCGCCTGAGCTTGGATGAGGGGACGCATGCTATATGAGGGGACCTCTGGGCAGAGGCAAAGCCCTGGCCCCCAAGGAGCTGCTGCACACATTACCTCTGCAGGGGGACGAAGCTGGAGGCGGCCACAAGGCTCTGGCAGAAGCAGGTGAGCAGCAGGCCCACGGCCTGGGAGAAGACATGACAGGTGTTAGGCTGCCACCTGCACATGGGGCCAAGAACGTCATCTCACACCCCAAGGATGGGCCAGGCCACGCTTTCCAGTTGGGAACCACAGGCCAGGTCCGGCCTTGTCTGCCCTACTGAGTACCTGAGGCCACAGACACAGAAGCCTGTTGTCTTTGTAAAAAACATGACTACCCTTCTCTAAATACACACAGGTCAGCAGAAAAGAGCGTCACTCACATCCCACATACATCCCACTTGCAAAGCAAAAAACAAAGATGCCCTGCACACCTAACGCCTCTCCACATGCCCACTGCACCCACAACCCCACACACACCTGCTCTGGCTTCCCGAGCTCTGAAGTAGGAACATGAAGCTGGATCTTTGGCACCTTGATGCTGTCCTCACTGGGGTCCAGGGCAGTGCGCAGCGTTTCAGAGATCGTGGCAATGTGGGCAGACACAACTGCAAACGAGCAAAGATGGGAGGAAGGCTCAGGACGGGGGCTGACCACGCTGCCCGCTGACAGCACAGCCCCGTCTCAAGTGGGCCCCCTCATCTCTTGCTCCCCAGAGCAACCCATCCCCTCTCAGACGGTGCGATGTTCTCCACCAACCCGGCTTGCAGAGCAGGTGTTTTCTCATTGCAGGTGCGCTGGCAATTAGCCTGAGGACATGTGCCCCCTGCGCCACGCACAGACTACTCAATGTTGAGACAGCAGGGGATGTGCATTAGTCACTGCACCACAGAGCTGGCAAGCAGCCAATGGCCAAGAGCTCAAGCCACCACAACACACCATGTGGACCTTCCTGCCATGACCATGGCAGATGCCCGGCCTACGGCGTCCTCACCGTCATGCCGCACAGGGTCCACCATTGCGGCTCTGAGCCCTCCCAGCGCAGCCTCAAGCGCGCCCAGGGCTCCGCTGGCACAGCTGCGCTCGTCCTCTTCTACGGGGGCTGCAGAAGAGATGCAGGAGGAACACTGTCACTGTGGGCCCTTTGTCCATGTGCAGAGTGCAGCAGATGCCTCCTGGTCCTCCATGCTGATGGCCACCACTGGAGTCTCCAAGTGGCAGTGGAAGCCCCTCTCTGAGTAGGACATTTATGGATGATTACAGGGAAAGCCACTCATGTGGTACCACCACCATGAGCATGTGGGCCATGGAGAGGCAAAGGACTGACCCCTGATGCCCAGCGCTGTGCCAGGGGCAGGACAGTGTGTCACCAAGCCCATCTCTCTAACAGGCCATTAGGAAACAGACCAAGAAGGAGTCCAGAAGAGATGATGCCATCTCTTCCCATCACTCTGTAACACTAACCAGTTTTACTAAAAGAAATGGGATAAGAGCACATATTTTCAAAAGAAGATGTGTTGTTCAAACCTTCAAGAGAACATTTATGTTACTAAAAGGAAGATTCACTGCATGTTTGAGAAGTACAAGTTCCAGTTCTGGTGTCGCTGGAAAGAAGCATCAGGAATCAGCATGCCTCACCTGGCACACAGTAGCCCTCATGTGGGCTCAACCAAGTGAAGCCGAAAGTAAGCAGGAATTTAAAGGCTTCTCTTCATAAGCCTTATGTGGTGTGATCGATTGATTTTTTTGTGTGTGCTTTCTAGCCATGGTCTTATAACTCCCACCCAAGTGAATGGGTGGGACTATGCAAATAAGGCCGACTGTGACCCACCAAGGGAATTGGTCAGTTTTGCCTTAAAAGAGAGCCAATTCCAGAGCAGCGAGAGGATTCTACCACCACCAAGGAATAACAGCCAGGAGTGGAGAGCGTGTCCTCTGGACCCAGAATCTGTGCACTGAGAAGCTCCTGGAACCAGGATAGAGAGAGGGAGAGCTTGAGAAGTAGTGGCAGAGAAAAAGCATCAGGGAAGACTGGCTGGGGAGACTGGCATGAGACGGTGCAGTGGGCTTCCTGGCCCACAGAAGGAGAATGCTGAGTGCCTTTGGTCAGGAGGCTTGCTGGCAGAGTGCCTCTGGGCACTGGTTGGCAGAGCTAAAAGAGCTTTGTAACACTTGCCCAAGCAGGGCAGAGGCCAGGCTGAAGGGCTGAGGGCCAGAGAGACCTGCCTGCAAGCATGGCTGAGAAGAGGCTGTGCTGATTGAAGAATTGTATCCTGAGCGTTCCTAAACCTGAACTGTAACCTGTCATTTGCCTAATAAACCTCATAATCATGAGTATTGTCTGTGAGTTCTCTGTGGCCATTGCAATGAATTATTGGACCCAGCAGAGAAGCAGACAGTGCCTTGGGAGGGATGGTTGGTGTCAGAATTGGTAAAGACGGAGGAGAGAGGAGGTATGTTTGTCCTCCGCCTCATAGGAATCAGCCTTGGGCTGTTGATTTTGATTCTCCTTCCCCCTTGTGAAACTAAAGGAGGTCAGATACTACCTCCACGCCGTTTTTATACCCTACTGAGTAAACTATTACAAAACAGTTTAGAAGTCCCCCGAAAGTAGAACCCTGAGGTAAGAAGGACTGCCTGGTGAAAAGAGGGTGTGTGGTCAGGGAGGATCATGTGGTCAGAGAGGACTGTGTGGTCAAGAGCAGACAGCTCTGGGAGGGTGAGACCTCACACCTTGCTGACTGGTCCTAGCACTCCCAATGCCTAAGCACAAGCGTGAGCAGCCTCATACCGGTGCAAAGAGGAGCGTGATCTGTGCACCTCCATCCTCTATCCACGGTCTCCTGGTTTCCACGGCTGTGTTTACCTAAGCTAAGAGACGGGAGTCTCGGCACATGGAGTGAGAAAACGGGCTGCGTGGCAAAGCATCCCAGTCAGACCCCTAGCCCTGTGGCTGCAGAAGGGACTCAAACAAGCAGACAGTGGCATCACTGAGGGATGAGACCTCTCACGACCACCCCTCACCTGTGCCCGTACTACCAGGCAGGGCCTTGGAGAACGGGCGGGGTGGCAGGACCCCCAATGACAGCACCCACTGCTGCTTGAGCCCACACCTCACTGACTCAGTTTCATAGATTTGATCTCCATCTGCATCCCTATTTCCTAGAAGCAGAAAAATCCCAAATTCACACTATAGAACCAAACCGTCTAATGGTCACACCATGCACATCTCTCCTGCAGCAGCTTCAGAGGCACCCACAGCCATGGCACAGGCAGCCTACCTGCACTAACAGGACAAGCAGACAGAAATCATGTGCACCTCGGTGTGGCACAGGCGACAAGTGACAAAGCAGGGTTTTGTGTACACAGGATGCTTTCCGAGCAGTGCAGAGGCAGCCAGACCTTGGGCCCCCAAGGCACAGGCCAGTGGCTGACGGTGCTGTGAGGGAAGACCTGCAAAAAGAGCCCCTCCCAGTGCGACGGTGGAGCCCAGCAGTTGGCAGCCTCCAAAGCCACACTCTGGCCCGTCTAGTGATCCAGAGTGATCAATGAGATCATGTGACCCAATGTGATTGTGAGATCTAGTGTGATCTAGTGATCCAGTGAGACCCAGTGTCATCTAGCAAGATCCAGTGTGGTCCAGTGTGATCATATCATCTCGTGAGACCCATTGAGACCTAGCGAGATGGGTCACTGATTTGATGTTCTAGGATTAGGGAGATGGAAGGCACGAGGTGGACTGATGGAGCTAACCATCAATTGACCTTACTTTCTTGTTTCTTCTCCTCAGCAGTGGAACAGGCTTGGCGATAGTCCGAGTACAGCAACAGAGGAATTTTATCTGCTCTGGATCAAAAGAAAACACGAAACCCAGTCAGCTCAACTGTAGCTCAAATTAATTTTCAAGCTTACAATTCAAAAACTATTAAAAGATAAAAGTAGATGATACACTAAATTTAAATAAGCTATACAACAGTAAGTACAACACAATTCTGTCTTCAGAAAAAACATTAAGTATGCACGGATATAGATATGGATTTTAACTGCACTTGGTGTTTCATAGCATGTCATACATAAATAACTGGAAAGCCATACCACAAAATGCCAACAGGGGTTATCTTTGGGTAGTGAGATAAAAAATTATTTTTATATTCTCCATTCAATTTTTAGTAATTTCCAAATTTTAACAGTAAAATTACAATACTTTTAACAAACAGCACTAAGAAAAACACCCAATCGATGCCATTAAAAGAACCCAGAATTATAAAAACAAAGTCCCATGATAAGGATCTGTAAGCACCAGGCAGCCCGTTAATGCTGTCTGTGTGATGCAGCGTCAGCTCAGTTAGGACCCCTGCACCACCAGCATGGCCCCCCTGCACCACCAGCATGGTCTGAGAGAATGGAAGGTCTGCACGGACGCACTGCCAACACAAGCAGAACTGTCACCCCATTTGCATGCGAGGTCTCCAGTGGGCACTAGAGACACAGGGGAGACATTCAACAGGAGCCTGCACACTGTGACCGAGAAGATGCAGGGGAGACGCGCGACGGGGTCTGTGCACCGTGACCAAGAAGACATGCTGGAGATGCAGGGGAGACGTGTGA